>CM048745.1:600423715-601623715 GCA_026315105.1 Locusta migratoria
GGATGAAGCTGGCTAGGGTATAAAGGAAAGAGGATTCAGGTAGGGAAGTGGGTGTTCAGCGTGAAAGGAAATACTCCATCGCAGCAAGGCCCTGGGCATGGGAGATATTTGTGTATAAGGAAGTGGCACTAATGGTTACAAGGATGGTTTCAGGAGGTAACAGGCTGGGTAAGGATTTCAGGTGACCGAGTTGTGGTTGGTGTCTTTGATGAAGCACGGGAGACTGCGACATGATGGGTTGAAGGTGTTGGTCTATGTAGGCAGTGATTTGTTCTGTAGGAGCTTGGTAACCAGCCACAATTGGCCGGCCTGGATGATTAGGTTTTTGAATCTTAGGAAGTAGGTAGAAGGTTGGGGTGCGGAGTGTTGGTGGGGTCACGAGTTTGATGGACTCAGGTGAAAGGTTTTGTAGGGGACCTAAGGAACTGACAATTCCCTGCTCAGCCTGGACATCAGTAATGGGGTCGTCTTGACAGACTTCGTAGGTAGTGTTGTCTGAAAGCTGAAGCAGTTCCTCAGCAACAGACTCCCGCCAATCAAGTACCACAGTCGTGGATCCCCTGTCGGCTGGGAGAATGACGATGGAATGGTCAGCCTTCAGATCACGGATAGCTTGGGATTCAATTGTGATAATGTTGGGAGTAGGATTAAGTTTTCTCAGGAAAGACAGAGGCAAGGTTGGAGGTAAGGAATTCCTGGAAGGTTTGAAGAGGGTGATTTTGAGGAAGAGCAGGTGGGTCTCGCTTTGACAGAGGACGGAAATGTTCCAGGCAGGGTCCAATTTGAATGATGTCTTGGGGAGCTGGATCATTAGGAGTAGGATTATTTTTCTTCATGGCAAAGTGATATCTCCAGCAAAGACCACGAGTATAGGATAGTAAATCTTTGACAAGGGCTGTTTGGTTGAATTTGGGAGTAGGGCTAAAGGTGAGGACTTTGGATAGGACAGAGGTTTAGAGGAGAGGTTGACTACTGAATTGGGATGTTGTGGTTCACAGGTATATTCATTGGCGGAGTTGATGTGTAGGTTCAGGTTTAGGGAGGTGGGGCTATGGATTGTTCAGTTTGGAATTGGTATAGGGCAGGATGAAATTATGGGTTACAGCAAGAGATGGGAACTTTTAGTGGGAGGCCCTTGGGAGTGATGGCAAATGTCAGACAATTTATATATATAACCTTATTGTTTCACAAATACCTATACCTTAAAGCAACACTTTTTTAACGAAAGTTAGGTTAAGCATACGTGAAACAAGAAGTTTTCCTTTTAGTGCATGAGGGTGCATAGTGCCCGAATCTCCAGTCCAGAAACACTATCAGTTTACATTTATACGTTCGATATATATCATTTCAGGCAGAGCTACTTTGATTGCAAACATTCTTGGAAATTACCAAATTATGCATTAAAATATTTAAAATAAATGTGATGTAAAAATATTGTTAGCAGCATATATACGTACATTATGTGAGTTGTACTCTTCATACGTAATTGATATGTTTGGCAAAACTGAAACAACTACCCTATAAATTAGTAATATAAGTGCCAGAGAAAAAAACTATTACACCCGAGGTTCGTTCGAAGAGCTGCATGGATGCAGATCCTGCAGCAGCAATGCAGGCCCTACTGCGCATGCGCTGCGAAGATGACGTCACGTGCTGTGCATGCTGCCAGAGCTCTTCGAATACTAACCTGCAGTCTGCAGTTTGCTTATCACGTATGTGCTCACTTGTTCTGTGTAGCAAGAGAGCGATTTATTGTGCCAGCGTCTAAAAGTAAATTACTTTCTTACGTTTAAGGAATTAAAGTGTTCGTGTAATAGTTTATTTCCGTGTAATCCAGTTTGAAAATTTCCATATTAAGTCTTCCTTTATTTGCAGGCGCGGAATTTTTAAAGTTCCAAGCTCCTGCATCCGCACCTACTCTTGTACCTGTATAGTTACCTGCCCAAGAATAGGAACCACCTACATAGGAATCGGTGTGGAGCGCAGACTCCACATTAGCATTAATAGAGTTTTACGAGAATAATAAAGAAACACCTGAAAATGTTCTACAAATTCATCTTCCGAATACTGCGGAACCACATATTCACTTTTCAGCCTTTTATTTCGGCGCAAAATTTCATCGAAATCGTCATCACTGGACACAAAATCTGAATCGCTCAACATTTGGAACAAATGGAATTGGCAAATGTTCTTGTAACTATATTTGGTTGTGTGGCCATCTTCCGCAGCGGCTATTAAAATTGATTATATTACGTAATCCAGCTTATGCTGATGGCAATAAAGACATTTGTTTTACACTAGACGTGTTTCGATTTTTATTTTAAAAGCCTCTTCTGTGGTCTGTAAATGATGTAAAGGTTTGTTTTTATTCATAGATTGAAAACAGTTTTTAAAAAACTTTATGCACATTAGGCCTATGTGTTGTTAAATTTATATACGGTCTACTCACGGTTTTGTCTCTTCTTTACACCTCACTGCTGTTTTTCCGACTTGTTGGCTGGGTTGGTTGGTTCCTGACTTGTGTTTTTCGGTTTGTACGGCACTTTTCACCTGTTTTTGTGGCGTTTCTTCCGTTTCATTTATTACAACTTCAGTTAAAACAGGTGAAAAGTTCCGTACACTACCGGAAAATGCACTTCAGGAACCAAACAACATCAGACAACAAGACGGAAAACAGTAGTGAGACGTAAAGAAGAGACAACACCTTGAGTAGATCGAATATCAATTTAAAAACACATAGGACTAACGTGCACAAAGTTGTTTTTTTTTTTTAACTGTTTTTAATCTATGCATACAAAACAAACTGTACAACCTTTATATCACTTACAGTCCACTGAAGATGCTTTTAAAATAAAAAGCGAAACGCGTCTGGTGTAAAACAAATGTCTTTAATTTCAGTCTGCATAAGACGAATTACCAATTATAGACAATTTTGCTCTTCTAATTTTTAGAGGTGATTTCATACAAACAAAAATAATACTTATAAAATAAAATACTAATACATCAATATTAACAAACTTCCTTTACAAACAGTAGAAGAAACGCAGAACGACAGAAGTAACATGTAGTACACTTATATACTACAATGCTGTGGACTTCCGAAAACTTCAAACAAAGGCGCTTCTTATACCCCCACTACGAGCCTGAGAGTTATGCGCATGCGCGAGTCTGGCTGCATGAGCTGCAGGGAAAATTTCCTCCTGCAGATCCTGCCTGCATGAGCTGCAGGCCTGCAGTTCTTCAAACAGCCGGCAGACTGCAGGCAGGCTGCAGGAGCGGCGCCTGCAGCTCTTCAAACACGACCTTTCCTACTGCGCCGCATGCGCTGCAGCATGAATGCAGCTCTTCAAACAAACCTCTGATCTGATGACAGGAGATGGCACCTGGGGAATAGCAGATATACTGATAATGGTTTGAAAATTGTTTACCAACAGGCATGTAGTGACGTAGTGACAGAGCATCTTCGTGTACCCTTTAACAGGTAATGATCAAAGCCATAAGGCTCAGTGTGACATCAACATGTGCAATGTCACAGAGATGCACTCAAGCCTCCTGCAGCCAACTGGGGTGAAACTGTGGCCTCAGCAAGTGGAATAATGGTACTTTCTGAGAACTACCATATCAATTTGAAGTGCTGTGCCAGTCGTGGAACAATATTGGTTGTAATGGTCAAATGAACATTTGCACACCCCTAGGAGAGGCTCTGGATGTCTAAGCAGCACAGACATGCAAGATTTTCATATTGACAAGGCAACAGTGACAAGAGCATACATCTACCACAGTACCAATAACAGGGTTTGTGAATCCAGAGAGCAAACATGAACAGCTAGCAACAGGTTACACAGTGGGACTACAGGCAGTACACCTCTACCCCGTCTTCCACTTGTGCCACAACAAGAATGTGTATAGCTCTACTTGTGCCATGTGAGGATTACTTGTCAGGTGGAATGGTGTGCCATGGTCTTAAAGTGATGAAAGCAGATACTGTTGGCTAAAGTTTCAATCAGCAGCATGGGGAGTGTCGTAGTACGTCTGTAGCAGTGTTAGGTTGGCAATGTAGTGCACTTCAAGTAGCCAATGGCAATTACTTTTACTGACTGGACAAGGGCACATACAAAAGAACCTGTCAACCATAAAGCAGGTATAGGAATTTCATTTATTTTATCATCTGTATGAAACTGTAATCAAATCTTCATTTTATGAGGCGATTACTTTTACTAAACGGACAACGGTAAATACAAGAACCTCTCAATCATAGAGCATGTATTATTTATTCATGTGTATCAAGTGATTCTAAATCTTCCCTTTACGAGGGCAATTTTGTAAACATTGTGTGCCTCCATTCGCCCCAGCATCCACAGTGAGTGTTGCCAAAACTGCTGTACCATGTCATTTAAGTACATTATGTCATGCCACGACTTTTACCGATGCTGTCTGTATAGGAGTTATGGATGTTTGCGTGTATGAAAGACCTGCGAGTGCTACCTTGTAGAGTGCATTCAAACAAGACACACTGATTCCACCCCAAGCCTTATGGTCTGCAGTGTAACAGACTACAACTCTCATTGACCTTTGATGTTTGTGAATAACACTCACCCACACAATGTGATCTTCAAGAAGTGGAGCAACATCCCTGGTCAGCACGATCTCTGGACAGGTCAACAAAGCACGCATGGGAGATGATGAAACAACAACTGACACATGCAACTTGTCAACTCTTGCAGAACCATGTTACCAGGTCAAGCACGTATGAAATAATGTATTTGAAGACATTATTTGCTATCTATATGATTAAATGGATAGCAGAATCAGCACCTGCAATACCACCACATACTAACGTGTGATTCAGTATGGATTAATCCGCTTCAGCTATTGATCTGCAGATGCAATAATGTAAAAGTAACTGTCTTTGTAAAATGCAATTTTCATAATAAAATATTTGCATTGTTGAAGCAAATTTGTGATAGGATAATGGCAATGCCTCAAGATTGGCAACATTGGTAAAAGTCTATCAGGGGCATGGTCTAATGTACTTAAATGACATGGTGTGGCAGTGTAGCTGTGGATGCTGGGATGAATGGTGGCACACGATGTTTACAAGATGTGAAACTGAATGTGTTAACATCACTTGATCAGTGTTTTGTACAGATCATAAAATAAATAAAACTGTAAATCGACAGTGTTTCTGAACCAGGGATTCTGGCACTACACACTCTCACAAACGAAGAAAATAAATAAAAAATAATATCTTCTTGTTTAACCTGTACTTAACCTAACGTTCACTTTAAACGATCACTGTTTTGTACATATCATAAACTAAATAAAACTTGCTATACCTGCGCTATGGTTGATAGGTTCTTGTATGTACCCTCCTCCAGTCAGTAAAAGTAATTGGCCAAGTAAAATGAAGATTTAGAATCACTTGATTACAGTTTCATACATGCCATTGGCTACGGACATATCGCGACAGGAAGGAAAAATTGGACCTCAATTGAATCTGAAACCTAAGAGGCTATACTAATTTTAATTCTCTGAGTACTTTCATTTGTCCAAAACTCAAAACTTCTCACAACTCTAAACTGATATGGTACAAAAATTATGAATCGCAAAGCTACAAATTGTCAAGCACAAAAAGTTGTCAGATTCAAATACTTACTTTGTGTTAAATCAAAGACACAAAATACAACAAATCAAGAATCTGGAGGCTACCAAATTTAAACAAGCCAAAAGCTAGATATGTAGGTCAAGCAGTTAAATTGTACAACACTTCTCGCCGGACTGCAGTGGTTATGTTGGCACCAATGGTAATGACGGCAACTCAGATGACCAATAAATGCTTCTTTGTGACAACTTCAAATAAAACGAAAATTATTTTTTTCTGAATGGACAAGGGTACACACAAGAACCTGTCAACCATAGAGCAGGTACAGTATTAATTTTAATGTGAGTGAAACGAGCAGCAATAACATTTACTCTGTAGCTTGTTAAAAATATTAACGCAATTCTACACATTGTTCATCTGTTGCCAACATAAGCACTTGAGCGCGGCGAAAAGCATCATAAAATTTTACCCGTCAAGCTGTATATCAAATGAAAATATTTTAATATGTATCCCTAAAAAGATCATAAATAACATTCATGATTCTGTTAGTAGTAACAAATATTCTGGCTAATTCTACATGGGGCTTCCATGTTATTGTTTTCAGTACATATGTTAACAACTCATTTGCTTGTATCGGAGCCAATTGCTTGCCGAAAAATACAAATTATTTGCTTGAAACATATTAATGAACAAAATAGGAATATATGCAATAGTGGTGGGCAGCAGATGCTCCAATTAAGCTGTCTATAGTCCTTCAGTAAAATTTTAAAGTTTGTGTTGGGGTGTAGTGTCAACTGTTCAGATGTTGGCAGCAGCCAGAGCAAACAGAATCATATAGTGATGGGACTGCTTTTTCATGCCAACTATGAAGTAAATAATTATCACCAATTGATAGGTTCTCTATGTACCCTTGCCCACTGAATAAATAACTGTAATCATCGCGGAAAAACATTCAGAAAAATAACATGGCTGTCAACATCTGAACACAAAACACCATGCCATAAAATTGACTGTAAAATTAAGCTAATCTTTCCTCCGGTAGGTATGACCTACATAGCCACTACAATGCTCTAACGTCAATTGTGTCAATAATCTAATGTTTTTATACCTTAAATCAGTACACTCTGCTGTACAAGAAAACAATTAAGTCGGCAAAGCTGTTTCCTCTGCATTATCTACAACAGGCAATGTCAGTAGCGTGGTTACAATGCAATATTTGCAAGTATTAATTTTGCAAATAACAAAAGCCTTCTTAAAATGCATGGAGCAAAATATTACACCCTGTACAGAAGACAAATGTTAGTTGTAAAAGGTGAAGGTCAGAAGGAGAAGTATTTGAAGTTGTCACGACAAAACATTTACTGGTCATCTGAGTTGCTACCATTAACCATTGGTGCCATAGCCTAATCCTAATCCTATACTTATTTGTGTGGCCATTTTCTGCAGCAGCTGTTAAAATTAATTATCATAGATTTTCAAATTTATATAGACTTCAATTACGATAATTTTTCCACACCAGACATGTTTCGCTTTTATTTGTATAAAGCATCTTCTGTGGTCCTGCAAGTGTGGATACACAGGTATCTACATTTTGTTTTGTATTCCCTGTGTAGAATAGTAACAGTTGCAGCTTTTCGTAAATGTGTTGTGTTTATTAAAGTTTATGTACAATGTACTTAAGGTGTTATATCTTCTTCACATCTGTCAATAAAAGATTTTGGTGTTAATAATGACAAGAAAGCAGGTTAACTAGAAGAGCAAGTTGTTAAAAGTCTCTTAAGGTATTTGTCCGGATTGTAGTCTTGTACAGAGGTGAAAGTTGTCAGTTAAGAAGAGGAGAAAATATTTTGAAATGGAGCATGACAGATTGCATACAATAACTAAGAAATTACTAAATAGAGGAATGTAGAAAAGAAACTTGAGCTGCAACTTTACAAAAAGATGAAAGGGCACATTCCGAGACATGAAGGAGTCAAATCAATGTTTGAGCCACGTTATTAATGAAAAATTAGTAGATAAGATCAAGTGACGGGTGCAGTAGACGGGTTTACATTGATGTAGTTTGCAGCAAATAAGCTATTATTAGACTGGGAGGCTTATACAGGATAAAACAGATAGTCATTTTATAATTAAAAAAAACTAGCATACACAGAAGCTAAGTATTACAAGACTACAGCACCAAGGGGACATATGCAAACTACTGTAAACAAACAAATACACAAAATTTGAGCAGGGGAGAAAATGAAAATAGAGATACAGTTAAAAAACGCTTCGTACAGGTCTAATACTGCATTATCATACGGTTTTCTAAACACGAAATCCACTATTTAACAACAATCACTTACAAGTCGTAATGCTGATTCCACTTAGGGTCAAGAGTGGCTTTGCATGTATCTGTTTTATGACACTGGCCCGAGCCATCAACGCTGATCTTTGCAAATGGATCTGGAAGGCCTGAAATACAACAGCTTACTAAGTATACTGTACGAAAACAATGTCAACTTGTCCAAACAAAAACAAACAAATAATTTTAACTTACGGAACAAATCCTTTTTGGCCAAATTTCGTGCGCACAGGACTGTGAAAACAAATATCCGTTAAGATCCTCATTTTTGTGATAAAATACACACACATTTGAAAACTAATTAGATCTAATTGCAGTTTGACATCTATCACCAAAGAAATGACATAACCCACGAATTAAATGCTCTCGTATCTGTCCCTTCGAAAAATATCATTAACAAATTAAATAAACTACATAATATGCGTTACACTTACTTGTCAGACGAATTTTCATAGCACCACTCCTTTTACTCCCTCCTGGGATGGACATATTTCACTGTCATTTACATTCAGCACATTAATTAACATACAAATCCTTCACTACGGCTGCTCCAGTGAGGAGTAAATAGAAATACATTATGTCACACATGTCGTTACATTATAGATATAAAAACTCGGTCCTTTCGCACTTCCGCGAGAAATGACACTTTCACGTACATATTCGCTAACGCAAAGCACACCCTACCATTTCCGCACAGACATTACGTCAAAATTCTATCAAACTACTCTTCCATTCACTAGACCAAAGTTCGTCAAACAAATAAGTATGGAAAGGCTGTAGTCGACAGAAGATTATCGATATATTCTCGATTCTTTAATATATTTTTTTCTTCTTTTTACAAATAGCTTCCCCATCCTTTATTTCATTAGATTTCGTTGTAAAGTAATTACGTGCTTCCTTGTTAGTGTTTTGCATACCCACGCCGACTCTCGATAATATATCAAATTAATTTTTTATCCATTATGGATCTGGAAACTGTAATTGTAATTTAAAATAGGTTTCAGAAATTACTGCAACCAATCGCCTTTTCTATGAAGTTTTTATTGACCATTACCGGTTTCGAACTACCTCATAGCTCATCATCAGATGATACATTTAAATTAGTGCCGTGCATCTGTGGCAGAACAGAAAACGAAAACACTTAACATAAATATCAAATTAGTTCTGAGACCTACTTTTAACAAAGCAAATGTTTGTAAAGCTTATGGGACTTAACTGCACGGTCAACAGCCCCTAAACGTACAAACTACTTATGAACTACCTAATGTATACTAAAGACAACACAAACATCCATGCCCGAGGAGGGGTTCGAACCTCTGACGCGGGAAGCTGCGCGATTGTTGACGCTGCCCCCCCCCCCCCCCCCCCGAATATACCACCGCGCGTGGTTCAGTGAAGAAGGGTTCTGTTCTTGTTTTCAAATGTGCGGAACATTAGTGTTGTTTCGCATTTCTTCAAGAAATGAGTAATTCGACATATCAATTCTTCGTTTGCGACAAGAATTTGCTAAACACACTAATGCAAATCAGGAATTAAAGTCAAATTCTCACTGTATTCATATTTAGTAAATGGCACACTGATAACAACATATCACTTTACATTGAGAGTACATTATCATGTGTAAGAGAATTGTTAAAAAAAAAAAGGATGCTTTTGTTGGGTTAGAGAATGTTTGAAGGATTCGTACACTGAAATGGTAAGTGAAAAGTACCAGTACCATACCTTACCCTACTAATACCATACAAGCAAACTCATTTCGAGCATACGTTTGCAATAATACGGGATAAAGAGCGAGTGTAGGGAAAAGGATGATAAAATGAAGACAGTAAGCTTTCGAATATTTTCATTCTCTTATGTTAGGCCTGACGCCTAGATGAATACTTTAGAGAAACCATTAGAGTTTTGTTTCCAACTACAGATTTCGTAGTTTTTCTAAATGTAACATTTACAGTAATTACTTTGACTTTTTTCAAATGCTGTCTAACTCGTCATGTTACCCTCGTTTGCGAGTAAGATGGCGGACGTAGGGGAGTAATTTGATAAAGAAAAACATAATTCGATAAACAAAAACAAAAATCAGTTTATTTTAAGCACGTAAGTGGTATAGATTTGATTTGCGTTTCTTATTTGCTGCAGTGAGCTAGGTAAAAGCAACAGGGATCATTTATGACAGCATGGACAACCATATAAAGTCCCTAATTAACCACAGTCATTGCTGATTTCACAAAGTTATCTAAGAAAATCATGACCACAGTTGTCTTCAGTGTAGTTGACTGATTTCGGAATGCCTCATCACATTTGTTTTGTTTATTCTTCTCCTCTTTCCACCCCTAGTTGCCATTCAATTTATCTTTTTTTGTCCTTTATTTTTCTTCAGTTTCCCTTATGTTTGTGATTGGAATGAGGGCAACTTTTTCCTCTGTTTCTTCTTCAAAGTACTGCACACTATTCTGTACCTCCTCCTCAATGGTAATCTATTCCTGTGGCCATTTCAGGCAATTGGTCCTTCCTTTATACTTGTTACACTTGCTCAGTACTGCAATCATTAATATGATGTACGAAATGTTTGAATAAGATGATAATTCGTCATCATGTCCGCCCAATAATTTCGTCAACTTACCCGGAACGGCCATTCATGATTTGACCATGAGAACAACACTTCATTAAATTCTCTTTGGAGTTTAATATATACAATGAAAGAATAGTTTATAGTTTACAAAAAACTGGAACCAGGTTAGTAAAATTTACTACAAGTGTCCCAGATTTTATTTCAGTGTACTGAAATTACAACCAAAATGTGTGTAAACACAAATGATAGCGTGCCAGCGCTAAATGATGGAGGTTGGCTTTAGTACATATTTAACACACGTGAAGTGCTAATCGCTAGTGATGCAAGACCTTCATCTGCTGCTATGTCTCGTCAATCAATTTATGATTCCTTGTCATCGAAGCCTGCCTTCCCCTACTAATTTCGCGTGACTTGTGATGGTGTGATTTTTAGAAAATCTATTTCCGTAGTTTTCTATTTGCCATAATATAATTCTTGGGTTTAGCAGCATTTCTCTAACTTCATATTTCTTTGTTGCAAATGGAAAAAAAAAAAGAAAAATGACACATAACATCCAGCTTAGAGTATTAAATTGCAGCAGCTCCTCTAATAATGTGTTTGAACTGAGATTGAAACACTTAAAATTAATCCAAAACTGGTCTTTTTCACGTTTGCCTAATTAGTTAACAACTTGTGATTGCATTATTGTAAGCAGAATAACAACTATTGCGACACTGAAGGAACGTATGTATAAAATGAGATTATTTTACAGGCGAGCTGTAAAATTCCGGAGATCGTCCGTTTGTTTTCGTTTAACAGCTGTCAGCTGTACTGCAAATCACGTGTCAAAATGTATCTCCAGAATGACATCTATCAGCATCGTCAGGTACTTCTCAATTTTATCTCTGTACCTTTCCGTCGGTGGGTGAGCTTAAGCCCATTTTACACGATAGAAGGTTCGTTCGAGTGCCGCTACTGACGATCTGAACGGTATGAGGCGTTCGAGTGGCACTTTTGACTCTTTCTGACGATATCTGACTGACCAATCAGGTGTTCGAGCGGCGGAGCTGATAGTTTGAGATCGTTTATTTAAGTAAGCTGATTTTCGTCAAACCGTTTTCTGACTGACTCCAAAGCGTTTAACAAGCCTGCACGTTCACGAAGAGGTTTTGTGAACAAGGTCTTCCATTTTCTCTTGATTGAGGCTAAGTTTTGTTTATTAGACAGGCATTCTTTCAACTTATGTGGCCTTCTAATACAGTACATTACCTATTTATTACATCCATACATACTATAAATGAAAGGTGTGGAAATTTTCATAACATACGAATTTAAAGATCAATGCATATGTTTTTACAGTTTGTATTGTGATATATTCGCCTGAAAATGAAGTCAAAATAGTCCTACTGAGATTTTATGTGCTATCTGTAAATGAAGTGATTGACACATAAGAATAATGTGTGGGGCAGTATTTTCTTCAAATGTTCAAATGTTTGTATAGCTTATGGGACTTAACTATGGGGTCATCAGTCCCTAAACTTACAAATTACTTACGAACTAGCTAACACTAAGGATGGCACAAACATCCATGCCCGAGGGGGGATTCGAACCCCCGACCGCAATGGTCGTGCAGACCATGACTGGAGCGCATCAGTCCCCTCAGCCACTGCTGCCGGCAGTATTTCCTTCACAACAGGCATTAGCACTTATAGATTTTTATAACCGACATCTAGCTTTAAGCCCGCGTCAGACGACGCTGGAATTGCTGCTGGAATCCATGTTTGCCTTTCCAGCGGGTCGTGAAATGTGGCGTTGTGCTGGGCATTGCGATGGCTTTCGTGTATTAAATAGCTAATGCGAGATATATACGCAATTGATAGTCACGTCTGTATTGTTTGACTATCGCAGTGTACATGAAGCACGACGTTGAAGAGCTTCTCAGCATTTAAATACATAAATTAATTGAAAGGAATAAAAAGATCGAATATTGTATTCCCACTTATATTTCTCAGGAATACAAGTAGCCCTACTACTTGTGTTCAGAGATAGTTACTCTTGCTTAACAGACTGTTAGTAAAGAACAATATAGGATTGAATCAAATAAATATCTGGCTTTTACAATACCGGTAAGCCCTTGAAAAGGAGCTAATCTAGGCAGTACTGGTGGACAGGAAGTTCAAAAAGCTTCATTTTATGATTGTGTAAAATAACTATTGGGGTCACGAAATTAGTTGCCTCACTGCAGTTCGAATTTTTGTTTATGAAATTAATATTAGCAACTTGTAACGCAGAATTGAAAAGTAATCTTTACATATAGGTATAACAACTGAAAGGGGTTTGCAGACCTATGTCTAGTTCCATATATGAACGGCACATAGCCACAGTGGATGCACATTGTGAAGTTCAACCCTGTGACGATAGTTGCTGATTTTTGAGCAGTTCACTCTGTCATAAGGTATTTCGCTTACAGCATTAAAAATGCTAAGTTTCTTGCTAGATACCCTATTGCTATTGTTAGATGCCTTAGTTAAGAGAACGTTATGGCATACTTCGTGTTCTTAAACGAATTTGATAGTGGCTGACTGCTGTGTTTGCAACGTAAGAAGTTATTTTTCAGTTATGTGTCTGATGGCATATTTCACTTTCACAATCGACATTTAATATTAGCAGTTTCAGTCAGCCCTGTTTGATATTTTGATGCTATGAAAAATGTAAATATTGGAGAATACAGCATTAAAGCAGAGACGTAAAATGTGAAACTCTTCCGGAATTAATGTTTGTACAAAAGTTTGATAATCGTAGAATATATTGAGAAAGTGCCAAAAGATCGGGTCTGACGATAATTTCCGTTGATATGCTGCTCTTAGAACGCAAGAAAACTTTGTTATAGTTCGTTTTCATTAGGAAGAGAAAACGCTGTTGTTTTAGAACGCAAGAAAACTTTGTTGTAGTTCGGTTTCATTAGGAAGAGAAAACACTGTTGCCTAATTTCTACACCGTATGTGTAATAAATTTACACAAAACCGATAGTTACTGTATATTCAAGGACTCTGAAGCTGTTTTGTAGTTATATATTTCAATTAGACATAGTTTTCGCGACTTAACTCAAATGAATACCCTCTCTTATCAAAAGAATCTTACGCGCATTTAAAGTTCGCGCGGAAGTTTGCCACCACAATGGCCGCCGAGGTGCTCTTCAATTTGGTCGCTGTTCGCAGTCGGCCGCTTACGCGATTATGGGGGCTTGGTCTGTTTCTCCTTGCGGTTATTTATTACAGAAATCTATTAGTGGCAATGTTAGCGTTCCTACACTAAATGTGTAACTTCTGGGAAATCATGTACAATGATAATTCTTGCACAACACCTGCAAATTTTTGTGTTTTTTGTATATTAATTTGTATGTTCCATTTTTTAAATTTTATTGTAACTCATAATAATGGAACAAAATGCATATGAAGTTGTATGTTACCGAAAATTCCTTTCACACACCACTATCCTAATTTACCTCATTTTTGTATGCGGTTTTGTCAGGTGGAATTTGCTACATTATTTATAAAAGGGGGAAATAATAATGAGAAATACTGTGGCTTACTGTTTCACATTCAAATGATATATAATGTAAGGTACAGTCTGAAGAATTTAGCAAATTATCTGCATGGTTTGAAGTTGGTTAATGGATATGGTGAATAAGACAAACACGTTGGCCGAAGAGAGCAAAGATATCAAACTGCGGTACAGGTGAAATAAGCGTTCGAGTTGGCTTCGGAGTTGGAAACTATCAGCGTTTGGGACACTCGAACGAACCTAGTGACACGCTAGGCAAGCGTCATGTTGACATCACAGTCACATCTCGCAAACAAATTCGACTGTGGCCACATCTGGATGCACCCGATCGTTGTGGCTATAGACCAAACGAACCTTATTTCGTCACGCAGAAATTGTCTCCGGACAATGAGACTCTGTGTGTTTCTTAACCTCACGTACTAAAAAAAAGTTCTTGTTTAACCTATACCTAATCTAACCGATTTTCACTTGTTCTTTCCATGTCAACAGAAACCATATTGATTTGCCGTATATTTCGCAGTTTTGGTTTTATAACATGCAGCAATGTGTTTCAGGCTAACAGCACATCAAAGATGAATAACAAAATCGTATCCGAATCAATTTGTTATAATTAAATGTAAATAAAAACACACATTAACAATAAAAGCATCTACTAAGGTCTACTAGAGATGTATCTGACATCTGGTTATCGTAGTGTAGTGGTTAGCGCTGTAGGTCACAAAGCCTCTAACAAAAATATTTTTTTAAATCTTAGTGTTTGTATTACATTTTAGTAGTTACTTATTCATGACATATTACGAGATTGTTTTATTCATATAACAATAGTATCACAGTCTAACACATACAGTCACGACACTTCCGCAGATGTTTGTTATACACTGCGACAGCAGCGCTCCAAGTGGAGGGCAAGATAATTTTATGAATGCAGTAGTGGATGAGTGCGAATAGTATCGTTTATATTGATTTTAACACATTTTTTACATTAGAGAACGTATGTAGTATCATAAAATAGATAATAACTTAAAAATAGCTCCACCTTTGTCTTTCTTAGGTTTCCTAAGATCCCTGGCAAGGTTGGAAACGGTACATTGCGGCACAGTTTATTTACTGTTATCTTGTAACCCACAGGATTATACTGAATAATTTAATTTACTATTAAAAATAGAAAATTGGCTAGGAAACACCGAATACCCAGCGTTTGGCAGAAAGACGTGTTTTTTCTTCTGAAGAACGTTAACGTTTCTCCACTGCAATTCCAGTGAAATCAGTGAGGGTGGAATGTAGGAAACGGATGTAGTATGCAATAACTACGGTATGTAACATACCAAATCAGCCACAACAACTGCAGCTGAAGGAAAACGTCCGAAACGTGACAAGAAAACTGAAAAAGCAACCAAACTGTATTCAACAAAGAAGAACCCAATTCCACAATTGTTGCTGCAGCTGAACCACAAGTGGCAAGAATCTTCAAGAAATTGTCTTCATAAGCAAAAGTAATCACACTGAAAAGAATATGCGCTTATAATAAAGACAAGTGAAGCCTAAAAACGTGCGAATCATTAGACCCCATACCACAACGATACATGTCAAAAAACCCTTTGTCATAGTACGAACACACCAAAATAGAAATTTCTATTATGTTTATATTCTACTTATTTTCAGCGGAATAATCAGCAAATATACATATATTCCTAAGTATTGGTTCATGACAAAGTTCTTCGTTATACCACTGAATCAGTAAGTTCGTCTGTTTTTACATTACTTTCCGTATTATGTATGCCTCTCGATATATTACTAATGCTTGTAACAGAAAAATTATATTAACTTTTTCGTTAATTACGCGCACAAATAATTACAAACAAACATCACTCTTTTGGCAGCTTGTCCACCGCTATGAACGCTAGTGTTGTTGAACTGTCAGTTGGTAACAATTTTCACAGCAGTGAGTGTCGCAACTGTATATGTTAGACTGTTGTAGTATGTTACACAGAACTCGATGTTAATTGTATCAAAATGCTGTGTCAGGAATGGGTGCCATCAGCTGGGAAATTTGTGTGTGACTATAAAATGGAGAATGAAACTACTGCAAGTGATAATACTAGCAATGATATTTCTGTTTTTCCTTCACAAAAATATTTGACCTTTGTTCCAAATATGTTACGATTTCCGAGAAAATGGTAAGTGACAAATGTATGGGAAACGTTTAAATTGCTGGTAGGCCTAAATGAAATCAGTGACATTAACATTATTCGCTAGTCAGAAACATTTGGCTGTTTATTTTCAAATATGTCGTAATTTCCGATTGTATGGTTAGGCCATATTGCTTGTTTACCTCCAATGTTTTGCTGCTTAGTTTCAAATACATCGCGATTTTCGAGATTGTGGTTTTATCGATATTCATTACTTTTCACCAATATTTGGTAATTTATTTCTGAATATGTTATGATGTGGTTAACATTGCTCCTAATAGGATAACTTTTATTTCTTTTGCAAATGTATACAGCATACTCAGAACATCGTCTTCTGCTTGCATCGCTACATCTGTTTGCCAGTATTATGGCATAGCTCACTGGCTGAGAGGTAGCGAGTTCTCATTAGCCGGAGACAATTTCTGCAGGTCTAAATAAGGACTCGTGTCGACAGGTCGATGTATCGCATTCAGCTCCTGATGACATTAGGCCGACGCTTGCCTAGCATGTCATTAGCTCACCCTCTGGCGGTATATTTTTTTTATCACATTGTTCCAAAAATGTATTTTGTGACATTTTTGAATTAATTTTTTTAAATCGAAGTCCTCCTTATTAACAACCTTTTATAACATACAGAAAATTAAGAATCTACATTTGGGCATTTTTCATTGAAAGAAATAACGATTACATTGTGTTGATACATGCAATAAGATATATATTTAAATGGTTGAAGTATTTCTTTTTATTTATCAGTATTTACATATTTTACAGTTATTAATATATTAGCTCAGTTACAGTAATAGCAAACAGTAAGTTAATGGTTTTTTCGGTCACATTTCGCAAGAAGAAGAAAAAATATATACACAAAAAATAGAATAAATTAAAAAAAATAACGCTGACCTGCTCCTTCGTATTTTTTTCCGCTTGTTTTACATTTTTCCTTTTCAGGGTGTTTTCATAATTCAGGTGCCCCTCCATCTATCACATATGTCACAGGTGTTATGCCCAATTTCTATACAGCCATGTATTTAATATTTGACACACCACTAGCCTATGCCTGTCCTGTTTAAAATTGTATGAAGTGCATTTTGAAATTTCTTCTTCTGATCTTCATAATTACACAACTTGACATACTCAGTTTCCATGTGTGCCATAAAGTCTATAATACTGTCACCGAGTTTATTTATGACATAGCTGTTGTATTGTCCTATTAGTCACATAATTGCATTACTTTTCCATTGTGGGTGGTGATGTTTGTCTGGTCTGTACAATATTGTTTGTTCAATGCAGTCATCTGAAGTTCTGCTAAGAAGCGCTATCTTTTCCCTAATCCATTTCCAAAAATAAATTCGGTCACCACACGTGAATCTGTGTGGGACAGTGTGTACTAGGTTTCGTCTGAGGTAAAGGTCTGTATCACTCAGTCCTATTCTGTTGTTGACTGTTTTATACAGCGCAGATTGAACTTGGATTAAAGCACACATCAGTTGATATCTTTTCATAGTACATCCCAGTCGACGTCATTATACTTTGATTCTATTTTATTCCTGCCTTCATATTTTTTTCTGTAGTTCAGTATATCCTTTGTAGTTAAATTCCTATTTTTCTTTTTAGTATCTCACTCAGGTAATGTCTTTTGAGATAGTATTGACGAATGTGTTTTAATTTAAAGCTAATTGTTGTTTCATTTATTGGTGAATCAGAACTGTTTGGCTTGACTGTTTTGTATAACTTCACTGTAAGAATGTAGGGGGGTATTGTTAATGATATTGGTTGTCCTTTTGACATACAGTGCCATTGCTTTACTTTTAATATCTGTTAATCTCAATCCCCCATGTGTAGGATCCAGTGTTACTCTATTGGAGTCTATTCTGAAATGTTCACATTTCCATAGAAAACATGTTATCTTTGACATCACTGTCTTTGCTATCCGTTTGGGGATAGGAAATATTTGAGATATATAATATACTTTTGAAAGTATATACATATTGATGTAGTTGACCCTCTGATACAGGTCTAAGCTTCGATTGCTATTTTCAAATAGTGCTCCCTGAATCTTCTGTTCTACCTCACGCCAGTTTTTTTGCTATCGTCTGTAAGGGGAGGGTTGTCAATACAGTTCCAAGGGCCTTGTGTTCTGTCACTTGTTGCGCCCATTCCAATATGATGTCTTGGAGTCCTTACATAGCCAATAATTTACTTTTATTTTCGTTCGTCCTTGCACCTGAAGCTGCATGATATTTTTTAATACTGTATCAACAGTACTCAGATGTTCTATGTTTCTGTCTACTATCCAAACGTAATCCGCATAAGCGCCAACCACATACTTCGTCCCCAATACATTAATACCTGTCATTCTTGTAATTGTCTTAAAAGTGGGTCTAGTGATATTGTCGCGTTGCAATGGAAGCAGGCTTAACTTCGAAGGCAACTGAACACAGCACTTATACTGAAAGCACGTTTATTACGAACTCAACATACACGCAGCACTGACTGCCTCTCGGGCAGAGTGCTCTGCTATTTATACACAGACAGAATTTACCAGAAATTAGAAGAACAGTTAACATAAGAAACGAGTAGAATTTACAAGTGAACATAAGAAAGATGTAAAACATTCTGGAATTGTTAATTATAAAGAAATAAATTTTTGCTAGGGGGCGGGATTGAACCAGCGACCTTCAGCACCGCAGTCCGTTACGCTATCTCCTGCGCCACGCCGGCAGTTGGTGTACGTGTTCTCTCGCGGCAATATGACATATAGCAACATTGATAAGGGACTTAGGGACTTCCTTAAGGAATGCCTCGTTTAATTTTTATTTGTTTTTTAACTGTCCATTTACAGAAACTTTAGCAGACATTCGCATAGTAATATTTTTGACAACAGTAATAGTATTCCTCATGAACGCCATCCTTATCATCGTTTCCAGAAGGTAAGTGTGGTCAACCTGATGAAACGCTTTATGAAAATCGACAAAAGTGAGGCCACACTTAATGTTGCTGGCAGATGTTAAGGCAATAATGTCTCGGTTTGCAATATCGTTCTTCCATATGCACAAGTCTGGTGATGCGAGATTATTTTTTCAGTTAATGGAATGATTCACTTATGTACTGCGGTACTGCTAGACTCATGTCCATAGGAAGTCGATAGTAATAATGTCGGCGTCTACTCTTTTTGAATATCTGTGACTGACGCTTTTGGTAAAGATCTTTGGATTGTGATGTTTTGTCTGCCGGTGCAGGTACAGGGTAAATGAATTGAGCGTGTTTACTAATAAACTCGTTTATGTTTTTGTGACGTTGTGTTAATAACACCATCGAAAATGGATGCTGATCTGTACGACGAATTTGGGAATTACATTGGTCCTGAGTTGGAGTCGGACGAAGAGGAGGAAGAAGGATATGGAGAGCAGAACGATGCGCAAGAGTACGATGAAGATATGGACAATGAAAGGGAAGATGACATTGACCAAGCTCCGATGGCTGTTGTCCTACATGAAGATAAACGATACTACCCAGCTGCATTAGAGGTATTTGGGCCGGATGTAGAAACAATTGTGCAGGAAGAAGATAACCAACCACTTGATACTCCTCTCATCGCTCCCATTAAGAAAAAGAAATTTCAACTTAAGGAACAAGAACTACCAGAAACAGTGTATAATATGGAATTTCTGGCCGATTTGATGGACACTTCTAGCCTTATTAGAAACGTGGCATTGATCGGACACTTACATCATGGTAAAACGACATTTGTTGATTGTTTGATACAGCAAACACACCCAGGTATGAGGACGCTTGAAGAAAAGAATTTGCGGTATACAGACACATTGTTCACAGAACAAGAACGTGGTGTGGGCATAAAGGCGATGCCGGTAACCCTGGTACTCCCAAATATCAAGAATAAGTCATATCTCATAAATGTGTACGACACCCCAGGACACGTGAACTTTTCCGACGAAGTTACGGCAGCTCAGCGGTTGTGTGATGGTGTGGTGCTGTTCGTGGATGCTGCCGAGGGTGTCATGCTCAACACGGAGCGTCTGTTGAAGCATGCAGTGCAAGAAAAGCTTGCGATAACAGTCTGTATTAATAAGATAGACAGGTTAATGCTTGAGCTGAAACTTCCTCCGCAAGATGCCTATTATAAACTACGGCACATAGTTGACGAAGTAAATGGTTTACTTGCTTTATACTGTGAAGATGGAAATCCTGTTGTTGTTTCTCCCATATTAGGGAATGTCTGTTTTGCCAGTTCACAATATTCTGTCTGCTTTACTCTGAAATCGTTCGCAAATATTTATGCTCAGACGTACCCGAATGTTAATATTACAGAATTTGCTCGTCGTTTGTGGGGAGACATTTATTTCAATAGCAAAAGTCGACGATTTACAAAGAAAGCTCCACATAATTCATCCCAGCGGAGCTTTGTTGAATTTATTCTAGAGCCCCTTTATAAAATATTTGCACAAGTTGTAGGTGATGTTGATACTACCCTGCCAAATGTATTAGATGAATTAAATATTAGACTTACAAAAGAGGAGATGAAAATTAACATTCGACCCCTTTTGAGGTTAATATGTAATAGATTTCTTGGAGATTTCAGTGGTTTTGTAGAGATGTGTGTAGAGCACATACCTGCACCATTAGAAAATGCTCCAGCTAAAGTGAAGCACATCTACACAGGACCTTTAGATACAAGCTTAGCAGAGGACATGTGTAGTTGTAACCCTGACGGCCACTTAATGGTGTATAGTACAAAAATGTACCCTACAGATGACTGTACATTTTTCCAGGTTATGGCACGTGTAATGAGTGGTACTCTACAAGCTGGGCAAGAAGTCCGTGTACTAGGAGAAAATTACACACTTACTGATGAAGAAGACTCAAGAATTTTGACAATTGGTCGTTTGTGGATCTTTGAGGCAAGATATAAAGTGGAATTAAATCGCATTCCAGCAGGTAATTGGGTTCTTATTGAAGGCATTGACCAACCTATTGTCAAAACGGCTACTATTACTGATCTCAGCATAACTGATGATGTTTACATCTTTCGTCCATTGAAGTTCAATACTCAGTCAGTGATCAAAATTGCTGTTGAACCTGTAAACCCTTCAGAACTGCCAAAAATGCTGGATGGATTAAGGAAAGTTAACAAATCCTATCCACTTTTAACAACAAGAGTTGAAGAGTCAGGTGAACATGTGGTACTTGGAACTGGGGAATTGTATCTTGACTGTGTAATGCATGATTTGCGAAAAATGTACTCTGAAATTGACATTAAAGTTGCAGACCCAGTTGTTGCTTTTTGTGAAACAGTGGTTGAAACGTCATCATTGAAATGCTTTGCTGAAACTCCAAACAAAAAGAATAAAATAACTATGATTGCTGAGCCATTAGAAAAAGGGTTGGCAGAAGATATAGAAAATGAAGTGGTTCAGATTTCATGGAACAAGAGGAGGTTAGCTGAGTTTTTCCAGACGAAATATGACTGGGATCTCTTAGCTGCTCGATCTATTTGGGCTTTTGGGCCTGATCCTATTGGTCCAAACATTCTAGTAGATGATACTTTACCATCAGAAGTTGACAAAAGCCTATTAAATTCTGTCAAGGATTCTATTGTCCAGGGTTTTCAGTGGGGTACCAGAGAGGGCCCTTTGTGCGAAGAACCTATTCGTAATGTTAAATTCAAAATCCTTGATGCGGTTATTGCTCAAGAGCCATTGCACCGTGGTGGTGGACAGATAATACCTACTGCACGCAGGGTAGCATACTCAGCCTTCTTGATGGCAACACCTCGTTTAATGGAGCCATACCTCTTTGTAGAGGTTCAAGCTCCTGCAGATTGTGTATCGGCAGTTTACACTGTACTAGCAAAGCGCAGGGGTCATGTTACACAGGATGCCCCAGTTCCAGGATCCCCTTTGTATACCATAAAGGCATTTATACCAGCTATTGATTCATTTGGTTTTGAGACAGATCTTCGAACGCATACACAAGGCCAGGCATTTTGTTTGTCAGTTTTTCATCACTGGCAGATTGTTCCTGGTGATCCCCTTGATAAAAGTATTGTCATACGTCCTTTGGAACCACAGCCTGCTACACATTTGGCAAGAGAGTTTATGATAAAAACACGACGCCGTAAAGGCTTGAGTGAAGATGTATCAATTAATAAATTTTTCGATGATCCTATGTTGCTTGAACTTGCGCGTCAAGATGTAATGTTGAACTATCCACTGTAAGCATGTGCAAGAGCACAACTATTGTATTGTTCATTCCTGTGTATATAGCATTTTGGGGAAATGCCCCCGAGGATGTCATTATCCATGATCTAGAATTAAGATGACTTTCAATGTCCAAGTTGTAATAGATGTATTTTATCAAGTGTAAAAAAAAAAAAAATGTTGCTCTATCTCTTGGACATAAACAGCATGCATTGCAATATTCAGTTTTTTATGATAGCTACTGCCCATCGACTTACCCTCCTACCACCTTTCATTTGCCATATTAGCAATAGCTGAAATCAAAATACCTACAAGTAATTTATTTATTATGTAATCCCAATGTTTCTTGATTTTAAAAATATATAAATATGCTACTTAGCATAAAGGAGGGGCACTGATTTGAAGACAGAAACAATGAAAATTTTCAATTCCTTCACCATCTCATAACCAGATTATCTTCAAAGCTAATGTAGATCTCAGGCTATGGTAAATTTTATTCTTTCACTAGCCACAATTTTGAGGTGGTTTGTGTGTGTGTGTGTGGGGGGGGGGGGGGGGCAGTATCACATTTGTCAATTTTGTTTCTGTATTACTGCTCCATTTAATGCTTGATCATTGTGATTTGATGATGTCTTTTACAGTCTCTATTATGCTGCTTCAAAGTCCTTCCAGTTTTAAGTGATAATTCAAGTTTTAAGGAGTATCATTTATTGTAAGCAGTTTGTTGTACTATAGCTTATCCAGTTAATTGTAAACAGTGATGTGTTATATTTTTGTAAATAATTTTTGTAATATCATTTGTAATAATACATACATTATTTGTCACTGTTCATTCCTTTTATTTGAATCTCAATTTTGCCCTATCTTACTGTAAAAAGAGTTTTTATGATCAGGTATTACATAACTGTAATATAGCTGTGTAGGATGAAGTATTTAACATGAATTTCGTAAGGAAAATATTCCACTTTTGAATAGTTGATGAACTGTACACTGAAAGTAATTAATTGCTTAAGCAGTACTTAAGGGTAAAACTGCAGTGTCTGTTGCCCATGATATTAGCATGGCACTTATGTTGGCAACTTTGCTGCGAGCGACTATGGGAAAACAATAATTTGAGTGTTTCTGAACCAGAGTTATGGGCGCTATGTGCCCTCAATTACTGGAAAAAAAAATTCTTGTTTAACCTATACCTAACCTAACTTTAAGTTAAAATGATGACAGTTTCGCACAGATCATAAAATAAATAAAACATTCTCTACCTGCCCTATGGTTAACTGCAGTGGTGTATACATAAGTATTCTGTAGTGTCACCAACATTTGCAGTGCATGGGCAACATACTCTGCACTTCAGCCGTACTTAGATATAATGTGAGTAGTCTTAAAAAAAGAGAAATAGAAACATTTTTGTAAGGCAGCTGATTATCATCTTTAAATGTTGTGTTTCATGAGCTTTTGTGTCAAACCAGTTTTATATTAGCTCATTAGAAGAGTAGGTTAAATTTTACTTACCATCCTGGCGGCCTCGGTAATGTTGGCAAACTTGTAATGTTGACAATAGCCAATTGTGTGACAATGCGAATGTTTTGTTATGAAATCATTGTTTTACAAGGCCAATTACTTTTTCTGAGAGGATAAGGATACATAGAAGAACCTGTCGAACAGAGAGCAGGAACAGCATTATTTATTTACTTCATGTTCTGTACAAAACACTGTTCAAGTCTTTCTCTGTGGATTTCTAAGAATAGTAACATCCTTGCAGAGAGTCTCTACCATGTTGTTACCGTATCCAACATAATCAAGCGATGCTACCAGGATAGTAGTAAAATTTTACCGAAAAGTACAGTCACAATTATTACAGCATTTGGCTCAAGGCAGACAACTGGTTGAATTATGTGTATTGGGAAAGCTTAAAAAAGCAAAAAGGAAAGCTAGATTCCACATGCACAATATATGTGTGCCTACATTTGGTCCATTAAGAACGACAAATAGGCTTTTAATTCACATGAGATTTAGAAAAATAGGGAATTACATGGTAAATTATTGCCTACCTACTAGTTTTTGTGTCTTATTGTTCCAAATCTTCTACTGTGTGTCTATGTAAGACAATGGCAATCCAGGTGATATGGCAATTCATATTAACCAGTCTTCACAAACTTCAACATCTCATTGATCTTTGATTCATATGACACTATATCTCAGGTTACAAGGGTACACATACAGTTACATTTATGTTGTAATTATGGAAGTTTATTTTTGAGGTGGCAGCGTTCATGAATTACTGATTGATTGTGTTATATGTTTTACATTAAGACAAATAAACTAAAAGTGAGGTACTGCAATGTTTCAATTCTAGATCAATCATGAGTGCTGTACACTTTACAGATCTTCAGTGCAGATGCACTATATAGATCTGAAAATCAGACTAGGTTTTTGTAATTTATGTATGTACACATTTGACTTTGCCACTTGTTCGTCTCTTGGTGAGTGACTGCCCTTCCCCAATTTTCATTTGTTAATAACTTGATTTGGAATTCAGTTAGATCTTTTGACACTTCAGTTTCATGAGTTAGTATTTCAAAATTTTTAATTTAATGTTTTTTTAAGTATATTGTGACATTGTCAGCAATGATGTATATGTAAAGTGAAAGATAGTTCCATCCAGTTTTTCAGTTTGTCATATTGCTGTTTCAAAAATTAAGGCATCAAGACACTATCCAGCTACCTCTTTTATTTTTTTATTTTATTTATTTTTTTATGAACATTGCGAACAAAATTCTCATAATGGAAAGTCCAGGTTGGCATTAATAATATAGTTATAAGGACAGTTTACAATTCACCGCAAAGACATGGCAATTAGCTGCGACAGGCACTTACAAAAGACACACACATACAACACTTTCAGCTATCGGCTAGGCCTTCTTCAGAAAACAGAACATTTGTGCAATCACACAGGCACACAACGCAGTCATACAACCATCACCTCCAGCTGCCGCACTTCGAAGTTTGTTTACAAGCAGAACAGATTATGATTTTGTGTTTAAGAAGTGTTCTGTAGCTTCTCTATGATGGTTAGGTATAGGTCAACAGAGAGATCCCCCCCCCCCCCCCCCCACAAGTGAGCGGCAAAAGTATGAATTTTTGGACCAAGACCTGTGATCGATGGTTCTTTCTGTTGTGGTAATCACAGATTATTTATTATCGTCAATACATAGGTATTACAATATTATCCCATACATTTATATTAGTTACTAGTTGGCATATCTATGTAGCATATCTTGTGAGAGACTGATACGAAGTCAATGGTCATAGCCAACAGGTTGTATCGCGGTCTTCAGTTATGCCGATGGTGAGAACTGAAAACATATTGTAGAGCAAATTGCCATTTGGAAAGTCCTGAAGAATTTTTAATGGGGTGCAGAATCCAGGCTGTACTCATTGTAAAAACACACCAAAATGATGACTGTTCTCCTACAGTTGGGAAACCATACGTATCAGAAGTGATGTCTGTTCTTTCAGAACAGATACCACATGTATATATATAATATGCTGGTGACAAGCATTGATCCTTTCGTTAGTGAGGAGGGGTGGGCAAGTTTCTAGATCTTACTTTTACAGGAATTAGTTTCAAAACTACGAGTTTGAGAACTGTGGGTAGGGTAAGGCTGGGAATTTGTATCTGACGGGAGACATGCTTAGGTAGTCATTGCAGGTGAAGTGGTGTAGGGGTCAGCGCAACTGCCTAGAGACCAGGTGACCCGAGTTCGAATCCCAGCTGGGTACACATTTTCAGCTTTGCCCATTCGCAGTTGATGTCATATATTCTTGAATATTATGTTGCCTGTGTGAACACTCTGTTCTTGACCATTAATCCTCGACAACATCTTGCAGGTTGCAATGTGTGTCGTGATTTATGTCTGCTTTATAGTTCTTCTACCCCATTTAAGTCCCAAGATTTCCAAACCTTACTCTGGGTACCTAGATGATCTGGGTGATTTTGTAGTTTTAAGTCTTAATATTCTCTTTTGTGCCAAACTCTTCCTATCTTTTGCTAGCAGAAATAGCAATGGTTTTCAAAAGCGGTAATGTTGTATGTTTTTTTCAGCTACTGCTGCTGAGGCATTATATTTCTTTATGTAAGTTGTAATAATTTTCAGTTTACTGCACATTTCCTTCCTTCACTTTCATGAGTGCAAGAGAATGCACTCCAGTTTTAAAAATCAGAGTTAATAGCTCTCCCATAAGGAGATCGCTGAGCTGCAGACAGGTGTGTAGAAAAGACAATAACGCAACATTCATTAGAAAAATTGTGTGCACACAGGCACAACTCGTGCACATGTAAGTACCACCTCTGCACATCGAGCGGGTCAAGGCGGAAGTCATGTTTGCATAAGTTGCCTGATGCAAGCTGTGACCAAAAGCTTAAATTGAGTGAGTGTGATTGTCTTTCTTACTTGCCTGTCTGTGGCTTTGAGATTGCCTTTACCATAAGTTGCAAAGTATTCTCATTAAGTTATTGAAATTCCAACTTGGACTTTCAATTGTAAGAATCAATGCTAGTTACTTTGAGAGGAGGATGGTGAGGGAGGGAGGGGGAGGGGGAGCAGAGTAGCAAAGCAATAAAGGGCAAGGAAGAAAAAAAGTAAGCAGAGGACCTTACCAGTTACGGAAGAAAGGGAGATAACTGGAAAAAAAATGCAGCCATTGAAGCAACACCCACAAAAATATGTGCGTAAAGTTACAGCTTCATGGATGAATGTAAATCAGAAATAACAAGAGATATGCAAGTTTTAAGAGAGAATGAAAAAGCACAGATAGCTAAAAGAATAGCTGCAGAATGAAAAATTTGACTGTGTTTCAGTCCACATAAAGACAAAATGTTAATTTCATTTGCAAAACCATTTTGTCTGTACAACTTAATGTGACAGATGGGGAACTGCTGTAGACAGACTGCAATAAACAAGCCATTACTAGCAAACAAAATTACTCCAAGGAAGTTAAGATAATATTTGCTGTTTCAATTAGGTAATGCTATTTGTGTTATGTGACATCCTTAAACATGGCTGTGGGTGGTGATAAATGCTGTTAGCACTTATATGAGCTTAGTCATCAATGGTTGAATTTAGATTTTGATGGACGAGTGCTGGTTCTTACTCCAGGTTCCTTATCATCATAGCTTCCAGGCATGCCTCAGCAACTACCATTCACTGTGAAAGTATTTATTGTATTATGAAGTTTATCATGTGCAGAAAGTGAAGCAGTGGAGTGGTTAACACACGGGACTCATTTTTAAAGGGATTGAGAATCTTGATTTCCTTAATCCATCGGGGCTGATTCCATAACTGTCTCCACAGAAGCAACTTATTTGCCACCTCCTCTCTCTGCCATTTTCCCTCATATACTTTCACCCACAAGTATTTACTAATAATTGTGTATATTACTTTATACAAATCTTGCACTTGGATGCAGATTTCAGCTTGATGTCCCGGGTGGCTGTTTCTAATTGTGATTTGTCCTTCGTATAAAATCTTACATTTGTGGCATGTCTGGCTGCCCTATCTTAAGGGGAACACCAAGTACAGTACAAACGGATTGTGATGGGTTGCAGGTATGTTGGGAGGGAATTCCTCCAGATCTCAAAGCTAATAGGATTTCTTCCAATGGCTCTAGGTTTCCATGAAGATCAAGATCAAATACCCATGCTTTACTCGTATACCTGTACATTGACAATGTTACAATTTGAGTGAGCATGGTACAGCTGGCAAGGTGCTTGGTTGGCACATGGATTATCTGAGTTCAATTCAAGCTGGGATCATTTGTTTTTCACACTTACCCGATGATTTGATTGTGCATAATTATATATTTTCATAGCCATTTTAATGTTAAAGCTGGAGTAAATGGTCAGGATAATAACATATTCTTCACTCATTATATTGTGTATTGTGCAACAAATATTTTAATTATTATTTTTTTATTTCGAAGCATTCTTTTGAAGTGACTGAAACATATTTCAAAATCAGTAAACTATTCGTAAATAACACGTATAATATTTGGGCAACATCTGATACCTGTGTTTACAGTCCCCAACCCTGCTGCTCTTATCCCGTCTTGTGTACCCACCTAATGTGTCCCAATGGACTATTAGGATGCGGCCAGTCGGTTAGTCATTCGTAGTATGCCCCAAGAATTGCAACATGGAGAAAGAATACATACAATACATAACATATTGAGTGAATAATGTGTTATTATCCTGACCAATTACTCCAGAGTTAACACAAGAATTGCTATGAAAGTATACATGCACAGTCAGTCATTGGACAAATGTCGAAATAATTCTGATGAACTCAGGTCATATGCGTGCCAGCCAAATGCCTTGCTGGCTGTACCATGTTGACTCGTGCAGCAACTTTGGCAATGAACAGGTATATGAGTTATACATGGGGATTTAATCTCAATATTTGTGGAAACCAAGGCCCACTGAAACAAATCCTTTTAGCTGGGAGGTCTGGAGGAATTCCCTCACAACATACGTGCAACCATTCACAATCCGTTTTTACTATACTTAACTTTCGTCTTGTCAGTTTGGTTTACAAAATGGTGGCTTGTGCCACTTGGAACTTAAACTGGACCTACTGGCCATCCAAATTAGGGGTTTTCTGCAGTTTCCGTAAAATTACATATTTGAAATAAAATATTTTATTAATCCTCAATGACATACTTTGCCCTTACAGCAGAGCATTATCAGATTATCTATGTGACAGATGTAAAGCAAGAATTGCAAAAAAGAACAGTGAAAGGGGCTGGGATACTACGATAGGTAACAACTCACTGTGAAGAGGCTCACTGAGCTGCTGACAGACACAAAAATAGATAATCACATTCACACAACTTAAATTTTCGGTCATGGCCTTCATCAGAAAGACAAACACATACATTCACACAATCACTCAGACAACTATACACACACAACTATCATGTCCAGTCGCTTGAGTGGCCAGACATGATAGTTGTGTGTGTATAGTTGTCTGAATGATTGCGTGAATATATGTGTTTCTTTTTCTGATGCAGGCCATAGCCAAAAATTTAAATTGTGTGAAAGTGATTATCTATTTTCGTGTCTGTCAGTAGCTCAGTGAGCCTCTTTATGGTGAGTCGTTACCTATCCTTGTGAGATTACCACCCAATAGAAATATTGGTAATTAATAGCATTTGATAATGAAACAGTATGAAGTTCACTGCAAACATTGACCATGCCAATGCACCAAATGTTACACAATTGTAATCTTAATAATTATGGTAGCAATGTATGTACGCAGTTGGGTGACAACATTTATAGTTAGGCCATAGGCAGAAATTCTCCACATTGAGATTTGCTGTGTGCTTGTAGCTGATGGGAGGCGGCGAGCAGGCCGACGTTGGTGGCTTGTTCCAGCTTAGGATTTTCCAGGCTAGTTTCCAGTGAGGGGAGAGAGGGACAATGGCGAGTGCCAGGCGCAGTGCAGTGCACAGCATGAAATAAAATATTCTAATACTACTTGTATTTGAAGTAATACAATGCAGTTAGGAACCTTTAAGGCCCTCATTACAAAATAGCCTGTTGACAAATAAACAATACATTAGCTGATATAGTCACATATGGCGTAATATGTTTAACGGACAATGAAAAATAAATTACCAATGAATACAAGACAGTTACACAACTAGCATGGCAATGTTTGTTTATAAAAATTATATATTAACTATTTCTCATTTTATTTTCAATTAATCTTGTGTATTTTATCTTGAAGTATTCAGTTAAATCACTTGTCTATGATATAAGAAATTGCATGATTATAATAAATAGTACAAAGGATGTTTATACCAATATAAAAAACTAAGAAGACATTTGTTTAATGTGTAGTGTAATTATTTTGATTTTAAGTAAAGTTTTATAAATGTATTGGCTGAGCGCTGTACATTGGCAAGTCGGTTAGAACAGCTCACATGGGGAAGTTGATGACGTAAGGAAAAAACCCGGCAGTTGGGCTTTTGGCGCGCGGGCAGGAAGTGAGGAGTCGGGAATGAGTGGTGTAGCTGGCTGGGCACGTCGCTCTGCACGGTCGGCATGTGGATCTCCAGGTGGAGACTATAGATTTTTGTGTGGCAATTGCCAAGTGTGGTTGCTCATCGTAGACTGCACCAAGTTGTATCGAGTGCTACTGTGTGTTGTGAATATTTAGCCGGTAGAACAAGGTGTGCATCGCACTAAAAGTGACTGTGTTTTGTTAATGTAACACGTGTCGTCGCATAGGCATGAACATAAACGGTGATTGAGACAGGAACATGGTGTGAAAACAATTTGCGACAAATATTCATTTTGTCTGGGGGCTCACGAGCTATAACTTTATTTGATAAATGTGTTGTCGTACAGACGTATCAGCCACAGGGTTTTAATATGGTGTAATAAACAACATAAAGTGAACTTTCATGTGTTTTCAAAAATAGTAGTTAGTACACCCTTTTCTCTCATGAACTTAACTTTATTATGAAATTTTTTGTTAATCATATGCAGGGAAGGAAAGCTGCGAACGTGTGATATCATCCCCTAGAAAATGAGTCAAGCAGTAGCAATCGCAGTTCCTGTGTTTTTGCATGTTTAGGAATTTGGTTCGCAGTTGGTGGTTGTGAGTTTTAAAAAATTAAACTCTCACCCCGATCTTTACCCTCGCATCCTCCATTATTGATGGATGTATCCTCTAAGATCAAATACTCTGGGGGTAAAATAATCCCCCATTCAAATCTATTCATGATGATGTCATCAGGAAAGACAACACTGGTGTTCTACGGATCAGAGTGTAGAATGTTAGATCCCTTAATTAGGTAGGGAGATTAGTAAATTAAAAAAAAAGGGAATGGATAGATTGATGTTAGATGTTGTGGGGATTAATAAAGTTTGGTGAAAAGATTAACAGAATTTCTGGTCATGTGAGTACAGGGTTATAAATACAAGATTGCTTGGGGGTATTACAGAAGTATGTCTAATAATGAATAAGAAAATAGGAATGCAGGTAAACTAATATAAAAATCACACATCGCATTACAATATTCAATATAGATAGGAATCCAGCACAATGCAAGTTCATATGCCAAGTAGCTCTGTTGGTTATGAGATTGAAGAAATGTATGAGGAGGCAATGGGAATTATTCAGACAATAAAGGGAGAGGAAAACTTGATTGTAATGAGGAACTGGACTTCAGTAGTAGGGAAAGGGAGGGAGGGCAAAGTAGTATGTGAATATGGACTGGGAACAAGGAATGAAAGAGGAAGCTGCCTGGTAGAATTTTGCACAGAACATAATTTAATTATTACAAACTCTTTGTTCAAGAATCATAGTTGTACACATAAAAGAGACCAAGAGCCACTGGAAGTTACCAGATAGATTTTACAATGGTAAGACAGATTTCGGAACCCAGTTTTAAACTGTAAGACACGTCCAGGGGCAGGTATAGACTCCGATCGTATCTTATTGGTTATGGATTGTAGATTGAAATTAAAGAAACTGCAGAAAGGTAGGAAGATAAGGAGATGTGACCTTGATATATTGATGGAACCTGAGGTTCTTGGGAGTTTCATGGGGAGCTTTAGGCCACAATTGACAGAAAAGTGGAGGAAGTAACAGAAGAAGATAATAGGTAGCTTTGAGAGATGACATAGTGAAGGCAGCAAAGAACCAATAGGTATAAATACAAGACCTACAAAAAATCCTTGGATATTGCATGAAATACTGAATTTAATTGATGAAAGCAGAAAATAAAAATGCAGTGAATGAAGCAAGTAAAATGGTGTACAGACAACTAATACAGAATATTTATTGGCCTTTCAATATTTTTCATACAATTGGCTTCGTCAGGATACAGTGTAATTTACATTTATAGCCTACATTACATTTATACATTAAGCATATATCATACATACAAATTCACATATTACAACGAAACAATAACATAATTTAAGAGAAACATATATTTTTACTGTCAGTTTCTAGAAATTCTTCAATTGCGTAGAATTCATTGGATTTTAGCCAAGTTTGTATTGTGTTTTTATATGTGCTCAGTGGCACTGTACGAGCTGCTTCTGGTAGCTTATTGAAGAATTTTAGGCTTAAATACTTATAGTTATTTTGTACTATGGCTAGTCTCGTGGAAGGCAAATCCAGCATACAGTTGTTTCGTGTATTGTGAGAATGAACATTTCTTCTCATGCTGAACTTATCTATGTTTTCTTTAGCATATACTAAGCAGTTATATATATACAAACTAGGAATTGTCATTATTCCAAGCGATTTAAAGCGAGTTCTGCAGGACTCATTATGTGCTAGCCCTAATATACACCTCACTGCTTTTTTTGCCATCTGAATACACATTTAGCTCCTGATGAGTTTCCCCAGAGCAATGTTCCATATTGCAGATGGGAATGGAAGAAAGCATAGTACGATTGAAGCAATAATTGTTTGCTAATACTGCCCCTCAATTTGTACAATAGGAAAAGTACACGAGCTAGTTTGCTGCATAGGTAATTGGTGTGTCCTTCCCAAGAGAGTTTTTGATCTATGACCAGTCCAAGCAATTTCACAGTTTTATTTTCATTTTTAGATACCTTCAAGTTAAAGATTATTTCCTCTGTTTTTGTCTGATTTATGCAGAGTTGATTGGCCTGACACCATTGGGTAGTCATTTCTATCATCTCTTTATTTTTATCCAATACACTCTGTAGATTGTCTGCAGTGGTTATTAATGTCATGTCATCTGCGTATAATACACCCTTACAGGGTATATAAGTTGGAAATTCATTGACATAAACAATGAAAATGAAGGGTCCAAGAACCGAGCCTTGGGGTATTCCTCTTTTTATTGGGAGGATTGATGATTTCTGATTGTTTGCATAAACAAGCTGTACCCAATTGCTTAGGTAGGATTTTAGTAATTTGAGTGGTTTATCTCCTATTCCATAGTATTCCAGCTTTTTGATTATCACATCATGAGACACAGAATCAAATGCTTTGCTTAAATCAATAAGGGTTCCAGAAGTGTATAGCCGTTTTTCATATCCTTCATAAACATTATTTACCAGTGATTCAACTGCTTTCACAGTTGATAAGTGTGGTCTAAATCCAAATTGTTGTTCATTTAATAATTTATTGCATTCAAAGTACTTGTATATCTGTTTATGCATACAGTTTTCAATTATTTTAGATAAGATTGGTACTATTGAGATGGGTCTGTAGTTACTTGGAAGATTTTTATCTCCTTTTTTATACACAGGTAGTGTGACTGTAAGCTTAAGACATTTAGGGAAGGTTCCTTCATCTAATACTCTGTTTGACAGTGAGAGAAGTGGCATTTGGACTTCCTTCACTATAGCCTTTATGATGAAATTGCTGATACCATAATAGTCTTCTGTTTTTGAATAGTTGAGTTTGGTTATTGATTGTTGAATGTCATTTAAGGTGATTGGGGCCCAAGTAAATTTCTCACTTCTTGTTTGTTTAGCATAAGTCAGAGAAGCTTCTATATTGAAATTAGAGTCAATGGGTGGGGTACTGTTGCCATTTACAAAATGTTCATTAAGAATATCACAGTCTATGGGTATACTGTTTTCTTTATTGTTGTTATTAATTTCTCTCTTAATGACATTCCACGCTGCTTTACATTTATTTTTTGAGTTCAAAATGTATTCATTATTTGCATTACATTTGGCGGTTTTTATTTCAGACCTGTAAAGTTTTTTCATATTTATGTAGTTTTCTTTGTCCCTATCACTATTATGAGACTTATCTTTCAGTAGGAGTAATAATATCCTGAGTCTGTTTAGCTGTGGTGTGTACCGTTTATTAGTATGTTGGCGCTTATGTGGGGTATTAGTATATCTTCTAGTTACCATGGGGCATGTCTTTTCTACTATGTTCGTAATCTCTGTCAGGAAAATGGAAAAGCATTTATCAACGGTTTCATTGCTATTCATTATTTGGGACCAATCCTTTCCTTGTAACATATTTTTCATATTGCTTACATTGGATTCACCTAGCAATCGATATGTCACTTGCCTTTCTTTGGTAACAGGGGTTGAATTATCTATTTGGAGCCATAGACCTGCGTGATCAGATAAACCTAATTCTATGACATCACATTGCACCGAGTCTCTATGTACATTACTTATTATGTTATCAAGACAGGCATTAAGTCTAGTTGGCTTTTCATTCAGACAGTAATAATTTAATGACTTCAGAGAGTTAATCATATCTACTACATTTTTTCTCGTAGCCCTTATATCAATATTAATATCACCTACAATTACAATTTTATGTTGTTTATATTTGGACAAGTGTAATATTAAAGCATTAATTTTTTCTATAAAAACTATTTCATCAGAGCCTGGAGTTCTATAAATTGAGACAATTACAATTTTTTGAGTGTGCAATACTATACCAGCTACTTCTAATGTAGTGGGTATTTTGTTTTCATTGTGTGCAGTGTGTTCAGTTATTTTCGCTACATGTTCTGGATCATCACAATGGTCCAGCTGAATTAATTTGTTACTGTTTCCTATCAACATCGTTTCTACCTTTCCTTGCTTTGTGTCATTGTTTTGTCTAAAAAAGGATGGACATGAGCATGTACAGAGGGACTATCTTTTAGAACAAACTTATTGCGTTCGCGTGTTTCATTTATAACGTTCTTTATTTCCTGACATAAGAATTTTTTCCCGTGATAGTTTAAATGTTGCCCATGTTGTGTGTGTAGATTTCTGTTCAGTCTACTGGCATCTACTATGTTGCATTTGGCATAACTGGAGCATAACTGTTTGATTTTAGCATTGGTCCTACGAATTTCTTTGTTTACACATGAATTATAGTTCAGATCGTGCCTCTGAGGTATCGTCACAACAAGACTGTTTACCGTCTTATTTGCATCTAAGAAGTTTCTCAAACCTGTAATGCACTTTTTAGCTTCATTCTGTGCTACGTCATTTGAACCAGTAATGCAAACAACATAATCACTATTCTTCACTGTAGTCTTGAATTCCGAGACGTCACCAATGATATTCTTCGTTCTCGCGCCGGGTTTAATGATGCCAGTCTTGTTTAAGTCCGTACTCACATCGCCTAAAATACTGGCTAGCTTTCTGCCATGGCTGTCTGCTAGAAAAAGCACATTGCATTTCTCGGCTGGTAGTTTCTTATTGCTTGCGGCTGATTTACGGTTTTCCTTTACGTCTTTAGCTTCACATTTGTTAGGCTCGTTTTCACATTCGTTATTCACGCCCATGTTGCTGCTTTCAGATAATACATTAAACTTGTTTCTGCAGACAAGATAAGATTTATTTATTTGGTTTTGTTTGGAGCGTTGCACTTTACCAATCAGTGTTTTTGATTTTTCTTCCGAGACACTATTTGAACTGTTTGTGCACTTCCAGCCATTGTTTTCACTTTGGTCCGCATGCGAGTTATTTACCCATTTCTGGCCGTTATTTCCACGGGTTATTATGTTTGAACTGTTTACACGAGGTTGACCGTTATTTTCCATTACCTTACTGTGACCATTTGTCTCAATAAGTTTCGAATTGTTCTTAGTGTTCCGCAACACATTTGAACTCCGTACTTTGCTGTTGCTACTAACTAGTGTTTTTAACTCACGATTCTCGTTTCCGAGTTTTGCAATTTCCTGCAACAGTGTATCGGTAACTTGCTGGAGACTTTTTAATCATTCATTTAACTTCTCGATTTCTTCTTTACAGTTTTTACATACAACATCGTTTTTCACAATACTGTTTTTCACAGCATAACTATAACTTTTCGTCACACTAATATTACTTCCACCCGCACTTGTCGCCATCTTGACGGGTCTGACAGGAAGTGCAAAATGGCTAACTGGGGGTGGCTAGAAGGCAAATGCAAGTCTGTAGAAGGCAAATGCAAGTCTGAGCCTATACAGGTCTCCTGATGGTGACATTGATACATTTTTTGAGAAATTTGAATTAGTGGTTAAGAAAATACTAAATTATAAAACTAGGATTGCCATATGTGGGGATTATAATATAGAAATGCTAAACACTGATAAAGAACCATCAAGAACTTTTCTTGATTTATTGAGGTCCCTTAACTTATACTGTTCCAACCACCATCCAACACGGAATAATTCTTGTATAGATAATATAATAGTTAATTTTCCTAAAGACCTCTATACAGTAAAGTTGTAAATGGATGCCTTGCAGACCATGACCCATTGCTCTTCAAACTTTGGGTTAAGCAACCTAGCAATTCTAATAAGCACAATTCGATGTGGTTGAGAAAACAAAAAGATGAACATATTTTGTGCTTTATTAATAATTTAAAAGATACAAACTGGGACTTTGTCTATAAATGTACATTAGATAAGGCTGATGTTGAATCTGTGTTTGAAAACTTTTTTAAAAAATATGTAGAATTATGGTATTCCTGCTCGCCTTTAATAAAAACTAACTCCTCCAGTACACACAAAAAGAGTAAGTTTATCTGGTACACTGAGGAACTTAGCCAGATAAGACAAAGAATGCTACTGCTATACTCAACATATAAAAATGCCTGTAAGCAAAAGTCGGAGCAGAGCAATACTCTCTATGAAATATATCAAAAATGTAAAAAAAAAATACGAATTAAAGCTTGTACAGGCAAAAAAGACTGCTTATGAGAAATACATTGAAGGTGCACCCAACAGATGCAAGGCAGCATGGCAAATTATAGCTCAAGAAACTGCCACTAATTGTCCAAATGAGGTACAGCTGTGCCCCAATGAACTGAATGACTACTTCATTAGCTCAGTTAAAGAAATTGAAAATAAGATAGAAGCAACTGACACTTCTGCAAGGGAATTTCTTGAGGCCCACCCATCACTAGAACATGTCTTTAATTGGCATACAATCACACCCATCAAAATTAAAAGAACAGTCAGAAAATTATCAAACTCTAAGACTATGGACTGTTACTGGCTTTCCAATTACATTCTGAAAAATACTATAGATCTTATCTGCAATCCCCTGGCATTCATACTCAACAAATGTTTACAATCTGGAGTATTTCCAGATTGCCTCAAGATTTCCAAAGTTATTCCTGTGTATAAAAAAGGGGACAAACAACTGCCTCAAAGTTACCGTCCAATATCAATAGTACCAATATTTTCAAAGATATTTGAATCACTTATGTATACACCACTAAACAACTATTTTGAGTCATACAACCTTCTGAGCAACAGTCAGTTTGGATTCCGGCAGGGTAGAAACACCACCTCAGCTGTTTTAGAAATTGTGGACCAAACATTAACTGGCTTTGAAAACCGGAATGTGATGTCACTTGTTTTATGTGATTTAAGCAAGGCATTCGATTGCATACCATATGACATACTATTAGCTAAACTAAAACACTATGGTATATGTAATCCAGCATTGTCAGTAGTACAATCATACCTTCACAACAGAAGGCAGTTTGTCTCAGTTAGAAATAAAATCTCGCCTGTAGTAACAATCAATACTGGGGTACCACAGGGATCTGTGCTTGGGCCATTATTTTTCATAATTGCAATTAATGACCTGCCTTGTCACATAAACAGTTCTGTTATATGCTATGCCGATGACACAACCCTTCTCACATCACATCAAAATGTTGCAGCCCTGAGTAACAGCACACAGGTGTCTTTCAATTCTGCCCTCCGCTGGTTCTCAGCAAATAAATTACTTTGTAATCCTGATAAAACACAACAGATTTTCCTAGGGCTGCTCAGTGACATTGAAAACAAGTCAGTAAAACTGTTGGGAATCCATATTGATTCAAAACTGAACTGGGAAGGGCATGATTTCGAGAGTCTCCTATCTCCTATGGAAACTTAGGGACATGCTCAGTATTGACTATCTTAGAATAATCTATTTTGGACTTTTCCAGTCACATATAGCTTATGGCCTTCTAATCTGGGGACACACTCCTTTCATTGACAGAATTTTGAAAATTCAGAAAAGAACTATACGTATAGTATGCAAAAGAGGCCCCAGGGAGCACTGTCGTCCTCTCTTTACCAGGCTCAAGCTATTGACTGCTGTAAACCTATACATATATAGTTGTGTAACTTATGTAAAAAACAATGGTATGAAATGGGCTGTCAGGGAACATATTCACGATCACAACAAACTGTCAAAAAATGGTAACTCGCACAAAGTACACACTCTAAAAATTTTCAACAGGTTGTCACCAGCAGCTCGAGCCATGCCATGTAAAATTCTTAAAGATAGACTGTACATTTGGCATTGTGACAACCCATTCTACTCTTTGAATGAGTTTTATGACATGAGTAGTGCTTGAATAAATTTATAAGTAAAGTACTGTGGATATGTGTATATGTAACCTCATCACTTAGATATATGTATGTAAAACAATAGCTGTACTCTCTATGATTTTATTATAGATCATTCATACCAATTTATTCATTTCTCTAATTCCTGTATCACTTTTTTTTTTTAGTTCATACTGTATATGTACTTAGCAGCTTTTGGTGTAAATGTATACAATTCTTATGTGTATTTGCACTTAATTCACTTCTAGTTTCTATATGATAATTAGAAATTGCTTGTTTTTGAGCAATTCAATGTACTGAATGTAAGAAACTGTATACCTAAATGTATGACGAAGCCTATTTCACCTTGTGTGATCAATGGCCAATAAAGATTCTTGATATAACTAGGGAAAAGATAGATACCGTCTACAGGAAAATTAAAGAAATATTTGGAGACAAGAAAAGCAGCTATGTGAATTTCGAGGACTAACTCAGATGGAAACAAGTTCTGAGCAAAGAAAGGGAAAGCTGAAAGGTGGGGAGAATATATAGATGGGCTCTACAAAGGATATGAACTATGAGACAATATTGTAGGAATTGAAGACAATGTAGATGAAATAGTAGATACAATACTGAGAGAAGAATTTCCCAGAGTACCGAAAGACTTAAGTCGAAACAAGATCCTTTGAGTAGGTGATATTCACTCAGAGCTACTGAAGTCTCTGGGAGAGCCAGCCAAGATATATGACACAGACACAATATCCTCATAATCCAAGGAAAATGTAGTACTCCCAATTCCTAAGAGAACAGGTGCAGACAGGTGTGAAAATTACAGAACAGTCAGTTTAATAAGTTGAGTTAGCAAAATTCTAAAACAGATTATTTATAGTGGTAGAATCTGATCTTGGGGAAGATCAGTTTAGATTTATGTGAAATCATAAATGACATGTAGTGTGTGTAGAAGGGGGGGGGGGGCAGTTGAGTGGAGTATGTGGGGACAGTAGGTTGATGTAGATTGAGACCAGAATAATCCCATGGAATCTATGTAAGGATAACTTCCATTTGCACAATTCTGAATATCTGATAGTGGAGGAGAGGGTCCAGACAATCCAGGCTGTGGAGCAGCCATTGAAATCAAGCATATTTTGCTAAGCTGGATGTTGTTGCTCTCTACCAGAGTTTGGTGGTGGCCATCACTCTGATGGACAGCTGATTGGCAGACATACCAATATAAAAAGCTGTGCAATAATTGCTGCAGAGTTGGTAAGTCACGTGGCTATTTTCACAGGTGGCCAAACCTTTTATTGGGTAAGATAAGCCTGTGACAGAACTGGGATGAGACATGCTGGGTGTGTGGATTGGGCAAGTCTTGCATAGGGGTCTTCCACATGGATATGATCTCTATGGGCCACACAGGAGTAGCCGAGTGGTCTGGAGCGCCATGTTACGGATCGCGCGGCTTTCTGCTTCGGAAGTTCGAATCCTCCCTCAGACATGGATGTGTGTGTTGTCCTTAGGTTAGTTTAAGTAGTTTGTAAAACTAGGGACTGATGACCAACTTAGTTTGGTCCCATAGAATTACAAATATTCGAACATTTGATTTCTATGGCAAGGGGTTTGGAATGGGAGTGGCATAGAGATAGACTAGGATGTTTTTGTAGTTGACTGCGTGATGGAACACTTCTTTAGGAGGGATGGGAAGGAGCTTGAGTAGGATGTTTCTCACTTCAGGGCATAATAAAAGATAACCAAATGCTTTACATGGAGTTGATTCAGCTGCTTAAGCCCGGGGTAACATGAAGGGGCAGGGTACTTCTTTGTTGTATTCCCGCATAAGGGAGAACAGACCATGAGGTACCGAAACAATTGATTGTCTACAGTATTGTAGCTGTGAGCATTACAGAACAATTAGGCTGTGGTGTAGAAAAGAGACAGCGTGGTGAATGGAGATTTGGGTGTGGCTGGAGATGTGCAGGGAAGATTCCTCTGCAGTCGGGTTGGTCACTGTGTTCTCGCTGACGGACTGGTCAACACGTCTGCCTAGTAAGCAGGAGATTCCGGGCTCGAATTCCGGCTGGGCACAAATTTTCATTCGCTGCACTTTGGTATTCCATCTAAACCTAGTACAGTGAAGCCATAACTGATCGCAAATTCTGATTTATTTCATTCATTGAACACTGTAAAGTCGTCAAAAATATGTAATTGTAGGATGTAAAAGGTGGAGACCATGAAGAATCAGTAAAAGAAGTGTTTGGTATGTCTGATGTCAGATCTCAGGTGATTGGTTGGAGGTGTTTGTCACTGAAGCCAAAATTCTATCAGTGGGAGCACATTAACCAGCCACAATTGGGTGTCCAGGATTATTTGGTTTGTGGATTTTGGGGAGCAGGCAGAAGGTTGGTGTGTTGGGGTGTGGAAGAAGATGGATTTGGGAAAGAGGTTCTGGGAAAAGCTGAAGGATTTTAGATAGGGATTAGAGGTCATGTTGGTCTTTTTGTATGGGATCATTCTGGCACAACTTGTGGGTGGAAAAGTTTTGACAACTGTCAGAGGCCTTTTGCCAGGTAGTCACTGCAATCCATAACAACAGTGGTGGGTACCTCTGTTTACAGGGTGGAACATTAGGTTAGCATCCGGTTTGAGGCTTTACATAAGGCTGTTCATTTTTCTGCCAAAAGGTTGGTGATCTTAGGAAGGGACTTGAGAAGGATGGTGAGGCTATGTTGCAGGTGAGGAATTCCTGGAAGACGATTAGGTGTTGGTTGGGTGGTATTCAGGGTACATCACATTTGTACAATGATATGAAGTGGGAGAGGCAGGGTTCAGTGTTGAAATTAGGTTGGCTTTAGTTAGAAGGAATCGTGGCAAAGTAGTGTTTCCATTTTAGGGCATGTGTGGGGTCAAGGGTTTTGGTATGATACTTTAACAACAGTATTTTGGGTCTGGATATTGTCAGCTGTTGGCAGGGAGTTTGGGAAAATGTGGCAACTTGAATAGGTCAGGTATGCAAGGTCTGTGTGGTATGGAAGAGGTAGGGGCCCCAGAGGAGGAACACTGTGGGTAGGCAGCAGTAGGATGACAGCCAGCTGGATAACTTGTAGTGGCTGGGGTGTTCCTGCAGGTGCTCCAGTGAAAGGAATTAAATTTAATGTATGAGATGTCTGTAGAGGAATTTTTTTAAGGGAGCAGAGATGGTTTTTGGAGTACTAAGTTTGTGAGGGAGAAGGACTGGTCAAATATGAAAAGGTAAAGATCACCCTAAAACCAATGGAAGAAATCAGAGAAGGAAATTTTTATGGCTAGTCTGTAGGGAGAGATTCTGTGGTTTATGTAATTCTTAAGAAACAGCATGTGGAACTGGGTTTTAGTCAGAGAAAGGGTTATTTTTATGAACTGGTAGAGAGATCTGGAGCAGAGATCCAATGGAGCAAGGATCCCCTGGAACATGGATGGTGTCAGTGAAATGGGCAAATGAAAGTGTTAGAGGTTGTTAGGGGACTGGTTGGCTGAAAAAATATGTACAAAACTATACAAAAAAGGTGTACACATATGGAAAATAAACCCAACAACAGACACAATATGCAAAAATCAGCACCAAAACCAATAGACACATAAAAGCTTGCAAAATCATTTACAAAATTATAATAAAATGCAAAAAATGCACAATTAATCACAAACACACAAAAATAAGTCAGTATGCTTACCAAGATATAAGAAAGAAGACAAGGAAATTATTCACAGGAAGGAAAGACTGGATGAGGTATGGGAGTATGTTCATGACCAAACAGGAAAGCATGAGGAAGGGTTGGTTATGTCAGTTTGAATGTTTGTAGGCAAGGGACTGCAAAAATAAATAAATAACAAAGGTAAAAATATGTGAGGAAGGGGGAGGAATTCTATATCTACATATTAACTCTACAAATCATACTTAAGTGCCTGCCAGAGGTTTTATCAAATCACTCTCATGATATTTCTCTAAAATTCAATTCTCTAATAGTGCATGGGAAAAAGGAACTCTTAAATCTTTCATTATTTCTCTTACTTTATTATGATGTATTCCCATATAGGTGGGTGCTAACAAAATATGTTTACATTCAGTGGAGAAAGTTTGTGAAAAAAATGTCACAATGAATAATGCCATTCTTTTAATGATCTCCACCCCAACTCTTGGATCATTTCTGTGACAATCTCTCCCCTTTATCATGATAAAACAAAATGAGCTGCTATTCTCTGAAATTTCTCTATGCCCTCCATTAGTCCCACTTGGTGGTGACCCTACAATGTAAAACAATACTCCAAAACAGGACAGACAAATTCATTGTAGGCAGTTTCTTCAGTATAACTAGCATTTTCTAAGTAATCTGTCAATGAAACATAGTCTTTGGATCACCTTCCCTACAATACTTTCTATGAGTTCTTTCCAATCAAAGTTGCTCATAATTGTAATTCTTAGGCATTTAGCTGAGTTTATGGACTGTATATTTGACTGATTTATCATGTAAATAAAGTTTAACACATTTCTTTCAGTGCTCATATGGATGACTTCACACTATTCATTATTTAGGACCAACTTCCAATTTTCACACCCTGCAGATGTTTTTGCAGTTGCTTTTGATCTTCTGGTGTCTTTAATAACTGATAAACAACAGCATGCCGGCCACGGTGGCCGAGGGGACTGAGGCGCTTCAGTCACGGTCTGCACGACCACTACAGTCGGGGGTTCGAATCCCCCCTCGGGCATGGATATTTGTGCCGTCCTAGTTCGTAAGTAGTTCATAAGTAGTTTGTAAGTTTAGGCACTGATGACCCCGTAGTTAAGTCCCATAAGCTGTACAAACATTGGAACATTGGAACAGCATTATCCAAAGACTCAAAGTATCAGCTCTGCCCCTTATGACCATGCTGTTAATGGCCATAAATCCTAATCTTCTTTCCTTCCTTTTTCACTTCTGCTTTTCATCAATTACTACATATTGTGTCCTTTCTTACAGAAAATAACATATCTTATTGTACAACTGTGGTGATATTTGATAAGCAAACACTTTGATTAGAAACCTTCCAGAAATTTAGTAATGAGCCAGCTGTCAAAACAATGGATATTGCAGGAAGTATTCAACATTTTTGGGAAGGATAGGTTGCTACTCACCACAGAGACATACAATGAGCCACAGAAAGGCACACATAACAGAATACAACTTACTTAATAGCTTTCAGCCATTACAACCTTCATTGCTTAGAGAGAGACAAAATAATAGATAAATAAAACTCTGTCTCTGGCCACTGTTGCCAGTCTACAGGGCTCAGCATAGCCGAAGTGAAAGCTGTGCTCAGGCCCACAGACTGGCAATAGTGGCTGTAGATGTCGGAACCAATGAATGCTGTAATGGCCAAAAGCTATTAAGTAAGTTGTGTTGAGGCATGTGTGTCTTTCGGTGGCTCATTGTATGTCTCTATGGTGAGTAATTCTCAAAAATATTGTTTAAGAGTTAGCTGTAATTTACAAGAACAATGCCTTATGAATCCATGTTGACTATGGTTCAATAGGTTATTCTCTTTGATATAGTTCATAATGTTTGAAAAAGTATATTTACCAAAATCCTGCTGCAAATTGACACCAATGATATGGACGTGTAATTTTTCAGATCACATCTACTGCCTTTCGTGAATATTGGACTGACCTGTGCAACTTTCCTGTCTTTGGGTACTGGTACAGATACTTTGAACGAACGGTTGTATATAATAGTGAGGTATGGAGTGATTGCATCAACATACTCTGAAAGAATCCTAATTGGTATACAATCTAGACCAGAAGTATTGCTTTTGTTAGTGATTTAAATTGTTTTACAACCCCTAGGGTGACAGCTTCTAAATTATGTATGCAGTTCTTGATTCAAATTCTGGAGTATTTTCTTCTTTGTAAACGAAGAAATTTTGTAAATCTGTGTTTCGCAATTATGCTTTAGCAGCACTGTCACAGTAGCATCACCATTGCTATTGTGTAATGAATCTGTTGATTGTGTTTTGCCACTGCCATTCTTTATAGATGACCAGAATTTCTTTGGATTTTCTTCCTAATTATGAGACAGGGTTTTGTTGTGGAAACTATTATATACTTCCCGCATTGAATTTCATGCTAAATTTTGAGTATCTGGTTGCCAGTCTTGAGGATATTGTGTATTTTTAAATGTGACATGCTTTTTTCTTTGCTTCTGCAACAGTGATCTGACTTGTTTTGTGCACCACAGGAGATGAGCACCCTCTTTTGTTGCTTTATTTAGTATAAATCTCTCAATTGCTGTCAATATTATTTCTTTGAATGTAATCCACATCTGATCTACATTAAAATTGTTAATTTTGAAAGTCTGGAGACTCTCACTCAGGAAAGTGTTTAGTGAATTTTTATCTACTTTCTTAAATAGATGTATTTTTCAATTAATTTTGATGGATTTGGAATTGTACTATTCAGTCTCGCTATGACAACTCTGTGTTCACTAATCCTTGCATTTTGAATAATGCCCTATGTTTTCATCAGTGGCATATGCAGGGTTAGTAATTTGGGCTATCACTACTATCTCACTTTCTAAGGTTGCAAAAAAAAAAAAAAAAAAAAAAAAAAAAAAAAATCGATATCTTGCGCTGTTTCTGAGATATTGATAGTGAACGTACCAAATATCTCAAGAAATTAGCAGCAAATGAAGAAACTGTTACCAGCAAATGTTAAATCGTTGAGGGGGACATCAAATGACACTACACTCTCACCTCCCCCCCCCCCCCTCAACTCCTTATCAAAACCTGGAATAGGTGGTGAGAGGCAACTTTGAAATCTTTAATAGGAATGCCTACTTTTTATTGCAGATTTGGATTCTTTGTGAAAACTAACAAACACCTACATAATATTGATTCAACTGGCAGCTTCCTTTCAGTAAAGACATAACATTCATTTACAAGCATGAAACATGCATAGCATAGACATAAGCCAGGATAAAGAATTTGAAATAGTTAATTTATAAAGATAATTCTGTCATATTTATTTAACAATTTACTCTTCAAAAAGTTGTTTATAACAATGGAATTTATTTGACCTTGTATGGTTTTTTCTGGAGAAAGGAAGATAGACATTTTAAATCACTCACTATATGGAAGCTCCAGAGATGTGTTGCCTCTCAGTGTGCACACTTTGTGTGTGTGTGTGTGTGTGTGTGTGTGTTTGTGTGTAAGCTAAGGAGATACATTATTCTGTTGTGTGTACATAGTGTAAACCCAAGGGAGAATTTTTTGTGTGTGCTGTAAAATTGTAAATAAACCAGAATACATGAAAAAACATGACTACCATTCATTTAAAAAGGAAAACTGGTAATTAAGTATAGAGAATGTTAATAGATGCTGAATCAGTCAATGACACAGGGAGTCCCCAAGACTACATTGGCCCAACAACAAAAATCTAAGTAACTATATTTTCTATTTTGATTTTTCTAAGTAGATCCTTCTGGTGCAGTTTTTCTGTAAAGAGCTATTTCATTGGACATCAAGTGGTATTTTGTACCTAAATGGGAAGGTTCTGGAAAATGACAAATCAGAAGAGAAAATTGTGTCAGCTTCAGAAGTAGGCACATGTCAACCACTTCAGCCAACAATGCTTCAATAATCCTTAACTGCTGTATGAAATCCAAGGAGGACCTACAGTAATGCCTTGGTCCTGTTGTCCTCAGGGATGTCAAAGCTGTCTTGAGGGTGTGGTGTCAATACTTTACAAGACCATTACTTTGTGGATGATAAGCTGTTGCCTGGAATTTGACTGTGCCATAAAGTGAACAGTGGCTAGTGAAAAGGGTAAATTTGACATGTCTGCTGTTGCGGGGCGCATTGAGGCTGTATGTTCTGATGCACGAAGCTGTTCCCTATTGAGGGTTCGAATCCCCCCTTGAGCATGGATGTTTGTGTTGTCTTTGTATAAGTTAGTTCATAAGTAGTTTGTAAGTTTAGGGACTGACTGCCCAGCAGTTAAGTCCCATTAGCTTTACAAAAATGTGAACATTTGAAATGTCTGTCTCGGTCAGTAGTAACTGATGTGCAATCCAGCAACTGATAAATGCACAACTGACCATGTCTGAAGAAATGTTTGGGAGTAGTATGAGTTCTATTCAGTGACTTGTGCAGTCAGTGACAAAAAGTATATATTTCTGATCCTCATACATGGAAAGTAGTCCTATAAGATCAATTTGGATGTAGCAGAAGCTACCCTTTGGAATGTCAGATGTGCGAAGAGGGCGTGTCTACCCATTTTCCTGTGTTGACAGAGGACAGAAGCGTGTACCCACTCACAGCAGCCACATTTCATGTTGAGCCAGCCAAGTTGCTTGGTCATTAATTGCATTATTGATGCTGGGATGTGCCAAATTGTGAACTGATTTATGGGTTTTGCGGCACAGTGCAGCTGGCATGGGAAGGGACTATCCAGGAGAGATTGCAAAGAACAAGAAAGCTCATACCTGGTAGTGAGTGCAGCTCAATGAGGAATGAGAAATTGTTATCAACCAAAAGGAATTGATGCAGTCTCCTTCCTCCTGCACCTCTCTAACATTGCCGCTTTCCAAATTTCAGATGAGGACACAATGCAACTAATACATGATAGCAGCTCTTCTCTTAAACCTATCTGCACCACCTTCCCAGGCATCTCGAGCCACACCTCTGGTGTGACGAATTGACTGGCAAACAATGCCACTTCATTCCTCGCCACCTGTGATGTGAGATTTTTGACAAACTTCACGGTCTAGCTTCCAGCAGATTAGTTGCTGACCATTTTATCTGGTGGGACATGAAAAGGGACTTTCAGGCCTGGGCATGTGCCTGCATTTCCTGCCAGTAAAGTAATGTCACAATGCACGCCACTTCTTCCTTGTACTTTTTCTGGCCCCGATTGGACATTTTTAGCATGTTCACATTGTCTTGGTCAGTCCCCTTCCTCCTGTCAACAGCTTTTGTTACATCTTAACCACTACTGACCACACCAATTGCTAGGCCAAAGCCACCTCTCTTTTTAACATTACCACTGAAACTGTAGCTTGTGCTTTAATGCGCACTTGGATTGCTTGTTTTGGCTGCCCCTCGGGCGTGACAAACAATCAGGGTAAGTTTCAGCAGTAGTGTTAAGAAGAGGTGTGGATTCCCCCCAATAAGTGGTGTGGGCAATAGCAGTTACGATGTATCAAAACCATCAACAGGAGGAAGGGGACCGATCAGGCCGACATGAACATGCTGATAACCTCCAGCCGAGGCCTGAAAACAGACCAAGGAGGGGGTGGTGTGCATTGTGACCTTGCGTCAGTATCAGGGAAAGCAGGCACTTTCCCAGGCCCGACAGTCCCTTTTCATGTCCCACTAGACAACATGGTTGTCAACTAATCTGATGGAAGCTTTAATACTAGGGTGAGCTAGACTATGGAGTTTATCAATGATCTCATGTCGCAGGTGGTGAGGAATGAAGGGGCATTGCTTGCCAGTCAATTCGTCACACCAGACCTCGTCCAAGATGCCTGGGAAGGTGGTGCGGGTAGGTTGCATTGTGTCCTCATCTGCAATTTGGAAAGTGGCAAGGCTAAAGAGTTCCAGAAGGGAGGAGACTGCAACAATGTTAATTATTATTAAAACCCAACGTTTTGTCCCCGACTGTGGAGGACATTGTGGCACTTTTGGATGTCCAATTCACACCCTGGCTCGCTACTGGCTGATGCCAAATTCCGTTTACAAGGGCTCGTGCGCAGTGGTGTGACGTCAGATGTTTTTGACATACGCGTGCAATTCGTCGTTGCCGATTGCCTCCATCCATTAATGTCGTCCCATGGTGGAAGACTGTTACACTTCTTCTTCAAAAATGGAATCCAGATTTCATTTAGTTTCATGCCCTCCTCCATCCTATTGAAATTATTGGGGTGTTTTACAATGTCTATAGCCTCTCTATACAGTCTTTCGTGGTATCCATTTGTAGCATCATTTGCGAGCATCCTTTGCCGATTTCAGGTGATCCTGTATCTTCCGAGCAGGTTTGTAAATGATGGCAGCATTCCATTTCATCAAAATTTTACCGATGCGGTTGGTGATGTCCTTAATAAAAGGTAGGAAGACTTTAGATTTCACAGGAACCCTTTCATCGTTTTTAACTCTATGTGACGGTCTCAAAGCTCTCCTTATCTCCGTAGACGAATAGCCATTCTTAAGTAAAGCATTACCCAGATTTTCAATTCCTCGTCAAGTAATTCCGGTTCACAGATGTTCCTTGCTCTGTCCGCCAATGTCTTTATAATGCCCCGCTTTTGCGGGGAGCAGCTTGTTATGTATCATAGCAATATAAGGAAGAGAGAGTCACAGAAATGATGTAAGAGCTGTGGTGGAAATCATTAAGAGAATGGAGTTATTCATTGCAGAGAGATTTATTTGTGAAATTTCTATTACCAACTTTCTCTTCTGAGTGTGAACATATTTTGTTAGCACACACCTACATAGGGAGAAATGATCATAATAATAAATAACAGAAATCAGATTGAAAATGGAAAGATTCAGGTGTTCCTTTTTCCCTGTGCTATTAGAGAATGGAATGGTAGAGAAATATAATAACAGCAGTTCGATGAACCCTCTGCCATGCATTTAATTGTGATTAGTGGAGTATTTATGTAGATTTTATAGACATATGATCAATTTAAAGTTTCCAGCAATTCCCTGTAGACCTTTCTGAATATAAAATGAAGAACATTTTTCAACACTGCCTTCTTTAGTTTTATTATCACAAACACATTCTTGTTTGCAGCCCTTGTTCTGCTATTATTCCAAAACTACTATCAAGTGCTTCTGGAATCTGGAAGACTGACTAATTGAGCCATTAGGTTGGGTTTTGCTATTGCTCAGTGGTGCACCCATCCCGCTAGGATGTGAAAAGGAAAAATTGAAAGATCAATTTAACAAGGGAACTGTCCAATAAGACATGTCGAAACCTACCCTAAAATTTTTTACACAGGAAGAAGACAATGAAAGAAATGCACTATCAAAATTTTAACTCCCAAGAGGCTCTGCAAGTATTTCAGGGGGAAAACACACACACACACACAAACTGTCAAAATCATAGCACACCGGGCAGTGCTGAAATGTACACCCATACCACTGCTGTAGCAACTGAACATGCGCAATGAGGCACACGTACACAGCCAAGGTTGGCGGTACATATGTAAACAGGAAGCACAACACAATCCAATCATAATTTGTAAAGGCTGTTCAGGTTATTGTTCATTGACAGTGTTCCTCGCACTACAGTACATAGTTCTATTCTCTCAATTAGCCACTCAACAAACATTAAAAATTATCAATCACTTTTTGCAGTATTTGTAGGTATTGACAATAAATATAAATCTGAATTAATATTTATTATGCTTTCTTAAGGAATGCCTGCTAAGAGGATCTTACTTCTTCTTCTTTCAGTTTCACAGTAATGTGGAATCCAATTAACATTCTCAATTTAGCAAAGATGCAATATGAAGAATGTGGTTTCCAGCCGAAACCATGTACTTCTCCTGAGGACCTACATATCTGTCATTTTTTGATTGGTTTCTTTGATATTCATTCAAATGATACTGACATTTCATTTGTAATTGTGGAAATGTTAGAAGAAATATGAAATAACTGTGACAATACCATGAATTGTGGTTTGGATGAGATCAGTTGTGCCAGATATAGTTCTGAAGAGGAATACCTTCCAAGCCTAAAAAACATGTATTGCAACAGCTTTCAGTGACAAAGAAAAGGCAGTGAAATATTGGTTAAAAAAAGGAGGAGGAAAAATGCTTGAAGTTAAGAAGTGTGCAAAGGCTTTTTTGTTTCTTAAAATCTGAGTGTTAACTTTATAAACGGAATATAGAATTACATGAAGTAAGAAAAATGCAACAAACAGAAGCTTTAAAACATCTGAAAGAAAAAAGTTTGAAAGATTTAGAACTGCTCGTGAAAGACAATACACTGTTACCAATGGAGATCTATGAGACTGGGCCCTCCGATTTGCATCTGACATGATCATTGCTAATTTCCAAACTTCGTCGACCTGACTTCACAGGTTCAAGAAATTGCACTGAATAGGAAGTAGCAAAATTACCAAGTTTATGTCACGTAAAATTTTAGATCAGCTGCCAGTGACAGACAATGCTATATAGAAATTCATAGCTGACATGAATATGAGACTAGCTGTTATTCCTGCAGCTGTTGTTCACAAATCAGCCAGCTTTCATGAAAGAACTGTGTGCACACCGCACTTTGTCATTTTGGGGTGAAAAAAGAGGGGGTTGATTGCTCAATCAATGAATGCAATGACACATTCATGTATGACAATGCCAGTGATAAGAAGAGTCTGCACAGGATAAGGTGGACAATGTTCAGAGACGAGTATTAATCTGAAGCACCAGCCGAGTTCATTCCTTCCTTCACAACGGGAGGCCCCATCAGTACACTTCCACCTGCCGCTCAGTGCACATAGAGTGAGCGCACTGCAATAAACGGCGTGGCAGCACAGTCTCCAAGCGCTATAGATGCTGAAAGAGTTTTGCATAGCCAGATTCTAGAGGTTGTTTTCAGTGTAATTAAATTTATGTTAGAAGAAGCAAAAGAGGAGATAAGAATCCCATTAAAAGTGCCCTTAAAAGAGTGCAGGCTGCTACTGGTATTTCACTTCAGACAATAAAATAAAGAGAGATAGAGAGAAAAATTAGTTGCCGGTAGTTCTGAAGGTTTTTCTACTGTAGTAAAAATTGGAATAAAGAGAAAAAGATCATAGATTTAGATGATTTCATAAATAAGTTGTGGGGAGATTGATAAACAATTTCCATGTAACAAACGAACAGCAACCCACAATAAAGTAGCTTTTTCCTGTAATAAGGGAAAATACGTCTATCAAGGGAAGTATTTCTTCATTGCAGTACCTGATTCAAAACATAGGCTTCCAGTACATTAGATTTTTAAAAATCAATGTAATACTTACATGCTTTATTTTTCATGCAATTAACACAATTAATATCTATCAGGTGGTGCAAAAAATTAGGTTATAGGAATGTTTAGAAATAGATGTCATGAAGACCATGACCAAAAATTTAAGCTGTGTGAATGCGATTGTCTATTTTACTAGCCTCTCTGTGGCACAGTGATTGTCTTTGTAGTGCATTGTTATCTATTTGCTATTGTTGACATACAAATCTGGATTTTCCATTGTTGATAAATTAAAATGTCATGCCTGGTGTTAAGGTTTTACCGCATACAAATTTTTCACACATCTAAATGTCTATGACATATCTCCAGAATATGTGTTGTACAATGATATAATAATATAATATAATATATATAATATAATATAAAATAACTTTAAGTCTAGATAATCTCTGATAACTGTGTTGTGAATGCAGTCAATACTGTAGTACAGGAGGAAAGTGGCGTGTTTTGATGTTTTAGATGGCCTATCAAACCAAGAAATATATCTTGACCATGTAAATTTTGTCGAAAGGGAATGTCCTCTCAAAGATTGTGGAGCTAGGAAATCTGTATAGAAACTTCATCTTTCAGAGTAAATAATGTGGTAGTTATTAAATCAAATCAGCAAGATGTTGAATTTTTCTACCTGTAGAAATAACCATTCTCACCCATGAACAGACTTCTAATGAAAATAAGGGCATATATAACTAGTTCACTTAATATAGTTATTGGTAATATTGCTAATGTATGTAGTACAAGTTAAAGCATTCCTGGTGAGACAGAAGTTGTAACGACTGTGCTCCTACATTAACTTGTTTGTACTTTCTTCTTTAATGGTTTATGATTATCTAAAAGATTTGGCCTGTAAGCTAGCACCTAGAATTCAGGCTAGAACTTCATTCCGCAGCAAGGAGGGAACACACTCAGTGAGAATACACTTTGACTGAATAAAAACCACAAGATAGTTCACTTTTACAAATATCTTTTATTATGCCCCATAGGCAAAGGTTACATAGGATCCATACTGGACCAAGTCTCAAGAAGAACCTAACTAAAACTACATATACAAAGTTCATTTCATTTTTTTATCTTAACAATGTATGTATAATCTCAATGTCACAGCTCTCTCTTCCGAAGCTCGTTTATGTTTTGCTATGTTGTGCGACAGCTTCTTCTTCAGCTGCTATGACTGTCTTTGAACCGCCTGACCTGCTCACTCCTGCACACACGAGCGCATGGCACACAGTAAAATCCTTATATACCTACTTTACTTTTTTTTTACCTACTTATCTATATAAATATAAAAAAATAGAAAACGGATGACTTGCCCAACGGACAGGCTCGTCGACAGACACAAATATAATTACACATAAACACACAAACAAGCTTTCGCAACCGTTGGTCGCTTCTTCAGGAAAAGTGGAAGAAAGGAGAGGAGAAAGGAAAGGATATGGGTTTTAAGGAAGTGGAAAAGGAGTCATTCCAATCCCAGGAGTGGAAGGACTTACCTTAGGGGAAAAAAGGAAGGTAAACAAATACACACACACTCACACATATCCAAATGCAAACACACCTCTCCTTTCTTCCTCTTTTCCTGATGAAGCGACCAACGGTTGTGAAAGCTTTTGCTTGTATGTGTGTTTATGTGTGATTTTATTTGTGTCTGTTGACCAGCCTGTCCTTTGTCATCCGAGATGAAGTCTACTTACCAGGCGAAGGAGCACAGGCAGTGATAGTAACTAATAAACACACACACACACACACACACACACACACACACACACAAAAGCTAGCTTTCGCAGCCTAACTGCTTCGTTAGGCAGAAGGGAAGGAGAGGGAAAAGGAATGATGAGGGTTTTAAGGGAGTGGGTAAGGAGTCATTCCAATCCCGGGACAGGAAAGACTTACCTTGGGGGAAAAAAGGAGGGTAAACAAATACACACACACTCACACATTTACACATTTGACTCTGAAATGCTTTGCTTTTAGTTTAGTATTGTTACCAAGCTTGTTGTGTAATGTTTTCTTGTAGTGCAACTATACCACAATAAATCACATTGTCAAGTGAGTAATGTTAATTCGGTTCATACTACCTTCAACATTACCACAGTGGTGACCCGGACAATTTTTGATACATCTTTTTTGCGTGTTTTGTGTGTGAGTTGCGTTTTCGCCAGGAACTGGTTGTTTTGCCACACACCATTCTCAGTCACACACAATTGTGTGCTCAGAGAGCTTCTGTGAAGTTTGGAAAGTGGGAGGCGAGGTACTGGCAGAAGTAAAATTGTGAGGCGGCATCATGAGTCGTGTCGGGATAGCACAGTCAGTAGTGCACTTGCACGCGAAAGGCAAAGGTCCCAGGTTCGAGTCCCGGTTCCAGCACACAATTTTAATCTGCCAGGAAGTTTCATATCAGCGCACACTCCGCTGCAGAGTGAAGTTTCATTCTGGAAACATCCCTTAGGCTGTGGCTAAGCCATGTCTCCACCATATCCTTTCTTCCAGGAGTGCCAGTCTTGCGAGTTTGCAGGAGAGCTTCTGTGAAGTTTGGAAAGTAGGAGGCGAGGTACTGGCAGAAGCAAAGTTGTGAGGCGGCATCATGAGTCGTGTCGGGATAGCACAGTCTGTAGAGCGCTTGCTCGCGAAAGGCAAAGGTCCCAGGTTCGAGTCCCGGTTCCGGCACACAATTTTAATCTGCCAGGAAGTTTCATATCAGCGCACACTCTGCTGCAGAGTGAAGTTTCATTCTGGAAACATCCCTTACGCTGTGGCTAAACCATGTCTCCACCATATCCTTTCTTCCAGGAGTGCTAGTCTTGCGAGTTTGCAGGAGAGCTTCTGTGAAGTTTGGAAAGTAGGAGGTGAGGTACTGGCAGAAGTAAAGTTGTGAGGCAGCATCATGAGTCGTGTCGGGATAGCACAGTCGGTAGTGCGCTTGCCCGCGAAAGGCAAAGGTCCCAGGTTTGAGTCCCGGTTCCGGCACACAATTTTAATCTGCCACGAAGTTTCATATCAGCGCACACTCCGCTGCAGAGTGAAGTTTCATTCTATCCATGATTAGATCCACACAGTGTCCCTGGAGGGTAAATTTCCGTCGGATTTGTGGCGCACATTGAGAGCCCAAGTAGACCCTTCCATCATCTTAGATGTTGCACTATGGCCTCTGTGGCTCTTTAAAATGCCCGTCAAGTGACAGCTGCAGCTTGTGATAACCGCCTCTTGTTCTGGTAGATACAAAATCACAATGCCGATCGCACCAAGTTGTTCATGGCTCAATCTGCAGTAGCGACTGACGGTTGAGCCGAACAAAATTAAAACTGATGGATGGTCGTCACCATAAATTAGTCTAAAGAAATATTTGGCCTCGTTAATTTCGTAGGGGTTGGTCTTCACTTGGTTTTTCCCGACTGTGGAATCACACGTGGTAAAATAACAACTCAGATTTTGAAATGAACAGTACTTTTACTTTAGATACTTCGCACCAACCAAAAATAAACTTTTTCTATAAAAATACTTATTTATTGACACAAAACACATAGTAACATTGCTACAATCCTGTGGAACAGCAGAGCCGTGCTGCTCTCTTCTCAGCTCAACTCAAAGAGAGCCCTCGCAATGTCTTTCCAAAGCAGTTCGTCCGCAAATATTGATATCGATGTGAAACATTTAACTACTACGAAGTTACATCTAGTAAAACAATACATAAACAAAATTAATAAGGGTGGGCAGTTCTATTACAAGCTTCTGCCCTGTACCAATGATACAATCGATGAAAGACTTCGTCTGGTCGACTCTACCTACCGCTTACTGATTTCGCGAGGTCTCCCACTCACGCAAACGCCCAACTCACAAGCCGTCACCCGCCTGTCAATCGGCAGAGGAGTGCAAGGAATGCCACCTCGAACACCACACAGCTATGCACACCAGGCTACACAACAACTTCACATTCCTTGCCTGCTCCCACTGCACCTGCCGTGTCGACTTTGTCTGACCTGCATCCACAGAGGACCCAACCTCATCCCGCCTACCCGTTATGCTGGTTTCACTCCCGTTTCGGCGACGCTGCACGGCAGTGTCACGCTCCTTGCGCCTACCCAAACGCTCACAGCAGCCCGTAGAAGGCGCGACAGCACGCCTTGATGCTTCTGAGCCCCCACTGCAGCACTGCACTCCAGGGCGTCTCTTCATTGCCGACTGGTATATGAAGCACACGTTCCTCATCGACACGGGCGCAGAGGTGAGTGTTCTACGTCACTCAAGTTTCATTGGCCCACTACGACCGAGTGTTTTGCCTTTGGCTTCAGTCGATAATTCCTTGATCTAGTTTCATGGTATCACCAAGTTTTGCATCCACCTCTCCGACTCCTTCCATCTGAATTGATGTTTCCACATCGCCACCGCTGTGTTCGGTATGGACTTTTTACACCATTTCGCGCTCTCCATTGATGTGGTTACTCTGGCGCTTCATCTACGTTCGGGCCCTCCGATACCGGTGACATTTAGCCGAGCCATCACGGACAGCCCACTGCTCGAAAGGCTGCACACTCTGGTTGAGTACGTTGCCACCCATTCGGCATAACTTGATACTCTCATTGCGCTTGCAGAACTTTGGGTGGATACTGCTGCCTCAAAGCAGCAAAACACCGGACTAAGTAGCAGGTTAGATAAGGTCATGCGGGACTTAGCTGCTGCGCATGCCGAGCTGCCTCACCTCTGTGATATTGTAAAGCGGCCTGGCCCTCACGACAATCATGACGTCTTCGCCATCAAAGCACCTAGCATGGACGCCGAGCGACATTCATCTGTATCGGTGCCACCTGTCTCCGCCCTTGGACAGCACATCGGCTCACCCTCGCCTCCGAGCCCCGGCATTGAGCAGCGCATCTCATCAGTTCCGGCACAGGATGCAGACATGGAGCTTCGCACCGCTGCATCTTCTCCACAGTTAGTCCAACAGCAGCAGCAGTTGCTAGCGCCTCACTTCCCTCCCCAGCCCTCCACATTGCTGTTGTGACTAATGGTACCTGTCATCATATTGTTACAACCCCTGGCCCCACTGCAGCACAAGGCATGTCGCCTCGCCTAAGAAACTACTTGTGGCTAAACAAGCTATACTTGACCTTTTTAATTCCGGCATCATGTGTGCTTCCCCTAGGGACTGGTCATCGCCCATCCACTTAGTTCCCAAGAAGGATGGCTCCTTTCACCTCTGCAGCGATTACCGGGTCTGAATGCACACACAAAAATGGACAGCTACCCTATTCCCAATATCCAAGATTTCTTGGCACTACTTGATGGTGCGAAAGTGTTCAGTGTGCTCAATTGTAAGAAAGCGTACCACCAGATTCCAATGACCCCATCTGATATTCCAAAGACGGCCATTATCACACCATTTGGTCTCTTCGAGTACCTTTTCATGCCCTATGTTTAAAAAAATGCCGCACAAACATGGCAGAGGTTTATTGATTCTCTATTTCGTGACCTGCCTTATTGTTTTGCATACTTGGATGACATTCTGATTTTTTCTCCTTCTGCTTCCAACGACGATGCTCATCTTCAATCTGTCCACACCATTCTAGCCTCAAATGGTGTCAACATTAATGAATCCAAATCACAGATCGCTCAGTCGAGCCTAGTTTTTCTGGGCCACGAGGTTTCTGCTGATGGCATTCGTCCACATTCAGACAAGGTCACTTTCATTCTTTCTCTGTCACAGCCATCCACATTCAAAGAACTCCACCAGTTTCTCGGCACAGTAAATTTCTACCGTAAACATGTGCCTCATGTGGCTTCCATACAGACCCCCCTCACTGATGCCCCAGGGGGAAAGTTACCACAGGTTCCCGCCCTGTACCTTGGACTGTTGAAATGTCAAGAGCTTTCTCAGACTTCAAAGTCACCCTGATTAATGCGATGACATTGGCACACCCCTCCCCCAATGCTTTCCTATCTATTACGGCGGACGCTAGTGACTTTGCTGTGGGTGCTGTCCTGCAACAACATTTAGGCTCTGCAGTTCAGCCTCTGTGCTTCTTCTCACAGAAGCTAACTCCATTGCAGCGTAAATGGTCTGCTTTCGACTGCGAGCTTCTGGCAGTTTATGAAGCTGTCCGACACGTCTGGCGTGACGTTGAAGGACAACCATTCACAATTTTTACCGACCACAAACCTCTGGTTGATGCCCCCTCAGGGGCTCAGCATTAATTTGCTGAGTACGGGCTTGGCGAACCCGGGGTCCTGAGCTGAGGACTGGTAAGCGCCGCTAGTCCTCTAGACACCGTAACCTCTGGGCACGCTTCAGCGACCACCGCGTGGCGCGGCGGTGGAACGTTGTGTGTACCGGGGAATGGGGATCTTGGCTTGACCGCCCGGGTCGCGAGGATGGTACAAACCTCTATAAAAAACCCTTCAATCCCAAGGTGTGCTACGTGCTGATGGGATGCATGGCTGTTGAAGAGGAACAGTCGCTAGCGAGCAACCTCTGGGGATACTGCCGCACCTCAGTTGTATAAGGCTTACCTAGGCACGCGGGGCTCTGTCTAGGTGGACATGTACTTCCCTAGCTGCTCGTGGGACCGACATGAGCACTTCCAATTTGTCCCTAGAACCTTCCAGTGGGATGGGTGTACCACTGGGGGGTACCAACACCCAATCCAAAAAGAGGGCTAGGATATCCAGTCCTCCTGATTCGGGGAGTAAGAAAAAGTATTTTGGGAATAGTAACAGAACACAGGCTGTTGTACAGAATGTGTTTATTGTTGTGAAACGAAAGGACGGCTCGTTTGAGGGAGTGTCTCCCTTCTATATTCAAAAAGGCCTTGAGGGAATTGCTGGCAGTTTAAAATCTGTGAAACGTTTGCGGAATGGGACATTACTGATCGAAACATCGAGTTCCCAGCAGGCAACCAACCTGCAGCAGGCGAAATTCCTGGGTGAATATGCCATAGAGGCGGAGTTGCATAACACCTTGAACTACAGTAAAGGCGTAGTGACCTGTAGGGATATAGTAAACATCCCTTTGGAAGAATTGAAATCTGAGTGGGCACAGGAGGGTATTTTGGATGTGCAAAATATTATGAAAAGGGTGGATGGTGAGTTGGTGAAATCGGACTCATTCATCCTTACCTTCAATAATCCCCAACTTCCAGATACTGTCAAAGCAGGTTTTCTTCGTTTGAAAGTTCGACCTTACGTCCCCAACCCAATGCGCTGCTTCAAATGCCAGCGCTTTGGGCATACCACCCTGGGGTGCAAAGGTGAGGCCACCTGTGGCAAATGTGGCAAGGTGGCACATGACGGAGCAGAGTGTACACCACCTGCCACGTGTGTCAACTGCTCTGGGGATCACCCTGTCTGGAGTCGTAATTGTAAAGTCTTCCTTGAGGAAAGAAAGGTGCAGGAAATAAAGACCACGAAGCGCATCTCGTATGCTGAGGCCAAGAAAATCTTCCAGGCCATGCAACCACCAGCTTTTGCCGCTTCTTTCGCTTCTGTTGTCCAGAAGCCGATTGTCAAGTGTGATGCTGTTACGCAAACTGAGTCTGTCTGTGTTGGTACTAGCACCTGCACTTGCCAGTGCACCTGCCAGGCGGCTGCTGCAGTCGTAGACGATTCCAGTCAGGTTGGTCCCCAAACATCAGAAAAAGGAACTGATCCGCCTCCTGTGGAGATGATGGCCCCCCCAGTAGTAGAGGTTGTGCAGAAATCCACCACAACCACTACCTCTGCAACAGGCTCCCATCCGAAACCACCTAAGGCTAAAAAAGCAGTTGAAAAGTATCTGTCACAGGATAAAGTAGAAGTTACTTTGTTTGAGCCTGTCCATGTACGTGTAACAGATGCTCCATCTGACTCTCTGTCCGAGCCAATGGACCTTGATGTGCGTTTGGGGCAGCCAAACCGCCCCAAGTCGGACCCTCTACCCCATAGCGTCTCGCCGCCTCGGCGGAGAGAGAAAGTGAGGGTGAAACCTCCGTAAGCGATGGCTCCCATACTACAATGGAATATGCAGGGCTTTAGGACCCATGTGGAGGAACTTCGTCTCTTATCTCAGGGTCGACCTCTGTGTATGTGTCTCCAGGAGACAAATTTTAAGCCTTCAGACTCCCCTGAGATACGTGGTTACACGCTATGTAGGAAGGATGACGTAAGTGGGGCGAGAGCTAGGGGTGGAGTGGCTATTTTTGTTTGTACAGCCTACCACTCCGAGCCCCTCTCCCTCACCACAAGCCTCCAAGCAGTCGCAGTATCTGTATATGTGCGTCATCGACTGACTGTTTGCTCCCTCTATCTGCCCCCTCATGATATGCTTAATGAAGAGGACCTCCAGGACCTTCTTACTCAACTTCCCCAGCCTTTTCTTCTGTGTGGAGACTTTAATGCACATAATGTGCTTTGGGGCTCTGTCACTACTTGCCCCAGGGGTAGGGCCATTGAGCGGCTCCTCTTGTCGTCGAACGCACATTTACTTAACACCGGTCAACCAACACACCTTTGTACTGCGACAGGGTCATTATCTGCCATAGACCTCACTCTTTGCTCTCCGTCCCTTGCCTACACTATACAATGGGACGTGGTCGATGATCTCCATGGCAGCGATCACTTTCCAATCTCCATTTCCCAACCGTATGGAATCGAACCTGAAGGACACCCGCCAAGATGGATACTCAGTAGAGCGGATTGGGCACTTTACAGCCAACTTGCCCGCTTTGAACATCGTGACAATGTCACAGAATGGGTGCACCATATTACTGCCGCGATGCACTCCGCCGCTGATGCATCCATTCCACAGTCTTCGGGACGTCGAAAACGGCAGCCAGTCCCTTGGTGGAATGACGAATGCCGATCTGCCCTCAGGACCAGGCGGGCGGCTCTGCGTCGGTTCAAGTGTCGTCCGACTTCAGAGAACCTCGCTGCTTTCCGGGTTGCAAGGGCCAAGTGTCGTCAGGTTATTAGAGAGAGCAAACGGAGGTCATGGCAGCAGTTCCTGAGTTCCATTAACCGTTCTACAACCAGCACGAAAGTATGGGAGACCATCAGGAGGATTTCTGGAAGAGGAGGAAGGTGCCCCATAGCTGCTGTGATGTGTAACGGAACTTTACAAACACGACCAGCAGACATTGCCCAAGCCATGGCTACTTATTTCGCTTCCGTTACTGCCACTGCTAGTCAGGATCCAGAATTCCGGCGCCGCAGAGCGGCTGCTGAGAGGGGCCCCATGGACTTCAGGTCCGCGATTACGGAGGAGTACAACCGCCCCTTCTCCCTGTGGGAATTAGATTCTGCATTGTGTGTAGCCCGGGACACTTCACCTGGTCACGATGGGATCCACTATGCTATGTTACGGCACCTTACAGATCGCAACAAAGTTATCCTCCTTAACCTTTTTAATGCCGTTTGGATGTCAGGACACTTTCCCGACTTGTGGAGAGAGGCTATTTTAATTCCCCTTTTAAAACCCGGTAAAGATTCCACATGCCCCAGCAGTTACCGTAGTGTTGCCCTCACTAGCTGCATTGGAAAGACCCTGGAGCGGATGGTCAACCGCCGCCTTGTCTGGATGTTGGAATCCAGGCAGCTACTTAGTCGCTTCCAGTGTGGGTTCAGGCGATATCGTTCCACCTTCGATAACCTGGCCTCTCTGGAGGCGGCAATACAACAGGCTTTCCTGCGCCGTCATCACCTTCTGGGTGTATTTTTTGATATAGAGAAGGCCTACGACACTACTTGGAGGCATCTTATACTTAGGCAGCTTCACGAATGGGGATTTCGCGGTTGCCTTCCCATTTTTATCCGGTCATTCCTTTCTCCACGTTTTTTTAGATACCGAGTCGGTGGCGTGCTCTCTGACCGCTTTGAGCAGGAAAACGGTGTCCCTCAGGGTAGTGTTTTAAGTGTGACGTTGTTTGCTATAGCCATTAACAGTATTACGTGTGTTGTGAAAAGTCCTGTCCAGTGTTCACTATTTGTTGATGACTTCTCTGTCTTCTGTTCTTCTTCCAGTCTTGCAACGACAACTCGTCAGTTGCAGCTCACTCTCCGGCGGCTCGACGAATGGGCACAGAAGACCGGTTTCAAATTTTCAACAGAGAAGTCGGTGTGTGTTTGTTTTAACCGTTCTCGTTCTATTTTTAACTTACCTGAACTGCGGATGAGGGACACCGTTCTGAATTTTAAAGACACTGTGCGTTTTCTGGGTGTGACATTTGACTCTAAGCTTACCTGGTTGCCACATCTTAAAGATTTGAAGAGACGGTGCCTGAAGGCACTAAGTATTTTAAAGTGTCTTAGCCACACTTCATGGGGAGCCGACAGAACTTGTCTGCTACGATTTTATAGAGCATTTGTGCGTTCTCGCCTAGACTACGGGTGCACCGTGTATGGGTCAGCAAGACCCTCTTATTTAAAGATGCTGGACGTGGTGCATCATGAGGGGATTCGGCTCGCAACTGGGGCATTCCGCACGAGTCCCATACCAAGTATCTGCGCCGAGGCTGGTGAGCCACCACTTCACATGCGGCGGCAGTTTCTCGTGGCACGCCAGGCATATACGACTTTGTCCTCGCCAAATACACCAGCCCATCCGGTCGTTGCCCACCCTCCTGCGGAACGGCTGTTTCGTAACAGGCTACGGGCAACGAGGCCTTTTGGGATACGTTCTCAAGATTGTCTTTTAGATATGGATGTGTCTGGTTTTAATGTTTTACAGCGAGGTTGGAGTAAACGTCCACCGTGGCTCCTCCAGCGGCCGAGACTACTTTTAGAGTTGACACATTTTCAGAAGCATTCTACTTCCGATTTTATATTTCAATCTCTGTTCTCTCAAATTTTAGATCAGCATCGTGATTTTACCGTGGTGTACACGGATGGGTCCAAACAGGGGGACTCGATAGGTTGTTCCATAGTGTTCCCCAACACCACTATCAGGATTCGCCTCCCTCCTGCATACTCAGTTTTCTCAGCAGAACTCCATGCGATCCTGCGGGCGCTGGAACAAATGCAGCGGGTTCGTGGCACGAAGTTTCTCCTGTGCTCTGATTCTCTCAGTGCGCTGCAATCAATACGAAATTTGTATCCAGCTGAGAAGATAGTGCAGCTCATTCATGACAGAATGTCCACTCTCCAGCAGCGGGGGAAGCAAGTGACATTCTGTTGGGTGCCAGGACATGTCGGTATTAGTGGTAACGAAATGGCTGATCGGGCTGCCAAGGAGGCTTGCGACAGTTCTGGTATTACTCATTGTGCCGTTCCCCTGCCGGACATCCTCTCTGTGGTGCGCCGGAAGTCCCTTCGTTTGTGGGAGGGGACGTGGCAGGCAGTGACGAACAATAAACTGCGGTTGATTAAGCCCACTGTCCGACCGTGGCGAACATCCTGTCATTCATTGAGGCAGCATGAGGTGGCCTTGACACGTCTCCGAATCGGACATTGTCCTTTGACAAATGGCTATTTACTCCGTCAGGAGGACCCTCCGATTTGCGATGCTTGTGGTGTGCAAGTCACTGTACGCCACATTTTACTGGAATGTATTTCCTACCGTGCTGCTAGGGCAGCGGTGGCTCTTTGTGGTCCCCTGCCCTCTGTTTTAGCTGATGACGAGGCGAGTGTGACGAAAGTATTCAATTTCTGTGAACTTTCCAGACTCTGGCCTAAGCTTTTAGGCTGGAGGTTTTAGGACGTTAACGAATGGTTCGCCCACCACTCCTCTGGCATGGCATTTTGAGTACGTCTGTAAACCTTAGACGCTCACCAACTGTTCCTACCTTGCCATGTTTGGTTGGGTCTTTGTTTCGTTCCCCTTATCGTTTGGCTACTTTGGCTACTTTCTCTTCTGTTCCCTATTTGTCTTCATTTCATTTTAATCAGGTCACACGTGTCGCCTAATTATCTTGTACGGGCGCTAAAGACCTAGTTGTCGTGCGCCCATAACATCCTATCCATCCATCCATCCATCTGGTTGATGCCATCAAGAATCTTGCAGTGGACCTCCCCCAATGCCGGTTCTGATACATGGACCTCATCTTCCAGTATTCTACAGACATTAGGCATGTATGTGGCACAGAGAATGTTGTGGCTGACTACCTTTCATGCGTTGATGCCGTTTTGTCTGTCGTTAGCCATAAGGAAATTGCTGATTTGCAGACTCAGGATGATTCCATTCAGGCTTTAGCTGCCGATCCTACCTCGGCACTTCAAGTTGCACCGAATATTCTCCCCAATACATCAACCCCCGTCCTCTGCAATAGTTCCACGGGACATATCCGCCCCTTGGTTCCAGCCACCCTTAGAAGGAAAATTTTTGATTTCCTACATTGTTTGTCACACTCCGGCGTGTGAGCCACCACAGCACTAGTCATGTAGCATTTAGTCTGGCCACAGAATAAGGAGTATACAGAAAGGAAACTCCCGCTGCAGTCTGTCGTCCAAAATTTAGTGCACATGCGTGGAATCGGCCATCTTGAAAAGCAGCAAACATGTGATCACTCCCTACTCTGTGGCATAGTAATGCGCCGTCTTTGTTTGTTAATTGTATATTTTAACAGCCTGAATCGCATAAAAGTAAAAGTAAACAAGTATTTCCTCTCCAGGGGACACCACCTTGACGAAGCACTGTCCGTGCGGGTGGAGAGGCTTGCACATTTGTGTGAAGCAGAGGGCTATACCGAAGGTAGAGAACCTACTGCTGGAAAGGCCTCAGCTGATGGATCTGAAAAAGTGTGTCCCAAAACGTCCCGTCTTCCTTATCCTCTCCAAGTCCTTTCCCAACCCAAGGTGTGATGCGATCCGTGCCGAGGGGTGCGTGGCACATGGGTGGATGTGTCTCGAAGGGAGCCTCAGGGATACCGGGCGACCTCCCTGAGTAAGTAGCCTTGCACCACACAGGGTTATCATGGTGTGGACCATATAAATCCCCAAATCTCGTGGGACTAAGACGAACACATAGAAAGAAAGTATTTTAAAAGAATATGAGGGGCAATCTGAGACCTCAGATACTCAGACATCGGGATCAGGACCGATGGAGTGCACTCCTACTTCTGCATCAGGGTCTAGACCTGAGCAAGAAGTGGGAACTGTAACAGAGAAGTTGGACCAGATTAGGATTAAGGCCTTGTCTGGAGCTCAGAGGACGAAACTTCTCAAGGAACAGAAGCAAAAGGAAGGAAAAGAATGGCTTCCTAAGCATAAGTGGAGGGAATCAAAAGGGCTTGAGCCCAAGACCCCCAAAAAGAAACTGCCTCAGGTCAAAGGGGATACACAGACACCCTCGACGTCAAAGACAGGTGGCAAGAGGGAAGAGGGTTAGGGAAGAATCTAAGACTCCCTCCCCTCTGGACAAGCCTGATCCTGAAAGGCTGAGGCAGGAAATAGGAAAACAGACCTATAGTACTGCAGTCTCGGTCTTTAGAATGGTGGTTGTCCAAGAAGGATACCCACTGGTGAGCATCACCTCGCAGCAGGAGGAGCTCGTGCAGACGGCCCTCTTTGCAGAGATTGGGGGACGCTGGTCCAGGACCCAAATTCAGGAGGGTCTATCTAGATCGCGGTGCCCTCATTTTTGTCTGCGAGGGGGGGCACTCAGCAGTATGGCTTAAGGACAAGGTGCCCATGATATCCCCGTGGGAGGATGCGAAGCTGCTGGTCAAGACAGCAACCGAACTCCTGAAGACCGCAAAGGTATCAATATGGGTACCAAAGATCCTTAAGGATGTCCCTCCAAAGAGAAAATAAGGGTTCAGAACCCAAAAGTCTCGACAGAGGATTGGAGGGCAAATAACCAAAAGGTCGTTCCGGAAGGACGAACCCTGGTGGTGGAGGTCGGAGAGAAGTCCCTGAAGGCAATGCGAGAGCAAGGCCTGAAACTGTTTTTAGGGTTCTCGCAGGTCTGCATCAGGGTAATCAAAGACCTTAAAGGCAATAATGGCAGCAAGATGAGGACTGGAAGTGCTGCAGATAAACCTGCAGCACAGTAAAGGGGCCACTGCTGCCCTGAACCGTCGCCTGGGGAGACAGGAGGTGGACGTGGCCCTGAGACAAGAACCCTATTTATACAAAGGGGGTGTATCGGGCCTCGGTGGTACTGGAGGTAAACTGATTTATGCTAGAAATCTAAAAAACTCCAGAACATGCATTTATGTTAGAAATGGAATCCCTTTCATACCAATGATGGATTTTTGTTCCAGGGACCTGGTGACTATCAGGATGCAGCAACGTGAGGAAGGTATCACGAGGGAAATTGTTTTGGCCTCAGCATACCTTCCTTACGAAGACAGTTCTCCTCCTTCTTTGGAAGTGAGGAGAATGTCTAAAGCCTGCCATCGGTAAGGTGACGAACTGTTGGTGGGATGTGATGCCAATGCCCACAATCTATCGTGGGGCAGCACGGACACCAACAGTAGAGGTGAGCACCTTCTTGAATTTCTCCTATCTAACAACTTGGAGATCCTGAATAGGGGTGATGAACCTAAATTCAGGAATAGTAGAAGGGAAGAAGTAATTGACATAACTTTTGGTTCCATGATGATGGGCAGTTACGTCAAACAGTGGCATGTGGTCCTGGAGCCATCCTCATCAGATCACATGTATATTAAATTCAAGGATGAAATGGGAACCAGACAGACCATGGCCTATAGGAAAACGGACTGGGAGACATATAGGAGAGACCTTGACTTCAGCCTATCGGAAATTAAAACTTCGATAAGTAATCCAGCAGAGTTTGAGGAAGTAGCAGAGGCTGTAACCTCTGTTATAGTGACCTCATACCAGGACAACTGCTCAATTACCAAGAAGTGCACAAATAGGAGTGTGCCTTGGTGGAATAATAACCTGGAAATGCAAAGGAAACAGGTACGAAGACTGTTTAACCTTGCGAGGCGCAAAGGACAATGGGCAAAGTATCGTGAGGCCCTTGTCAATTACAACCTTGCCATCAGACGAGCAAAGGAGACATCTTGGAAGGTATTCTGTGAGGAAGTGGAGGGCATGGCTGCTCAAGTGAGACTTCATAAAATCCTCACTAGGATACCAACTAATCCAGGAGGAGCATTGAGGAAGGATGATGGGGAGTATACAAAGAATATGGCACAAGGTGAACTAGACATTGAGCAAGACTGGTGCAGAAAACAGGATCTGGGGATTAGTCCTAAGAAGACTGTTGTTGTACCATTCACAAAGAAGCATTTACAACATTCAAGTTGGAATCTAAAGCTTTTCAATGAAGCGTTACCTGTGAAGGGGACAGTGAAATATCTAGGGGTTACCCTAGATGAGAAACTGACATGGACCCCTCACATCAGGAATATTTGCTCCAAGGCAAAAGGTACTCTTGTGAGAGCTTGTGGCAAAAATTGGGGCCTGAGCCCCAAGGGTATGCACTGGATATACACCACGGTGATTAGACCCAGGATCACCTATGGGGCGGTCGTGTGGTGGAAGAAGGTAGAACAGCAGGTTGCTGCTAAGGAGCTTGGTAAGGTGCAGAGACTAGCCTGCTTAGCCATAACAGGCGGAATTAGCAGCACACCAACTGCTGAGATGGAAACCATGCTGGATATGACCCCATTACACCTTTGGGTCAAGATGGAGGCAGCAGCTGGTGCATACAGACTCAAATCTGGCAACAACTGGAACTCTTTGGGATATCCAGAATCACACAATAAAATAGTTAGTGAGGTAAATATAGGAAAGGTTGGGGAAATGCCAGCTGACTATATTATAACCCCATACTGCTTCAACAAGCCTTTCAATATAACAATTGGAAGTAGGGAGCAGTGGGAGAAAATAGTTCGACACCGTACGGGGGATATTGTCTGGTTCACTGACGGGTCAAAATCAGACCAAGGTGTTGGGGCTGGGTTATATGGGGTGCAGCCAAGACTGGAGGGCGTCATTTCTCTAGGAAAACTGGCCTCAGTATTCCAGGCGGAAATCACTGCCATCAGGGCGTGTGTGGATGAGAATTTGCGTAGGTGCTACAAAGATTGTAGCATCTATATCTATTCAGACAGACAGGCAGCCCTGAGATCACTGGCAGCTCCTACAACAAGGTCTAAAATTGTTGCAGAATGTCACACGGTTCTAGTGGAGCTAGGGAAAGCAATAGAGTAAACCTATTGTGGGTCCCTGGCCACTCGGAGATCAGTGGCAACGAACATGCCGACAGATTAGCCAGGATGGGGGCAGAGACTCCATTTATTGGACCGGATCCTGTCCTGACAATCACCAAGGCAATGATCAAATTGGAGCTATGTAACTGGCTCAGAAGACAGCACGTAGAATATTGGACCAAAGTGCATCAACAAAAACATGGCAAGGTAATGATGCCAAAGCCATGTTTTAAAAGAAGCTCTGCAATCCTGGGCCTGGACAGGAGAGAGATTAGACTCATAGTTGGATTGCTGACAGGCCATGGGAATTTCAAAAAACACCTACATACAATAGGAATAACAGAAGAGGACCCTAAATGTAGGGTCTGTGATGACGGTGATGAAACTGCATCACATCTAATCTTTGAATGCATTGCATTGGAGAGTAAAAGGCACAGAACATTTGGGACAAGCAGACCCAAAGAAATTGTGTCTAATAAAGAACTGGTAAAGGGACTCCTTGCACTGTTGAAGGGCATTGGTTGGCTTTACTAGACATACAGGGAGCGATATCGCACGATAAACTCAGTTTCGGTGCGGGCAGTGGCGGGTTGGACCAACACTGTTTTGGCTTCCCTGAAAAAATCAAATCAAATCAAATCAAACAAGTATTTGGTGCAGTGAAAAGAAAGAACTGTGTGTCAGTAGTTGGAGCTGTTCTCTTCTTATTATGAGCAGTAATAAAAGAAAAGGCGGCCGATGGTGTTCAGCACCTAATTGGTGCAATAATTCGAATGCAAATAAGGATATAAGTGTTTTCACCTTCCCAAAAAATGCTGAGCAGTAAGTGAACGTCACTATATGTGTAGTGAAAGTTAAATGTTATCAGTTTCGAATGAGAACAATGTGTGCATTATTATTAAATGTAGCCTTGCTTCTTCTCTTGACGATAACTCTCGCTGTTGCTGCAGCATTTCAACAGCATCAAAATGTTGAAGTACATTTATATTTTATAAGTTTAACATTGCAGGGAACAATTTAAAATGAATGACAAAGAATAGTGCGTAAGTAGGCAGGTAAAATTTTACTTGTGGCATTGGAGGCGTAGTGTGCTAATGTTGGCAACGAATGCTCTCCTGATACTCAAACAAATAGATTAAGGGGAATAATTATTTTATACTGTTTCCGCTCTGTGGTTGACAGATTCCTCTATATGCCCTTCTCCGATCAGTAAATTAATGATACTCCTAACGCAAATACAACTTTTATATATGCCCAGACGTCATTAATTCTGTGTAATCATGTTGTATTGCTAAGTCTGACTCAATACTTTGTGTGAATTTATTCGTGTCAAATAAAACCTGGCAGTTGTAAAGTCACCTTCTTGTTTATAACTAATTTCCCAAACATAACTCCACGTTATTTGGAATTTTCCTAGAGATAAGCACCAAATAAAACGATCATCGATTCCACCGTACATTTTCGTAGTTGTATTAAAATTTAGGCCTATTTTTTTCGCTGGATTACAATTAGGTGCAAGAAGAGGGCGCAAAATAGATGAGAGCATAATGAAAAGCCGTTTCCTTTTGTAAAAGTTGGCGAGATTAAATGCAGTTCATAAAAAGTCCATTTCCAGCCAAAGTACTAAGTGGCTATAGTTCCGCGTTTACTGCTTTTCAATATGGCGTCGACCGCAACGCTTGGTAACATACAGATCAAAGGCGCCGCCCCCAGCTTTCCCTTCTGTATACTCCCTATTCTGTGGTCTGGCCTTCTGTCTGTCACGACTGGACTTGCACCTGCATCGCTTGCCAGCAGGCATCACTCGACACACTTCGCCTCCGCTCAGCCATTTCTCTGCACCGACCGAGCGTCTCAAACATGCCTACCTAGACATCATCGGTCCTCTTCCAGTCTCAGAGGGTTACCGATATGTCCTCTCTGTTATCAACAGGCGCACTTGTCGTGTGGAAGCTATCCCTCTCCAGGATATTTACTGCCAACCCGGTGGCAACCGATTTTATCCATGGCTGGATCTCCCGCTTCGGATGTCTATCATCAATCACAACTGACCAAGGCCGTCAGTTTGAATCCCTCCTTTTTGCACGCTTGTGCACCTTCTGCGGCGTCCACCATTTTCACACAACCGCCTACCACCCCCAAAGTAACGGTTTGGTGGAGCGGTGTCAACGCACACTCAAGACAGCCCTTACCTGTCATGGCGGCAAATGGTTTCACGCTCTCCCCTGGGTGTTATTCGGTGTCCGCACCTGTCTTAAGGAAGATCTCAAAGCTTCTGTCACGGTACTCCTCTATGGCGAGCCCTTACAGCTACTCGCTGATTTTGTCGAGCAGACACCCCCGGTTTTACCATGGGACTCACCCCCGCTCATCAAACAGGTTCGCACGTTAACTGCCCGCACGTGAGCCCATCCTCCGGGCGCACACTCACCTCCTAAAGTGTTTGTCCCATCAGCACTCCAGTCGTGCACTCATGTTATGCTCTGCGATGATACAGTTTGCCCCCCTCTCTCCCCTGTTTATTCGGGCCCTCACGAGGTCTTGTCGCACAGTGAGCACACAATGACTCTCTCTATTAAAGGCAGCCCAGTCACGGTATCCTTGCATCGAGTAAAGCCAGCGTGGACCCTCCCCCTCACATCTCCAGATGACCAGATGTCACCTTCCCTCTCTCCTCCTACCCCAACAATCGCACCAGCTGACTTCCCACCTCAATCATCCTACTTGTTGTCCGCAGATGTTGCGGAACCTAGCAATGCTGAGCTTACACTCTTCCCACGGGGTCGGTTGCTTCAACTACGAGCCACCTTCCCACCTGTCGAGGATCCTGTGCAGGCACATCACTACATCGTCCATGAATTTTTGTTACCTCCAGACGTAGATCCAGATGCTGCATGTGCAACGCGCCTTCCTTCAGGTGAAGTGCAGGTCACGATCCATACTCACTACCTGTTCCCTTCGATGGGCCCACCGACGCCGCTGCTGTCTCGATTTGGACGTCCACTGCACCCACCATGGTATCTACAGGAATACATCCTGGCCTCTTTCTTCAACAAGCTCTGCTGTCCTGGAGAGGGGCTCTGTGGTGGATCGAGATATCAGTCGAGATGGAGAGATGCTTTGACTCTGAAATGCTTTGCCTTTAGTTCAGTATTGTTACCGAGCTTGTTGTGTAACGTGTTCTTGTAGTGCAACTATACCACAATAAATCTCATTGTCAAGTGAGTAATGCTTATTCAGTTCGTAGTACCTTTGACATTACCACAACCTCATCTGTTCAATATGTTCATTGAAGCAACTCATTGTCCAGTAAAAAGATGCCGACAATGAAACTGTCTTCATGGGTCATTCTTCAGAGGTTACACCTGGCCAGTATAGATGTACTTATGGGGTGAGGAGGGTTGCAGACATTTTACTACTGTCCAATAATTACACAAAATACAGAAACATAATTTCTATGGTCTACAAAGTTATCAAATAAGCAACCTGTGGATGGTTCTGGGATAATCCCTAGTAATATTGTAAAGTGTTGTGCTCTATTACCAAACAGACTTTGAATTCCGCACCACCTGCAGTTTGCAATGTGACACTTTCAGGAGGAGATGCTGGGTATTCTGCAATACATCTGCATCATTGTGGCTCCAATTAGGCAATATAAGAGCCATTGCTTACACTGACAAGAACCAGAATACGAAGGGTATATTGATTATCTCCGTCTGCAGGTTCATGTCATCAAAAGAACCATGGATGCCAAAACACCGGTAAGCCAGCTGCACATCAGACAACCATCTGTGTTCTCAGGAGACGCTGGACAGGACCCAAATAAATGGCTGAAAGGATTCATCCGAATCACCAAGTACAATAGGTGGGAATGGTAAATTTTACAACGCTTCTCGTCGGCCTCCAGTGCTTATGTTAGCAACAGATGAACAATGAAGTGTAGAATCTCTTTAATATTTTTCGTAAATGTTATTGCTGCTCATTTCACTCACAGCAAAATTAATGCTGTACCTGCTCTATGGTTGACAGGTTCTTGTATGTACCCTTGTCTGTTCAGAAAAAAATAATTTTTGTTTTAATTGAAATTGTCAAGACAAAGCACTTATTGTCATATGAGTTGCTGCCATTAATCATTGGTGCCAACATAACCATTAGAGCTCGGCGAGAAGCGTCGTACAATTTAACCGGTGGGATGATATTATGTGCTTGGCAAACCTCTATTTCTACCTGGATGAGACAGCCCAGCAGTGGTTTGAAGATAATGAGGACAAGCTCGATAGCTGGGAAAAATTCCAAACAGAACTTGAAAAGACGTTTGGAGACCATCAGCAGCAAGTTCGTTTATCAGATGAGCAATTGAAGAACAGGGCCCAGCAACATGGTGAGTCAACACAGTTGTATATACAGAGTGTTTTGGCCCTATGTCACGTAGTTAACCCAGATATGATGGAGGCCGATAAAGTTTCACACCTGATAAAGGGCACTGCGGAAGACATGTATCAACCTCTTCTGTTAAAAGACGTTTTGACAACACAAGAGTTTATCCGATGGTGCCAGAAAATTGAGGAGATGCAACAGAGGAGGGTTGGTTGAAAGAAGTATGACAGAATCCTGAATGAAGTCCTTATAGCCGTTGTGGAAGACCAGCATGACTTTGCTTCTCTCATACGACAAATTGCGAAAGAAGAATTACAACAGTTTATGGCAGCCGGGACTGTTGGACCAAGCGAGCACCAGATTATGGCCATGAATGTCAGTCCTGTATGTCATGAGGGAGCCGATGCTGCTGAGGAAGAGGTATTTGAAATATTATCACCTGTCAGCCTCGCCAATCGCACCCGTCGTGATGAATGGCCTTGCCCTACATGCAGCCGCCAAACGGCAGCTTAGGAACTGACCAATGCAACCACAACCAACTCCTCCAGCAACTGTGAAGCCTTGCAGGAGGACAGATATCTGGACAGAAGACAACACACTATTGTGTTTTCACTATGGCCTTCCTAGACATGTCGTTCGGTACTGTAGAGAGAGAAGATGCGTATTTGACAATTATTATGCCACAAGATGCCAACCATCAGAGCAGTCCTATCAATGGCAGTAAACTGCAGATGGTTACTGTTGACCTATGGGACGAAGCCTGTCGCCGTATCCTGGACGTAGTCATTCTCCAACATGCCGGTGCCATTCACCATCGCCTTACAGAGATACCAACCGCTCGCCTAGTCGCCATGTTCAGGAAAACTAGGCAAGGTGACGATCTACAGAGGTGAGGTCGCAGTAGCTGAAAATCCACAATAGATGATAGTTGCTAAGATGTCGGGAAATCTCATTGACATCATCATCGATGGCCAACCTGTCTGGTCACTAGTCGATTCAGTAGCTTCCTTCTCTGTATTGTCGAATAACTACTTCTGCAAATCAAAGAAGATAATGTTGTGTGATACAAGAGCAACTGTGCTGAAGGTTGCAAATGGAAAATATTTCCAGCTGGCAGGAACGGTGTCGCAAGAGTAACTATCAACAACAGAATGCAGCCCTTTGAGTTTGTCATTTTAACAGAATGTAGCCATAATGACATACTCGAATGGGACTTTCTTCAGGCATCCCAGGCTATCATTGATTGTGGGAGATCTGAGGTACAAATTGAGAAAGCCGTTCCAACGAGTACATGTAACGTGGACTTCCCTGGGGAGTTGTTTGCTGTCGAGAATGTTGAGATCCCGCTGTTAACAATGAGAAGAGTTCCAGTCAGCAGCCAAGGTGACCAGTTGGACAGTGAAGTGCTTCTCGACTGCAAAAAGCTAATCAGGATAACAAAGGAAATCTACATAACAGACTCCAAAAGTACAATGTCACAGTGGTATTCAAAAACGAGCACAAACACAAGACACCGACTGCCTCTTGAGGAATCCGTTAGCTGAACACAATAGCATGGATGAAATTTCAGCCCTCACTGAGTTAGGTGACAAAACGGTAGAACAGAGGGTAGATCCAGCATTATTACAAACTATAAAGGCCTTGGAGACAGGAGAACCGACCAAAGGAGAATTTCAACTTATAAATGGGACATTGTATAAGAGCAACTAAGATCCACTGAGACCCAAATGACTACTGGTTGACACAGTTCATCTTCAGTCAGCTATTCTCAAGTATTTCCATGATTCTCCTATATCCGGTCATCTGGGATTTGTGAAGACCTAGACAGAATCAGATGCAGCTATTACTGGCAATGTCTCTACCAATCTGTCAAGCACTATGTGAATCACTGGAAGGAGTGCCAGCAACAGAAGCATGTACCGCAATTACCTCCAGGTCATCTGCGACCAATTCCATCTTCAGCAGCTCCATTCCACCAGATTGGAATCGACCTTTTAGGTGGGTTCCCATAGTTGACAGCCGGTAACTGGTGGATCTTATTAGATTCCTATGCAGGTTATTCAGGATTAACCTAGCAGCAGGAATCATTCCCAATGCATGGAGGGCAGTGAAGGTTGTCTTCATTCCAAAGCCAGGGAGAATTGATCATACCAAGGCCAAGGATATGAGACCAATCAGCCTGTCCTCCTTCATTCTTAAGACATTAGAAAAGCTGGTTAATGTGCATGTTGGAGAAAGGAGGTTAAGTAGGGTTCCTCTACATTCAAACCAACATGCATATCAACCAGGTAAATCATGTGAGACAGCTCTCCACCAACTTGTTGGGAAGGTGGAGAAAGCACTACACTTTCAAGAAATAGCCCTCTGTATCTTCCTGGACATTGAGGGGGCTTTTAGCAACATGACCTTTGATTCCATGGTTAGGGCAGCAGAGGTGCATGACCTAGGGACCACTATATGTAGGTGGACTAGGGCCATGCTCAGTGGAAGAAAGGTAGAGGCTTCCATGATGAATGAAAAAATGGTAATCAACACCACTAGGGGTTGCCCGCAAGGAGGAGTTCTTTTCCCTTTATTGTGGAATCTAGTGGTGAATGATCTCATTGGAGAATTAAACTCTAGGCAGTACTTTTGCCAAGGATACGCAGACGATCTTGTCATAGTAATACTTGGCAAATTTGCTGACACAGTGAAGAATATGGCACAAGGTGCCTTGAACATTGTGCAAGACTGGTGCAGAAAACAGGATCTGGGGATTAGTCCTAAGAAGACTGTTGTTGTACCATTCACAAGGAAACATATCCAACACTCAAGTTGGAATCTAAAGCTTTTCAATGAAGCGCTACCTGTGAAGGGGACAGTGAAATATCTAGGGGTTACCCTAGATGAGAAACTGACATGGACCCCTCACATCAGGAATATTTGCTCCAAGGCAAAAGGTACTCTTGTGAGTACCAGGAGAGCTTGTGGCAAAAATTGGGACCAGAGCCCCAAGGGTATGCACTGGATATACACCACAGTGATTAGACCCAGGATCACCTATGGGGCGGTCGTGTGGTGGTAGAAGATAGAACAGCAGGTTGCTGCTAAGGAGCTTGGTAAGGTGCAGAGACTAGCCTGCTTAGCCATAACAGGCGGAATTAGCAGCACACCAACTGCTGGGATGGAAACAATGTTGGATACACCCCCATTACACCTTTGGGTCAAGATGGAGGCAGCAGCTGGTGCATACAGACTCAAATCTGGCAACAACTGGAACTCTTTGGGATATCCAGAATCACACACTAAAATAGTGAGTGAGGTAAATATAGGAAAGGTTGGGGAAATCCCAACCGACTATATTATAACCCCATACTGCTTCAACAAGCTTTTCAGTATAACAATTGGAAGTAGGGAGCAGTGGGAGAAAATAGTTCGACACCGTACGGGGGATATTGTCTGGTTCACTGGCCTCAGTATTCCAGGCCAAAATCACTGCCATCAGGGCATGTGTGGAGGAGAATTTGCGTAAGTGCTACAAAGATCGTAGCATCTATATCTATTCAGACAGCCAGGCAGCTCTGAGATCACTGGCAGCTCCTACAACAAGGTCTAAAATTGTTGCAGAATGTCACAGGGTTCTGGTGGGGCTAGGGGAAAGCAATAGAGTAAACCTATTGTGGGTCCCTGGCCACTCAGGGATCAGTGGCAACGAACATGCCAACAGATTAGCCAGGATGGGGGCAGAGGCTCCATTTATTGGACCGGAACCTGTCCTGACAGTCACCAAGGCAATGATTAAATTGGAGTTACGTAACTGGCTCAGAAGACAGCACGTAGAATATTGTACCAAAGTCCATCAACAAAAACATGGCAAGGTAATGATGCCAAAGCCTTGTTTTAAAAGAAGCTCTGCAATCCTGGGTCTGAACAGGAGAGAGATTAGACTCATGGTTGGATTGCTGACAGGCCATGGGAATTTCAAAAACACCTACACACAATGGGAATAACAGAAGAGGACCCTAAATGTAGGATCTGTGATGACGGTGATGAAACTGCATCACATCTGATCTTCGAATGCATTGCATTGGAGAGTAAAAGGCACAGAACATTTGGGACAACCAGACCCGAAGAAATTGTGTCTAATAAAGAACTGGTAAAGGGACTCCTTGCACTGTTGAAGGGCATTGGTTGGCTTTACTAGACATACAGGGAGCGATACCGCACAATAAACTTAGTTTCGGTGCGGGCAGTGGCGGGTTAGACCAAGACTGTTTTGGCTTTCCTGTAAGAATCAAATCAAATCAATCAAATCAACTGGTGGATAATAGTCTGCACTGACTATCTCACCCGCTACTTGTAACGAAACCTGTGCAGATTGTCGAAGCCCCAGAGATCACAAAATTCCTAGTAGAAGACATTATTTTGAAGCATGGAACAAAACCTGTGATGATATCTGACCAAGGAAAAGTATACATATCAAAACTAGTATCAGAGGTAATGTCACGTTGGACATTGTCCACAGAGTAACAACTGCCTACCATCCTCAGACAAATGGTCTTACAGAACGTTTTAACAAGACGTTAGCAGATATGCTGTCGATGCATGTCAATGTGTAGCAGAAGGACTGGGATACAATACTGCCAGTTGTGACATTTGCTTATAATACAGCAAGGTAAGACACCACAGGATTCACACCATTTTTCCTGCTCCATGGTCATGAGGCTGAGACGACAATGGATACGCTGTTTCCCTTCCACCCGGACGATACTCAGGATGACTACCTCTCCGGGGGACACCATCTAGACAAAGCACTGTCCGTGTGGGTGGAGAGGCTTGCGTATCTGTGGGAAGCTGAGGGCTATACCGAAGGTAGAGAACCTACTGCCAGAAAGGCCTCAGCTGATGGATCTGACTAAGAGTGTCCCACAACGTCCCGTCTTCCTTATCCTCTCCCAGTCCTTTCCCTATTCCTTTCCCAACCCAAGGTGTGATGCAATCCATGCCGAGGGATGCATGGCACATGGGTGGATGGATGTGTCTCAAACGGACCCTGAGGGATACCGGGCGACCTCCCTGAGTAAGTAGCCTTGCACTGCGCGGGGTTATCGTGGTATGGACCATATAAATCCACAAATCTCGTGGGACTATAATGAACACAGAGAAAGAAAGTATTTTAAAAAAAATCCGAGGGACAATCTGAGACCTCAGATACTCAGACATCGGGATCAGGACCAATGGAGTGCACTCCTACTTCGGAATCAGAGTCTAAACCTGAGCAAGAAGTGGGAACTGTAACAGAGAAGTTGGACCAGATTAGGATTAAGGCCTTGTCTGTGCCTCAGAGGAGGAAACTTCTCAAGGAACAAAAGCAAAAGGAAGGAAAAGAATGGCTTCCTAAGCATAAGTGGAGGGAATCAAAAGGGCTTGAGCCCAAGACCCCCAAATAGAAACTGCCTCAGGTCAAAGGGGATACACAGACACTCTCGACGTCAAAGACAAGTGGCAAGAGGGTTAGGGAGGAATCTAAGACTCCCTCCTCTCTGGACAAGCATGATCCTAAAAGTCTGAGGCAGGAAATAGGGGAACAGACCTATAGTACTACAGTCTCGGTCTTTAGAATGGTGGTTGTCCAAGAACGATATCCACTGGTGAGCATCACCTCGCAGCAGGAGGAGCTCGTGCAGACGGCCCTCTTTGCAGAGATTGGGGGACGCTGGTCCAGGACCCAAATTCAGGAGGGTCTATCTAGATTGTGGTGTCCTTATTTTTGTCTGTGAGGGGGAGCACTCAGCAGAATGGCTTAAGGACAAGGTGCCCATGATATCCTTGTGGGAGGATGTGAAGCTGCTGGTCAAGCCAGCAGCCGAACTCACAAGACCGCAAAGGTATCAATATGGGTACCAAAGTTCCTTAAGGATGTCTCTCCAAAGACTCTGTTCAAGAAAATAAGGGTCCAGAACCCAAAAGTCTAGACAGAGGATTGGAGGGTACTTAACCAAAAGGTCGTTCCGGAAGGACGAACCCTGGTGGTGGAGGTCGGAGAGAAGTCCCTGAAGGCAATGCGAGAGCAAGGCCTGAAACTGTTTTTAGGGTTCTCTCAGGTCTGCGTCAGGGTAATCAAAGACCTTAAAGGCAATAATGGCAGTAAGATGGGGACTGTAAGTGCTGCAGATAAACTTGCAGCACAGTAAAGGAGCCACTGCTGCCCTGAGCTGTCGCCTAGGGAGACAGGAGGTGGACATGGCCCTTACACAAGAACCATATTTATACAAAGGGGGTGTATTGGGCCTCGGTGATACTGGAGGTAAGCTGATTTATGCTAGAAATCTAAAAAACTCCAGAACATGCATTTATGTTAGAAATGGAATCCCTTTCATACCAATGATGGATTTTTGTTCCAGGGACCTGGTGACCATCAGGATGTAGCAACGTGAGGAAGGTATCACAAGGGAAATTGTTTTGGCCTCAGCACACCTTCCTTACGAAGACAGCTCTCCTCCTTTGGAGGTGAGGAGAATGACTGAAGCCTGCCATCGGCAAGGTGATGAACTGTTAATGGGATGTGATGTCAATGCCCACAATCTATCTTGGGGCAGCAAGGACACTAACAGTAGAGGGGAGCACCTTCCTATCTAACAACTTGGAGATCCTGAATAGGGGTGATTAACTTACATTCAGGAATAGAAAGGAAGAAGTAATTGACATAACTTTTGGTTCCATGATGATGGGCAGTTACGTCAAACAGTGGCATGTGGTCCTGGAGCCATTCTCATCAGATCAAATGTATATTACATTCAAGGTTGAAATTGGAACCAGACAGACCATAGCCTATAGGAACCCCAGGAAAACGGACTGGGAGACATATAGGAAAGACCTTGACTTCAGCCTATCAGAAATTAAAACTTCAATAAGGAATCCATCAGAGTTTGAGGAAGTAGCAGAGGCTGTAACCTCTGTTATAGTGACCTCATACCAGGACAACTGCTCAACCACCAAGAAGTGCACAAATAGGAGTGTGCCTTGGTGGAATATTAACCTGGAAATGCAAAGGAAACAAGTACAAATACTGTTTAACTTCGTGAGGCGCAAAGGACAATGGGCAAAGTATCGTGAGGCCATTGTCAATTACAACCTTGCCATCAGACGGGCAAAGGAGACATCTTGGAAGGTATTCTGTGAGGAAGTGGAGGGCATGGCTGCTCAAGTGAGACTTCATAAAATCCTCACTAGGATACCAACTAATCCAGGAGGAACATTGAGGAAGGATGATGGGGAGTATACAAAGACAGCACATGAAACGCTGGAACTGCTCCTCAAGACTCACTTTCCTCAATATATTCTGGTGGATAACTCAGATCAGAATGTGATTCCTGAGAGACGACGGTTCTCAGGAATTCACAAAGAGGACTGGGATTTGGCCAAGTTGTGTGTCAATTTCAGTAAGGTCCAATGGGCGGTGGGAACATTTCAACCGTTCAAGTCACCTGGCCCCGATGGAATCTTTCCAGCTCTCCTGCAACAAGCAGGAGAAAATCTTATTAGATTCCTATGCAGGTTATTCAGGGTTAGCCTAGCAGCAGGAATCATTCCCAATGCCTGGAGGACAGTGAAGGTTGTCTTCATTCCAAAACCAGGGAGAATTGATCATACCAAGGCCAAGGATATGAGACCAATCAGCCTGTCCTCCTTCATTCTTAAGACATTGGAAAAGCTGGTTAAAGTGCATGTTGGAGAAACGAGGTTAAGTAGGGATCCTCTACATTCAAACCAACATGCATAACAGCCACATAAATCATGTGAGACAGCTCTCCACCAACTCGGTTGGAAGGTGGAGAAAGCACTACACTTTCAGGAAATAGACCTCTGTATCTTTGTGGACATTGAGGGGGCTTTTAGCAACACGACCTTCGAGTCCATGCTTAGGGCAGCAGAGGTGCATGACCTAGGGACCACTATATGTAGGTGGACTAGGGCCATGCTCAGTGGAAGAAAGGTAGTGGCTACCATGATGAATGAAAAATGGTAATCAACACCACTAGGGGTTGCCCGCAAGGAGGAGTTCTTTCCCCTTTATTGTGGAATCCAGTGGTGAATGATCTAATTGGAGAATTAAACTCTAGGCAGTACTTTTGCCAAGGATACGCAGACGATCTTGTCATAGTAATACTTGGCAAATTTGCTGACACAGTAAAGAATATGGCACAAGGTGCTTTGGACATTGTGCAAGACTGGTGCAGAAAACAGGATCTGGGGGTTAGTCCTAAGAAGACTGTTGTTGTACCATTCACAAAGAAGCATATACAACATTCAAGTTGGAATCTAAAGCTTTTTAATAAAGTTCTACTTGTGAAGGGGACAGTGAAATATCTAGGGGTTACCCTAGACGAGAAACTGACATGGACCCCTCACATCAGGAATATTTGCTCCAAGGCAAAAGGTACTCTTGTGAGTACCAGGAGAGCTTGTGGCAAAAATTGGGGCCTGAGCCCCAAGGGTATGCACTGGATATACACCACAGTGATTAGACCCAGGATCACCTATGAGGTGGCCGTGTGGTGGAAGAAGGTAGAACAGCAGATTGCTGCTAAGGAGCTTGGTAAGGTGCAGAGATTAGCCTGCTTAGCCATAACAGGCAGAATTAGCTGCACACCAACTGCTGGGATGGAAACAATGTTGGATATGCCCCCATTATACCTTTGGGTCAAGATGGAGGCAGCGGCTGGGCATACAGACTCAAAACTGCCAAAAACTGGAACTCTTTGGGATATCCAGAATCACACACTAAAATAGTGAGTGAGGTAAATATAGGAAAGGTTGGGGAAATGCCAGCTGACTATATTATAACCCCATACTGCTGCAACAAACCTTTCAATATAACAATTGGAAGTAGGGAACAGTGGGAGAAAATAGTTCGACACAGTACGGGAGGTATAGTCTGGTTCACTGATGGGTCAAAATCATACGGGGTGCAGCCAAGACTGGAGGGCGTCATCTCTCTAGGGAAACTGGCCTCAGTATTCCAGGCCAAAATCACTGCCATCAGGGCGTGCGTGGAGGAGAATTTGTGTAGGTGCTACAAAGACCGTAGCATCTATATCTACTCAGACAGCCAGGCAGCCCTGAGATCACTGGCAGCTCCTACAACAAGGTCTAAAATTGTTGCAGAATGTCACAGGGTGAAGCTAGGGGAAAGCAATAGAGTAAACCAATTGTTGGTCCCTGGCCACTCAGGGATCAGTGGCAATGAACATGCCGACAGATTAGCCAGGATGAGGGCAGAGACTCCATTTATTGGACCGGAACCTGACCTGACAATCACCAAGAAAATTATCAAATTGGAGCTACATAACTGTCTCAGAAGACAGCACGTAGAATATTGGACAAAAGTCTATCAACAAGAAGATGGCAAGGTAATGAAGCCAAAGCCATGTTTTAAAAGAAGCTCTGCAATCCTGGGCCTGAACAAGAGAGAGATTAGACTCATGGTTGGATTGCTGACAGGCCATGAGAATTAAAAAAAAAAACCTACATACAAAGGGAATAAAAGAAAGGGACTTTAAATGTAGGCTCTGTGATGACGGCGATGAAACTGCATCACATCTAATCTTCGAATGCATTGCATTGGAGAGTTAAAGGCACAGAACATTTGGGACAACCAGACTCGAAGAAATTGTGTGTAATAAAGAACTGGTAAAGGGACTCCTTGCACTCTTCAAGGGCATTGGTTGGCTTTACTAGATATACAAGGAGCGATACCACACAACAAACTTAGTTTTGGTGTGGGCAGTGGCGGGTTGGACCAAGACTGTTTTGGCTTCCCTGAGAAAATCAAATCAGGATGATTATGTGAAACAGCTCATCACCAGTGTCAAAGAAGCAAGACATCTGGCTCAGATACAGACATTGGTCACCCAGGAGAAGAACCACCAGTGGTGTAACGACAAGCACTGACCTGTTGTGCACAGCCTAGGAGATCTGGTATGGACTTTTACCCCCGTACGGATAGTTGGGCTATCGGAAAAGTTATTAAAGTGATACTTTGGTCCGTACCGTGTCATACGCCATGAAGTCGAGGATTACAAGCCGTCCTCAAACGACAAAAATGAAGGGACACTGTGCACATCCTCCATATGAACCTTGACACGATCCATGGCGTCATGAAGTTAAGAATTATGAGCCGCCCTCGAAACAACAAAAACGAAGAGACATTGTGCACATCCTCCGTATGACTCAATACAAGATCCAGAACACTGCAGCTGGCTACAAAGGGAACTTAACAGCAGGTCGTTGTTCTTTCAAGAAGGGGAGCGATGCCGTGAGTCTTCCGACAGCAGTGGTGCAGTGGTTAGCATCACAGATTGCTTGCGGTTCCCAGTTCAAATACCGCCACGGGTGGAAGAAAATTTATTTCTTTGTGTTTACTGTTCTTGAATGTTCTACATGTTTCTTGTGTTTGATGTAAGTTCTACGTATAAATTGTGGAGCACTCCAAGCAGGAGTATGTCTGTACTGAGTGTACACTTGTGTTCGCAATAAACGTGTTGTAAGTGTAAAGTGTTGTGCTCTATTACCAACCAGCCTTCGAATTCCGCACCACCTGCAGTTTTTAACGTGACAATAGGGATAAATCACTCATATTACCAATGTGAAAAAAGATTAGAAAAATTTCGCCTACTCAGATTGATGCATATAAACAAAATACTTGACTCAAGTTGCTGATTCAAATGAATAAAAACAAGGAAAAACTAATAATTAACTTAGGCCGTGTACCTAAATTCCAATAATTACGAACTGCACACTGTCAATTGAATTGTAAATATACACACAAATATCCAGTACAAATTGTTTGGTACCTTTCTGGTGCATTTTTGGCCTATTATTATTGTTATACAACTACAAGTTCATCTACGCGTCATTAGCGGGAATCGTGGGTTTCTCTCTTTCTTTTTCCCATCATGTTAATTGATAAAATATATCACTTGATACAGTAAAGAGTGATGAACCTACACCTACATAAATTTCTTTCGCAGCTTCGTACAACATAATGCGACGTCAAACTTCTATCGTTACTTTAAACTTCATTATATTTCGCTTCGCGTTCCGTGCTGAATGCGGATGACAGCAGACACATGTCGCAGAGGATATATGAAGTGGGTTTCTAAAAAGTAAACTTACTTTTTATTTATAAATAGATACTAATAAATGAGTCATGTGGAGTACCGCAAGCGAAAACAAAGTAATGAATTTGGTAATTTATGCATACTCTTAAATTAATATATTCTCAGAAAAGATAATATGTAAAAGATTTAACGTTGCTGTAGTGGTACTTGGCTAAAAACCGCAAGTAGATCGAGAGAAGGTAGTACAGTTATCTTTGAATAACGTGCGTCATTGTCAGCTGTTTTGTGACTAATGGTTTACGCGTCTGGGTTTGTGACAACTAATATTCTAACAGGCAGGTGATTGCCTGATTTGCTATTGTTAAGATGTTTCGCTCCTCGTCTGCTTTTGATAAGCTGCTTGGTACGTTTTACAAATGGAATCTGTCACTGAGGTGAAGTCTGATAGATCTCAGAATTTTGATCGGAAATTGCTTTAATTGGATTACCTGTCATTATTTCCTAGATAAGGCGACAAGCAATTTGAGATTAGAACCGGACTGGCCCGCAATTCTTCAAATATGCGATCAAATTCGACAGGGAGATGTTCAGTAAGTATTGTTTAACAGTGTGTTATTTCCATCCTCTTCCAAAATAAGAAATCCAAGATACACAGTTTGTGTTATATACGTGCACCGTAAAACGACCTAATAAATATTTCCTGGGTGTTCAGCAAAGCATGTCATGATATCCGTTTAAAAGAATACCTATGGTTTCTTGTCATGTAATGTAATCATTTGAACCACGATTTTCATAGTCTTGTGTAATACAGCAACCGCTTAACTGGCGTGGCTTTTGTGGAAAGGCACGCTTAGGACATACCTAAACCAGTACATTTCATTCAATTGTAGCAAATACAAATAAACTCCCCAACAATACTCTGTTTAATACAATATTTACATAAAATTCTTTTTCATATACACCCACATTGCACTGCGCACTCACATCTACATTAAGTTTAAAAGCAGAGTTAACACACATAATTTGCAACTATTACTGCAAAATTGTAATTTACGATAACCTATGGTGGATCTGGCGAAACAATTGTTGGTAAAGTTTCCTGTTATGTTTGCCAGGCTCTGCAGACAGCATCGTATGTGTTTCACAAGATAAGTAAAAATACATTGTTATTAAATAGAATGTGTAAAGGTGCCATTTGTTACCCTTATACAGTAATGACATTGTAGTTTTCAAAATATGTAAATAAATAGAACTGAGTTGACTGTAGGCCTTTTCTTCAAAGAATACATATTAATTAGTATGATAAGTGTTATTGTGAACGAGGCATTCGTGATTGTAAAGGACATTTGGAGAATTAATGTTTCATAGCCTTAAGTCCATGAGCATTAGGGATGGTGTATAAGAAAGTGTTGTCAACAGTGCAGAGAAAGCTTCCAGGGAGGTAAAAGGATGGGGATACTGACTTCAGATAAGATTAGATTAATACTTGTTCAATAGATAATGTATGCAACACTTCATAATGATGTTGAACGTGTCAGGATAATAACAGGTGGCTGTACGAAATATTACATGACACAAATTTATTTTTTTATTATTTTTTAGATTTAGTAACTTACATCTAAAAATTAATCTAATGAGTAGGAGTTATTATTCAGAAATTTTTATTTTTAAATGCTAGATGGCTGTCAGGCTTTTGAGGCTGTTCAGTAGGTGGCCGAAATCTTTTGTGACATCATAATTTACACGTTTCTGTGCCAAAGTCAGATTTAACCCTGCACAGTGAAGATTATCCTTCTTCTTGGTGTTACAGCTATGCACACTACTTCTTTTGAACTGGGTTGGATGATTAAAACCAACTTTCATAAGTGAATATATATACTCTGAAGTTACTGTGGGAATACCTCAGCCCTTAAATAGGTGTCTGCTGCAGGATGATCTTGGCTGGGCTCCAGCAATTATTCTAATTACATGCTTTTGTGCAATTAATACTTTCGTACTCATTGATGATTTACACCAGAATATGATGCCATATGAAAGCAGTGAATGAAAATAGGCATTGGCCTAGTAAGCTAATTTACTGAGATTCTTGTTGCCAAAATTTGCAATAACCCTAATAGCATTCATAGCTGATTTCAAGCCTTTTAGCAGACCATAAATGTATTGCTTCCACTCTCATCAATTAAATTAGTTTTTCGTTCCGTAGATCCATGTTCAGGAGATCCTCGCGGGTGTGGAACATGTCAAGAAAGAAAATTTACAAGCTGAATAATAGATAATACTAATGATATAAATACAGATACATACATATTTAACTTTTTTATCTGATAATGAATACCGATACATGCATCATTTGTTACAATTTTGAAATTCACTAATGGAGTAGGAGTTGGGCACTAGAAAGTCTTTTAGGCTCCTCTTTAACTGATCTTTATTTCTAGCTGTTTTTCATATTCCTGATGGAAAATGATTGAAAGTGTGTGTTCCTCAGTAGTGGACCCCTTTTTCAACTAAAGTAAACGCTTTTAAGTCCTTCTGTAGATCAGTTTTGTTCTTAGTATTGTGTGTATGAACTGAGCTGATGGTTGGGAAAAGGGATATATTATTTATGACAAATTTCATTAAGGAATAAATATACTGAGAGATGGTAGTTAATATACTCAGTTCTTTGAAGAGGCTTCTACAGGACATCCGTGAATTTACTCCACAAATAATACATATTACATGCTTTTGGACGCTGAAGACTATTGACTGACTTCAAGAGCTACCCCAGAATATTATACCATATGACATTATGGAATGAAAGTAAGCAAAGTATGCAGGCGTTTTTATTTTAATGTCTATGTATAAATACAGATTTGTTGAATCGTTTCTGCAGTTTTGTGGTGTGCTCCTCCCAACTGAATTTATTATCAAGCTGTAATCCAAGGAATTTAATACTGTCAACCTCTTCTATCTGCTCTTCATACTGAATGCATATGCTGGCGGGAAATCGCTTACATGTTCTGAACTGCATGTAGTGAGTCTTTTCAAAGTTTAATGACAATGAGTTGGCTTTAAACCATTTGCTACTGTTCATGAAAATATCATTAGCAGACCTTTCTATTTAACTATGCTTGACATACTTTTTATTGCAATACTTGTATCATCTGCAAAACAAAACGAACTCTGCTTCTGGTAGTGTAACTGATGAGAGGTCATTAATGTACACAAGAAAAAGCAAATGCCCTAAGATGGATCCTTGTGGGGCACCACATGTAATTTCTTCCCAATCCGATGATGACTGTTGGCTTAATTCACTAGTCACTTGCATTGACACCCTTTGTTGCCTGTTAGTGAGGTATGACTTGAACCATTTTGCAGCATTTCCTGTGACCCCATAGAATTCTAATTTACAAAAAAAGATGTTATGGTTTACACAATCAAATGCCTTTGACAAATCACAGAAAATACTTGGTGCTTGCAATTTGTTATCTAATGAATTAAGTACATTCTCACTGTAGGTGTAAATAGCATTCTTGATATCGGAACATTTCACAAATCCAAACTGTGTTCTGGACAATGTCATTCGTGGTTGAGAAGCTGCTTGTACATTACCTTTTCTAGAATTTTTGAGAATGCTTGCAAAAGTGAAATCGGTCTGTAGTTTGGTGGTATCTCTTTATCCCCTTTCTTGAATAGAGGTTTAATCAGCATATTTTTAGCCTATCAGGAAATACCCCAGTTATAATAGACTGGTTACACAAATAACTTAAAATTGTGCTAAATTCACAAGAACACGCTTTAATTTTGTTGATATTTTATTGTAACTACTGGAATGCTTTAAAAACAAAGATTTTATTATGGAAGTTATTTTTTGTGGTGAAGTGAGTGACATATTCATTTACCTGAAGATAAATACTAGTTTCAAATATTCAAGGGCGTTATTTATTGACCTGGACAATACCATACTATCAGTAACAGATGTAAAGAACTTGTTAAATAGATTTGCCACACTATGCCCATCTGTTAATAATGTCTTGTCTACTCTTAATGCTACCTGCTCTTGTTTCTTTCTGGTTCTACCAGTCTCTTCTTTCACTATATCCCATATTGTCTTCATTTGGTTTCCTGATGTAGCCATCTTTTCATATTGCATTTGTTTAGATGCCTGAATAACTGTTTTTAATATTTTACAGTATTCCTTATATTTAGCTAAATTATCATCATTGCAACTAATCTTGCCTTATAGATAAATTTTCCTTTTTGTCTTACATGAAATCTTTATTCCTTGTGTAATCCATGGTTTTATTATAAACTTCTGTTTAATTCAAGTTACTTTTAGAGGAAAACAGTTTTCAAACATGATACTAACATTATTAATGAATATGTTATCTTTTTCATTCATGCCATGAGCACTATATACATTTTTCCAGTTCATGTCTTTGAGTAGTTATCTAAAATTTTCAATTTTTGGTGGGTTGACCACTCTCCTGTATGCAGATTTTGCAGTCTTCATAATCTGTTTAGAATCTATACCTAAAACAAGTAGCTGCATATCATGATCTGATAGGCCATTTATTATTGGTTTTATGAAATGATTCTGTTCCTTTGGTTTGTCTATACAAAATATTATCAATTGCTCTCCTAGAGGTTCTACATTTACATACATACTCCGCAATTCACTGTAAGGTGCGTGGCGGAGGCTACACTGTACCACTACTAGGCATTTCCTTTCCTATTCCACTCCCAAATTGAACGAGGAAAAAAAGAATACCTATATGCCTCCGTACGAGCCCTAATTTCTCTTATCTTGTCTTTGTGATCTTTACGCGAAATGTAAGTAGGCGGCAACAAGATCGTACTACACTCAGCTTCAAATTCCGGCCCTCTAAATTTACTTAACAGAAATTCACGAAATGAACGTCGTCTTTCTTCCAGCGATCCCCAATTGAGTTGCCGGAGCATTTCCGTGACACTCGCGCATTGGTCAAACCTACCGGTAACAAATCTAGCTGCTCGCCTCTGAACCGCCTCTATGTCTTCCTTCAAACCGATCTGCTGCGGGTCCCAAATACTAGAGCAATACTCAAGACGTGGTCGTACAAGCGTTTTATACGCGGTCTCCTTTACAGGTGAACTACATCTTCCCAAAATTCTCCCCATAAACCGAACTAAAGGTTTTAGTTATCCTAGTTGGAAAGTGTACTGTATGAGTTCGGTTGAAAGACAAAGTTGCTGACTGCAATAAATTTTTACTGGAGGACTGCATAAGAAAATCTGTATTAGTTACCAGCAATCAGGATGTCTTTATTTCTTCCTGTTAAATAACCCAATAGAGCTTCTTGATGATTTAAAAATAGATTACAATTTCCTGCAGGTACTTGGTAAATAGTTACTATAATATAGCTTCTGTTATGAAACTCTATTTCTGTTGCACAAGCTTCTAAGTGCTGCTCTAACCAGAATTTATTTATATAAATAATATTCTTGAATTTATAGCAGTTTTTAATAATTTGGCAACTCCTCCTCCCTCCATATCTACTCTACAGAAGTGTGAAGCTAAATCAAACGGTGGAATGTTTAACATATCTATACCAGTGGCCACAGGATGTTCAGAGACAAATTATGTCAATTTGGTTAGAGGAATCTATTTCTTAAATACAAACTGGTACTTCATTTATTTCTGAGTCCTGGAATATTTTGATGTAACAAAGAGAACTGATATTGCATACTAATGGTTTGACTAACATTTAGTGTCATAGAATGAAGGCTTTCACGGCAGGTGTCGTCATTACTTAAAGCTTCTGGGCTGAGATGCCGTGGTCCATATATGAAACTTTCCCCTGACATTTCGCCCTCGTCTGCGGAAGGCATCCTCGGAGGTAAAGCGGTGTACTGCAACGAGAGTGCGAGTAAGCGTCGTATATATAGGCAAAACAGAGGGCTCTGCTGTCAGTCACGTGGTGTCGGGCGTGCTGTGGTCTCTGCTATTGCCAACCTCCTCGATTGAAATTAATTGGTTGTCATGCTGTTGCTGCAGTGTTGACATCTATATCTTATCAAGTTTGAGAACTTCCTCTTTTTTGTTAAAATTATTTCGATGTTTAAAAATCTCAATTGCCTCTCTGTACAAACGTGCATAATAATGCGACGTCTTTGCTATGACGGACGTCTCGTTACATTTTATTTCGTGGTCACCTTCTTGATACACGTTCCGCTACAGCCCTTTTATCAGTATGTCCGAGGCGGCAGTTCCTTTTGTGTTTGCTCAGATGAGTGTTGACACTTCTTTTAGTTGTACCTATATAAACTTTTCCACAACTGCAGGGGATTTTATAGACACCTAGTGTGGCCAGAGGATGTCGTTTATCTTTTGCAGATCTTAAAAACTCTTTTATTTTCGTGGTTGGTCTGAAAACAGTTTCCACATCGTACTTGCTTAAAATTTTTCCAATATGGTCAGTGACCTTATTGATAAATGGTAGAAAAACTTTCCCCTTGGATTATTGTCATTCCTTGTACATCCTGGTTGTCCGTCTAGGGTGTAGTGCACAATCTATCTCCCTGTCTGAAGAGCCATTCTTCTTAAATGTCACTCTGAGATGTTCAATCTCATCGTCTAAATATACTGGTTCACAAATTTTGTGCGCCCTGTCTACTAATGTCTTAATCACGCCTCTTTTTTGTCGTGGGTGGTGGTTACAATCTTTTTGAAGATAAAAGATCAGTGTGTGTGTCTTTCCTATAGAACTTATGATCCAATGATCCTTCGTCTCGTTTGATAACTGTCACATCTAAAAAGTTCAGTTGACCATTGGTTTCCTTTTCCATAGTGTATTGAATTCTAGGATTGATGCTGTTCAGATGTAACAGGAAGGCATCCAGCTCCTCTTCGCCGTGGGTCCATATAACAAATGTATCGTCAACATAATGATACCATTTGGCTGGTCTTTTTCTGACTGTCTGCAGCACCCGTTGTTCAAAGTTCTCCATGAACAAGTTAGCAACAGCTGGACTGAGAGGACTGCCCATGGCCACTCCGTCAATCTGTTCATAAAAACATTCTTATACTGAAAATAAGTTATTGTGAGGCAGTGTTTAAATAATGCCACAATGTCACTAGGAAAAAATATCCGCTACGGATGTGATAGCTTCGTTCACTGGGATCATGGTAAACGATGACACCACATCAAAACTGACCAGGATGTCATCAGGGTCCACACTTAATTCCTTTATAATATCTATAAAGTGACATGAATCCAACCATATATTGGCAGAACTGATAGCCATATTAAGAATTCATTGAGTACACCAATAACCTAATAACAGCTTTCACATCTCGCAGCTATCCTCCTCATCTGATTCAGAAGGAAATTACCAGAGCCACCTCCTCATCCCCCCAAATCCAGAACCTTCCACCGAAGGACCCCAGAAGTGCCCCTTTTGTCACCAGATACTTTCCGGGACTGGAGCGGAGTCTGAATGTGGCTCTCCAGCAAGGATATTACTTCCTTAAATCCTGCCCCGAAATGAGATCCATCCTTAATGACATCCTTCCCACTCCACCAAGTGTGTCTTTCCGTCGCCCACCTAACCTTCGTAACCTCCTAGTTCATCCCTATCAAATCCCCAAACCACCTTCCCTACCCTCTGGCTCCTACCCATGCAACCACCCCCGTTGTAAAACCTGCCCTATGCACCCTTCCACCACCACTTACTCCAGTCCAGTAACCCGGAAGGTGTGCACGATCAAGGGCAGAGCCACTTGCGATAGCACCCATGCGATTTACCAACTGTCATGCCTGCACAGTGAAGCGTTCTATGTGGGAATGACCAGCAACAAACTGTTCATTCGCATGAACGGTCACAGACAGACAGTGTTTGTTGGTAATGAGAATCACCCTGTGGCTAAACATGCCTTGGTGCACGGCCAGCACAACTTAGCACAGTGTTACACCGTCTGGGTTATCTGGATACTTCCCACCGACACCAACCTTTCAGAACTCCGGAGGTAGGAACTTGCCCTTCAGCTTATTCTCTCCTCCCGTTGCCCACTTGGTCTCAACCTCCGCTAAATTCAAATTCCTGCCCACCATCTTTAGTATCTTTGCCTTGGTTCTGTGGACTGAGCCTCTGCCTCAATTGGTATCTCTGTCCAACTTCTTTGCTTTTTACAAATGTCTATCTAGGTGTGTTTGCGTTTGGATATGTGTGAGTGTGTGTGTATTTGTTTACCTTTCTTTTTTCCCCCCTAAGGTAAGTCCTTCCACTCCTGGGATTGGAATGACTACTTTTCCACTTCCTTAAAATCCATATCCTTCCCTTTCTCCTCCCCTTTTTTCCTCTTATCCTGAAGAAGCGACCAGCGGTTGCGAAAGCTTGTATGTGTGTTTGTGTGTGGTTTTATTTGTGTCTATCGATGAGCCAGTCCTTTGGGAAAGTCATCAGTTTTCTATTTTTTATATTTGTTTATCCCACCAGGAAAGTTTCCTAATCAGCTGATATTTTGACATTACAGGAAACACTTATTTCAACTTTCTGTGTTCTTCCAGTTAAGTATGAATTAAATATTGTTGAAATGAGATAGAATGGCTGGCCAGTACTTACCATTGTGCTGTACCGCCGATAGTAACACAAAATGAAAAAAAAAAAAGAAAAGAAGGGGACAAAGGGACAAGCTTTCGGAACAGAGTTCCTTCGTCAGGTGGGAGAGAAGGGAAGAATAAAGGATGGGAACAGAAGGGAAAGGTGGTTCACGACCTAGGTCATGAAGGTGGTGTTTCGGGAGTGTGGGCGTCAGAGATACTGCATGTATGTATGAATTAAACCATTTTTGCACTGCCCATTCAGACTGTAATGATTAAGCTTATCTAGAAGAATTCCATGATTTACACAATCAATGGCCTTTGAGAGATCACAAAAATACCAATGGGTGATGTCTGGTTATTCAGAGCATTTAATATTTGATCAGTGAAGGCATATATAGCATTTTCTGTTGAAAAACCTTTCTGAAAACCAAACTGACATTTAGTTAGTACTTTCTTTATACAAATATGGGACACTACTCTTGAATAAAGTACTTTTTCAAAAGATTTTTGATAAAGCTGCGAGAAGAGAGATTGGGCAGTAGTTGCTCACATCTGATGTATCCCCTTCTTTATGCAATGGTTTAACAACGGAATATTTCAGTCTATCAGGGAAAATGCTCTGCTTCAGAGAGCTATTATATATGTGGCTGAGACTCTTACTTATCTGTGGGGAACAAGTTTTAAGTACCCTACTGGAAATGTCATAAATTCTGTAAGAGCTTTTACTTTTCAATGAGTTTATTTTACTGACTTCAAAGGGAAAGTTTGGTGGAATTAAATTTGTATCACACTGTATAGGTATGCCCCCTTCTATTAGTAGCCTTGTGTCTTGTAAGGAACATCTAGATCCTATTTTCTCTACAACATTTAGACAATGATTATTGAAAACATTTTCAATTTTTGTCTTTCTTCAGTGAAGAAAGTTGTTTGTATTCCTGATGTGGGAGGTTAGACTGTGTTCCTAAGCTGCATCACATTACACCAATCTATTACCTACATGCTCTGTCAGGCAGTTTGTTTGCTTGCAACCTGTCCTCATTATACTAGAGTTCACTACTTTCCCCACATCACCTCTAAATATTGAGGAGAAGCAGTTTTTCACATGTTTCTTGATGCAGCAGCATGATCCACCTGGAAGTCATTTTTGCAGTTTAAAATAATTCCAGTTTTTCTGACAGTTTTGAGGGTGCTGCTTCATATTAATGTACCAAGAAACTTAAATAGGACTGCAGATGTGAATCTGTTGCACAGCAGTACCTGCCTGCACGTTTGTGAACAATCTATGCATCTCCTTGCTCTAGTGACTCATGTCACTCTTCTTGAATGTCGTAATTACTCTCCAAAATTATTGAAGGTAAACTATATTTCTCCAGAGAGGCAGAAAACATGATAATTTGGGAGAAACCGTGCATATAGCAGTTGTGGCCTACTTTCGATACATGTCGAACATGCGAGCTTCACAGTGCCACAGTTGCTTGTTTACTTGCAACATTTTAAACTGCTCTCTTAGTTCCTGCCCAACCACATCCTTTAAAATGATGATACTATTTAAAAAAATAGTGAAGTACTTTTGTCAATCAGAATAGACAGCTTGTCAAAGGTATGTTGCTGTTACCTATGAATATCTCATATTAGGCCAAATTGCACAATACACCTATAGATGTCTATTGTGATTGAAAAAAGTACTTCATTATTTTTTTACGAATATGTCAAAATCATAAAGGATGTGGTTAGGCAGGAAACTAATAGTATAGCTTAAATTGTTGCGAGTTAACAATCAGCAATGACATCTAAAGTCGAGCTTGTCAAACATACTTTGCCATTTTAATAATAATATGTAGATATGGAACAACTCACCATAAAGGTGAACATTGAAGTGCTGCCAGACACAAATATATATATATATATATATATATATATATATATACACACACACACACACACACACACACACACACACACTCTATTCTAAATTTTCAGCTGCGGCCTTTCTCAGACAGAGAAAATTCATCCACACGTCAGCCATCTCTGGCCGCCCAACGCAGTCTGACTCATGGCAAGCGGAAGGGATTTGGGGGGGGGGGGGGAGGGGGAGTGGAGGATGGGTTGAAGTGGGGTAAGGTTGGGGATACCACAAGCAGAGGCAATTCAGGTGAAAAATGAGATGCAGTATGAAAATCGGGGTATATATAAAATTAAAAAAACAGGAAGCACACAATAGGAAAAGGGGCATGAATTGGAAGGAAATGTAGGATGTGAGGGGGAGGGGGGACTGTAGGGTATGGAATGTAGGGTGTTAGGTTATCTGAGGTTGAGGCCATGATGTTTGCGGGACCATAGGATGTGCTGTAGGGTTAACTCCCATCTCCGCAGTTCAGAAAAGTTGGGGGAGGAGGGGAGGATCCATATGACTAGGGTGGTGAAGCAGCTGTTAAAGTCTGAGGTGCTGTGCTCCGCTACATGCTATGTCACAGGATAGTCCGTATTGTTCTTGGCCACAGTTCGACGGTGGCCATCCTTCCTAATGGAGAGCTGGTTAGTTGTCATTCCAATGTACAATGCAGAGCAGTGATTGCAGCAGAGTTGGTATATTACGTGACTGCTTTCACAGGTGGCCCGGCCTCTGATAGGGTAGGACAAGCCTGTGACAGGACTGGAATAGGAAGTGGTGGGTGGGTGGATTGAGCAGGTTTTGCATCAGGGTCTTCCACAGGGCTATGATCCCTGTGGTAAGGGGTTGGGATTAGGAGTGGCATAGGGATGGACTAAGATGTTGTGGAGGTTGGGTGGGTGACTGAAAACCACTTTAGGGTGGTCGGGAGGATCTTGGGCAGGATGTTTTTCATTTCAGGGCTTGTTGACAGATAATCAAAGTCCTGATGTAGGATATGGTTCAGTTGTTAAAGTCCAGGATGGTATTGGGTGACAAGGGGAGCAGTCCTTTGTGGCTGGTTAGTAGGGTTGGAGTGAGGACTGTTGGTGTGTGAAGCTATGGCAGGCGAAATCTGTTTATGGACTACGTTTGGTGGGTAATTTCTGTCTGTGAAAGCCATTTTGAGGTTTTCGGCATACTGGTTAAGGGTGTTCTCATCACTGCAGATACACCTTCAATGGGTGGCGAGGCTATATGGGAGGGATTTTTTGATGTTGAAAGGATGGCAGCTGTCAAAATGAAGGTACTGTTGAGAGTTGGTGGGTTTGATGTGGACAGAGGTGTGGATGGAACAGTCAGAGAGATGCAGATTAACATCCAGGAAGGTGACATGTCGGGTTCAGAAGTACCAAGTGAAATGGATGGGTGAGAAAAAGTACAGGAATGAAAAGTCATCACTGAATCTGAACCAGCCAGACCTGCGGTTTGTGGATTCGGGAGGCTGGGAAGGTTTCCTCTAGACGGGCCATGAACAGTTTGGCATAGGTAGGTGCCATACGGGTGCCCATGGCAGTGCCGCGGATCTGTTTGTATACTTTTAACTCAAAGGAAAAGTAGTTGTTGCTTAGGATGTAGTTGGCAAGGGCTGTCTGAAGGATGTTGGGATAGGTAGTGCTAGAGTGCGGCAATACCATGTGTGTGAGGGATATTTGTGTACAAGGAGGTGGCGTCAACAGTGACGAGTAAGGATCCAGGGGGTAGAGGAGTGGGTACAGTTGAGTCGGTGAAGGAAGTGGTTGGTATCTTTGATGTGGGAGGGTAGATTCCAGACAATGGGTTGGAGGTGTTAATCAATGAGGGCAGAGATTGTTTCAGTGGGAGCACAGTAACTAGTAATTGGGCATCCCAGATTATTAGGTTTGTGGATTTTAGGAAGCATGTAGAAGGTAGGTGTGCAAAACCTGCCTAATCCACTCACCCAGCACTTCCTTTTCCAGTCCTGTCACAGGCTTGTCCTACCCCATCAGAGGCCGGGCCACCTGTGAAAGGAGCCACGTAATATACCAACTCTGCTGCATTCTACATTGGAATGACAACTAACCACTCTCTATCAGGATGAATGGCCACCATCAAACTGTGGCCAAGAGCAATATGTACTAGCCTGTGGTGCAACATACAGCGGAGCACAACACATCAGACTTCAACATCTGCTTCACCACTCGAGTCATCTGGATGCTCCCCTCCTCCACCAGCTTTTCTGAACTGCGGAGATGGCAGTCATGCCTACCGCACATCCTACAGTCTTGCAACCTTACTGGCCTCAACCTCAGATAACCTAACATCCTACATTCCATGCCCCACAGTCCCCTCCCCCTCATATCGTACATTTCCTTCAGGATCGTGTCCCTTTCCCTACTGTGTGCTTCCTGTTTTTCAATTTTATATATATCCCCCTGTTTCATACTGCATATCATTTTTTGCCTGACATCACCTCTGCTTGTTGTATCCTCTCTCTTATCTTCCTTCTCCGCTCCTTCCCTCTCCCCCCCCCCCTTCCATCCCTTCTGCTTGCCTTGAGTCAGACTGAATTGGGCAGCCAGAGGTGGCTGATGTGTGCGGATGAGTGTGCCTGAGTGATTGTTTGGATGACTGTGTGTGTGTGTGTGTGTGTGTGTGTGTGTGTGTGTGTGTGTGTCTGTCTCGGCAGTTCAACACTCGTCTTTACGTCTGGAATCTACCCTCCCACATCAAAGATACCAACCACTTCCTTCACCGACTCAACTGTACCCACTCCTCTACCCCCTGGATCCTTACTCGTCACTGTTGACGCCACCTCCTTGTACACAAATATCCCTCACACACATGGTATTGCCGCACTCTAGCACTACCTATTATTATTATTATTATTATTATTATTATTATTATTATTATTATTATTAACATTCCTTACTGGACTTTCCATTGTTGGTACTTTGCCATTTTCTACAAATATCTCATATTAAGCGGTATTACATGATACAGCTGAGGTAAGAGCCACTGTACCTCTCAAAAAGGGTTCTACGAATAGAGGCACATCTGCAGTGCTTGCATGTTAAATATATACCAATAGTAGATCATGATTGCAATATGCAATGCTTCTTCCAAATTACTGAAAGTGTGGACTATCTTCTATAATATAGGTTTACTCTACTGTAGTGTCTGTAATTGTTTTCTGTAGAATCTCACTGTAAAACCTCATATGTAATGTGTGTTGCCTCTGTGTATCAGTTTGCAGAAACTTGTCTCTTCTTACTTTTGTATTACTTAATATTGGAAAACCTAATTATATTCATAAAATATTGTCTGCTTTAAATTACTGCCAATGTTCACTGTGATCCATTACACACAGTTTTAGTACTCATACAAGGATGAAGAAATTACTCAGCGACTGTTGAACTGAGAAAGGATGGAAAAAAATTTACGTAAGTTTAGTACTTAGTTGATTTACAGGAGTGTCACCCAGCCACAACAAATGCAACCGGGCACAGTGGCCATTGCCAGGGGTCCTGAATCGCAGGAGATATTGACTCCTCAGCCTGCATGGGAAGGTTCCAGCTCTGGTACCAGCAGTGTGATCCCTGTGTTTTCAGGGGGCTCAGCAGTAAGGATACATAACCCCCCCTCCCCTCCCCCCCCCCCCCCCCCCCACACACACACTGGCTACTTGTGCTGGGGATCTAGCAGGCTAGGGTGCTACACCAAGGAGGGAAGTGGGAATGGAAATAGCTCACACTATTAACTGTGAATTTGTTGTGGAGGTCAAACCCCAAGGGGGACCAAGCTGGGCCAAAAATGTGGGTAAGCAGCATGGACACCAAATTCGACAAATCCATCATAGCAGCTATATGAATAACCAGCCCATTTTAAAGGATACACCTGGAGAGGAGAGATGATTGTATTGAATACCTAACAGTCTGAAGTGAAAGATGTAAGTGTATAAGAAATTATTATCAATCTTGCTTAACACTGTCATAGAATGGAGTGATATTGAAATATATATGCCAATGATTAGAAATGCACCTGGTAAATCAACAAATATCAATGATAATGTCATTTTCATTAAACATGTTTGTTAATCAAATTTGCTATTGCAGTTATAATTCCTCAGTAGAATAATGAGGAGAAAGTAGTTCACTGTAACTATCAACAGTTACAGTTCATAAACTTTTCTAAGGTGGTAGAAATTAAGTTAAGTTGCAGTGTCACGTGATAATGTTGAATTCACGTGATGTCAGCATTAGCCAGTCATGTGACAACACAAATGATTTGTCATGAGAACTTCATTGCAATTACTTTTACTGAACTGACAAGGGTACATACAAGAACCTGTCAACCACAAAGCAGGAACAGCATTAATTATTTACTTCATGGTCTGTACAAAACATTTAGGACTTTATATCACATTGTTGATATTGCCAACATAATCATGTGAGGCCGTTAGTATGGTAGGTGAAATTTTACCAGAATTTGGGTTATCAGTTCCTGGTATTAATGCAGCTATAGAAATGATTTCTACAAGCATGAGCAAACTAGACATCAGGCGAAAAAATGAAAGCTGAAAGCATTGTTGCATAGCACAATAAATTTCAAATACAGCTTCACATATTTTTTTTTTTTTTTTTTTTTTTTTTTTTGTCATTTATAGGACGCGATTCAGTCCATCAGCTTTGACCCGTGACGTCATCACAGTGCAGACGATAGTTTGTTTACAAACAAAACGGATTATAGATTAATATTTTATGTTTAAAAAATGATCTGTAGCTTCCCTCAGTCGCATCACCAACTGTGGCCTTCATGTTTTTAAAGCGTCCTTTATAGCATTGTTTGATTATGAAGGTATAGGGGTTTCTCTCTCTCTCTCTCTCTCTCTCTCTCTCTCTCTCTCTCTCTCTCTCTCTCTCTCTCTCTCCATGTAAGTGCCGGAGGTGCGAATTTTTGGGCTGAGATCTGTGTTCAATGGTACATTGTGTCATCTGTAATTTACGAGGGAGACTACAGATTATTTATTATCTACGATATAGAAGTTTTAAGATATTCTGTATATGGGTTTTCTGACAAGTTGACGATGTCATGGGTCAAAGCAGACGGGTGGAATCGTGTCATAAAATATTACCAGTTTTTTTTAAATTACTTGGAGCAGAATCAGTAACTTCCAAAGAAAATTGATCCTTCAGAAAAAAAGTCCAATAAGAAACATTTTTTATTTATATAAAATAATTATTTTGGTGCTTCCATTTATAAAAAAGTACATTTCATTCCATTCCATGATGGTGGTGGTGGCGGCTGGTGCAGCAACAGTGTTGAATAATTAAAAAAAATTTAATTATAAAAAAGTAATGTTCTGTTGTGTATTGTAATTTCCTTTGTCATAATGAATATGCTGAGTACTCTGATAATTATATTTTGTTTATTAATAATAATTTTGAGAAGGGTAGGTTGCTACTCTCACAGAGATGTCTCGATTCACTGCAGAAAAGGCACACACAACAGATTGCAACTTTAGAAGCTTTCAGCTGGGCATCACCGATTAAAAGAAGTGGCTTGTGGTGTATTTATGTAGATGTAGATAGGTCAGTTGAGAAGTGTTCCATTTGCAACTTCATGAAAGGGTCACAGTGGTTTAGGAGTAAGACAGGGTTGTAGCCTTTCCCCAGTGTTCATTCTGTACACGGAACAAGCTGTGAAGGAATGCAAGGAGAAATTTTTATTCATTTCTTTATCAGTCTGTATACAATAAAAATTGTGTGGATGTTATCATATTTGTATACAATACAAACATAAAATCTTAAGTACATCATCTACACTTACAGACAAATAAAAATATGATATTTAGTAAAAATATAATAATGGAAAGTCCAGGTTGGAATAAATAATATAGTGAGGACAGTTTACAACTCACCGCAAAGACGTGGCGACGAGCTGCGACAGGCCCATACAAAAGACACACACATACAACACATTCAGCAATCGGCCATGGCCTTCTTCAGAAAATAGAGCACTCACGCAATCATACAGGCACACAACTGGTTGTTGTTTTTTTTATGTACATGATTGATTGTAAAATGTATTTGCATGGAACAGTTAGTATTCCCATATATTTGAATAATTCTGTACAGTGGGCCATCAAGCTACTGTTTCTCATGATCCTTACAGCCCTTTTTTGTAGCTTGAATATTGCCTGCCTATTTTGTTCTTTGTTCCCCAGAAGATAATGACGTAACTAATTAATGAATGTATATTAGCAAAATATGCTGTCCTTGTACATGAGAGGAAATTAAAGTCCATGGAATAGAAACTCTGTAGTTTACTGATGACATAGTAATTGTTTAAGATACAGCAAAGGACCTGGAAGAGCAATTAAACAGATGGTCTGTTCTTGAAAGGAAGGTATAAGATGAACATCAACAAAAGTAAAACAAGGGTAATGACTAATGGAATGTAGTGTCAGAAAATCAGTTGATGCTGAGGCAGTTGATTAGGTAATGAGACAATAAAAGTGGTAGATGAGTCTTGTTATATGGGTAGCAAGATAACTTCTGATGGCCGCAGTAAAGAAGATACAAATTGCAGAATTGCTATGGGAAGAAAAGTGTTTCTGAAGAAGCGAAATTTCTTGACATCCATTATTAGTTTAAATGTTAGAAAATCCTTTCTAAATGCATTTGTCTGGAGTGTAGCATTCTATTGGAGTGAAATATGGATGATAAGGAGTTCAGACAAAAAGATGATAGAAGCTTTCGAAATGAGGTTTACAGTTGAATGATAAAGATCAGATGGGTAGATCACGTAACTAATGAGGAGGTGCTCAGCAGAATTGGGGAGAAAAGGAGTCTCTGGTATATCCTGACTAAGAGAAGGGATAGGTTGGTGGGACAGATTCTGAGACATTAAGGAATCGTCAACTTTGCGTTAGAAGGAAGTGTGTGGGGTGAAAATCATAGAGGGAGACTGAAGGACGAATACAATAAGCAGATTCAAAAGAATTTAGATTGCCAAATGTATTCTCAGATGAAGAGGCTTGCACAGGACAGGGTAGCATAGACAGCTGCATCAAACCGGTCTGCGGACTGAAGACAACAACGACAACAACAATTAACTCACCAGAAAAGGGTACATCAACAACCTGTCAGCCACAGAGCAGGAAAAGCACTAATTATTTATTTCATGGTGAACAGAAAATGTGCATGCTCTTTCAAAATCCATTGACAGAGAATGATGGGAATAATCTTGTGTGTCCACTACGAAATAAGTAAATGAATAATGCTGTTCGTGCCTTATGGTTGACAGGTTCTTGATGTGCCCTTGTCCGGTGAGTATATTAATTATCCTCTGCAATGTTAAGCCCAGATATTTGAATGACGTGACTGCATCAAGAAACTCACCATGAATGCTGTATTTGAACATTACCAAATTGTTTTTCCTACTCATGCGTATCACCTTACATTTTTCTGCATTTAAAGGCTAGCTGCCATTCTTAACACCAACTAGAAATTTTGTCTAGTTAACCTTTTGTGCTATTCGGTCAAAGATGACACTCTCCCATACACCACAGCATCTTCAGCAAACTGCCGCAAATTAAAAGTTACTTTGTCCATCAGATTATTTATATAAAAATAAAAATAGAAAAGAGATGACTTACCAAAAGGACCGGCTCGTCGATAGAAACAAATAAAATCACACACACACACACACACACACACACACACACACACACACACACACACAAGCTTTCGCCACCACTGGCAGCTTCTTCAGGAAAAAGAGGAAAAAAGGGGAGGAAAAAGGGAAGGATATGTGTTTTAAGGAAGTGGAAAAGGAGTCATTCCAATCCCAGGAGTGGAAGGACTTACCTTAGGGGAAAAAAAGGAAGGTAAACAAATACACACACACTCAGACATATCGAAATGCAAACACACCTAGACAGACATTTGTAAAAAGCAAAGAAGTTGGACAGAGATACCTAATAACAGCTTTCACATCCCACAGCTATCCTCCTGATCTGGTTCAGAAGCAAATTACCAGAGCCACCTCCTCATTCCTCCAAATCCAGAACCTTCCACCGAAGAATCCCAGAAGTGCCCCTTTTGTCACTGGATACTTTCCGGGACTGGAGCGGACTCTGAATGTGGCTCTCCAGCAGGGATACGACTTCCTTAAATCTTGCCCCGAAATGAGATCCATCCTTAATGACATCCTTCCCACTCCACCAAGAGTGTCTTTCCGCCGCCCACCTAACCTTCGTAACCACCTAGTCCATCCCTATGAAACCCCCAAACCACCTTCCCTACCCTCTGGCTCCTACCCATGCAACCGCCCCCGCTGTAAAACCTGCCCTATGCACCCTTCCACCACCACTTACTCCAGTCCAGTAACCCGGAAGGTGTACACAATCGAGGGCAGAGCCACTTGCGATAGCACCCACATGATTTACCAACTGACATGCCTGCACTGTGAAGCGTTCTATGTGGGAATGACCAGCAACAAACTGTCCATTTGCATGAACGGTCACAGACAGACAGTGTTTGTTGGTAATGAGGATCACCCTGTGGCTAAACACGCCTTAGTGCACGGCCAGCACATCTTGGCGCAGTGTTACACCCTCCGGGTTATCTGGATACTTCCCACCGACACCAACCTTTCAGAACTCCGGAGATGGGAACTTGCCCTTCAGCTTATTCTCTCCTCCCGTTGCCCACCTGGTCTCAATCTCCGCTAATTCAAATTCCCGCCCACCATCTTTAGCATCTTTGCCTTGGTTCCGTGGACAGAGCCTCTGCCTCAATTGGTATCTCTGTCCAACTTCTTTGCTTTAACAAATGTCTGTCTAGGTGTGTTTGCGTTTCGATATGTCTGAGTGTGTGTGTATTTGTTTACCTTCCTTTTTTTCCCCTAGGGTAAGTCCTTCCACTCCTGGGATTGGAATGACTCCTTTTCCACTTCCTTAAAACCCATATCCTTCCCTTTTTCCTCCCCTTTTTTCCTCTTTTTCCTGAAGAAGCTGCCAGTGGTGGCGAAAGCTTGTATGTGTGTTTGTGTGTGATTTTATTTGTTTCTGTCGACGAGCCGGTCCTTTTGGTAAGTCATCTCTTTTCTATTTTTATTTTTGTTTATCCCACCGGGAAAGTTTCCCTCTATAATTTTAGATTATTTATATAGATAGAAAATAATACCGGTCCTATTGCACTCCCCTGGGGCATGCCTGACAATACATTTGTCTACGATGAAAACTTGCCGTCAAGAACAGCATACTGCATTCTATTACTTACAAAGTCTTCCAGCCAGTCACAAATCTGTGAACCTGTTCCACATGCTCTTATCTTCGTTAGCAGTCTGCAGTGTGGCACCGTGTCAGACACCTTTTTGAAATCGAGAAAAACACAGTTTGCCTGTTGCCCTTCATCCATGTGCTTCTACCAGTTTCTTCATTCTTCTGTAAATAATGTTACAATTTTGCAGTCATAACTTATTAAACTTACGGTTCTTAATTTTCAAACCTGTGGGTGCCTGCTTTCTTTCCAATTAGTATTATTGCATTCTTCTTGAAATGTGAGGATGTTTTGCCTAGTCTCATAGTCTTACACACCAGGTTGTGTCCTCTTTCCTTTTTACAATACTGCCTTGGAGTTAATTTTCCTTCTAAAGTGCCTCTATATATTCTTTCCACCTTTCAGCTTTTCCTTCTGTACTCATTACTGGTTTTCTGACGTCTATTCATAATTTTTTTTAAAAATTATTATATTCTTGTAGGCAGTATCTCTTTCCTCTAGTTATACAGTCTCTTACACACTTGGATTTCGCTCTGGGACTCCTGCTTAGCCATTTTGCACATCATCATCATCATCATCATCATCATCATCATCATCATCATCCTTATCCTCATCATTGTCAGGGCTTCTTGGCATTTAGTCTTGAACTGGTGCAGTGGGTCTTGGCTTTGTGTCTTTTTTGAACATGATGATTACTAATTTATTCATGATAGCTCACCCACATTTCTATTTTCTTAGTCATTATTAAACCTACACCAGCATTACTAACTGGCTTTGTATTTTTAATCCTGTACTCGCCTGACCAGAAATCCTGTTCATTTTTACACATAACTTCTATAATACCCAGTATATCCAACGTCAATCGATTCACTGCCCTCTTTAAAATTTTCTGATCTTCCTACCTTATTAAGGGAACTGGGTCAATCCGTTTCAAATCACTCAGGCAGTGTTGCTCAAACTTTTTTTTTTCCTGATTTTTTTCATCAAGTGTCCACTGTAGGTAGACAGTCACAAAACACCATTTGAAAAAAAAAAAATTCTTCCAGGAATTGTATAAAAATGGCGGTTTGGAACATTTTCGGAAAAAATGTGGTTTGTGGGAAGTTTAATTGCCAAGTTATTTAACAGATATCAGAATAATTCAGAAAGAAATGAACTTCATGCATACATTTTTTAACCTTTTTTTATCGCGCTGGGGTGTCATTTGAAATCTCTCGGTAAGCACTTGGGAAAAATTTATAACTGTTACCATTTAAGACCATAAATTCTTATAGAGAGACTCACTAATAGTATATTATGTGTTGTATGCTTACTTAATTACCTGCAGTAAAAGTTTTAGTCCTGAGAATGTACTCGTGTATTTTCAAGGGCTTTCCAAATCTGGTCGAAAGCCATTTAATGTCAGTTTGTGAAGGTCAGTAACTGAAAAGGGAAGGAACAAAAACAAGTGAAAATTTTACAGAATGTTCTCTATACCAACAGAAATCTATCACAAAATATTAAGACTGAGACTCAATTATGTTTAGAGTAATACAGCAGTGAATCTTTGTAAAAATGCTACCATACTACACCCCCATGTGATGCCAAATTAACAAAGGAATTGAAATGATTACAATTGACATTAGTTGAATGATGTTTAAATTATTACTACAATAAATTATCAAATATTTCTACTTTTAAATATAAATAGGCAGTGATAACAATAGTTTAGTGTTCCAATTCTTAAACTTACCAATACATTTGTTGTACTACACTTGCATACAGCATACACATAATAATGTTTCTCCATTTATTTAGGTTTAATCACTAGAGCTGCAAATTTTATTAGAGTAACATGATATTTTATTGTTGTGTGTTCTACCAGGCATTGTAGGGAGCTTCATTGGAGCCAGTTTGTTATATTTTATCTGAAAGCATCCAAGTGAATAAGAGTTTTGTAAGCCTTCCATCTGCAACTGTTTTAAAGAATAATACATTCTTAAAGTGTGAACTAAGAGTTGTTTTGTGGGTGAACTAATAAGAAAGAAGTGCCTCAAGAATTAATAAGAATGAGTGACTTACTACCAGGTGAAGAACAATGTATGATGAAATTAAGAATTTCGGTGGGGGGGGGGGGGGGGGGGGAGGAGAGGAAACAATTTATTAACAACAAAAGACCAGTTAAAAATGGTTTGCATAAAATATTAGTTGGACATCTTTCCAAGAGTAAATGTGAATATCTACCTAATTCCTCGACAAGCTTTGTGTCCATCTTGTGCTTCAAGAATATTTGTAGAAAAAATCAGTTGAAAAAGCACCAAACAGTGTTGAAAATGACTCTGAATTTTTACATGAGCCTTTAGCATTGGATGAGGATAACCCTTTGCGCCAAGTAGGTTCCATCTGTGAAACTTTGGAATTATCTCCTGTGTGTAAAATAAATACCTAACACACAACAGCGACTGTCAGTTTTACAAAGGAAAACTAATTAAATTACAAGAGCAGTCAAGTGAAAATTGGTAGAATTTTTCCATACTGACTTGACTTAGAATCAAAATTCTACAGAAAATGTTCAAAGTGAATATGATGTACTTCCACCCTCACAAACCACAGACATTGCCAAGGTGGGGTGGCTTGCATGCCTCAGTGATATAGATAGCCATACCATAGGTGCAACCACAGTGGAGGGGTATCTGTGGAGAGGCACAACAAACATGTTATTCCTGAACATGGGCAGCAGCCTTATCAGTAGTTGCAAGGCAACAGTCTGGATGACTGACTAAGTTGGCTGGCCTTGTAACAGAAGCTAACATGGTTTTGCCATGCAGTTACTGCAAATGGCTGTAAGCAAGGAGAAACTATAGTCGTTACTTTTCCCGAGGAATTGTAGCTCTACTGTATGACTATATGATGGCATCTTGTCGGGTAAAATATTCCAGAGATCAAATAGTTGCCCATTTGGATCTCCAGGCGGAGACTACTTAAGAGGATGTCATCGGGAAAGACAACAGAAGCATTTTATGAATTGGAACATGTAATGTTAGATGCCTTAATTGGGTAAGGATGTTAGAAAATTTAAAAAGGGAAATGGATTGGTTAAAGTTAGATATGGTAGGGATTAGTGAAGTTTGGTGGCAGAATGAACAGGATTTCTGGTCAGGTGTGTACAGGGTTTTTAATACTAAATCAGTTGGGTTATTACAGGAGTAGGTATAATAATGAATAAGAAAATAGTAGCAGCACAGTGATTGCATTATCTTGGTGAAGATAGATACAAAGCCAACACTGACTACAGTAGTAAAAGTTTATAAGCCCAGAGATCGAAGAAATTGATTGGGGACTGGACTTAGGTAGTAGAAAGAGGAAGGCAAGGAAAACTAGTAGGTGAATATGGACTGGGAAAAAGGAATGAAAGAGAAAGCTGTATTCTAGAATTATGTAAGGAACACAATTTAATTATAACAAACACTTGTTTAAAGAATCATGAAAGGTTGTATACGTGGAAGGGACCAGGACACACTGGAAGATATCAGATAATGGTAAGACATAGATTTAGAACCAGGTATTAAGCTGTAGGACATATCCAGGGGCCGATATTGACTCTGACCATATCTTATTGGTTATGAAATGTAGACTGAAATTTAGGAAACTGCAGAAAGGTAGTAATATGAAGAGATTGGACCTGGATAAACAGAAGACACCTGAAGTTCTTGAGGATTTCAGAGGGATATTGAGGCAACAGATGTCAGAAACGAATGACAGCTGCAATATGTCAAGCATTATTTTACTAACTTAGCACGACATGAGGGTGTTGTATTACTCTAAATGTAGTTCAGCTGCGGCGGAGCAGCCGAGTGCATTGAAGCACTATGCTAAGATGCGCGAGGTTGTTCCCCGTTGGGGTTCGAATCCTCCCTCAGGCATGGATGTCTGTGCTGTCTTTAGTATAAGTTAGTTCTTAAGTAGTTTGTAAGTTTAGGGACTGATGACCCTGCAGTTAAGTCCCAAAAGCTTAACAAACATTTGAACATTAGAAATGTAGTGGAGTCTGTCATAATTTTTTTTTTTTGTAAGACATTCCAATGAGTATAAAGAGCATTCTGTAAATTTTTCACTTGTTTTCATTCAGTCACTTTTTAGGTATTGACCTGCAAAAATTGACATTAAAAGGCTTTGGCCATTTTTGGAAAGCTCTAGGAAAAACAGGACTGCATTCTCAGGACTAAAACTTACACTGCCGGTAGTTATGTAATTATTCAACACAGAAACAACAAATTATTAATGAGTCTCTCTTATCTCATAAGAATTTATGGTCTTAAATGGTAACAATTAAAAAATTTTCCCGAATCTTTGCAGAGAGATTTTTAATGACTCCCTAGCATGATTAAAAAAGTTAAAAAATATATGCCTGAAATTAATTTTTTCCTGAACACGCTGGTTTTTTAAGTATACTGATATCTTTTAAAATAATTTGGCAATTAAACTTTCTGCAAACCATGTTTTACATAAAAATGTTTGCAACGGCCATTTTTAAATGTCTGCTAAAAAAACTATGGCTTAAAAAAATAAAATAAAATAAAATCAGTATTCATGACTGTCCACTTATAAGGCATTCATGATCAAAAAATTAGGTAGTTATAAAATGTTGAGAAACACATGTTGTTGATATTGAGTGATTTGAAATGGATTGGCCCAACTAAGATTCCATACTCAGATCTATATAATGCCAGTTTTGTTTTGCCTGATGACATGATCCTCCTGAGTAGTATCCAACTGTAGATCCAAATGGGGACTTACATTAGCTTCAAAGTATTATACTCCAGTGGACACCATCACACATTCATACAAGAGTGCTGCATATTCTAGGGAAAAGTAACAATGTAGTGTCTCCTTTGTTTTCAGCTGTTTGCAGTAACTATTATTGCAATACTTCATTAGTTGATGTCACAAGGTCAGATCAGTCAGTCATCTAGAATGTTGCTGCTACAAGAAGAGTAATATTGCAATGTATTCTTCACCACTAAACAGTAATTTGTGTGGTAAAGTAATTCATTGTTTGTAGTTAATACTTACAAATATGCCCGAATAAATGTTGTCATAAAACTTAAATTTATTCGGCAGACAGTAGGAGTGTGAATGTTGTATGTGAAAGAAACAGTATTGTCTTTTTACAGCTATTTCTGTCGATTTTTTTGTTTTTTGTTTTTTTGAAATGGAAATTTTGCATGCATATACACATTTCATAATTGTTTTTCATTTACTGTAATTTCAGGCCAAAGTATGCTCTTGCGACAATTAAGAAGAAACTCTACCATGCAAACCCTCATGTTGCAATGTTTGCACTTCTGGTAAGTCTAAGATTATTATTTTAAGTGTATGCAAAAAAAAAAAAAAAAAAAAAAAAAAAAAACTATTAAAATTTATGCATAAAGAATTGCTGACAAGAGAAGCAGCTGTTAATTAATCCATGAAACAGGTAAAAGTGAGCCAGATTCTTTATTGCTCTGGCTTTTATAGTAAATTAATTTGCTATAATAATTACAATTAACGTTCAAACTAGGCTTACATAGTATGGTAGTATGGTACATTTGTTATAATACATTATAATAATGTTCACAATAATGCACAAATTAAATACTTTTCGGTATTTGGTGGTGTGGCATAATGAAGGATAAAGAAGTGTAACCAGACTGGCTTCTTATAAAATTCATACTCGTGTAATTCAAACACCACTTGCCAAAGAAGAATAGAAGATAGCCCTGAAAGACAGGAAATACCCACCCCCTACCCCAGGAAACACTTGGTGCTTTCAGTACTTCACTATGGTACCAGAGGGTAAAAAGTAGCTAGGTGTGAGCTGCCCCACTTCAGAACGGATGCCATAGCTTTATGTCCAGGACCCCCTAAGAAAAGCTCTAATCCCCACTATGGAATGCCAGTGACGAGTGACTAACGCCGCTTGTTTGTGCTGTGTGTGTGTGTGTGTGTGTGTGTGTGTGTGTGTGTGTGTGTGTGTGTGTAAAAACCCTCCCAAGGTCTTTTACTTTGTCATACAAAAGGAAAACAAAAATAAAATAAAATAAAAATAAACCCCTGTACAAAACAATATAAAATTCTACATACTTCCATAATCAAAATATAGGGAAAAAATCATATGTTGTCAACAGAATAGGATTACTTTGATGTAATAAAATTGAGTCAGATTATCTGCCACCCATCAAGCAGCATGGGAATACCACACTCAAGACTTCACAAATTAAATTTCCAATCGATGTATCTACATCAAAATCTGTCACAAGGATATAATTATGTTCTCCTTTGTTGTTGAAATCAAAGTTAGAACTTTATACATCTACATAGTTGCTCTGCAAGTCACATTTAACTGCCTGGCAGAGGGTTCATTTACCACTTTCATAACTTTCCTCTACCGTTCCATTCCCTAATAGCACGTGGGAAGAAAGAACACCTAAATCATTCCGTTTTTGATCTGATTTATCTTATTTTATTGGGATGGTCATGTCTCCCTAAGTAGGTGGGTGCTAGCAAAATATTTTCACATTCAGAAGTAAAAGTTGGTGATTGAAACTTCACAAACAGATCATGCCGCAATGAATAACGTCTTTCTTTTAATGATTTCCACCCCAATTCGTGCAACATTTCCGTGATGCTACCCCGACCCCCCACCCCGTAACTTGATAAAACAAAACGAGCTGCCCTTCTGTGAACCATCTCAATATCTTTTGTCAGTCCCACCTGGTGAGGGTCCAACAATGGGCAACATTACTCTAGGAGAGGACATACAAGTGTGATGAAGGCAGTCTCTTTGGAGGAGCTGGTGCATCTTTGAAGCGTTCTGCCAAGGAAACCTAATCTTTGGTTCGCCTTCCCAACAATATTTGCTGTGTGTTCTCTCCAGTCTAAGTTGTTCGTAATTGTAACTCCTGGGTATTTAGTGGAATTTTCGACCTTAAGGTTTGACTGATTTATCGCGTAATTGAAGTTCAGCGGATTTCTTTTAGTGGTCATGTGTATTACTTCACACTTTTCTGTATTTAGTGTCAATTGCCAATTTTCACACCATGTAGAAATTTTGTCTAAATCACTTTACAGTTGCTTTTAATCCTCTGTTGACTGAACTAACCAATAACAGACAGCATCATCCACGAACAATCTAAGGGAGCTATTCAGATTGTCTCCTAAATAGTTTATAAACACAAGGAAGAGTAGGGGACCTATAACGCTTCCCTGGGGATTGCCAGATATCACTTTTATTTTACTCGATGACTTACCATCAATTACAACGAACTGTGTCCTTTCTGATAGGAATTGTGAATCCAGTCGCACAATTGGGGAGATATTCCATAAACACATAATTTCATAGAAGCCGCTTGTGGGGAACAGTGTCAAAAGCATTCCGGAAATCCAGAAATATGGAATCAATTTGAGATCCCTTGTCAATGCCACTTATCACTTCATGTGAATTAAGGGCAAGCTGTGTTTCTCAAGAGCGATACTTTCTGAATCCGTTTTCACTAATGGTTAATAGGTCGTTCTCTTCGAGGTAGTTCATAATGTTTGAACAAAGTATATGTTCCATAATCCTACTGCAAATAGACATAAATGAGATTAGCCTGTAATTTTGGGGATCACTCCTATTGCCTTTCTTGAATATTGGAGTAACTTGGGCAATTTTCCAGTCTCTGGGTACGGACCTTTCACTTAGTCATAGGTTGTAAATTATAGCTAAGTACAGAGCTATTGCATCAGCATACTCTGAGAGGAATCTAGTTGGTATACAATCTGGCCCAGAAGATTTGTTTTGTTTAATGACTTAAGTTGTTTTACTACTCCAGGAACATCTACTTCTAAGTTTCGCATGCTGGCTGCTGTTCTTGGATTGAATTCTGCAGTGTTCACTTCATCTTCTTTGAACGAATTTCGGAAAGCTGTGTTTAGTAATTCTGCCATAGCAGTACTGTAATTGGTAGTATTACCATTGCTATCATGTAGTGAAGGTATTGTTTGTGTTTTGCCACTAGTTTACTTCACATACTCAGTATGTATGTCTACAAGTGGAATTTCTTTTTGATTCTCATCAGGTTGAAATTTAGGGAACGATTTTATTAAGGCCTACTCCTATATTTATATCTTCAGAAATGCAATCAGAAGATATTACAATGAAACTAGTTGAACCACTTTTTCACATTTTCTGTTCAGTAAGTTTAAGTTCTTATCTAACTGCTTTTTAGTTTCATTATCTGTACATTCCGTAGCAGGCAGTAAGTTAACTTAGTTTAAGTAGCTTGTAAGCTACAGACTGATGACCACGCAGTAAATTTACAAACATTTTAACATTTTCAGTGTTTTGTAAAAATGGCACACTTCTTGTGAGCCAACAGATTGAGTTTCCTTCTTCAGGATCCTGTTCACTAACTGTACCTAAGTTGTATTCGTATTCTTACTTTCTCAGGTATAAGCTTCTCCATTAATGAACTTGTAATTGTTGCATCTTGATTTCAGATTTTGTTTATATCATTATCCAGCTCGTATTGTACATCCTGTGTAAACCACTTTAAATAATTAAAATTATTGAGGGAAACTTTCCCCGTGGGATAAATAAAAATAAAAAAATAGACAAGAGATGACTTACCAAAAGGACCGGCTCGTCGATAGAAACAAATAAAATCACACACATACAAGCTTTCGCCACCACTGGCAGCTTCTTCAGGAAAAAGAGGAAAAAAGGGGAGGAAAAAGGGAAGGATATGGGTTTTAAGGAAGTGGAAAAGGAGTCATTCCAATCCCAGGAGTGGAAGGACTTACCCTAGGGGAAAAAAAGGAAGGTAAACAAATACACACACACTCAGACATATCGAAACACAAACACACCTAGACAGACTTCTTACAAATGTCTGTCTAGGTGTGTTTGTGTTTCGATATGTCTGAGTGTGTGTGTATTTGTTTACCTTCCTTTTTTTCCCCTAGGGTAAGTCCTTCCACTCCTGGGATTGGAATGACTCCTTTTCCACTTCCTTAAAACCCATATCCTTCCCTTTTTCCTCCCCTTTTTTCCTCTTTTTCCTGAAGAAGCTGCCAGTGGTGGCGAAAGCTTGTATGTGTGTTTGTGTATGATTTTATTTGTTTCTGTCGACGAGCCGGTCCTTTTGGTAAGTCATCTCTTTTCTATTTTTATTTTTGTCTATCCCACTGGGAAAGTTTCCCTCTATAATTTTCGTTTTATATATTCATTGGCCAAATTTTGCTGCCCCCATAATTTTGCCACCTTGTGCAGCTGCACATGTTGCACCTGCCTAAAGCCCTGAGACTGTGTGTGCATGTTATGTTTGGAATGACAAATCACCTTTAATTATGAACCTCCATGTGACATAAACTGTTCATTACTAGTAATTTTTAATCATTGATTGATTTTTGTGAACATGCTCTAGAGGGAAGATACAGATTCTGTATAAACTGAATTTGTGATCTAATGCTGAGAAGTTATCAGTAACACACATTTATATAGTCTACAGTTCACTTTCCACTGGTATTCTTATTTTTCCAAAATACAATGAAATATTTTCTTATATGAAAAATTGTTTTTGTATCCAGGTTTTAGAATCATGTGTGAAGAATTGTGGCCACCTTATCCATGATGAAATTGGCACGAAACAGTATATGGAGCAACTCCGTGAATTAGTAAAAACTACAAGTCATGAAAATGTTAAAAACAAAGTATTAGAAATGATTCAAGCCTGGGCTTATGCTTTCAGAAATAGCCCAAAGTACAGAGCTGTGCAGGTGAGTATATTTTTATTTTGCATATGAATGTTTGCATACATTTCTGAATTGCTTGGTATATGTACACTGTTATCAAACCTTTTTATACAGTTAACTGTCACCTTTCTTTTTCTTTTCTTTTCTTTCACATCTTCCCAGAATAGAGATCTGAACGCCACTTATATCTCCTTACCCATTGAGAGGAACTTCTATTGTTGCTACTCACTTCTTTATAATTTTCCTTATGTTCAGTGTGCCACTAATATTGAGTCTGTCGTAAGAACTGTGTAGTATGTCTTCTGAGGAAAAGTGGTGTGGTGTTTGGATATTTTTGTATGTTTGTGGCTGTTCAGTTACCGTACTGTGTTCTATGTCAGCAGTACCCAGACAGTGCTATGTGTATCACTGGTGGAACACAAGGACATTTCAGGTGCTATGTACAGAAGTAAACAAATCAATCACTGATAAGTATATAATTTTTCTGTTATGTTACTCTTTATTTAAAGTAAAGCTGCAGTGAGAAGAATGATTGATCGAAATTACTGATAACATCTGTATTATGTTTAAAAAATAATAATATAAAAAACTGGATTTTCTTCAGAATGTTTGCGTGCCAGACACAAGATCGGATTGTAACAACCCTCCTCATATCTCCCTTATTAGCTGTCACTGCCTTTGTTGGAAATGATTCATCTTATTTTGATGTAGTGATATTTCAGTCGGGTCTTTATGGTGGTTTTTCAGAAGTTTTTGTGATGCTTGCAACTGCTGCTGACTTATGTGGTGCACCAATGTGTGGCATTGCAGTAGTCATTATGCAGTGAATGGTTATTGTTGTCACTTGGTTGGGCATTACCTTAAATGGCATCACAATATGGAGAATGCTTGTGTCTGGATCCATAGTGTATTACAATGAACTCATTCTTGTCTGCAACAAACTATGTATTGTGGGCATCCACAGCTGTAGACTTGAGTCATAATGATGGAAACCGCTTCAGCTGTATGGTATTCTTTTATTAACCAACTAGTTTTGTGGCATTAAAGCCACATCATCAGGGTTATCTGTATACAAAGAAATGCAAATTCAAGTAACAATTGTGTTGTGCTATTTTACATTTGGGCTATAGATAAGAAAACTGTTGGTGAAAGTACTCGCAAGTTTTCATGTTTTTCTCTCTCTGGTTCTATTCCATAAAATAATAAATAAATCAAATTGCCCGAATTGGAACAATGTGAAAATGGTGAATAAGAGAAAATAAAGCGTACATATCGGTGGCGGGTGTTGCGCTGGTGCCGACTGTCGTCAACTATGTGGTGCTCGTGACAGAGCTGGTAGGTACGTCAAAAGTGCGCATGTGCAAAAATCAAATTGAGCATGAGGCGGTTAGCGCTTTGAAACAAGTGGTGTAGCAGCGAAGGTTGGGCTACGTCTTTACAGATTACAGATTATGATATAGTACATTTCATCAATATTTTACATCGTTAACACGAAGCTGCCATATGAAATATAGAGATGTATTGAACATAAGTTTCAGTTTTGTAATAAAATGATACCACATGAATTATATCTTACATTACTCTATTAAATATTTATAATTTAAATAGTGCTTCAGTAGGCTGTCTTTGGGTATTAGACATGAAGACTGTATGCCTTATGTATTATTATTCAAACAATCAAAATGTGGTGATGGCACAGCTCAAGTTGCCCGTTGAGTGTGTGCATTGGGAGATGCTTCTTGCATCTTAATGTTTTGATCTCTTCCATAATGTTAAGGTTTTGTCCCTTTCTTTTCCTGTGGAGAATTTTTAAACTATTTTGTAAATTTGTAATGGAGTGCCCCTCTTCCTGTAGATGTTTGCTTATGGCAGACTTGGAGTTAGCAAGATTCGTGCGTTCTTTAAATCTTCTGCAAAAACTTCTGCCTGTTTGTCCAATGTATCTCATGGGACAGATATCACACCTTACGTAATAGATCCCACCAGTATTGTATTTATTATTAATAGAAGTTTCTTTGTGCCTATACTTCTTCCCTAGATTACATGGTATGAAAAAAGCTGGTTGTACATTTTTATTACGTAATTGTGACCCCACTTTATCCGAAATTTTTACCAAAATATGGAAACGGTGATATGTCTTGTGTGAGAGAATCTGTATTAGTCAGAGTAATTAAATAGTTGTACTTATTTGTCTGAGCTTTGTTGAATTTTCTTAGAATGTTCTTGTTGATGTTGTCAATGAAGTTTGCATCATATCCGTTAGGAAAGGCAATGTACTGAATTAGCTTGTACTCTGCATCTCTGGCTTTCTTGGAAAGGAGGACACTGTACATTCTGTGCAGTAATGCCCTAAAGGCTACCATTTTATAAGAGGTGGTTAGACGAACTATGGATAACCATGTCTGTGGTTTTTGGTTTCCTATAAATGCCATATTGGATGGTAGAACCTATTAGGGTGATCGTGAGCTCGAGGAATGGTAAAGCACCATCCACATTTTGTTGCATAATAAATTGAATGTTGTTATGTAAGCTATTTATTTTTTCTACATAACATCATTCAATTTACTATGCAACAAAATGTGGATGGTGCTTTACCATTCCTCGATCTCATGATCACCCTAATAGGTTCTACCATCCAATATGGCATTTATAGGTTATCCATAGTTCGTCTAAGGTTGGTCTATTTAACCTATATCTACGCGAGGCTTCAGATTTTGAATACAGGCATACAAAGGACAAGGTTCAATAGCTTTCTTAGTAGATAACAAAGTTAACTCTTTTTAGACATTCAATCTGAAATGTACTTAATGCGTGTTGTTCTGATAAGACACTTTTAAATATATATTTTGTATTGTTCAATGTATGTAGATACTGAAGTAAGACGAGAAACCAGTAGTGTTTTTAGTTTTTTCATGTGAACAGGGTTCTGGTTTTCTATATTTCAAAGAAAGAAAAGCATGCTTATTATTATTGCATATCATAATACTACTATAGAACACGTGAAATAGTCGATATATAAACAAAATACAAATATGATTATTCCTTTCTGGGGGATGCTGCCTTGTAGTAGGCACTTTAAGTGCCGGGCGGTAGGGGTTGTGCAATCTGTCAATGTCAAGAGCTTTGCTGGCAGTAGTGTAACTACTGGCAGGGTCACTCAAGCCAGAGAAGTCGTGACAGATGATTCAGGGTGTCCCACAATAGGCGTAGGGAAGCCAACTCTCCCAGGGAGTAAACCCTAAAAAAATCAATGTCCTCAAAGATGGGGATTGGGCATTGGGCTACCAACACTACCTCAGGACGGAGGGGGGGGGGGGGAACCTTGTTACAGAGCTGAAGAACAAAGAGTGCCAGATGCATGGATTGGATAAATGACCTTGGCAATGGAAATGGCATAAGAATTGGTATTTAGTGACACTGAATGCGAGGACATTGAACAAGTCTGGAGGATTACAGAATTTGAGAAAGGAAATAAAGAAATGTGAGGTGATGCTGGCAGAAATAAGAGGCTAAGTGGAACACTATGCATGCAGCTCTGTGATGGTAGCTTACAATGCTGACTTTTGTGCCATCAAACAGTGAGTCAAGTGAAAGCCATTGTAATTTTGCACGCATTGCCAGCAATCGTACAATGCTCCCTTTAGTGACTGGGAGTTCCACAGTGCCCTTGTTGCATGCCATGATACACCTGACATCTGTCAGTGGACTTTAAACAAAAACTGCTCGCCCTGTTGAATTGTCTCGGGGCTGACGATGGCTTCCTGTCCCAATGGCGGGATAGTGTCATCATCCCGGTGATAAAGCCACATGCTTATCCACTGGCGGTCGATAGTTATTATGCAATCAGCCTCACTAATGTTCTGAGTAAACTGTTTGAATGGATGGTGAGTTGGCAACTCATGTGGATCATTGAACATTGGGGCCTCCTGGTGCAACACAAGGGAGGGCTTTCGTCAAGGCCACTCGACTATAGACAACCTAGTGGCTCTGGATTCTGCCATCTGTACAGCTTTCACTCGGTGTGAGCACCTTGTTGCGGCCTTTTTTGATCTCCGAAAGGCATATGATACACCTAGCGCCATTACATCCTCACAACACTGTATGAATGGGGTTTACGGGGTCCACTTCAGATCTTCATACAAAACTTCCTTTTGCACTGTATTTTTGGGTCCGGGTTCGTGCATCTCTTAGCTCACCCCATGTTAAAGAGAACAGTGTCGCATAGGGCTCTATCCTTAGTGTACCCTTATTTTTAATTGCTATTAATGGTCTTGCTTCAGCAGTGGGGTCTTATGTTTCAGCTTCATTGCTGCTGATGACTTTTTTTTGTGTATTTTCAATCTGCCAGCATTGGTGTCACTGAAAAGCATCTGCAGGGAACCATTCAAAAGGTGCAGGTCTGGGCTGTAGTCCATGGGTTCCAGTTCTCCACAGCCAAAACCCAGGTCGTGCACTTCTGTCTCCATTGGGCGATACACCCGGAACATGAACTGTACTTAGGCGATGACATTCTTTGTGTTGAAAAGATACACACCACTTTCTGTGCATGCTCTTTGATGATCGGCTTACTTGAGTGCCGCACAACCATCAGCTGAAGAATAAGTGCCAGCAGTATCTGAATATTGTCCACTACTTGAGCCGCACTGTTTGGCCGGCTGCCCGTCAATCCTCCTGCAGCTTTATAAGGCACTTTTACAGTCACAGCTCGACTATTGAAGCTTGGTTTAAGATTCTACATTTCCCCAAGCATTGTGAATTCTTGATCACATTCTTCATGGTGGTGTTTGTGTCGGAACAGGGGCTTACTGCACAAACCCTACACCTAGCCCTCCTGCGGTAGCTGGGATCCTTTCCTTAGAATTTCGCTGCCAACAACTGCTTCTCTCACATGTGGCCCATGTACATGCCTTGCCACACCCGGGCTCCCGGGCTACTATTCCCAGCTGCTGCACTTCCCCTCCCACCTCGCCAGCTCAGGTCGGGTCTTACAATTGTGGTCCGGGTCTGTACCCACCTTTCCTCCCTCAAGTCCCTCCCTCTCCCTCCTGCTTTCTTCTCCAACCCCATACACCTCCTCGGTCCGTCCCCCACCACCAGCTCCACCTGGAATTGTCTCATGATGTGAAGGCATTGGTTTCACCACTAACTCTCCGTCGCCCATTCCTTACCATTCTGAATGCATTCTGTGGTCCTGACATTATCAACACTGATGGCTCCTCAGTAGATGGCCGAGTTGGGTATGCCTTTATACACAGTGAACACATTGAAAAACACTCCTTGCCTCCTGGCTGTAGCGTTTTTACTGTGGAGCTGATCGCAATATCACATGCTCTTGACCATTTTAATGGGTGCCCCAGAATGTTATTTGTCATGTGCAGTGACTTCCTGAGTAGCCTAGAAGCCCTTTGTGAGTGTTTCCCTACCCATCCTTTGGTGTGATCAATCCAAAGCTCTGTCTTCTCGCTCACTACTTTTGGCAGTTCAGTAGACTTTGTTTGGACTCCGGGCCATGTTGGCATCCTCGGTAATGAGCAAGTTGATTGATTGGCCAAGCAGAGGGAGCAGAGAGGGATATCCAATTGGGGTTACGCTGCTAGCTCCTTGTGATAAACTCTTCTACTGCGGCATGGAAGTCCTCCCTGTGGGCCTCTCGCAGGGATTCTGTCATATTGGCCATACCTGGATAACGAATGGCTACCTTCTTTGTGGAGAGTACCCGCCAGAGTGCTGCTGTGGTGCCTTTATGACAGTGGTACACCTGTTGTTGGATTGTCCACTTTTAGCCGCCCTGCGGCAGTCTTTTAATCTGCCTGCTGCACTACCTTTAATTCTTCAAGATGATGCCTCTATGGCTGACAGTGTTTTAGATTTTATTCATTCAGCTGGCTTGTACAATTCTATTTAGTGGTGGGTACCCTCACCTGAAGTGACAGATTCCCACCTCTCCACCACTTTTAAGTCATTTTCTGACTTTCATGTAGATTGTCTGGTGATTTGAGCCTGTGCAGGATGGCTGGCTCATCCTTTATTATCTTTGTGGTCAGCTAGCCATTGTATCCTGAAAAAGAGGAGAAAAATGTTTGTCCATTTGTTTGTAAATCTACTGTTTTAATCAGGTCTTGCATACTTTATCTACAAATAAAAAGGCAGGTCACTATATATACACAAGATTTTGTACAGAGTATGTAGAGGATACCTTAAAATAGACGTTGACACCTTTTAACCAATCACCATGATAGCACATGAATGCATGTTTTCATGCAAAAGTTTTTAAGCTTCAGCAAATCACCTTAGTTGTTAGACATAATGGTAATGTTTTATGTTACTGCTTAGAGTGTCAGTATTTTTACACTGCACTGAATATTTTTGGTTCACTGAAATGTATCAAGATTGCAGAAGTAATGTTTAACATTGTTTGAAAAGAGAAGTTTGGTAATTTCTGTAGTTTTTGTCATGCATTAATGTAGTTGTGAGAACACTCTTGAACCAGACTTCTCTCACCTACAACACATTTTATGCTGACATCTGTTTATATCAGTACAGAAAAGGCATTATTGGTGTGATGAAGTTAGTTAAAGGGAACTTTTCAATTTTGTAGGACACACTAAATATTATGAAAACTGAAGGTTATACATTTCCGGTTCTGAAAGAGAGCGACGCCATGTTTTCTGCAGACACTGCTCCAGAATGGGCAGACGGTGACTGCTGCCATCGCTGTCGTGTTCAGTTTGGAGTGGTTCAACGAAAGGTAAGCTTCATTCTGTTTTACTGCTAATTTCAATCACAACAGTTACAGCTGTGGCTCCAATTTCTGTATCTACGTACAAACTCTGCAAGCCACCAATGGCGTGTAGAGGTTTCCTTATCACTGCCAATAAATCCAGTTGGGATTCACTTCATAATGGAGCAAGGGAAGAAGACTGCCTGTATACCTCCATATGATCTCTTAATTTCTCTTTCTGGTCCTTAAAACTGAGCGAGGTGGTGCAGATACTCTTGTCTAACTGTATATGGGAATTCTATCTGAAATTTTTCTAATTGTGTTGCTCCTGACATGATTGTATGTGTTGAACAACACTGGCACTAATTCCAACTTCTATATCATGAAGTGTTCCCTGTAATTGTTCATGCATCTGTTCTCTAAGTAATTGTACTAGATGAACTTCAATAGCGTAAGTAATTTCCTATTTTAATATATCGGATTTCTCTTCTTGTCATTGTAATTGTCTATCCAATTCTGATTTTAAAGTAATGTCCGTTGCTATGGGTTGTTGACTTGGCATTGTTTAATTATTACCAAGGCAATGACGTTAATTCGCATAACCTATGTCTCCTTCTTTGTTAAGATGATGTTTTAGATTTATTTTCTCTCTTCTTTCTCCTTAGTCTCCTCTGGTCCATGACTTAAATACGGTTGCAAAATTATGTAATGTGACCGAACGTCTGTGCTCAGGAGAACGTCTACATTTGATTTGTCGTTGCATGGTTCACTATGGACATTGAATTACAAGTTCAATTGCTTGTTTCACCAGGATGCAATGCCTCTCTTCAATTTTATGAGTTTAGTAATATGCCTTTTTTAATAAATTAATGTCATTTATGCCTTAGGTCAGGCACAAACTTCTCCAATGCTATAGAGTTTTTACAGTGAGAGAGAGAAAGAGAGGTACTGAAATGAAACACTGTACTCACTATAAACTTTTACAAATTTGATAAATTGTGCCCTCTCAGGCTAATGAATACAGGCATCTCATCACTTAGTTAGGCATCACAATACGTTCTGAAATTACGAATATGATTAGTACATTTTTCACAATGTAACAATAAGATCATATAGATTCCATATCATTGGATATGTTTCTGTTTGCCGGCCACGGTGGCTGAGGGGACTGAGGCGCTCCAGTCACGGTCTGCACGCCCACTATGGTCAGAGGTTCAAATCCCCCCTCGGGCATGGATATTTGTGCCGTCCATAGGATTAGCTAGTTCATAAGTAGTTTGTAAGTTTAGGGACTGATGACCCCGTAGTTAAGTCCCATAAACTATACAAACATTTGAACATTTTTGTTTGCGTTTGAGAGAGACTGATGGAAAAAAAGAGCCAGTTACCTGTCCTCATTCTTTGTTAATCACCAACAGATTTGACATGTGAACATATTCACACCAGTTTGTATTGAAAAGGAATAACAGAAGTGGACAGTGGGTGAGAGAGGAGACACTGCAGTGTGTGTGTGTGTGTGTGTGTGAGAGAGAGAGAGAGAGAGAGAGAGAGAGAGAGAGAGAGAGAGAGAGAGAGAGAGAGAGTGTGTTCATTAAAAGCATAATGTAAAAATTTGGAGTAAATAGGTGAAGAACTTTCTGAGATTCTTTGCAAAAACATTAAACAATGACTTGTCTTTATATAAAAGCCTTAGTATCAGGGTTTATCATTCTCTTTCATTGCTTCTGATATATCTCCTGAACCATGTGTTGTAGTTGGTTCTTACCCCCCTATAGAAATTGTTACACCACAGTAAGGAATATGTGCACCGAATTTGGTAGAAATCAGTCTAATTGTTCAGGAAAAGATGTGCAACATTCTCATGTGATGTAGTTTTTCATGTATTTCATTGTTCCTTACATCTTAGTGATATAATTTTGCCTATAACCTTTGTGAATTGAAAGCAATATGTTGACAGTTTCACTTTTGGTTGAATGGTACAGCAGATAATAAAATACGAAAATACATATATACATAAATTCTTTTTTGTAAATTAGAGTTTTAACTTAATACATACGATGTTCATGAGAAGTCTTAAGTTTAGAACTGATCTAGTGCTTAAGTAAAGGAAAGATACATGTGTTTTCATCACTCTCTAATTCTGTTTAAACAATTTTTATTGTCATCATCTCAATGTTTGTAGCAAGATTACTGGTTATCAGTCACATTGCTCTAGCCACTTGAACATCAGTAAGATCATGCCTAACCTTAAGTATCTTTAATTTGATTTTAGTAAAAGAAAGGGGGGGGAAATGTCCACACACCTGCACGCGTACATCTAAAATTTGACCCCTCAAAGTTGCTGCTCATTCTCACTCACCACTACCTTTACACTTCGCCACGCAGTGCAGAATGTTCTATCCCTAAACTTTTCCAACATCATTCGCCCTCCCCTCACCATTCACCATTAAGATAATTTTTGCACCAGAGTGACCAGATATGGAGGTAATGTGTGAACGAGTTATGTTTGAGTGGCTATGTGAAAGGGTGTGTATATGTTTCTCATGAAGGCTGTGGCCAAAAATTTAAGTTGTTTGAATGTGATTCACTATTCTACATGCCTTTCTGTGCCTCTGTAATTAATCTTAAAAAGAGTGCAGCATAACCCCAAACTTTTTACTTACCACAAACTTCTCTTGTTCATGCAGTATGTTTTAGTATAAAATCCTTTGGAAGCTGTAAATCATATTTTCACATTTGTAATATATCATGGCATGTTTTAAAGACTTGCAACCGTTGTTAATAATGCAGAATATCTAAATGTTAAATGGAATGAATTCTTGTGTAGCATTACTTTCACTTTTACAGCATCACTGTAGAGCATGTGGGCAGGTATTCTGCAATCAGTGCTCATCAAAAACTTCAACACTGCCAAAATTTGGAATAGAAAAAGAAGTCCGTGTATGTGAGGCATGCTATGAATCACTCAATAAGTAAGTTCATAAATGTTTATCAGAATAGTATATCTAATTTTCAAAAAGCTAAGATGTTAATTACTACAATTAAACACAATTTTTATTTAAAATTTAGATCTACCTCAACCCCTCCACCTACACAGAAGTCTGATGGAGAATTACCACCAGAATATCTCAGCAGTTCATTGGCCCAGCAAAGTCAGGTAATTGCTATTTCTTTTGTTAAAGAAATGCAAATAACAGTGTAATTGTTTCTCACACACAATTACTAGATGCACTTGTTAATATTGTATAAAGATAGGGGGTTTTCATGTGTGTTCCTTTCTTTCTGTTTATCATAACTATGGTACAGTAATTCTAAAATGTGGAAAACAGTAATTCATATTTCATTTTTGAGCCCATTTTTAACTATATGGGAATATCATGAACTGTACTTAGATATTTTACTGTGTGCTTCTCTTTCAAATAAATCAGCATGTATTTTATTTCAAATAACAAATGGATCTGTATTGAACTCTTGATAGTTTTAGTTAAATTAACTTAGTGTAATGGGAAAGAAATAATTTCACTCAATCAAGATTGCCTCTTTATAGCCTTCTTGATGTCAAAAAGGAAAATATGAAAAATGCAGTAAATAAGGGAATTCTGTAATTGAAATTGCTAAATTAAGTTCAATAATTCTGCATACTTGCTATTATACTTGACAGGTATCTTTTTACAGATAACATTTATATCAAAAAGATATTCATTTGTACAGTCTTTACTATTAACAGCTTTTCCTTGATATGTCACTGAAACAAGTGACTGAGTTATCATCTTTTGTTTTGGAAGAGTAAATAAACATATAATATCTATGAAGAAATCACCAAAATTTCCAAATGAGGATCAGATTTCTGAAGATGTACAGGTATTTTAATAAATTTTGAACATAAGTCTGATCATTTGTGTCTGTTTACTCAAATATTCTCTTCTCACTGAACATTAATAATAATGTTGTGATATATTCACTAAAAGAGAAATGTGCAGACAAATTTTATTTGAAATATTTGTGCTTTCTTTTTGCAAAATTTAGTGTGTCAACATTTAGAGGTGTATTTCATGAACTTTTGCGTGCACTTTGGTGTTTTAAAGTGTGCCAAAAGGTTGTATTTCAATACCGTAACCTCAGCTTGTCTTTTTCCTCTTGTATTTGAAGGTATTTCCAAAATAGGAATTGTCTTTCCTAACTAAAATTGAGATTTTAAGAATCATTGCTGAAAAACAGTTTACAGGTGTGTGCTGTAGGGTTATTGGAAAAATGTACTGTGGTGAGAATCTGCCGATCTGAAAATAAGAAGCAACAATTTTATACAGTCAAAACACGACTAAAATATTACTACAAAATGTTTTGTTTTAAAAAGATAAGATATTGTACTTCCATTGCAGTTATACTTCAGAAGGGGTAGTAGTGTGGAGAAAACCTCTTATTTTGGAAGTAGGTAGGTGTTGCAGGGGACATAAGGGGACAAATAGTAGTTTGGCTCAGTGTGTGTCTTGACACACTATGGACTTCTGACCTGCCATATACTCAAATGAAACAACACTGCCTTGACATAATGTATTTTCCATATCTTACATGACCAACCATAATATGTTACTTCAGTTTTAAACCTTCATAGTATCTTTTTTATAATATACTAGCTGCTCCCCGCGGTGTTACCCGCGGTTCAATAGTCAGACATTAAAGTGCCAAGAAAGGGCATAAATAACTACATGACTGTTTGCCACATTGTTAGCACGGAATATATAATTGTCTTGGAACGGATGGAGAGCCAAAAATCTATTGCAATACGTCCCTGTAAAAGACGTTTCGAGACTTCTTGTTCTCAGAGTATACGTAGAGATTTATAGCTCTCGATACATGGGAGCAGCCTACGTAGAGCTGTCCGTGCGAGAAACATGGGGTGGCCACATGAATACCTGCCACTTTTAATGTTTGTCCTTGACTCTTGTTTATAGTAATCGAGAAGGCCACTTTCAATGGAAACTGTAAACGATTAACCTGGAATGTCAAGTTTGTTGGGATGATGGGAATTCGTGGTATTAATACAGTCTCTTTCTTGGCTCCACCGGTGTTGATGGCGGCCTGCACGATATGCCTTCTCAGGACCTTGATGCGTAACCTGGTGCCATTGCATAATCGTGGTGCATCCTAGTTAGGCATCAATAAAGCAGGCACACCCACCTTCAGCTCCAACTTGTGGGATGGCACCCCTGACAGTAAGTAACTACAATAACAACAATACAGTAATCGAAAACAAATGCCAAGTAAAGGAACAAAATAAACAGCAAACCTAACGGAGAAATGTAACGAAATAAACAACAAACCTAACGGAGAAAAGTAAAAAGATAAAAAAGACATCTAACGGAGAAACGAACTGTTGAGATCCTACAAATGCAAAGCGAACCAACAAAATAACTAAATGCAAACGTTCGAATGCTATAAATAATCGAAATCACCAAAGAAATGATTATTCATTAAACCAAAGAGAATACAATTTTAAAGAATTACGATAACAACACAATGTTCGAACATCTATAACGTTTCATATGTTAACTGCAGCGTACCGCCTGCCATCTGTTGAGTGCATTTGCTACTACTTTCGTTGCAGTTTACGTACGCTATTTATACGCGGCAGTTCGCGATTCGTACACAAAATAGGGCTTGGTATCTAGATCCCATTCTACAGAAAACGTCAATGTTTTTCCTTGCCATGGTATTTAGAGCATATTTTATTTAAAGTCTTCAATTTATATACATACTTCCTTCATTTGTTACAACAAATGAAAATGAATGCGGCATAAACGCCAACATTCAGATTTCTTGTGTATGTAATTATATATCAGTTAAGCCGTTTTGGCAGTATCCAAGAATCTTTTTGTATATTCTAAAGTAAAAAAGATGACAATAACAAAGAAAAAATTTTTCGCTATAGCAGGATTCGAACCATTGCCCAAAATAACGATATTCTACAACATGACGCGTTAACCATCGCGGCTAAACATGACAGACCCTACATTATTGTTCAGATGTTATATTAGAAGCTTCTTATAACCGTTACGTATTTCTATGGATATATTTCAAATAAGCAAGCAAGCAGGAGTAAAATATAGGGAGCGTAAGGTTATTTACAACTTGTACAAAAACCAGACAGCGGTTGTCAGAGTTGAAGGGCATGAAAGGGATGCAGTGGTTGGGAAGGGAGTGAGACAGGGTTGTAGCCTTTCTCCAATGTTATTCAATTTGTACATTGAACAAGCTATAAAGGAAAGCAAGGAGAAATTTGGTGAAGGAATTAAAGTTCAGGGTGAAGAATTAAAAACTTTGCGTTTTGCCGACGACATAGTAATTCTGTCAGATACAGCAAAGGACCTGGAAGAGCAATTGAACGGAATGGACAGTGTGCTGAAAGGTGCATATAAGATGAACATTAATAAGAGCAAAACTAGGGTAATGGAGTGCAGTCTAAGAAAATCAGGTGATGCTGAAGGAATTAGATTGGGAAACGAAGCAATAAAGGAGGTAGATGAGTTTTGTTACTTGGGCAGTAAAATAACAAATGATGGTCGCAGTACAGAGGATATAAAATGCAGAATGGCAATGGGTAGAAAAGCGTTTTTGAAAAAGAGAAATTTGTTAACATCGAATATTGATCTAAGCCTAAGGAAGTCCTTTCTGAGGGCATTTGTATGGAGTGTTGCCTTGTATGGGAGTGAGACATGGACGATAAACAGTGCAGACAGGAAGAGGATCGAGGCTTTTGAAATATGGTGCTACAGAAGAATGCTGAAGATTAGGTGGGTGGATCGCGTAACTAATGAGGAGGTGCTGTACAGAATTGGGGAGAAAAGAAATTTCTGGCATACCTTGACTAAAAGAAGGGATAGATTGGTGGGACACATTCTTAGACATCAAGGAATTGTGAATTTAGCGTTGGAGGGAAGTGTGTGGGGTAAAAATGCAGAGGAAGACCAGGAGATGGATACAGTAAGCAGATTCAGACAGATGTAGGTTGCCGTTCTTATGTGGAGATGAAGAGGCTTGCTCAGGATAGGGTATTGTGGAGAGCTGCATCAAACCAGTCTCCGGACTGAAGACCACAACAACAACAACATTTCAAATAAATAACTTGTAATAAACATTTTGAAAAGTAGCCTATGTCCTAATCCAAGACATAAGAAATCTCTGCATGAAATTTCATCTAAATCAGTGCTGTAGTTTTAGCGTGATGCGGTAACAAACATAGAGACTTTCACATTTATAATATGTATAAGATTTCAGCATATTATGTAAGTACTGTATAATTAATGTTGTGGATAGCAGTATTTAACTAAGAGAATGAGGCAGGTTTTCAGTGATTTTCTGGTTTTCATTTAATCTGTTCAAGAAAAACTTAGATTTCTTTTTTATATATAAACACCGCAAGACATTGCTGTTACTAGATACTTAGAGGATATTATCATCTCAAATAGTTTGGGAATGTTGCAGTGGTAGTTTGTGAAGGTTTTCCTTTGAGGTTTCACAGAGTAATGGGCAATGAAGTTCCAAAACACACACACACATGTATGTTACTATCACTGCCTGTGCTCCTTCGCCTGGTAAGTAGACTTCATCTATTTTTTTTTTTTTTTTTTTTTTTTTTTACATATATTTTTCCTGTTAGGAATTTTCCTCTCTCTCTCTCTCTCTCTCTCTCTCTCTCTCTCTCTCTCTCTCTCTCTCTCTCTCTCTCTCAAATAGAAAACGGATGACTTACCTAAAAGACTGGCTCATCGATAAACACAAATAAAATCACACGCATACAAGCTTTCGCAACCGTTGGTCGCTTCTTCAGGATTAGAGGAAAAAAGGGGAGGAGAAAGGGAAGGATATGGGTTTTAAAGAGGTGGAAAAGGAGTCAATGCAATCCCAGGAGTGGAAGGACTTACCTTAAGGGGGGGGGGGGAAGGAAGGTAAACAAATACACACACACACACACACACACACACACACACACACACACACACACACACACACACACAATCTCCAAACGCGTGCACACACACACGTAGACAGACAAATGTGTCTGTTGTGTGTGTGTGTGTGTGTGTGTGTGTGTGTGTGTGTGTGTGTGTGTGTGTATTTGTGGTAATTCCTTCCACTCCTGGGATTGGAATGACTCCTTTTCCACTTCCTTAAAACCCATATCATTCCCTTTCTCTTCCCCTTTTTTCCTCTTATCCTGAAGAAGCGACCAACGGTTGCAAAAGCTTGTATGTGTGTTTTTGTGTGACTTTATTTGCGTCTATCGACGAGCCGGTCCTTTAGGTAAGTCATCCGTTTTCTATTTTTTATATTTGTTTATCCCACCAGGAAAGTTTCCTTCTGATTACTCACCAGGCGAAGGAGCACAGGTGGTGATAGTAGCACAAATAAAACCCACACAAACGCAAACTTTCGCAACCCAGTTGCTTCTTCAGGCAAAAGGGAAGGAGAGGGAAAAGAAATGATGGGGGTTTTAAGGGAGGGGGTAAGGAGCCATTCCAATCCCGGGAGAGGAAAGACTTACCTTAGGGGAAGAAAAGGAAAGTAAACAAATACACACACCCACACATTTACAGAGAGGCAAAAACACCTAGGCATGATGAATATTTCTAAGAAAAATCCATTCTCTTCTCCATAAGAGCAGAGAATCTGTCTGTTACGTATTCAATTAAATCTATGATGCTACATATGAAGTCCTCCTCTACAGAACTAGTTCTTGTTTCCCTAGAATTTCATGCAAATTATTTTACAGCAGGAATTGAAGTGGAACAGCTTCTGTGAATTTTCTAAACTCATTCCTCATGTATAGTATTTAAAGCTCAAGTCTCAGCTTCTTGTATTCAAGGAAGGGATATATTTCACGAGACATCTTCAGAAACATTTGTAGAAATTGACTTGGATACAAAACAAACTTTCCACAATGAATGTTGCAGCGACTACATGCCTGGTGAGGTCAGAGCAATAATTGTTTCACATATTTCTTTTGCAGCAACATGTTTTGGAATTTAGTTTTCCTGTCTCTCTCTTTGTGGGGTACACCAGCTCTCTGCATGTGGAAATACTGTGTATGATGCTACCACAGTTATCTTCTATGGCTCTTTTCAAATGTTCTATGCCTTCTTGTACGATCAGTGGGTCAACTGCTCATTGTTGTAATTGACTGTACAATATGTCAACACAGGGCATAATATGATTGGATGCAGACAGCCAAAAGTGAAATGCTAGGTACTATAATTGAAGGTGGAGCTCTCTAGCTTGATTGTAGTAGTTTGACAAGATGTAATCTCAATTTCCTCTTGGCATTCTTCAAGTAACTATATTTTCATATACAACTTACACAGTACTTGATTTAAGGTTCCATCTTGTGTTAGAAACATGGGGGACATTACTGTTTGCTGTAAGGAATCTTTGTCATAATAAAAAAATTCTATGGTCCATATTTTGTCTTGTCACCTGAGCTAAAATGAGATTCTATTTGTGGGTGTAACAGTGAACAAAATTGGCATCTTTAAAATGCTCCTTCAGAAGAGTCTGTACACCTGAGTGGCTACCACTCATAACAGCTGCACCATCATAACTCTGAGAAATAACTTTATCTGCATTATCCACAATGTCCAGTAAAGATCCTTTAAGAGATTCTGATGTCTTTGCATCCAAAACCTTTCTACAGGGTTATTGTAAGAGTCCATCCCTTTGCCACGCCCTATAATAGGTCCGGACAAACTGTGTCCGCCAGTACAAGACAGTTTTATCAGGAGGACGCGCAGGTGTAGTGGGGTGCACACAATCAAAGAAAACTTTACTTATCTTGCATTAGATGCTTGTATTAGATGGCCAGATGTGTTGTAGTCCGTCGATCCAGGATCTTGCAGCAGTACAGTTCACCTTATACATGACAATGAAAAGGTGTTAGAGGTTAAATGACGAACTCTCATAGTTGTACTTCTTTTCTTAACAAATGTTTTTATTTCCTTTTAAGACAATGTTCATGTTGCACAATACAAAATAACCAGCAGCAGATTACAGAGCTGCTTTACTGTCTCCCCACTAGATACAGAATGCCTAATAAGATTGACAATGTTTTGCATTGAAACAGGTCAAAATGTTTAAATTGAAGTATTACATTTATGTTTTAACTATTTAGCTCAATGTGTGTATGTGTTTCTTCAACTTTACATTTAACTTAATACGCAAACTAAAAGTCGTGTTTTGACTCGTGTTAAATTTACTCAATTTATTTACTGTATTAGTGTTTTCAAAGTGCACACATATATGTTTTGACAATATTGTTTAGGTGTACTATTATTTAGCCTCTTAATTTTAGTGTATTTCAATTTGTGGTTTGATTTTTTTTATAAATATGGATTTGTTTAAAGTTGTAATAATTTTGTTAATTTTGGTGATAGTTTCTTAGTACCAAAAAGATAAATGAAATGTGTGACATATTTGTAATAAGTAATTTATTTCCAAAAGTATGTAAAGATATTTTTGAAATGGATCATTGTGCCATGCTACTAACTGTCCAGTTGTTGTCTAATATGTTGTGCTCTAGACTGATCATATTTCTATAACTTATGTGATACTCTTAGCCTCCAAGTTTTCAAACTCTGCATTTCCTTTTCCAAACAACAAACTTGGACCTAACTTCTTTGCTTTTTGCATATGTCTGCCGTGTGTGTGTGTGTGTGTGTGTGTGTGTGTGTGTGTGTGTGTGTGTGTGTGTGTGTGTGTTTACCTATCCTTTTCTCCCAAGGTCAGTCTTTTCTCTCCCAGGATTGGAATGGCTCCTTACCCACTCCCTTAAAACCCTCATCATTTCCTTTTCCATCTCCTTCCCTTCTGCCTAGAAGCAACTGAGTTGCGAAAGCTTTTGTGTGTGTGTGTGTGTGTGTGTGTGTGTGTGTGTGTGTGTGTGTGTGTGTGTGTGTGTGTCTGTGTGTGTTTGTTTTATGTTACTATCATTACCTGTGCTCCTTCTCCTGGTAAGTGTAATATGTACAAAAATAAAGATTGTTTGACTTACCGAAAGTACAGGCTCGCTGATAGAAACAGAAAACACAAATAAGAACACACAAACATTCAAGCTTTCACCACCGCTGGCAGCTTCTTCAGGAAAAAGAGGAAGGAAGGAGAGGACAAAGGGAAGGATGGGTTTTAAGGAAGTGGAAAAGGAGTCATTCCAATCCCAGGAGTGGAAGGACTTACCTTGGGGGGGGGGGGGGGTTAAACAAACACACACACACACACACACACACACACACACACACACACACTCACACACGCAAACACACCTAGGCAGACATTTGTAGAAACCAAAGCTTTGTCTGGAAGGGCTAGTTCCCACCTCCGGATATTCAGAAACAGCAGGGAAGGAGAGGGAAAAGGAAAGGCTGAGGGTTTTAAGTGAGTGGATGAGGAGTCATTCCAATCCTGGAAGGACTTGCCTTAGGGGAAAAAGAACAGCTAAAAACACACACCCACACACATACATGCAAAGCTGTAAAAATCAAATGTACAAGTGTTCTTTGAGGAATAAAAATGAGACTTACTAAAAGATTTTGTGTATCTGCTAGTTTTAATATTTAATTCTTTTGGAATAGACAGATGAGGTTTAATTGTTTTAAATGAGACATGCAACACAATTACTGCATTTGTAGTTAGAAAGCTGCAATTTTTTAAAACAACTTGTTAAAAACAGCAGGTCAGCTGTCCCATCCAGTGTCACTTACACCAGTCTTGAATGTGTTAAAGGATCTGGCTCGTGTACATTCAAATTTTATAACCCATGCCTTCCTAATGACAGTTATAGGAAACTACTTTACTTCCTTAAAAAGTATTAACATGAAAGACATTTATAGTATAATACTCAACCTATTAACATAGATCTGAAGCAAGTAAAATTATTAAAAGGTGATAAGTAATATCTGTTATAGGAGTGAAATCTCTTTCAGGGTCCCCCTCGTAAAACAGAGGAGGAACTTCGAGAAGAGGAAGAACTACAGCTTGCCCTTGCATTGTCGAAGTCGGAGGCAGAGCACAAAGAAAAAGAGGTAATGTTATATTAATGGTCTTCCTGTTACTCTTGTATAATGCAACACATTTTGTAGTACATGTAAAAGTGATGTTATGAAATATAAGTCAATTCTGATTGCAATAAACTTTACTTAATAAAGCACTGCCAGTTTCGCATCCTGCAGACCCACCATCTGGTGTTCATAAAACTTTTAAAATGAAGTCTGTGTGTTTGAACCACTCCACAGAATTCACGTCAGTTGTTGAAAAAATTGAATGCTTCTACCTAACATTTGTGTTAAAATGCTTAAAATGGTGCATGCTTCTGCGGTAGTGATATAAAATGAAGTGATGGGGTGGGCAGGCAAAACCACTCAATAATTGGATGATGGTATGCAACACTGGCCAAGGTATTGCCTCCACATTACTGGCCTATATCATTGATGTTGGTTTGCTGCACATTTTAGAACATATCCTTTCCTTTCTGGAAAGCATTTGACACTGTACCTCACAAGTGTCTTCTAAACAAATTGTGTTCTTATAAAACATAAGGGTTGGATTCATTATTTTGTTTCGGAAAGGACGTATTATGTAATAATTCACGAAGTCATAGAGTAAATCAGAAGTGATATCAGGGATATGTTATGGTGCCTCTACTGTTCATTATCTTTTTACACTATTTAGGAGACAATCTGAAAAGCTCTTTTAAACTGTTCGTGGATGGGTTATCATTTATTGGTTAGTCACCAGAAAATCAAAAGTAACTGCAAAACAATTTAGATATCTGCATGGTGCAAAAATTGGCAGTTGACCCTGAATAATGAAAAGTGTGAACTCATATGGATGACCACTAAAATAAATCCATTAAATTTCATTTTCATGATAAGTTGGTCAAACCTACTGACTGTCAATTCACCTAAATACCTAGAAATAACAGTTACGAACAACTGAAATTGGAAAGAACACAAAATATTGTAGGCAAGGCGAACGAAAGGACCCTGAGAAGATGCAACTAAAAGATACTAAAGAAACTGCTTGCACTACATGTGTGTCCTATTTTAGAAGTCTGCTGCACATTGTTGGATACACACAAAGTGGGACTGATGAAGGTTACATTCAAAGAAGGGCACCTCAGTTTGTATTATTACCTTATAGGGGGGAGAGAGTGCCACAGAAATGATGCACAAATTGGTGTTGAAATCATTAAAATAAAGGAGTTATTCGTTATGGTGAGATATGCTTGCGAAATATATTTCACTGACTTTCTCCTCAGAATGTGAACATATTTTGTTAGTACTCACCTATATAGAAAGACATGATCATCATAATAAAATAAATCAGATCAAAAATGGAAAGAGTAAGGTGTTCCTTCTTCCCGCACACTATTGGCTAGTGTAACAGTAGAGAAATATCATAAAAGTAGTTAGACGATCCTCTGCATTTAAATGTGATTTGCAGAGTAATTATGTAGATGTAGGTAATAAAATAGCCACAAAGTCCTTTCTATCTGTATAGTGTGCTACTTCCCTTCTTGTTATTTTCTTTCTGCTGGAATAAATCTGGTCACTTAAGTGTTGAATGTACTGTGCCATATGTTGTGAGATTTGCATTCAGTTATTACATTCTTTTGGCACTGATACAGATGATACAAGTTTTGTTTTGTACGTCTGGAGGCTTGACAGTGCCACTAACATTGTCACCAAAAGGTAATGTATGTGCCAGTGGTGGCTTGATAACAATTGGGGAATTGAGCCCCATAGCAGGAAACAAAAACTCACTGTGAAATCAATTTATAGGGAAGCAGGAATAATATAACATGCCTGTGACACAGGTGGCTGGTGAAGGAGCACATGCAAACACCACAATGGCATGGAGCAAAGGCAAAGTCCATTGTGGTGGAACTCAGCATTAGAGCTAGCCCACCTGGCTTATTGCTACTTGTAGATAAACACTGCTATCGGCAATTCTGCCCAGATAATGTCTCGTATTTGCTGCCTAAGCCAGATGTACACTTTATTCCACTGTGCTACCCCTCCATTGTAAGTAAATAAGCTGGTAGGGTATACGTGGCACCGTATAAGAAGGCGCTTCCGCGTGTAGAGGCGGAGCGATAGGGGAAGCGTGGAGGAGAGGAGCTAAGGCCGAGTGCCAACAGTTGTGCCTGTGGGAGAAGCATTGTGTACCTCATGGCCAGCTGCACACCTACAGAATGAACATTATTGGCTGTCATTGTGGTAATGATGTAATGATGGGGGATGCGCAGAATGGGTGAAAACTGGGCCGCCTTTGTAGGTGACGCTGACTATAGCAAAAGTTTATTATTTTTTAAATTTTAATTGTCTGGATAAAGTTCCTCCATGTCGCCAACTGCTGATTTCTTTATTTGGCTCTCATGACAAGCCACCACCAATTCCAGAACTAAGCCCACTTTCTCAGTTATTGGTATGATATGTTTACCGTTCCACCACCTAGCTTGTAAATCCTGATGCAAACTGCTGGTTTGGTCATTTCAGAAGTTTAATTCCCAGAAGTTTCTTATGTTGCTGCTGAACAATACTTTGCAGCAAAATCACTTGAATTTTCTTTTGGAAAGCAGAGATCATGATTTCCACAACCTCCAACCTGCTTTTCTGGAAAAATCATTCCAATCAAATAGTTGAATTTACTGGAACATTTCAGATGTGGATTTGATGTGGCTTAACATTTTTTCCCCTCTTCAGTGATTGACTCATTGTTGTCCAGAGCTCCTCTTGTTTGCCATGAAGGTGCAAATCTGTTTGGTGCTCATCCTCCCAGCATTGCTTCATTGCACATTCCAGCTGCTGCATTAGTGTTGCATAATGTTTACTGGTCAGCAATTGATTGACATTGATGATTGAGGGGAGCATGTGCAGAACCAATTGGAATTTTTTGCAATTGAAGGTTCTGCAGCATCCTAACTTCCAATAACACTCATCAGTTACTGTCACAGGCATTTGAATACTTTAACATTCCCAATGGTAACAAGTGCCTGACTAATACCCCATTTCATCCTTAATTGGAGGTGGGCACTATATGCATTTGTTCAAAACCCAAATGAAGAAATGTGAGTCTCTGTCTTACCACAATGATGCATTGTCAAGTGTTTTGGCTACATACTGGCAATGTGTTGGCAGATGGAGTCTGGTATGATATTTGAATAGGCATCAGCTGGGGTCTCGTGGCAACACCCTCATAGCATGTCCTCTACCACCATGGCAATCGACATCTTCCACTCCTTTCGAACTGTTTTGTGGCCCTGGTCTATTGGCTGACATAAGGGGTGACTACTTGGTACTGTGGTGAGCCACAAAGGTCAGCAGTTGTTTCATAGTTCGGGAACGGTTGACTTACTTTGCAAACCATTTGCATCCACACCCTGTTTGGTAATGAACACCAATCATCGAGTAGGCCAGACAGGAAAGTTGTTCTTAACTTCGTTCCAGGTGTAACTCCCACAAGGTGTGATGTACTTTCTTGTTGCCACCTGTTTAATGCTCTACCATTGTTTTATTTTGCCTGAAATCTTGGCCCCAGCAAGGCTAACCTTGCACTTATTTGTGAAGCCCATAGATTTTGAGCAGTCCTCCTCCCTCCTCATTGTCAGTCATCGTCTCCCCATTCTGCCCTGTCTGTGGAAGTTGTCCCACCTCTACCCCTGCTGCTGGCCCATATGTTAACTCAGAATATATTGAGTTGGTGGCAAAAGTGTTATCTCCTCCTGTGTTTGCTGCCCTAATAAATTTTATTCAACTTTGTTTTCTGAAAGTTATTGTTGTATTGTAACATTTTGTAATTCCCATACCCATTTTGTAATTTGCAGTATTTTATTTATAATGCCTAATGAAAAAAAATTTCTTCATTATTAATTATAGTTACTCTGTTTGCAAGGATGTTTTATAATTTCCATTATGCATAATTGAGTTTGAACTGATTGCACCCAATCTTCAGACGCATTTTAAAATGTGCACAGTCTCCTGCAAGCATTTTAGGTATAATTTTGTGTGGCGATGTGGAAGTAATGCAAGTTTACGCATGGATTGTGACAATCGGCTGTGATTCCAGAAAAGTAACATACAGTATTAAAACATTAAATAAACAGTAAACTATCCTTGAAGTCACTGTTTTATTTATAATTGTTAATAAAATGTGGCTGTGTTCTCATGTAAAGCAGTCAAGGCAATTTCCCTTATTATTCGGACATAAATATACATGTTCCACACTTTTTTTTCTTTCTTTTTCCAGAAGAAACGCACTACATCAGCCATTATTTCAAATGCAGCAGCCATTCAGCGTGCAAAGCAGTATTCACCTCCGCCTCTTATGGTGAGTGCCGTGTGTGTGTGTGTGTGTGTGTGTGTGTGTGTGTGTACACGCGCATTACTCTGCGGACAATTTAACAGAAGTTAACATTAATCATTAACTCTTAACAGTATTGTGAAGAGCCACAAAAATCGCCTTCAGTCTCCAAATGTATATATTTATGTTGTTATATTATTGTAATCAGAAATTTAAAAAAAAAAAAAAGCTATTATGCTACGTGATATTTGAGAAAAATGTTTTGGATACACAAATTTAAATAGGACTTGGAGTATAAATAAAAAGTAGTATTATTTGGCCACTCTATCGTGGCAGTCGGCTATGAGCATAAACAAAAGATATCTAATCACATACAATAGTGTAAAATAGCCTCCGCAACATTCATTTGCTTTGGGGGAAAAGTCTTTCGTTCTTTGAAATGATTTTTCTTCTTGTATAAAAAGAAAATTGTTTGTCATTTGTTTACACTTGTGGCTGGCTGCCACGATATCTTGTCCCAGTAATATATAGATCTTAATTTTTAATGATTATTTAGCAATAAAATAAAATTTGCAGCAGACTAAAAATAGACAATTTCAATGAATGTCATTTACCGTAATGTCCAGATTTCCTTTAATAAACATTAGCAAATTAAAATTCTCGTCTGGAAGTGAGACATGTTTGGGTGTCAAAATATCTTTTCCCACGGGAAAAAAAGACGTTAGACTTGCCACTTGATGCTATAGCAGTATTTTACTAAAATATTTTCCCCAAGAAATGCCACATCATTCAATAAGTCATTGGATTTCATGTCCAGCCATATCTTAAGTAGTCTTTCGGCTTTACAAAGAGTCAGGGTTTCCCTCAGTTGGAGCAGGCTTATGCTAAGCTGTGGGTTTCCCCTGGGCCCCCATTTTCGCTGTTCGGGTCTTGGCGACACCATTCAGAAGATCAGCTGTGCGCTTCCAGGGAGTGGTACAAATGTTAAAATGTTTGTAAAGTTATGGGATCTAACTGCAGTGGTTATCGGTCTCTAAACTTACAAACTACTTTAACTAACTTATCCTAAGAACAACACAAACACCCCTGCCCAAGGGAGGAGTCGAACCTCCGTCGTGGAACGGCATCGCGTATCGTAGCAGGGCACCTTAGTGTGCATGGCTATTGCGCTGCGGCAAGTGGGTTCAACCCATAGCTTGGGCATAGCCGCATACAGAAGGGATCTGCAGAGACCACAATTTACGTGGCAAGACTTTTGTTATAAGAAGTGGGTACAAAAGTAATGGATTAATGGACTTACGACAAATTAACAGAGGTTAAAGAGTCCGTTAACATTTTTCAAAATTAACTTAAAAGTTAATCCGTTACTCAAAAAGTTAACTTTGTTAATTAACGATGAATGGACCTGTGACCAGCTCTTTTTATGTATAACTTTTTATACATACATCACCGCTCATTAATTTCAATGCAGCCAACTATTGACATCTAGTTCTTTGTAGGTAAGGTCCTATTGTGGGTATGGGTGAGGAAGAAAAGCATAGTACAACAGTTGTATACATGTCATGATTTTTGTTTGTACTCTTAAAGATATATAAATATACAACAAACAATGTTGTGTACATCAATATTATGTACCTACCTGATACATTTGTATACTTATTTGCCAATGGATGCCACATTTGGTGCACCTGTGTTTCGTAGCGATGTAATGTCTGCAGCGAACGGCAAGCAGTGCTACAATACAGTGTTTCATGTTAATTCCTTCTTGACAGTTGAAGTGTGCACATACAGTAGCTAGTATAGCTCCAAAAGTGGAAATATCCATAGATAAAAATGTGCTGCAATTGTAACACTTACCCAAGCAGGTTTATCTATTCATCAAATTGTGAAGCAATGTAGTGTCCATAGTAGTAGTGCAGTACAATACACCCTTCAACGCCAGAAGACAACAGGTTACAATAACCATGGCCAGGAGAACCTTGTAAAACAGCTAAGGTGATAATAATTATACTAGAATTACCAGTAAGAGAAATAGATCCAAAATACCCCCCCCCCCCATATTGGTGCAGAATTGGTAGAAATGAGCACAACAATATTATCTTTTACAACAGTAAAAAGACGACTGACTGAAGCCGGCTTGAAAGGATGTGTCACATCAATAAAAGCCCTCCTAAGACCTATGAATAAACAAAATAGACATGAATATGCTAGAAATCTTCATAATTGGACATCAGAAGATTGGATGAAGGTGTTATTCACCAATGAATTGAAGTGAGAGATGTTTGCGTATTTGTAGGGGAAATAGTAGCCCACAGTTAAACATAGTGGAGATTCTATTATGGTTTGGAGATAGTTGGTGACATTGTGAAATAGGAGGCTGTGTGGATCAGAAGCATACTTCAGTATCATGCAATACCAAATGGATTGTGTCTAATAGGGAAAGGTTTCACCTTAAAAGTACCAAGAACAGTACATCAGAGGAAAAACAGAGTGCTGATTGTAATTCAATTGAAATGGTCTGGAATGAAGTGGACAGTCATATCAGGAAAGTTAATATACCCAGCAAGGACTGGACTATTGTTAAGGATGTGTGGAATCATACGGATTCAAGAGAACTACAAAAAGTGATTGACTGCATGCCTAGAATTTGTAAGGAAGTCATTAAATCCAGAGGAGGTTACTATAATGAAAGTAAAATATAATGATTGTGATTGTATTATACATAAGTAAGTTGATTATATTTAGTGAGAAATAATGTTTTATTTGTGTTGTAAACCTAAAATACCTGGGTGTATTGAAAGTAATGAGCAGTAGTGTAAATATAAGGGCATGTGCGTGCACATTAGAGCTGGAAAGTAATATAGATGTATAAATTCTCAGGTTCTTAAAAATTGTGAGATAGAATATATTATCAAATAACATCGAGGCCAGTGCTTCATAAGTAAAATGTTGTAGATGTCATGAAAGGTGTATGTGGCTGAAGGACTTCGTCAGCTTTCAGACAACACTGCATGCAAAGTTTGTCACGGCAATCCCAATCCTGATGTGCAGGCAGAGCTTAAAGGAATCATCAGAACCTTAGGCCCCTTACAAAATGTTTCACCTGAGTCCATCAACCTCACTAACCCTCCAACACCCCGCACTCCCGCCTTCTACCTATTTCCTAAAATTCACAAATCTAATCATCTGAGCCGTAGCTTTGTGGCCGGTTACCAAGCACACACACAGAACGAAGCTCTGCCTACATAGACCAAAACCTTCAACCCATTATGTGCAGTCTCCTATCCTTAATCAAGGACACCAACCACTTTCTCAGTTGCCTGAAATCCTTAACCAATCTGTTACCTCCAGACACCATCCATGCAACCATTGATGCCACTTCCCTATACACCATCATCCCGAATGCCCAGGGCCTCGCTGCAATGGAGTATTTCCTTTCACACCCACCACCTGCAACCCTACCTAAAACCTCTTTCCTTATTACCCTAGCCAGCTTCATCCTAACCCACATCTTCTTCACCTTTGAGGGCCAGACATACCAAGAACTAAATAGAACAGCAATGGGAACCAGGATGGCCCCCTCGTACGCCAACATATTTATGGGTTGCTTCAAGGAGCCTTCTTGGATACCCAAGCCTGTCAAACCGAAGTTTGGTATAGATTCATTCATGACATCATCATAATCTGGACTCACAGTGAAGAAAAATTCCAGAATTTCCTCTCCAACCTCAACTCCATTGGTCCCATTAGATTCACCTGGTCCTATTCCAAATCCCATGCCACTTTCCTCGATGTCGATCTCCATCTATCCAATGGCCAGCTTCACACATCCATCAACATCAAACCCACTAACAAACAACAGTACCTCAATTCTGACAGCTGCCATCCATTCCATATCAAACGGTCCCTTTCCTACAGTGTAGGTGTTCGTGGCAAATGAGTCTGCTTCAGTCCTGAAACCCTGAACCAATACACCAACAACCTGATAACAGCCTTCTCCCCAGGGGGCCCACAGCTCTTTTGTGGGTACGTGTGTGGAGCGCACGGGGCCCTGAGCCGAAGCGACCTTTCTTCCGTCCCAGGCCGCTTCCCTCTTTTCCCCCCGGTTTGTGCCTTTGCCCAGAGACGGGCGTTTTTATTCAGTCCAAGGTTTCTTTTTTGCTTGCTCTGACTTCTCTTCTTCTTGGTCCTCTTCCTTTCCTGTTCTTTAGCCTTCCCCCCTTTCTCCTTGTCCTCGACTCGTCCTTTAATCTCCGCTTTGGCGTTTGAGATTCTCCCTCCTTCATCCCTTTCTCTCCTTCCTCCTTTCTTTCTTTCCTCCCTGTGCGTGTCTGAAGGTCAACCCACGCTCTGCATAGCCGGTAACGGGGTAAGGCGTAACTCCCCGCCCCGGGTAGATATATAGGGCACATACGTACCCCCCCGGTAAAGGCCGGGCCCAGGGAGGGGTGATTACCCGAGTTGATACCTTCCGAACATGCCGATTGGTCCCTCTGTCCGTTCTCAGTGTGACCTGAGGTGCGAACAGTCACCTAAGGCGGGTGCGCCGTCAGTGAGGGCCCCCACAAGGAAGGAGCGCGCCATCGGAGACGCCGGTAATCATGGGGGACACCTCCGCTATGAAACCTTCCAAATAATCTATAACCTTGACCCATAAGTGGAAACATGATTCTCAGCCACAGAAAGTATTGCCTAACATTCCTAAGTTCCTGGTGGTATCACGTACTGACGATAAGGATTTTTCTGCTGTAAATCCGTTTATCATTCAGAAGGGTGTCGATGCGATCACAGGTCCCTTGAATACCTGCTCCAGGCAGCGCAATGGGACCTTGTTGCTTGAGATTGAAAATCTGTTCCAGGCACAGAAGTTACTATGGGCTACACTTATGCACACTTTCCCTGTGAAAGTGGAGGCTCACCGCACCCTCAACTCTTCGCGGGGGTAGTCTTCTCTAGATCGCTGGATGAGTTATCGGACGAGGAGATATTGAACTATATGTCCGATCAGGGAGTTACGTCTGGTCATCGCGTGATGAGAAAGGTAAACAATGACCTCGTGCCGACTCGTACTGTCTTCTTAACTTTTGACAGGGTTTACCTACCATCTAAAGTGAAAGCGGGCTACGAAGTCATTTCCGTTCGCCCGTACATACCAAATCCTACGCGCTGCTTCCATTGCCAAAGATACAATCATACCAGTAAATCTTGTTCAAATGCAGCCAAGTGCGCCACCTGTGGCAGAGACGCCCATGAGGGTGACTGTCTACCTCCATCCCCTCGCTGCATTAATTGCATGGGTGACCATGCTGCTTCTTCACGGGACTGCCCCGTTTATAAAGAAGAGCGGGTCATCCAAGAGATTCGCGTGAAGGAAAATTTCTCAACCTATGCCGCTCGGAAGTTATTAGGGAGTAGGAATCCCGCTGTACTCCCATTAGGTACTTACAGCCAGGTCATCACCTCCCCTTGACCAAATAAGGAGGTAGGCATTCAGACTTGAGATTTAACGTTCTGTGACACTGTTGTCAGGTCGGCAAGCCCGAAAATTGCTCGTTCCACCTCTACAATCCCTTCTATCCATTCTACAGTGAATTCTTCGACCAGTTCACACACATCCCGGGCACCCAAAACCACTGCCCGGAGTTCAAAAAAAGAGCCTGTTCGTGAAGTTTTTCTCAAGACTCCGACTTCTCAATCGTCAACCGCTTCTTCAACCCATCATGCTTCTAAGAAGGCTCCCAAAAAGAACAGCCCCCCCCCCCTTCCCTGCCGCGGCGTGACTCTTCGGTCACGCCATCCAACAGTTGCCGGCCTCGGCCGTCTTCTGTTTCACTAGGACGCTCCGTCTGCCGGGCACCCGGCCGTTTACCGGTGGTGGAAGCTGCCCCTCCTGATCAACTCAGGGAGGTGGCAGACACGTCGGTCGAACCTATGGAACACGACCCTTTGCCCCTAGATAGCGATAGCAGTGCTCCCTCGAAGTCCGGTCCTCAGCGGCCGTCGAGGTGACCCCACCTGCTTGTTCCTTTTTATCTTCTTTTCTTCTCTCATTTTTTATCATGGCGCTCCTTCAATGGAATATTCGTGGCATTCGTTCCAATCGGGAGGAATTCAAACTACTCCTTCGATTGCACTGCCCGCTTCTAGTCTGTCTCCAAGAAACTAAGTTACGTCCAAGTGATCGTGCAGACTTTCCATACTAGTTACACCTCTGTGTGTTTCGACCTGCCACCTGTGGAAGGTATCCCAGCCCATGGAGGGGTTCTGATGCTCCTTCGAGACGTCTATTACCATCCCATTTCATTGCATACTCACCTACAGGCAGTTGCCGTCCGCATCACTCTATCCACATTTACCTTTTCCCTCTGTAATATCTATTCGCCATTGTCATCTGCCCTTACTACCTCGTTGACCAGCTCCCTTCACCTTTCGTGTTGGTAGGCGACTTTAATGCCCACCACCCCCTATGGAGCTCTCCGGCACCTTGTCCGAGAGGCTCCCTTTTGATGGACATTCTCCAACACCTCAATCTTGTCTGCCTCAACACCGGTGCACCGACCTTCCTTTCAGACACAACACACACTTATTCCCACATAGACCTCGCAATATGCACTCCTCAGCTTGCCGGTCGGTTTGAGTGGTTTGCACTTTCTGACACATACTCGAGTCACCATTTCCCTTGCGTCATTCAGTTTTCTGCATCATTCCCCATCTCCTCGTCCCACCAGTTGGAACATTTCTAAAGCCGACTGGGGGCTTTATTCTTCCATAGCTGTTTTTCACGACCTGAATTTTCCCAGCTGTGACAGTCAGGTCGAATACCTCACAGAGGTTATTCTCACAGCTGCCGAACATTCCATACCTCGTACATCCTCTTCTCCACGTTGTGTCCCGGTCCCTTGGTGGAATGCAGCCTGCCGCAACGCTCTCGGAGCCCGGCGACATGCTTTACGCACCTTCCACCGCCACCCAACGTTGGAGAATTGTATAAATTATAAACGACTGCAAGCGCAATGTCGACATGTTACCAACGACAGCAAGAAAGCTTGCTGGACTGCTTTTACTAGTTCTTTTAATCGTTTTACTCCCTCCACGGTTGTTTGGGGTGGCCTACGCCGTGTATTCGGCATCAAGGTCCACTCCCCGATTTCTGGCCTGACTGTCGAGAATGCAGTCCTTGTGGACCCCGTTGATGTTTCCAACGCACTGGGCCGTTCCTTTGCGGAGGTTTCAAGCTCTGCCCATTACCACCCTGCCTTCCTCCCTCGCAAGCAGGTAGAGGATGCACGGCCGCCTTCTTTCCACTCCTTTAATCGCAAAAATTATAATGTCTCCTTCACCATGCAGGAGCTCGACCGTGCTCTCGCCCTGTCCAGATCTTCTGCTCCCAGCCCCGATTCCATCCATATTGAGATGCTGAAGAACCTCTCTCCTGCGGGCAAGTGTTTCCTTCTTAGGACCTATAATCGCATATGGACTGAACGCCATGTTCCCACAAGTTGGCGTGAAGCCATTGTTGTCCCCCATCTCCAAACCAGGGAAGGACAAACATCTTCCATCCAGTTATCGCCCCATTTCTCTGACGAGCTGCGTCTGTAAGGTGATGGAACGCATGGTTAACGCTCGGTTGGTCTGGCTCCTCGAATCTCACCGCCTCCTGACTAATGTCCAATGCGGTTTTCGTCGACACCGCTCTGCTGCTGATCACCTCGTTACCTTGTCGACCTTCATTACGAATAACTTTCTAAAGAAGCGTCAAACAGTAGCAGTGTTCTTCGACTTGGAGAAGGCATACGATACCTGTTGGAGAGCGGGCATTCTCCGCACATTGCACACATGGGGCCTTCGGGGCCGCCTCCCTCTTTTTATTCAAGCGTTTTTGGCGAGTTGAAAGTTCCAGGTAAGGGTGGGGTCTGTTCTGTCAGATACCTTTCGCCAGGTGAATGGGGTACTGCATTGCCATTGCAATCAATCCGATCGTAGATTGCCTTTCAGCCGACATTTCCGGATCCCTTTTTGTAGACGATTTCGCAATTTATTGCAGCGCCCAGCGGACGTGTCTCTTGGAGCGTTGTCTTCAATGCTGACTTGACCGTCTATATTCCTGGAGCATTGCGAACGGCTTCAGATTCTCCACTGAGAAAACGGTGTGTGTAAACTTCTGGAGATACAAGGAATTTCTTCCTCCATCCCTACGTCTCGGCCCCGTTCTCCCTTTTGTGGAGACGACAAAATTCTTGGGGCTAATGTTGGATCGGAAACTTTGCTGGTCCACACAAGTGTCCTACCTGGCTGCCTATTGTGCCCGATCCCTTAATGTTCTTCGTGTCCTCAGTGGCACGTCATGGGGAGCGGATCTTACTGTCCTGCTTCACCTTTACCAGGCCATTGTTCAGTCGAAGCTCGACTACGGGTGCCTTGTATACTCTTCTGCATGGCCGTCGATTCTCCGCCGTCTCAACTCTATTCACCATCGGGGATTACGTCTGGCGACCGGTGCATTTTATACCAGTCCTGTTGAAAGTCTGTATGCCGAGGCTGCTGTATTACCCTTGACCACTCGGCGTGACATACTCCTGTGTCGGTACGCATGCCGCCTGCGGTCGATGCCCCACCATCCGTCTTACAGATTATTTTTTGATGACTAACTCGATCGCCAATATCAGTTGTCTGTGATAGCCTTTCTTCCACCTGGAGTTCGGTTTCGTCGCCTGCTTCAGCGGCTCGATTTTACCCTTCCTTCCACCTTTCGGTTGAGCGAAAGCCCATTGCCACCGTGGCATCAGGCCCAGGTTCACACCCACTTTGAACTTAGTTCGCTGCCCTAGGAGAGCATCCCGGATTTGGTATACTGCTCGAGGCTTGTCGACCTCCGTTCACGGTTCGATAATGCCATATTTATTTACACTGATGGTTCCAAGAGCACTGACGGTGTCGGATCTGCCTTCGTCGTCGGGGACAACCGTTTCCAATACAAGCTCCCTGACCAGTACTTGATTTTCACGACTGAGCTTTTTGCTCTCCACCAGGCTGTTTTGTATACCTGCCGCCGCCGCCATCCTTTTTATGTCATCTGTTCGGACTCCCTTAGTGCCCTCAGAGTCTTAAGGACCCTTTCTCGAACCAAGCTCTTGTGTATTGGATCCAACGCTCCCTCCAGTTGGTAGCAGTTGAAAGCTGTCACGTTTCTTTTCTGTGGGTCCCTGGTCACGTGGGTGTGCCCGGGAAAGAGACCGCCGACATAGCAGCCAAGGCAGCAGCTCTTTTGCCTCGCATGGCTACCTCTGGCGTCCCATCGGACGATGTTCAATGGGCTCTTCGCCGAAGTATTGTGTCGTCCTGGTACAGTGCATGGTTTTCACTTATGGACAATAAATTGAGAACTGTAAAACCGGTCCCGACCGCTTGGGGGACCTCCTCTCGGCGAGAGGTGGTCACCCTGGCCCGGTTGCGGATCGGTCACTGCCGTTTCAGCCACCGTCATTTGCTAACCGCCGACCCTACACCTCTGTGCTCCTGCGGTGAATTTCTGATGGTGCGACATGTTTTACTGTCTTGTCCCAATTTTAATCATCTTCGTTTAGCCCTTCAGTTTCCGTCTACTCTGGAGGAACTTTTAGCTGATGACACACGAGCAACTGCTCGAGTATTGCGTTTCATCAACATGGCCAATCTATTTAAAGATATTTAACCCTTTTAATTGTTTTTATCTTTCGTTCTTAGCCTTCTTTTAATACTCTATCTGGTAGTTAGCAATTTTTTTGAGACCTAGCGAATCTCTGTTCTCGTCTGGGCGCTAATGACCTTAGCAGTTGTGCGCTCTAAAACCACAAAAAAAAAAAAAAAAAAAAAAAAAAAAAAGCCTTCATATTCCTTAGCTACCCTCCCGATCTGGTATAGAAACAAATTGCCAGGGCCACTTCCTCATCCTTCCAAAACTACAATCTTTCACCTACCATTCGTAACCCTCCTAGTTTATAACTATGAAATCCCTGAACCACCTTCTCTAGCCTCGGGCTCCTAACCATGTAGCCATCCCGGTGTAAAACCTGTCCTATGCACCCTCCCACCACCACTTACTCCACTCATCCTGGAAGGTGTACACGATTAAGGGCAGAGCCACTTGCAATACCACCCATGTAATTTACCAACTAACATGGCTGCACTGTGAAGTGTTCTATATGGGAATGACCAGCAACAAACTGTCCATTCACATGAATGGACACAGGCAGACAGTGTTTGTTGGTAACGAGGATCACCCTGTGGCTAAACACGCCTTGGTGCATGGCCAGCACATCTTGGCACAGTGCTACACCGTCCGGGTTATCTGGATGCTTCCCACTGACACCAACCTTTCAGAACTCCGGAGATGGGAACTAGCCCTTCAGCATATTCTCTATTTCCTTTGCCTACCTGCTCTCAACCTCCGGTAATTTCATATTCCGACCAACCATTAAAAAACATCTTTGCCTCTGATCTCTGGACAAAGCATCTGTCTCAACTGGCATCTCTGTCCAGCTTCTTTGCTTTTTACAACCCCCCTCCTCCACCCCTCAGCATCATTTGGTTCGCTCATGTTTTCTTCTCTTTACTGCTTGATCTTTCCTCTCTGGTTAATATAGAATTTTCATTATTTGCCTGAAAGAGGGAAAAGGTGTATAGGTTTCTATGAAAAAAGAAATTTGTGAATTATTTGCTAATATTGAATTCTACTTATATCACTGTAAGGTGAAATTTGTGAGAGTATTTCAACTTACAATTTTGACAATATATTTAACTATCATTTCTGACTTTATTACTACTTAGTTCATTTTTGTTTTATCATGTACTTTTTATGCTGCAAAAATAAAAGCTGTTGGCAACAGGTTATTTACTTGTAATTCCAATCAAAATCAGGCAAATTTAGTTTGAAAACATTCAGTTTGAAATTCTTCAGAATAAATTTTTTAATTTTTTCCCCCAATTTTATGAAATAATCATCAACTGTCAATGAACAGAAATCCAAATGTTAAGTTTCTACACATGGTAACTGCAGAATACGTTTTAACCAGGCTCAAGTTGCCATGCTTTAGGAATTTGACTTGCCGTTGAACAATATTGGGGGCAGATAATTTTTAGAGAAACCGCACTCCCAATTGTTTGAAGTCCCAGTTGAGTCTCCCTCCAATAACTTTGTGATGATGATGCCCATGCTCACAATTAACCATAACAAACTTCATGATTCTGACAATCTGCCCTAGCAGACGACATTTTGTTCTCTATTACCCTGCTCTCCAAAGCAGCTGTGCTATTTCTATTTATAGACAAGTCTCTTCTCCCCACATCAGCAATTTGGCCTACTGGAGTTTTCACCCAGAATTCCTCTTGACATGTAAAGGATCTACTGTGTGTGAAAGTAGTGAGCTTGTGACATACTGAGTCGTAGTCCAGTGCCTTTTGAAGTTCTCATAATTCGGCGCTATCAGTCACAACTTGCTGAAATTCGATGGGGCAAAACTAGTGAACTACAAATAATGTAGGTGACACGTAGTATTGCAGTTCATTGACACTTTAATGAAATATTAGTGCCCAGTTGTCACCATTTACAGCCAGCCTACAAGTCTGATTAATAAGTTATCACAACCCAGCAGGCACATTCCACACATCAATAACGCAAAAGTCTGATATGTACGTCTTGTGTGGCACACACATGGTGATTTAGTTTGTAATAACTGTAGATACGCTTTCTATAGGACTAACACTGAAGAACTTTTACATAATAGTTTATAATTGGAATTCAAAGGGATGGGGACTGTGCCCCACAAAACAAGACTCTCTACTGGTGTGGATAGTGGCTCCTAATGAAGATGAAACAAAAATCATTTACATGGCACGAAAGCATCCTATTTATATCATCCAAACAATGTCACTGAAAAATACGTATTGTTAATTACATAAATTACTCATTACAATGGAAAAGTAATTAATTACCTATAACTGGCTGTAGTAAAAGATATGTAAATAATACTGAGTAAATCTCTCTTATATTTATATACATGTGGCGTCTGTTCCGAAAGAACAGACGCCACTTCTGATCCTGCAGTTGTTGTTAATATTGGGCAAAGCTGAAAATGTGTACCCAGCCGGGATTCGAACCTGGGTCTCCTGCTTTCTAGGCAGTTGCGATGACCCCTACAACACTGGGGACACAGTGATCACCGCACATGCAAGAACTACATAAGGGCGCCTCCCGTCAGATACAAATTTCCAGCTTCGCCCTGCCCACAGTACTCAAACTTGTAGTTATGAAACTAATTCCCATAAGAGTAAGGGCTTCAAACTTGCCCACCCCTCCCCACTAACGATAGGATCATTGCCCGTCACCAGCATATTATATATATACATGTGGCGTCTGTTCCGAAAGAACAGATGTCACTTTTATATTAATAGTATTTCATATCTAAATATAATTTATCATGGTTGGCAACAATATTTTTATAATAAACGTTGTGATACAGAAACTAATGAGGGCGCAACTTTCCTTGCATTACTTGTGAAACATAATAATACCTACTTTAATATTATGAGAAAAGAATTTGAGTAGTGTTATCAGAGATGCTAATTAGTGTAGTATTTGAACTATAACAATAATCCTCTTGCATGAATTAATTACTATTTGCTAATTAAACTTCTGCAATGTCAAATAATTGCAGATAACATCAGCTAGTTACGTTAGAAAAAAGAATAACAAAAGTTCTGGAAAAGAAAATAATAGACAAATTACATATCAACCTATTATTATGCAACAGTGGTATTGGGAGGTTCACTAATGCAAGCAGATGGGAATAAATTCCAACATGCTTCATTAAAAGCTGTTTGTAAGATAAATTGTGTGAGTGCTACATCTTTGCATATTATGCGGACAAGATCTTCACAAACGAGGACTCAGAAATTGATTGATGGCTGTTGAGGACAGTTCTAGTGAGTTGACTTGAAAACGCCCTGAGCAACAGAGCTTGCAGGTGGCCATGTGCAGCATCCCGTGGATCACATAGGGTTCAGAGTTTTATCCCCACCCTTTTATGAACCTTGTATATTGTAAACTTTTACCAGTACCCTTTTGGCCTTAGTCTTAAAAAAAAATTCTGATCTATAATGTGGGCCATTCTCTATTATAATTTTAGACATTATTAACATTGAAATCTAGCACCTAAATGGGAAATTTCATGTATTAGCACAGATGAAACAGATTTGATATTAAGAATGAGTGAATATTAGAGCAGCTTTTCCACTTCAGCTATGGGTAGAACAATAGATTTTTGCTCATACAAAAGAGTCTTATAACTTCGCACTGTTGTGTGTTTTCAGCTTTGAGTAATGAGCTGTTGCTGGAAAAGAATTTACAGGTGTGCTCACTATTTGAGATCAGGGTTCATTTCTGTGTAAGAAATAATGATTATGAAATATCTGAAAGATTCATTTGCATTGGTTATGTTGTCTCACATGTATTGTTCATATTAATTAGATCAGATTCTCCTAAAGTAATTCCATATTTATTTTTATTTAATCATACCCTTTGAACTAAAAAAAAAAAAAAAACTTAATAGTTGTGGTCTTACTGTAGATTTTCTTAACCTTAATTATACTGTAATGGAACAAGGTAGTCACATTAGAGCATTTCTTGGAAAGCAACATAAAGAAATTGTGTGTGTGTGTGTGTGTGTGTGTGTGTGTGTGTGTGTGTGTGTGTGTGTGTGTTGCATACAAATCTACAGTTATGTTCCAATCTTAATGAAATTTTGCACATATAACGTCAATCCATGACAATGGTCACCGTAAATGTAAGGATCACGTGCAACACACAGTTTATGAAATATGTCGTAAAACAATTAGGCACATGAAACACTGCTGCAAAAAGTGACAATGCTGCAGATTTCTTCCTAAACCACTGGACGGATATCATCCAAATTTAATACACTTGTTCCTTACCATTTTTTAACAATTGCTGTAGAAGTAAGACCCACATAAAACACAGTTCGGTACATACAATGTCATAAACAATAGGAATCGCAAAAAACTGCTACATCGTGCAACAAGACTTTATTCGTACACTATATAAGACTGAGAGTACTTAATGACTTGCAACAAACTTTAAACATAATTTCAAACCTTTATTATACTTCCCCTCACTGATAACTATATCAAAATGATGAAAGGAAAAAGTGTTTCTTGCTTAATACCTTTTTGCTCTTCATGGAGTAAAACTAAGTAATTTGATTTGATGTTACAATTAACAATTCCTACACTACAAATTGTACACACAGAAAATTTGACACATAGCATCCAACTGGATGTACCTTCGAAATTGTATTACAGTGAGGCACTTAGTTCATGAGATATGATTACATAAATGGTAACATTAATGGAAAACCATCCCATCACACATTACGTTTTACTCTTATCTCTTTGCCACTAACTGTATTTGCAACAGATTTTACCAACATACAGCACTTAAACAAATGAATATATACCTGATATATTATACAGTTGAACAACATACAGTAAAACCCCATTTTTACATTCCCGGATTTTACGTTTTCCTGCCATGTACACCATTTTTTGTCGGTCCCGTCAAATTTCCTATGTTCACAATGTTAATTCACTCCCGATTTTGCATTAACATATTTACACTTTTCCCTTATTTTACACATTTTGAAACCGTGTTCATGAAGAATAAATAATGTAATTTACATAAATTGACACTGGCATGGCTATTGCCTGAAAGTATAGTATTTATAAATGTTAAGCAGTCAAGATTCTCGACACTTTGCATTTATTCAAATGTATATTTCGTGTTTTGTTGTTTGCAGTACATGCCTAGTTGACTTAAGGCGTGGTGGCTGATCAGCCGCTGCACCGATTGTCAGCTTGGCTTTGTTTACGCTACTGGTAGTTGTTCATGCTGTGCATGATGCGTTTCGAGAATTTATTCTTGTTGTGAAATGCAAATATTTAAGTATTTTTTATGACTTTTATAAACGATGAGACTTACAGTTTGCTTGTGTATGTCTTTTTGCACATTGAAGGGGGCACGGTACATTATAACCTAAATAAGTGATAATAGTGTGAGGTGCCGACCCTATGCGAAAGCACAAAAATACTTATGCATATATTTGCACTCTAGACCATGAATAAATTCTTGGATATCATGCAAAACATAAAAAAAATACAAAAAGAATGGGACTTATGCAGTTTCACTATGTAAATAATTTATGCCAGTTAAAGGCTTGTTGACTAATAGATTATATGAAGGAAATTACATCAAAAATTTCTACTTCCCATAAAATTACCTATAAAAATTTAGATAATCTCTATTACCGTTTATTATAAACTTCCTGGCAAGTATTTTGATGCCTGTTATGTACATCACAAATAAACTATGAACATGCAAGGGTGATCTAGTAAGCATATTTTACCATTTAAAACTTTATTTCCCGCATTTTACATCATTTCACTAAAGTCCCTTGAAAAGTGTAAAAATTGAGTTCTAATGTATATTTAAACAAACATGAGATCTTACATATACTGGGATGGGTAAAAACTCATGTATTCCAGTCACCCTAAGTAACTTCCTGAAAGCTGACAGTGCTGTTGATAACTTTGAACTGTGAAGCACACATCGCTGCAGCCGAAAGAAATTGACTTCTATAGAGCTACAATGAAATCGAGAGAATGAAATGTTGTACATGCAATGATTTACCATTATGTCCAAAAGATGTAGCTTTTAAATTGAAGAGACTGCAGTGAGACTTGCATTTTCTATTGTTGTTGTTATGGTCTTCAGTCCAGAGACTGGTTTGATGCAGCTCTCCATCCTACTCTATCCTGAGCAAGCCTTTTCATCTCCTGATAAGAACGGCAACCCACATCCATTTGAATCTGCTTACTATACGCGTCTCTTGGTCTCCCTCTGCGATTTTTACCCCACACGCTTCCCTCCAATGCTAAATTTACGATAGCTCGATGTCTAAGAATGTGTCCTACCAAGCGATCCCTTCTTTTGGTCTGGATATGCCAAAAATTCCTTTTCTCACCAATTCTGTTCAGTACCTCTTCATTAGTTATGCGATCTACCCACTTAATCTTCAGCATTCTTCTGTAGCACCACATTTCAAAGGCCTCTATTCTCTTCCTGTCCACACTGCTTATCGTCCATGTTTCACTCCCGTACAAGGCAACACTCCACACAAATGCCTTCAGAAAAGATTTCCTTACACTTAAATTAATATTCGATGTCAGCAAATTTCTCTTTTTCAAAAATGCTTTTCTTCCCATTGCCATTCTGCATTTTATATCCTCTGTACTGCGACCATCGCATGTTATTTTACTACCCAAGTAACAAAACTCATCTACCACCTTCATTGTTTCGTTACCTAATCTAATTCCTTCAGCATCGCCCGACTTTCTAAGACCGCATTCCATTATTTTTGTTTTGCTCTTGTTAATGTTCATTTTATACGCTCTTTTCAACACACTGTCCATTCCATTCAACTGCTCTTCCAGGTCCTTTGCTGTCTCTGACAGAATTACAATGTCATCAGCAAAACGCAATGTTTTTATTTCTTCCCCCTGAACTTTAATCCCTATTCCAAATTTTTCCTTGCTTTCCTTCACCGCCTGCTCGATGTACAAATTGAATAACATCGGAGAAAGGCTACAACCCTGTCTTACTCCCTTCCCAACTGATGCTTCCCTTTCATGCCCTACGAGTCTAATAACTGCGGTCTGGCTTTTGTACAAGTTGTAAATAAGTCTCCTTTCCCTATATTTTACCCCTACCGACTTCAGAATTTGAAAGAGTGTATTCCAGTCAACATTGTCAAATGCTTTCTCCAAATCTACAAAAGCTAGAAATGTAGGTTTGCCTTTTCTTAATCTATCTTCTAGGATAAGCCGTAAAGTGAGTATTGCCTCCCGTGTTCCTACATTTCTCCTGAACCCAAACTGATCTTCCCCGAGGTCAGCTTCTACCAGCTTTTCCATTCTCCTGTAGATAATTCGTGTTAAAATTTTGCTACCATGACTTATTAAACTGATGGTTCTGTAGTTTTCACACCTGTCTGCACCTGCTTTCTTTGGAATGGGGATTATAACATTTTTCTTAAAGTCTGAGGGCATTTCGCCTGTCTCATACATCCTACACACCAGTTCAAACAGTCTTGTCATGGCTGGCTCTCCCAGAGACTTTAGTAACTCTGAGGGTATGTCATCTACTCCTGGGGCCTTATTCCGACCTAGGTCTTTCAAGGCTCTGTCAAATTCATCTCTCAGTATGGTATCTCCTATTTCATCTTGATCCACTTCCTCTTCCCTTCCTACATCGTCCCTAGGTTCATTTCCTTTGTAGAGCTGCTCTATGTATTCTTTCCACCTTTCAGCTTTCCCTTCTTTGCTGAGAACTGGCTTCCCATCTGAGTTCTTGATATTCGTAGAATTGCTTTTCTTGTCCCCAAATGTCTCTTTTATTTTCCTGTAGGCGGTATCTACTTTTCCCCTTCTTATACATTCTTCTACAGATTTGCATTTGGCTTCTAGCCACTCCTGCTTAGCCATTTTGCACTTCCTGTCGATCTCATTTCTTAGTCGTCTGTACTCCATTTTGCCTGTTTCATTTACTGCATTTTTATATTTTCTCCTTTCATCAATTAAGTTTAGTATTTCCTGAGTTATCCAAGGATTTTTTTGTAGGTCTTGCCTTTCTACCTATTTTGTCCTCTGCTGCCTTCACTATTTCATCTCTCAATGCTACCCATTCCTCTTCTACTGTTTTATTTCTCCCTGTTTCTGTCAATTGTTGCCTAAATCTCCCTCTGAAATTCTCCAGAACCTCACTTTCCTTCAATTTATCTAAGTCCCATCTCCTCATTTTCCTACCTTTCTGCAGTTTTTTCAGTTTCAGCCTACAGTTCATGACTAACAAGTTATGGTCAGAGTCTATATCTGCCCCTGGGTATGTCTTGCAGTTTAGAACCTGGTTCCGGAATCTATGTTTTACCATTATAAAATCTATCTGATACCTTCCGGTGTCTCCTGGCCTCTTCCACGTATACAACCTTCTTTTGTGATTCTTAAACCACGTGTTTGTTACGATTAAATCATGTTCCATGCAAAATTCTACCAGGCGACTTCCTCTTTCATTCCTCCTGCCCAATCCATATTCACCTACTATTTTTCCTTCTCTTCCTTTTCCTACTACCGAATTCCAGTCTCCCATCACAATTAAGTTTTCCTCTCCCTTAACTGTCTGAATAATTTCCTGTAGATCCTCATATATTTCTTCGATCTCCTCCTCATCGGCAGAGCTAGTTGGCATATAAACCTGTACTACTGTTGTCGGTGTTGGCTTCGTATCTATCTTGACGATGATAATGCGATCACTGTGCTGCTCATAGTAGTTTACCCGCATTCCTATTTTCTTATTCATTATTAGTCCTACTCCTGTGATACCCCCAACTGATTTTGTACTTATAATCCTGTACTCACCTGACCAGAAATCCTGTTCATCCTGCCACCGAACTTCACTAATCCCCACTATATCTAACTTCAACCTAGCCATTTCCCTTTTTAAATTTTCTAATTTTCCTACCCTATTAAGGGATCTAACATTCCACGCTCCGATCCGTAGAATGCCAGTATTGTCTTTCCTGATGACAACATCCTCCTGAGTAGTCCCCGCCCGGAGATCCGAATGGGGGACTATTTTACCTCCGGAATATTTTACCCGAGAGGATGCCATCATCATATTTCCATACAGTAGAGCTGCATGTCCTCGGGAAAAGTAACGGCTGTAGTTTCCCCTTGCTTTCAGCCGTTCGCAGTAGCTGTGTGGCAAAGCCACATTAGCTGATGTTACAAGGCCAGCTCAGTCAATCATCCAGACTGTTGCCCCTGTAACTACTGAAAAGGCTGCTGCCCCTCTTCAGGAACCACACGTTTGTCTGGCCTCTCCACAGATACCCCTCCGCTGTGGTTGCACCTACGGTACGGCTATCTGCATCGTTGAGGCACGCAAGCCACCCCACCTCGGCAATGTCTGTGGTTCATGGGGGTGGGCATTCACATGGGAGTTTCTCACACATAGAACTTGATCAGGGCTGGGCTCACCAAAGAATTTATTCATATTATATCCTGGACAAGCAACAAGAAATATTGTTTATATGCAAGTTTTGAATTGAATTAATGCATGAATGTTACATATCATTTCTATTTAGATTAATATTAATGCCTTTCTTTGTTTGGATACTGCACTTATAATTGTATGCATTATGCAAGACAGCGTTCTTTCTGAAATATACTCTGATAACTATAATATGTTTTTAGAAAGAAGGAGATGCACGGAGAGAGAAGGGATAGGAGTAGTTCTGACTTTAGGATTGAATAAATGAATGAGTGAATAAATAAATAAATAAATAAACATACATAAATAAATTCCCAGGCAGTGCTGGGTTTTCAGCTAGTATATCATGTAAAACTTCTTAAAATTATTTCGTAGTGCAATTATTCCTGGTTTGAAACAATTTATAGGATAATAGCCCCAGTCAAGGTGAGGAGGAGGACCCTGAGCTGGCTCGTTACCTGAACCGAGCTTATTGGGAAAAGCGACAGACTGAAGACTCATCAGGTCCATCTACTAGTGCAAGTTCTGAACGCAATAGTCCACGTCTTGGACAACAGCCATCTGCACCAAGTCCTAGGATAGTAAGTCATTACATTTAATCTTATTTGTGTAGAGTAAATCTTTCACATAGAGGAGAGTTTAAAATTTTCTGAAGAGTATGTGTTTCTTAGCTCTAGTGTGTAGACTAATCATTACCAGAAAGTCTTTATCATATGAATTGTAGTAACAGTAGCCAGTGAAATGAGATGTGTGCGCTCTCTCTCTCTCTCTCTCTCTCTCTCTCTCTCTCATATATATATATATATATGAATATTATAGAGGAAAAATTCCTAACAGGAAAAAAATATACGTAAAAAATAGATGAACACTTACCAGGCGAAGGGGCACAGGCAGTAATAGCAACAAATAAACACACAGACACACACACACTCAAAAATGCTAGCTTTCGCAGCCTAGCTGCTTCATCAGGCAGAAGGGAAGGAGAGGGAAAAGGAAATGATGAGGGATTTAAGGAAGGGGGTAAGGAGCCATTCCAATCCCGGGACAGGAAAGACTTACCTTGGGGGAAAAAATGGAAGGTAAATAAATGCACATACACCCACACATTTACACAGACACAAGTACACTTAGGCAGACATACTGTAGAACTGTCTATATATAGACTGTCTATATGTAGAACTGTATATATATATATATATATATACAGGCGAAGGAGCAGAGGTGTGACAGCATCACAAATAAATAAATGAATACACACACACACACACACACACACAATCGCAAGCTTTCGCAACCCAGTTGCGTCTTCAGGCAGTAGGGAAGGAGAGGGAAAAGGAAATGATGAGGGTTTTAAGGAAGGGGGTAAGGAGCCATTCCAATCCCGGGAGAGGAAAGACTTACCTTGGGGGAAAAAATGGAGGGTAAACAAATGCACACATGCCCACACATTCACACAGACACAAGTACACCTAGGCAGACATACTGTAGAAAGCAAAGAAGTTAAGTTCTTAACTTCTATAACTTAACTTCTTTGCTTTCTACAGTATGTCTGCCTAGGTGTACTTGTGTCTGTGTGAATGTGTGGGCATGTGTGCATTTGTTTACCCTCCATTTTTTCCCCCAAGGTAAGTCTTTCCTCTCCCGGGATTGGAATGGCTCCTTACCCCCTTCCTTAAAACCCTCATCATTTCCTTTTCCCTCTCCTTCCCTACTGCCTGAAGACGCAACTGGGTTGCGAAAGCTTGCGATTGTGTGTGTGTGTGTGTGTGTGTGTGTGTGTGTGTGTGTGTGTGTGTGTGTGTGTATTCATTTATTTATTTGTGATGCTGTCACACCTGTGCTCCTTCGCCTGGTGAGTAATCTTCGTCTATTTTTTATATTTTATTTTTCCTGCTAGTAATTTTTCGTCTTAATATATATATATATATATATATATATATATATATATATATATATATAAAATAGATGAAGTCCACTTACCAGGCAAAGGAGCACAGGCAGTGATAGCAACAAATAAACAAACACACACACACACACACACACACACACACACACACACACACACAAACGCAAGCTTTTGCCGTCTAGCTGCTTCGTCAGGCAGAAGGGAAGGAGAGGGAAAAGAAAGTGATGAGGGTTTTAAGGGAGTGGATAAGGAGTCATTCCAATCTCGGGATAGTAAAGACTTACCTTGGGGGGGAAAAAAGGAGGGTAAACAAATACATACACACCCACACACTTACAGACGCAAGTACACTTAGGCAGACATACTACCGTTCTACAGTAGGTCTTTCTAAGTGTACTTGCATCTGTGTAAATGTGTGGGTATGTATGTATTTGTTTACCCTCCTTTTTTCCCCCCAAGGTAAGTCTTTCCTGTCCCGGGATTGGAATGACTCCTTATCCCTCCCTTAAAACCCTCATTATTTTCTTTTCCCTCTCCTTCCCTTCTGCCTGACGAAGCAGCTAGGCTGCGAAAGCTTGCGGTGTGTGTGTGTGTGTGTGTGTGTGTGTGTGTGTGTGTGTGTGTGTATTTGTTGCTATCACTGCCTGTGCTCCTTCGCCTGGTAAGTGGACTTCATCTATTTTTTACATATATTTTTCCTGTTAGGAATTTGTCCTCTATAATATTCGTATAATATATATTATAGAAGGAGACTTTCCTGGTGTGAAAAATATGTATAAAATAAAGATTTTTGACTTACCTAAAGTACAGGCTCGTCGACAGAAACATAAAACACACGAACATTCGAGCTTTCGCCACCACTGGCAGCTTCTTCGGGAAAAAGAGGAAGGAAGGAAGGAGAGGAGAAAGGGAAGGATACGGGTTTTAAGGAAGTGGAAAAGGAGCCATTCCAATCCCAGGAGTGGAAGGACTTACCTTAGGGGACAAAAAGGAAGGAAAACAAATACACACACACTCACACATATCCCTTGTGTGTGTGTGTGTGTGTGTGTGTGTGTGTGTGTGTGTGTGTGTTTGTTTTCCTTCCTTTTTGTCCCCTAAGGTAAGTCCTTCCACTCCTGGGATTGGAATAGCTCCTTTTCCACTTTTTAAAACCCGAATCCTTCCCTTTCTCCTCTCCTTCCTTCCTTCCTCTTTTTCCTGAAGAAGCTGCCAGTGGTTGTGAAAGCTCGAATGTTTGTGTGTTTTATGTTTGTCAATGAGCCTGTACTTTAGATATGTCAAAAATATAGTGCAGCTGATGCGAATAACTCACACCCTTTCACCTTTTGCCTTTTATTTATGAAACTACTTCTATCTACTTTTGTTTAGGTGTACCGTGTTTTAAGCTGAAGTTATAATGGCTGTATCTTCAATGTTATACCATATTTGTGCGAATATAGGCCACACATATACTTCTGACACGCAATTATAGGGAAAAAATAAATCTCAAATATAGGCCTCAGGTTTTTAATTTTTTTATTTATTGTCTACTCGAACTTTCTCGTAATCAGAACAACATTGTTACGAATGCATGTTCTTTTCAACAAATTGGAAAGCAATATGGAAATCTGAAAAACAATGAATAAGAAGGCGAGATGACAAGCCAATAGCCATGCAGTGTTCCAAGTGAGGGGAGAATGAAGCAAGGTATGTTACCGGGACCTTCAATTGCTATATAGCGTAGATGTGTGCTGTGGAATATAGAGTTTTTTCGGTGTTCATTACGAGATAGAGTGTGTGTGTGTGTGTGAGTGTAAGGACTTACCTTAGGGGACAAAAAGGAAGGAAAACAAATACACACACACTCACACATATCCCTTGTGTGTGTGTGTGTGTGTGTGTGTGTGTGTGTGTGTGTGTGTGTGTGTGTGTTTTCCTTCCTTTTTGTCCCCTAAGGTAAGTCCTTCCACTCCTGGGATTGGAATAGCTCCTTTTCCACTTCTTAAAACCCGAATCCTTCCCTTTCTCCTCTCCTTCCTTCCTTCCTCTTTTTCCTGAAGAAGCTAAGGTCCCCTAAGGTAATTCCTTCCACTCCTGGGATTGGAATGACTCCTTTTCCACTTCCTTAAAACCCATATCCTTCCCTTTCTCCTCCCCTTTTTTCCTCTTTTTCCTGAAGAAGCTGCCAGTGGTGGCGAAAGCTTGTATGTGTGCTTGTGTGTGATTTTATTTATTTATTTGTGTCTATCGACGAGCCGGTCCTTTTGGGTAAGTCATCCGTTTTCTATTATATATATATATATATATATATATATATATATATATAGAGGAAAAATTCCTAACAGGAAAAAAATTTACGTAAAAAATAGATGAAGAACACTTACCAGGCGAAGGGGCACAGGCAGTAATAGCAACAAATAAACACACACACACACACACACACACTCAAAAATGCTAGCTTTCGCAGCCTAGCTGCTTCATCAGGCAGAAGGGAGGAGAGGGAAAAGGAAATGTGAGGGATTTAAGGAAGGGGGTAAGGAGCCATTCCAATCCCGGGACAGGAAAGACTTACCTTGGGGGAAAAAAAGGGAAGGTAAATAAATGCACATACACCCACACATTTACACAGACACAAGTACACTTAGGCAGACATACTGTAGAACTGTAGAAAGCAAAGAAGTTAGAAGTTAGACAGAGATGCCACTTGAGGCAGAGGCTCTGTCCAGAGAACCAAGGCAAAGATGTTAAGATGGTGGGTGGGAATTCGAATTTAGCGGAGGTTGAGACCAGGTGGGCAACGGGAAGAGAGAATATGCTGAAGGGCTAGTTCCCATATCCGGAGTTCTGAAGGATTGGTGTCAGTGGGAAGTATCCGGATAACCCGGACAGTGTAGCACTGTGCCAAGATGTGCTGGCCATGCACCAAGGCATGTTTAGCCACAGGGTGATCCTCATTACCAACAAACACTGTCTGCCTGTGTCCATTCATGCGAATGGACAGTTTGTTGCTGGTCATTCCCACATAGAACGCTTCACAGTGCAGGCATGTCAGTTGGTAGATCACGTGGGTACTATCGCAAGTGGCTCTGCCTTTGATCGTGTACACCTTCCGGGTTACGGGACTGGAGTAAGTGGTGGTGGAAGGGTGCATAGGGCAGGTTTTACAACGGGGGCGGTTACAAGGGTAGGAGCCAGAAGGTAGGGAAGGTGGTTTGGGGATTTCATAGGGGTGGACTAGGAGGTTACGGAGGTTAGGTGGGCGGCGGAAAGACACTCTCGGTGGAGTAGGAAGGATGTCATGAAGGATGGATCTCATTTCGGGGCAGGATTTTAGGAAGTCGTATCCTTGCTGGAGAGCCACATTCAGAGTCCGCTCCAGTCCCGGAAAGTATCCGGTGACAAGAGGGGCACTTTTGGGGTTTTGTGGAAAATTCTTAAATTGGGGAGATGAGGAAGTGGCTCTGGCAATTTGCTTCTGTACCAGACCAGGAGGATAGCTGCGGGATGTGAGGGCAAACGTGAGGGCAAACGTTTAAATTGTTCAGAGTCATGCATTGTGAGGACAAAACTGTAAATATCCCAATGTAGAAAAAGACTTGCTTCACTTTCATAATTCAAAGCAGGAACTGTGGTTTTGTTGTTACAACAGAAATGATTCATGTGCAAGACTGCAAAATAGCCTTGACTTCCATGTACATCGTTTTTTGGAAATGACCCCCAACGAATGTGAAGACAGTGAATCTGGTCATCGTAAAGTACATTATTTTAAAATGGTAACATTTTAACTCAGCATCAGTATTAGCTACAAAAAAGAACCTTTAATGATATCTTAACCTCCCATCACCCCTAGCTGTGGGTGTTTCCAACATAAATGTCATGGTAAGAACTTGCGCGACACACTGTACTAGACTTTTATCGTGAAGATTAGCTTCAACAATGACCATATCAAATTAAAATCATTTATGATCTCAGGAAGTCCGTGTGTTACATACTGCGCTTTTTTTTGTTTTTGAGATCACACAGATGTGTTAAAAACAGTATCGTCTGCTATTGTTGGCCGCAGTACATAATTACGTAATCAGACCATTCGATTTATTTTGAAACAATGACTTTCATTAATTGACCCGCTGTTTCCTTGACCATGTACAAAATCGTAAATGCAATTTTGTAAAACAGTTATCATTTTTAAAGACTAACTACTTTACTGCATTTCTCAATCCAAAATAAACTTGAGTATGTAATTTTTGAAACTAATGAAGTATTGGGGTGAGGGGGGAGGTTAGAATCTAGATTATAGGTCGCACCATGATTTTGAAAACCAAAATTTGGGGGAAAAAGTGCGGCCTACATTCGAGCAAATCTGGTATGTTATACCTTTGCAAGAAGTACCCATATGTCTTAAATACAGGTTGTCATTACCAGTTCGGAGCTTTGAACATAATTTGCAAAATTCATTTGGTATCTAAAAAATTATTACTGATACACATAGTTTTTCTTTTTAACTTCCTCTCTCTCTCTCTCTCTCTCTCTCTCTCTCTCTCTCTCTCTCTCTCTCTCTCTCTCTCTCTCTCTCTCTCCACCACATCTGAAATTTTAATTGCGTAGTATTTTTCTTTTGTTCTTTTATGGATTTATTTACATGAATTTTAAGTAGCTAGAAATTTTCTTATTTATAACACATTGTATAAGGACTGGAAAAAATTGGTGTTATTTTGTGGGCAAAGTCAGTGATATTTTGTGGCCATCTTTTTCCATTTTCGGTACTATATTTTGTCATATTTAATAATTTTTTGATGGTATGTTGAAAATCACCAAGGGACAAATTTGATACAGGTGTTGAAAAAAAAACTTAAAAATTAATTGCCAATGATTCTATCCAGCAGATTACCCCTTGTTCGCAGGTTCACCAACATTTTTGACACTAAGATTTTTCTCACTGACTTAAATAGTTCTGTTGTTGCAGTTTCAAAGAGAATAACAATATTGAAAAGTAGAATAATATTTTTTAATGCAGGCTAAAGAAACGTCTTTGTCTCTGTAATGGTGTCATGAATAAACCTGCAGAGAATACAGCAGGAACAGCATTAATTACTTATTTCGTGGTCAACTGAAAGGTTATCTCTCCCCCCCCCCCCCCCCCCCCATTCTATGTGATTGAGTTTTCAGAGTGCATTCAGAGATCGTTGCCAACATTAGCACATTATGCTGGTGCTGTCATAAATAAAATTTTATCAACTGGGATGAAATGGACAAAGCCTATATGATGCTAAAAATGAGCATAAAAAAAAAGAAACGTGTTTGTTTAAATCCGGTTGTGGTGATTATAAACCTGAGAAAAATCCAATATTCAGTCCAAAAGAAGTAATCTAAGTCGCAGCAAAACACTAGCGATAAAAACAGTGTAGCCAAAGAATATAATGACAAAACTGCTCAGCTTCAACACTGTTCATATACCTTGTCAAACGCAGTTCCATCAGCTAAAGCTACGCATGTGCAATATGTCGAATTTACAGACTGTTAGGTTGGTGTCCGATCACAGAAAATAATGCGAAACTGTTTCAAAATGCAAGAAACATTTCAGCGAAGAATTCATTGAAATTTGAAAACAATCATATCAATATTAATGACCATAATATTTTTATAACTTAACACAGAGATAGAAATAAAATTATTTAAGATGAGAAATAAGCTTGCCGACAGTTACTGATCGGAAATAGTACTATGTGCACGCCTAACAATGTGTAGCAATGTATTATTATAGTATGTATTAAAAAATAATAAATAGCCACCAAGTTTGACATTGAACATTTTTATGTTAAATATGTCACTGTCATTGACTTAAGACATTTCTTATCCAGATACAGGGTAACTTTGTTGAATATTGCCGATTTTGCGTTAATCCAAAAATAAAGATTGACAAATCATGTTTTCCTCAATAAAACGAATACATAAATAAACTGGATTCGCATTACTCACCGTTAAAACAAATTTTTCATGTCCCTACACATTGAGTATTCTTGCTGCTTTTTTATTAGGTCTATATAGTTACTTTGTATTGTTACACTGCCATTTCAAATGTTCCAGAAACAGGAAAATGGTGAACCAGATTCTCAAATTGAGGAATTTGTGAGTGCTCTAAAAAGTCAAGTGGAAATATTTGTGAACCGAATGAAATCAAACTCAAGTCGTGGACGTAGCATTGCTAATGACAGCTCTGTGCAAACCCTTTTTATGAACATCACAGCTATGCATTCCCAACTTCTGCGATATATTCAACAACAGGATGACAGCAGAGGTAAGTCACTGATTTATATCTTTGTTACACATTGAATTTTTTTGTTCAGTGTGAGGTAAATGTTTTACTTTTTTATTATGATGATGTATTTTGAGTAGAATCTGTATTACCATAGAACAAATATTGGAATTAGGCATATGGTGTTTTGCTCAGAGCTTATTAGCCCAATTGGTGACATGCTAGTACATTATATGAACATATATTGTACTTTTATTTATAGTTACGAAATTCATTTTTTTTTTTTAAATACAGGCTGAAAACTTGCCATTGCCCAAGTCAGTCTAGTGCTAGCTGCCACCATTGTATCTCCTGCAGATCAGTAGTTACGTAATTTAATTTTTCATCATTTTCTTAAATTTTGTTAGTGCTTCTCCTTTTGAGAGAATTATTGCTGTGTGTTTGGCAAATACTATTCTGTAGAGTTTTATTCTGTTGTTTGTGTTTTCATAATAAGTCTTAGAACATTGCTTCAGCTAGTCAGTAGTCAATCTTAAATTTTGGTTGTGTTTTTGTATTAAAAAGCTTTTATTATCGCGCAGTGTTACATATTGATCTGTACTCTTTGGTTTTGAAAAGTGTTGAGCTGTTTGACAGCTCAGTCAGCTACCAGCTGTCATTAGTGAAGCACTAATGTAGTAGCAAAGTGAATTATTTAGCTACTTTTTTGTTTTCACTGTTAGGTATTTTAGTAGCAGTGGTAGGATGGATAGTGTGTATCCATGCTGTGTACAGATGCAAGAGGACTTAGCTGCTATTCACTAACAGCTGAATGTGCTTTTGGCTAGTCATCGGTCTCCAGGCTGCTGCCTCGGGGTGTGGCAGCGGCAGAGAGTCTGGCGTGTTGCATAGGGCACCTTGTCGCTCAGATTTCCTACAATCTCTGCTGCTGTGACACCTTCTCATGTGCCAAACGCAATTGATCCACCCTTACCGCAGGGCATGGGATGGGTAGCGCGTTTGCGTTGCTGGGTGCAGAGGGCCATTGTGGAGGCTGGCTGTGTGGCATTGCCTGTTAATCCTGTGAGTGGATGGGTGGCAAGTCCTTCAGCAGGGTCCAAGCAGGCACATAGGGGGAGGGGTATGTTAGTGATTGGGAGCTCCAATTTTATACTCATTATGGAGCCCCTTAGACAGTGTCCAGCCCCAGAAATAATTCTTATAAAATCCTCAGTATGTCTGCCGGGGGGGGGGGGGGGGGGGCTCATCCGAGATACAGAGGCAGCCCTTACTCGAGATGTGGTAGCGGCCTTGCCAGCAGTTATTGAGTGTACAGACCACAGTCTTCTGCAAGTTGTTGCTCATGTCAGCATTAATTGCTCCTGTCACTTGGGTTCTGAGGACGTCCTCACATCATTTAAATCTGGTTGCAAACTTCTGTTCCCACAAGCCCAGTGGGCTGCCTTTATATAAAATTGTCAACAGTATCTTGCATCTTTAGAGTTGTTAAAAACATAAAATTTGTTAAGTTACAATCAGTTTTCTCAATCTTAATAATATTTCATATTCTCTGAAACATACATAAATATGCCTTTATCTTTCAATAACATTTAAACGTTTGAAAATGTTTCTAATAAGCAAAATTATACTTCAATATGATAAACAACAATGAACATTACATTTATCATAATAACGTGAAAAATATTAATAGCAAAAAATGTTCTTAACATTTATGTTGCTATGACTCCAGAGTATTTTTAATTCTGTCTCAACATTAAAACAAATAATGCTTATGCTGAGTTTAGATACAGTAGATTTGGCTTTTATTATGTTATTCACTGTTGTCAAAATGCAATCTAAAATTGATTACTACTAAAAGCTTGCATGCTCACATATTATCTTATTTACATTATATAACTTAAAACTGATTTTTGAGCTGAAATTCATGATGTCATCTGCTCATTTGTACATGTAGAGTTTCATTAAACTATTTCTTAATTTATTTTCCTACCAAGTTAGAGGCTATTTCATATTGCTTATTCACATTTTATACTAATTAGATTATCCACCGTATACTCAGATGTCTCATGGATCTTTGTTCAGAGTTTTCTGTTGTATCTGCCATATCAGTTTAATTGTGAAATACATAAATATTCATGCGTGGTAGACAATGAAAACAGTAGGAAGTCGTAGAACTAACATTAGTTGTTTAAAATTTCATGAACGACATTATAGGTATTTAGCTAGCCAGAAAGTAAGTCACAGAAAATTGTAAACGGTTGGGTGGGTCTCGCTTCGCAATGGTTAAGAATTAATTTTTTGTGTGATATATGGTAATACTACAGTACACATGATTCTTCATTGCAGTCTATTGTCACTGATGAACAAATTTTTATTTACTTAAAGTTTTCTGAACTTCGACAGTTCATCACATGAGGTTCTAATTCCATGTTTTGACTGTTATAAGTTCCAAAAGGTTTCTTTCAAACATGATTTGGGACTTAAAAGTTTCTGTTGAACATTTCTTAAAGTAATTAGTGGAGAATGTTTCGTTACATGAAAGTTGATTGTGCACTACCAAGACAACACTCTTATGAATGACAACCATAGAGTTACAGAAATAAGAGTAAATATGCAACTTTTGACATCAGTTTATATATCTCATTGGTATATCTCAGCTAGTTTTGTGCGGTCAAAGCTACCCCATCCTCATTAACTGTGTCCAACAAAAGCTAATGAAGAAAGTTCAAAGTTTTGCAGAAGACGTGAACAGGAAAAGCCATATAACAATATTTTTGTGAAGCATAGGTTACTTACTCACCACAGATATGTTCAGGCATAAACAGACTTCGTAGCTTTCAGCCCTTAATGCCTTCATTGGTCAGAGGACACACACACACACACACACACACACACACACCACACACACAGAGAGAGAGGGGGGGGGGGATGTTGGCAACACTACAGAATATCTATGTATATACCGCAGCAATCGGCTGTAGAGCAGGTATAGCATGATTTATTTATTTTATGATCTGTACGAAACTGTGATCATTTTAAGTGAAAGTTAGATTAGGCAGAGTTAAACAAGAATTTTTTTTTTTTAGTATGTGAGGCCATGTAGCGCCCAAATCTCTGGTTCAGAAACACTCAAATTATTGCTTACCCATAGTCGCTTGTGGCAAAGTTGCCAACATACACCCCGTGCTAATAACAAGGGCAAAAGACTCTGTAGTTTTACTGACTTGGCATGGCCAAAGTGAGAGCAACCAGTAGTGGTGTTGGTGTTGGTAGTGGTGTTGGTAGTGGTGGTGGTGGTGGTGGTGAGAAAGTGGCACAGAGAGAGAAGCAGGAAGGGAGGGGGAGCTGTACAGAACAGGTGGGGGGAATATGCCAATTTTGTCTGACGGACAGGGCGGAAGGGTGGAAAGGAACTGAAATGTGTTGCGGGATGAAAGATATATGTAAGGATAGTGTGGACAGGGAAGGGAAGGGTGGTGGAGGGTGAGGGTGTAGTTGGTCAAGGTAACAAGGAAGAAGGTTGCGGACTTGCAGTCAATTGGGCAGTGTGAAAGGTAGTGCTCAACAGTGGTTGTTGAGGAGTTGGATAAAGGTAACACAAGGCAGGAGTAGGACATGAAAAGGTTAGTGTTTTTTGCTGTGGCATCGTGAATGCTGCTTTAAAACTTGGAGGGCAAGGGTATCAATCTGGGAGATAGGCTGCAGATATTTGGGGTTGCACAGCAAGAGCCTCCAAACATACCCCACAGCCCCACATAGCTGACAAACCTTGCCTAGCACACCCTTTACATTTATCACACCCTTAGAAACTCCCCCACACAACTACACTAAATCCACAACCTAAACAGACCAAACACACAGTCATGAACCTCTCCTCCAAAAGCCTCAGTCCCACAGAAGTGTCGGCTCTTTCCAAGGGCCTCACCCTTTTCCCCACTCCCCAATTCAAACATGCCAGAAAGGGTCTTCTTCTACTACTATTCCTTAAAATGGAAACACCATTTTGCTACCAATTCCACCATCCAGACCCATACCAATACCAAAATTGAACCCTGCCTGATCCAATTCACTCCTCCATCCATTAGAGATCCACCCATACTGCTCCCAAATCACCCCTTCATAACTTTTCAGTATTTCCTAACTTCTAACCTGGCCTCACATTCTTCCTCCAAATCTCTCAAAACGGATCCAACCTCACACCCTCAGAAAGAAGTGCTATTCACAACTTAAAAACTGATCCCAACCGTATGATCCTATCTGATGGCAAAGAGTCCACCAATGTGGTTTTAGCCCGCAAGGACTATGTCACAGAGGGTCTCCTCCAACTGTCAGATTCTTCCACCTACACACTTTGCCACAATGATATCATCCCAGAAACCAAACAGGATCTCACACCAGAATCTCTCTCCTCCCTCACTCCTCCTATGCCCTGCACCCCTATTTTCTACATGGTTCCTAAAGTTCACAAACTCAACCACCCTGGACATCCCATTGTGGCAGTTATGGTGCCACCACAGAGAATCTCAGCTCTCGTGGACCAGTGCCTTCAATCTATTACCCTCAATCTACACTCCTACGTAAAAGACATCAATCATTTGCTCCAGACTCTCCACTGGTCCTCCTCCTTTACCATTTAGTACCATGCTTTTCACAGCTGATACCACCTCCCTCTACACCAACATCCCCAATGCTCATGGCCTTGCCATTGTTGAACACTACCTTTCACAAAACCAAATAGACTGCAAACCTGTAACCTAACCCACAATTACATCTCATTTGAAGGCATCACTTAGAAATAGATTTGCGGCACAGTCAGTAACACATATGGCACCTTCCTATGCTAACTTGTTCATGGACCACATGGAGAAATCCTTCCTGACTTCTCAGAAGCCCAAACCCCCTCTTATGGCTCAGATTTATTGATATCTTCATAATCTGGACTGAAGGTGATGACACACTATCCACATTTCTTCAAAAACCAACACCTCCATTTGCCTCACCTGGTCCTACTCAACCCAATGAGCCTACTTCTCAAGGATGGCCTTCTCAGTGCCTCCATTCACAACAAACCTACAAACCCTCAACAGTAACACCTCCATTTTGACAGCTGCCACCCATTCCACACCAAGAAGTCCCTCCCATATAGCCTGGCCACCTGTGATCATTGCATCTGCAGTGACAAGCAGTCCCTCTCCAAATATGCCAAACATCTTATTGAGGCCTTCAGTGGCAGCATTTACCTTCCAAACACAGTCCAGAAACAGATCTCACCAGCTCCCCCACACCCACTGCCTGGCCACAAAGGAGCACCCCTCTTGTTTCCCAATATCACCCAGGACTGGAGCTATTAAACCACGTTCTCTCCCAGTGTTTCAAGTACCTTTCATCCTGTCCTGAAATAAGTTCTTTCCTAACCAATATCCTCCTTCCTTACCCCCCTCTACAGTGTTATCCATTGTCCAGTATCCTTGTCCATCCCTGATCCCAATCCCTTGCCCCAAAGGCTCATATTCCTTCAATAGACCTAGATGCGAAACCTCTCCTATCCACCATCCCACCACCACGTACGACAGTCCAGTCTTATGTATTTCCTATCCCATGAAGGGGAAGGGCAACATGTGGAAGCAGTCACAGCATCTACAAACTTGAACTGCAACCACTGTGCAGCTTTCTACATGGGCATGACTAGTACCTAGCTGTCTATCTGGATAATGGCCATCAACAAACTATGGCTAGGAGACAGCTAGACCATCCTGTTGCAGAACATGCAGCACTGCAAAATGTAGCTCACTTCAGTGACTGCTACACAGCCTGTGCCATGTGGAGCCTCCCTACAGATACCAGCTTTTCTGAATTGTGCAGATGGGAACTCTCTCTACAATGTACCCTACACTCCTGCATTCCCCCAGGTCTAAACCTTCACTAATTCCTGCCTCCACCACCCTTCCATTCTCTGTCCACACTCTATCCTTACATTTGTCTCCCATCCTGCCACACATTTCAGTCCCTTCCGCCCTGTCCGTCAGACAACACTGGTGTATTCCCTCACCTGTTCTGTGCAGCTCTCCCCTCCACTCCCCTCCTGCTTTCCTCCCCATGCCACTTCCTGACCCCCACCACTGGTTGCTCTCCTCTTGGTCATGCCGAGTCTCTCACACTGCCCACAGTGGCTGGAGATGACTGTCGCGTGTGTGTGTGTGAGAGAGAGAGAGAGAGAGAGAGAGAGAGAGAGAGAGAGAGAGAGAGAGAGAGAGAGAGAGAGAGAGAGAGCTGTTGAAGGCCTTAACGGCCGAAAGCTATCAAGTTTGTTTATGCCTGTTATTTGTGCCTTTCCGCATCTCTGTGGTGAGTAAGCAACCTATCCTTCACGAAAATATTGTTGAATCCTTCTTGTAATTTCCATTGCTTTATACCAATGTTTGAACGAGAAAAACCAAGTAGTTCATATATTTTGCACATTTTCAGTACTGATATTGTATTGGATAGTGTTGTGAAGTAGTTCCTTACTTCTCCAAAGAGTATTTACAAAAGAAATTAACTGGAATTGTGTGAGGTACATACATACATACATACATACATACATACATCTTGTAGGCATCTACATAATCAGTTGAAAACATTAAATTTGGTCTTGTAGTACATGTATTCACTGAATTTGTCTACAAAATGTCACAAGCTTTAAACTAACAAAGATATTTATAAACCCTAAATTTTATTTTTATTTGATTTTGTGCCTAGATTCATCTCAGTTCTGTCATAACAATTGTCAGGTAACCCAATAAAGGGAAATGGCATGTGTGACTGCCCATCCTGTAAGCTTTGTTTTGTGTGTTCTATTTTAACTACATTGCTTGTAGTGGCCATTTTAACAGCAGCTGAATACTATGTATTTTCACAGTAGTATTTTAAAGAAAATGCCTTCTGCTACTACAAATGAAGTTTTCTTTTTATTTCTACAATTTGACTACATTTTTTGAGACAGAGATTCTAGCCCAATATTTACTTGATGTTGGAAAATCCCCAGAAAAACCATGTGCAGGCTGGCTAGTGTACCAGAACTGTAGTAGTTAATCTTGTACATGGGTTTAATTTGGGTGTTGCCCATGTCACTGTCTCGCAATCTACCACACTGTGGTATAAGCTGTATTAACAGGTGGAGGAAACCAGACCATGTAATGGAAATGGTCCAAAACCAACACAAGTTGTTCTGTGCACATAAGTGGTGAAGGGAAGCATTTTTTTTTTTTTTTTTTTTTTTTTTTTTTTTTTTTTTTGGGGGGACTTTCGACATTGTTCGCGACGTCTTTCCACACCTTCCTTAGGACATTGGGAGGCTGATGGTGCAGGTCATACATTTGTCATGTGTGCATTCTGGATTCGCCATCTCAAACCAATTTGTACATGGTAAACCCTCCTACCGCAGATGCAGTACCGTTGATTAGGGTGCCTGTGTCAAATTTCTTACCACAGATCCTAGCCAATAGGAACACAAAATGTGCAACTACGTGGGTTCAGCATTGGCTAGTGCAAGATCATAACACAGTAAAGCTCTCTATATATCAGCTCTTGACATGATAGCACACTCCCTGCTCTGCTGGCCCTGGGCTCATTTTCCTACTCTACCCATCATTATGATCACCTCTGTTGTACCATTGGTTGGGCATCCTCATTCTGTAATCTCAGGAATTGTATCCCATTTCTAGAATTATACCCATTTTGTTACACCACAACACTCATGTCTGAGTATGATTTGCTGGTTCTGTCAAACCTCTTCCTGAAAACACCTACAGCATTTACCTGCTCTTGCCATGCCTGTACATCTGTGCTGTTCCCCTTTCTTCTCTCCTGCTCAGAATCTGGGTATGCTGTTGTTCCCTTTAGTGAATTTAACTTTGGCACAGAAAGGAGTTAAATTCATAGGATAAAGCTTTTTGAAAATTTAGGTCTGAGCCCATTCAAGTAAAACATCTGCCTCACTACTTACATGATAGCAGATGAAGTTGTTACTCTACAACTACTTATATACCGTAGAAAAGTTCTTGAAGTAAAATTTTAAATTATAGATTGCAGTGGTTGTTCTTTTGAATGTTCTTGTATAATTTTTTTATGATTTGTTGATATACAAGTCATTGCCTTGTATGAAATACCCCGTAGGCGTCTTTCACAAACACCAAACGACACTACAGTATGTTGTCTTCAATAATGTTACCAACTGTGAACTACATCTGACACAACTATAACAGACTCCTGCTTTTAATGTTAATTTCATGCCCACTACTATCAAAGATGGATGTCAAGTTAATATATTTGAACATACGTCTGATAAACAGGTACTAACACTGAGCTACATATGAATAGAAGTGAAAGCAGCCACTACTAACATTTTACTGTACTCGTGTGACTGTATATCCACATAAGAAATTACTACAGTCAGATTACATGTATTGAGATCCAACTTAGCTCTCAGTAGGATTAATAGCCTATACAACTCCATTTTTATTCAGTATTATTGTGCTATCAAATTAGGACTGATTCAATTTACATAACACGCCGATCACTTAATGTGCTATCGGATTAAGATATTAATGTCGATTTGCTACTAAGAAAATGTATATAATTACTCAACTCTCGTAAAAGACCTTTTACATTCCAAAGTTTCTTTTTTAATTAAATAGGAATTAATGTCTTGAGCTAATGTTGATGACAAATCTTCTTCTTTCAGATTATTTTTGCCACTAATGTTGGCATCTAGGTCCTTATGCCATGTAATTTTGGCCTATTAATAACCTAATCAGATTTCACACACATACCACATATACTGAAGTAATCCGCGCACGTTAATTTTTTTTTTTTTTTTTGGGGGGGGGGGGGGGACCATGCGAATTTGTGTAGATCTTGGTGGGATGTCACATCTATTAAATTTCAAAAGACACGTAAATATCAAAACAATTCCCACCACACTGATTGAAAAAGAGAGAGAGAGAGAGAGAGAGAGAGAGAGAGAGAGAGAGAGAGAGAGAGAGAGAGAGAGAGAGGCGCACAATGTTGTCATATCCAGAGCATGTGAATCTCGCACTAACCCCATACAATTCTCGTACTTTACCTAATAAACATTCTCATACAAAATGAAAAATATTTTATTTGTAATGTATGAAAACGTACTCACAGTAACACACTAAAATGAACACTTGTGGAATCTGAGCTGTTAAATAAATGAAGCTGAAATTGGTATTACATGGTCATATATCTTTGTAAAAGTCTATACATCATGTATTTACATCAAAGATATTTGATAGCATAATAAGGAGCTTTGACATACATGTATTTTTCGTCAAAGAAATGTAGCGCCTCGCCATATATTTTATTATAAAAGTTGCTTGTCTTATCTCTGCTGCAACTGTATCCACTCTGAGTGTGAGCATGGCTGTTGCTAATCGACATGTGCATGCATTTGAACATAACTGCATCGCCACGCCGTAATTAGCGTTTAAACATGGTAGCAAGAAATTGCTGTAACTCTGTCTTCTCCAGATATAGTCGTTGTCACGTTCCGATACCGATGTGGGTAATATGGTGGTACTGAACAGAATAATACCTAACTGAAGTAGATAACGTACTTTATTACTCAGAAAGATGGTACTATAAACTACTCATTCTTATATCGACAATGCAACTGTTTGTACGCACCAGCTGCGCTTGCAAAGAAGCTGCCGGAGAGATACGCTACTCCACTACGTTTGTGACCGACTAAGGCAGCACACAATAAAAAGTTATTATTGTCCATTATCTTGAAATATGATGACAATAATACCCCTTTTTAACACCACGATGAAGATTTATGTCTAAGAAATATTATAATATTTGATAATATTTCTTTATCAAAGATTTTATCAAAAATATTATGTAATACCGGCCTAAAGAGATGTTTTTTAAAGCAGAGTAATCCCCGTCTGGTGTGTTTTGTTGTTGCAGATGTAGTAATTCCAACCTAAATTAGAGTAATCCGCGCACCCCAGTTTTTCGTTCATAAATTCGGGAAAAAATGTGCGCGGATTACTCGAGTATATACGGTATATATTCTGTGAAACTACTTCTGATTTTCTTTACAGCCTAAGCACATTTAGATATGGACTAACTCATTTATTATCTCTTTCCATATAAATAAAACTTTGGCAAAAATATCTGTGTCCCAGTCTTTAATATAATAGTCCTTTTGTTAGTAAAAGAGTCGGGAGATACTAGTAACTTTTACTCATATATGACTTGTGTTATATGTTTGAATACAGAAGATACTTTTCTACTCTCTCTTTCTTTCTGTATTCAAACACAGGAGAATGGTAATGTAATAAAGGGGGTTAATTTTTTGTTTTCAGTCTTGAGGCTTTTTCTTTTTTATTTAGTTTGAATTAAATCAGTTACAAGATATAGCTGTTGAGTGACTCTTGATTGTTACTCGCAAATGTCTTTATTTTTTAAAAGTTATAATAAAAATAAATAAAATAATAAACCTCTCAGCTCCACTGCCACCTGAAGCAAACCCCGTAACAAGTTAATACATAGCTTTTGTCTTGTTACAAAATCTGTAAACTGTCAACATGTAGCCATAGTGATTTATTATCTAATGACTCTGCAATCTTTTATTAACTTATACAATGTATATGTTTATGATGTAAAGTTCAAACTTGGGAGGGGGTAGGAAATAAGGAGATAATGCATTATAAAAAAGTGTTCAGTCATTGAACGATACAGAAAAAGATAAGACATGCTTGTCAGCTTTCAGATTAACAGTACACACAAACCAGCACACCCACAGACATACACATGATCACATACACATGCCTTTGTCACTGCATGGTGCCGGTTGGACATCAAAAGTGACACTGCTTTTTCTAGGTGAACTATGCTATGGTGGAAACTGTCTGGGGTGGGTGGGTGAAGGAGAGGAGATTGAATGGCAGGAAGAGAGATTGGGTGTGGGATCAAGAGCAGCTCAGGGGGAAGGATGATGCCAGGTGACAACAGGAATATGGGAAGGATCTGTATCTCCCTGCCAGCTTTTTATTTATTTTTGCTAAGCTGATGGGAACTATCCTTAAAACTTGCGCGCCCCCCCCCCCCCCCCACACACTCTCAAAATTACTCTGATTGTACAGTTTATGGGACTTAAAAATTATTCTGACCTCAACCTCTAGTAACCATTGTCCTCACATCCTCCACCCAATATGTACCCTTCCTCAGTCATACCACTCCCTCCTATTTCATGACAGCTTCCTTGTCTGCTGCCTGTCATCAGCTCACACATGTGAATCATGTACCTAGCTTTCATGCATACAACACTTCACTTCCTCATTTCTTTGCAGACACCTGGGAGCCTCACCTCTCCTCCCGAACTGCTAATGACCTGCATTCAACTCTTCTACTTGCCTCCCACTATCCTCCCTTTGACCCACGAAACCCCACCCCACACTAACTCCCACTACACATCAACTCACACCCCCAATGCTGTCCATCTAACAAAAGTATTTTCACATTGGGTGCCCAACCAATACCATATAATGAGAAGCTTATGTCTGTGATCAAGTTTATGTATGTGTGTGTTTGTGTTTTCAGACTCATCAGGCTGATATGCAAGAAATAATGAATGTCTGTTCTCTTTTTGTATTCAATTGTTGATTATGTAACACCTCTGCTTTTCAGAAAATATCTCATTATACCCAGTCATGTCATTTCATTGCACCATTCATCATGAATAAGTTCAATGAAACTGAGTAACAAACTATACCTTGTGGCACATGGTGTTAGTTGTTTTTACACGACATGCTCCATAATTTTATACTCTGAACTAGGCTATATCCTTATCAGAATATTATGTGCCAGAAGACATGACTTATTCAAAATTTCTTTAATTAAATGATTTTTCTTTTCCTGTCAGTGTATTATGAAGGACTTCAGGACAAGCTAGCACAAGTGAAAGATGCAAGAGCTGCTCTAGATGCATTACGGGAAGAACACAGAGAGAAGTTGAGAAGGCAGGCTGAAGAAGCAGAGCGTATTAGACAACTGCAGATGGCTCACAAACTTGAAATAATGCGCAAGAAGAAACAAGAATATCTGCAGGTTTGTCTTTCACCAAATTGCATTTGAATAGAGACAACATTAATGAATTATTTGCTGAATTGCTGCTGGTGAAGTTATGTAATGTCAAGCAATTTTATTTATACAAAACTTACAGCTCACAAAAGTTACTTAAAACAGAGATAATGATATAAATGTAGAGATGCCACTTAGTGAGCTCTTCACACATTACTCACGCTGGACTACCTACCACCCACCACACAGGACTCGTGAGGTGTCTTCCGTTGATAGTGATAAGGATAGCTGAGCATGAGGCTCCATTTCTGCTTCCCCCTCCCCTCTGGCTGCTACCCTCTTCATTACTTTCACATGTGCCATGGCAGAACTACTTCAGGTAGGATGACATACTAACTTGGTTCTTTTGCAGTCTTCCATTTGTGTGACTTAATGGAAACTGTGCAACAGAATGAGAACTCATCACTGCAGCACCTTCATAAATCTTATGCTGTTAACTGACAGTGTCTGAATTGTCTTGTCATGTCTGGTAAGGTTGGTGACTTACAGTTGTACTGACATTGTTCTGAGTCTATCCACCTGGAGGAAGTTTACTGGGGGAGGGGGGGGGGACTACATTTACTAATGGATATTTTATTATATCAAATGTAAGCTTTAATTAAGACTGACACTCACTGTGGTGGCACAGAAAATGAGAACAGTGGCACTCCAAGTGAGGAACAGACATAAATGGATCTTAGTGAGGCTGTTGTTGGGTGACAGAATTGGCCTCATCAAAGTTCGACTGAGAGTCCCTTGCATATTAATAGATCAGGCTTTTAAAGTATTACCGGGAAGATCTACCCGCAGAGGGCACACATTTATCCCACCTGCACGTTTCAGACATTAGTCTAGCAAAGTGCCTCTAACCAACCATGTTTTTGGTCTGTTCCCTCTCTACATCTGTAGGGTGAGATGTGTCAGGCATTAACATTAACAAACTCCAAATTAGGTAGCAACAGCAACTAATTGAATGCTAAACATCACTGTTCTTTCAACTATGGCTAGCAATAACAATGGTTTACATGACTTGTCCCACCTATGTGGCTCTTTACAGTAGTTTGAGACAGTTTCCTTCTCTGACACTTGCAAATGTGATGACATTGTTGTTCTCATGGGCATATATTTAACTTGCTGCCCCTGCTCAAATGTGCCTCTTTTTCAACCCTGGTATATGGTAACAGCCTGCCATAGCAGATCAACTATAGTGGAATTACCTACTAATTTTGTGAACTGTAATTCTGGGAGCACTAACAAGGGTGTTAGCAAGTTAATAGGCTGCTCCTGTTTTCGAACACTACATGTAATTGTAACTTTATAATTTTGTCTAGCCTCTGCCTTCCCTCTCATATTTCACAGCTTAGAGTGCTTTTGCTGACTTCCATCAGTCTTAGGCTAAATACTACATACTTAGTAAACAGTCAATACATGACAATATTCTGATCTTCAGGTTAGTATTGAGACTGTCTGTATGCTCGGTTCTTCTATTGAACTACTTCACTTGCAGATTTCTGATGACCATGAAATTAATTTTCATATGTACATGTCATTTGATGACAAGAAGCTGTATGAAATATTATTGCAACAATATAATGAGGGTAGTTTTAACTCTATGCAAAGACATTCCTCGATCAATGACAGACATTTTTTTTTATCCTGTGAGGTATTTCTTTTTATTTCTTCCTTACTCCCATTTCCTAAGCCCCAGCCATCCATTCCATTCATCCATTCTACCAGAAGATGTAACCACTGGCTCTGAAAGCTTGCACGTAGTTCCGTCTTTGCATTTTCTTCTGCAACCACATTTTGAGTAGATTTTTATCTGTCAGATATTATTTTCAAAATTGGATTAGTTTTGTTGTTACACGAAGAAAATCTGCCATTTATTAATTTGAAATCAGTGGGCAAGTGCTCTTGAATTATCTTGGATATGCCAAAGATTACAAAAGTTTCCGTCCAAGTAACATATGCACGGTTTCAGCTCCTATTTATTTGTGGGAAAAATTGAAAAGGGAATTATTTACACAACACTTATAGCTAACACAAAGATCCAGATACCAATGCAAGGATGCAGTTTAGTTATGACCCACAGTGTGGTTGTGGTTGTGGTGGTGGTGGTGGTGGTGGTGTTGGTGGTGATACTGTTACTTGCATATAATTTGGATGCTGATAAATTTGAGATTACTACTCTTGTAATTGTCATTTATTAGAATTATGTTTATAGACATGTGAAATAAATTTTGAAATTTAGTGGTAAAAAGAAACTAAAGGTGAGTCCTATCTTCCTTCTTAAGTAGCTGTGATTGATGTGTTCTACTTTAATTTTGTATTTTCCTATACCTGTGCATTACCACAGTTTGGCTTCCCTCTTTTGCAGTACCAGCGACAATTAGCTCTGCAGAGAATACAGGAACAAGAACGAGAAATGCAAATGAGGCAAGAACAACAGAAGCAGCAGTACATGAGGGGATCATTGCCCTATGGAATGCCACCATATGTGGGTGCACCAGGTATGCCCTACTAGTTACAGAACAATTTGATTTGTACATGTGTCAGTGTATTTATGATGTCACTGTAGGAAATGGTTTCTGATTATATTCTTCTATCTATACTGTGCAATTCCAAATAATGCTTAATGTTTCAGGTCCTCATCAAACCTATCCTCCATCAGGGCCTGAGAGTTCTCCTGTGCGTACCCACTATGGACCACCTAGTATGCCACCTGGAGGGCAGATGTTTACGGGTGCACCACCACAACCACCAGTAACAACAGGTGCTCCGGTTCAGGGCCCACATTCATATCAAGAATATCCACATTATACTTTGCCAGGTAGTGTTTCTATTGTTTATGTCAACAGTCTTGGAGTAAAATGAAATGTCATTAAGAAATTTTTAAAGTCATTTGACATTTTACTATATAGTCTTTCACACACTTGTAAATAACAACAACAATAATATACGTAAAGTTACACATCATACAGTATATATAAACATTTACTCCCACTAATATAATATTCTGTTATAATATACTATTATATTTCAGTTAAATCTTTAGGTAAAAACAGTTTCTCAATTAAGAACTGATTTAATTTGCCCTTCAAAAGATTGCATTGGAGTTGCTTTATATTATTTGAGAACTTATTATACAACTGTCTCCCAGCATTGAGAGGAATGTCACGTATAGCTGTTTTATTAGTCTGTATCTCATGAAAATCACATCTGGTTTGTGTGTTGCAGTTATAAAGGTTCATCACATCTATCTCATCATTGTCATTTACAAACATTGTAGTGAATATTATAGAGGAAAAATTCCTAGCAGGAAAATTTATATATATATATATATATATATATATATATATATATATATATATATATATATATATATATAGACAAAGATTACTCACCAGGTGAAGGAGCACAGGTGTAACAGCAGCACAAATAAACAGAACACACTCACATACACACAAACGCTAGCTTTTGCAGCCTAGCTGCTTCATCAGGCAGAAGGGAAGGAAAGGAAAAAGGAAATGATGAGGGTTTTAAGGAAGGGGATAAGGAGCCATTCCAATCCCAGGAGAGGAGAGACTTATCTTGGGGGAAGAAAAGGAAGGTAAACAAATACACACACACACACACACACACACACACACACACACACACACACACACACACGTTGTAAAACCTGCCCTATGCACACTTCCACCACCACTTACTCCAGTCCCGTAACCTGGAAGGTGTACACGATCAAAGGCAGAGCCACTTGCGATAGTACCCACGTGAACTACCAACTGACATGCCTGCACTGTGAAGCGTTCTATGTGGGAATGACCAGCAACAAACTGTCCATTCGTATGAATGAACACAGGCAGACAGTGTTTTTTGGTAACGAGGATCACCCTGTGGCTAAACACGCCTTGGTGCACGGCCTGCACATCTTGGCACAGTGCTACACTGTCCGGGTTATCTGGATACTTCCCACCGACACCAATCCTTCAGAACTCCGGAGATGGGAACTAGCCCTTCAGCATATTCTCTCTTCCCGTTGCCCACCTGGTCGTAACCTCCGCTAAATTTGAATTCCCGCCCGCCATCTGTAACATCTCAACACCTTTGCCTCGGTTCTCTGGACAGAGCCTCTGCCTCTAGAGGCATCTCTGTCTAACTTCTTAACTTCTTTGGTTTCTATAGTATGTCTGCCTAGGTGTGTTTGCGTCTGTGTAAATGTGTGTGTGTGTGTGTGTGTGTGTGTGTGTGTGTGTGTGTGTGTGTGTGTGTGTGTGTGTATTTGTTTACCTTCCTTTTCTTCCCCCAAGGTAAGTCTTTCCTCTCCCGGGATTGGAATGGCTCCTTATCCCCTTCCTTAAAACCCTCATTATTTCCTTTTTCCTTTCCTTCCCTTCTGCCTGATGAAGCAGCTAGGCGTTTGTGTGTATGTGTGTGTGTTCTGTTTATTTGTGCTGCTGTCACACCTGTGCTCCTTCGCCTGGTGAGTAATCTTTGTCTATTTTATACAAACATTGTAGTGTTAGACATATAAGTGACAGTCACCACACTTATGATATTTGGAATAGTCCCTGCAAGACTGACATTTGCTTATATTAGCCATTATGCTAATTGCTCTCTGTGGAAGCCTGAATACCCTCCACATGCCAAATTTGAATCCCATATTGCAAATGTGAGTGGATTAATACATGGGAAATTTGCTAAGGACAGGAGGAGTTGTTATGTTTGAGAGATGTGTACGTGAATGTTACAGGTAATATTTCTACTTAAATAACTGATATGCCCTTTCTAACAATGGAAATTCAAAGTTGGAATTCTATAATACAGTAAGGATAATTTGCAACTCACCACAAAGACGTATGTCGAGCTGCAACAGGCCCATTAAGACACTGAGACACAAACAACCTTGGCTTTCTTCAGAAAAAGAGACGGGATTCGCACAATAATACAGGTGCACCTCTGCATTCCGAATCATGATCTGTGGTTTGGGGATTGGGGGAGAAGAGAATGGGGAGAGGATGGAGTGAGGACAGCAAGATTGCAGTGGTGTGGTGGGAATGGATTTAGCACGGCCTTACACAGCATAAACAATGTGTTGTACTGGAATATGTGTAACATTTCACATGAAACAGTTTAGCCTATGTGTAACTTAATTGTAAATACACTAATTAGTTTGAACAGAAGTCTTATTTTACAAAGTAGTGGCATAGACAATAGCTTTTTTACAGTGCCTCAAACACGCAACCAGATGCAAATGACTTATTTTAAACAGGTTGGCGTCACTGTTTTATGGCACTACAGAACGAAAACTGTGAAATGTTCAAAAATAATTAAGGGCCGAGTGAAGGTACAGTGTCCTGGCAGAATTAAAAGTTCCATTGAATAGCTCTGCATGTACCTGCTACTCCCCAGGAAACTAGCATGGAGCATTACAATACCTGTAAACAAAACTAAAGGTTACAAACAAAACTACAGTTTTATTCTTATCTTAATGAAATGTTGCATGCTTATCCTTCAAAACCAGAGGAGCTTCAATGTCTGCCTAAGATTTCATATGGTGCATGGCAAAAGGTACCTTGAAATAATTTCAAGACACCACTTCACTGATCACGAAGTTAATAGAGAAATAATAGAGGAAGTTAATAGAAAAATGGAAGGGTAGAGGAGATGAACACAGAAAAGGATGATGAGATGAACAGAGACATTGAGTAGAGGAGGATATGGACAGAGAAAGAAAAGAGGAGGAGAGACAGACTAACTTAAGAATGGAATAAAGAATTACCTGGGCAATGCCATGTTTCCATCTAGTTATATTTTTGAGGTGGTAACTAATATTTTATAATTTCCATTTGCATGCGCTGTAAGACAATTTCTCCTCATTATTCACTCATTCCACAATATAATGAGAACAGTTAGCAACTCGCCATCAAGACAATGCCCTTTCAAGCCTCTCACCATCAATTTTTACCTTTCTTTTTCCCTCTTTTGCTCCTCACTGTGTGTGCTGTCAGGAAGTACCAATATCTCCACCCTTACTCTTTTCCTGCATCCTCCCTCTCCCCCACTTTGAACTCCACTCATTATTGGTGCAATACTTGCATGGTTTGTGTGCCTCAATGATACAAATAGCCGTACTGCAGGTGCAATCACAGTGAAGAGGTATCTGTGGAGAGACCAATCAATTGTGTGGTTCCTGAAGAGGGGCAGTAGCCTTTTCAGTAGTTGCAGGGGCAACAGTTTGGATGATTGACTGAGCTGGCCTTGTAACATCAGCTAATGTGGCTTTGCCACACAGCTACTGCGAACGGCTGAAAGCAAAGGGAAACTACAGCCATTACTTTCCCTGATGTCATGCAGCTCTAATGTTTGAATATATGATGATGGCATCCTCTCGAGTAAAATATTCTGAAAGTAAAATAGTCCCCCCATTCGGATCTCCGGGAGGATGTGGTCATCAGGAAAGACAATATTGGCATTCAATGGATCGGAGTGTGGAATGTTAGATCGCTTAATCAGGTAGGGAGGTTAGAAAATTTAAAAAGAGACATGGAAAGGCTGAAGTCAGATATAGTGGGGATTAGTGAAGTTCAGTGGAAAGAAGAACAGGATTTCTGGTCAGGCGAGTACAGAATTACAAATAAAAAATCGACTAGGGGTATTACAGGAATAGGTCTGATAATGAATAAGGAAATAGGAATGCAGGTTAACTATTATGAGCATTATCATAGTCAAGATATATACAAAGCCAACACCTACCACAGTAGTAAAGGTTCATATGCCTACTAGCACTGCCAATGATAAGCAGATTGAAGAAATGTATGAGGACGTAAAGGAAATTATTCAGACAAATAAGTGTGAGGAAAACTTAACTGTGATGGGAGACTGGAATTCGGTAGTAGGAAAAGGAAGGGAAGAAAAAATAGTAGGTGAATATGGACTGTTCAAAAGGAATGAAAGATGAAGGCCTGGTAGAATTCTGCACGGAATATAATTCAATCACAATGAACACCTGGTTTAAGAATCACAAAAGAATGTTGTATACGTAAAAGAAACCTGGAGAGACGATACGGTACCAGATCGATTTTATAATGGTAAGACATAGAGGTTTTAAACTGTAAGACTTACCCGGGGGCAAATGTAGACTTGGACCATATCTTGTTGGTCATGAACTGCAGGCTAAAACTGAAAAAAACTGCAAAAAAGGTAGGAAAATAAGGAGATAGGACCAGGATAAATTGAAGGAAACTGAAGTTCTTGAGAATTTCAGAGGGAGTTTTAGGCAACAACTGACAGAAACGGGGGAAAATAAAACAGAAGAAGAATGGATAGCATTGAGAAATGACATAGTGAAGGCAGCAGAGGGCAAAATAAGTAGAAAGCCAAAACCTACAAAAAATTCTTAGATATCACAGGAAATACTGTACTTAATTGATGAAAGGAGAAAATATAAAAATGCAGTAAATGAAGCAGGCAAGAAATGAGATTGACAGGAAGTGCAAAATGACTAAGCAGGAGTGGCTAGACGCCAAATGCAAATCTGTAGAATAATATATAACAATGGGAAAATTGGATACTGCCTACAGGAAAATGAAAGAGAAGTTTGGGACAAGAAAAACAGCTCTACGAATATTGAGAAATATTGAGAACTCGGATGGAAAACCAGTTCTCAGCAAAGAAGGGAAAGCTGAAAGTTGGAAAGAGTACATAGAGGAGCTCTACAAAGGGAATGAACTTAGAGACAATGTTGTAGGAAGGGAAGAGGAAGTATATCAAAATGAAATAGTTGATACTATACTGAGAGATGAATTTGGCAGAGCCCTGAAAGACCTAGGTCGGAACAAGGCCCCGGGAGTAGATGATATTCCCTCAGAGCTACTGAAGTCTCTAGGAGAACCAGTCATGACAAAATTGTTTCACCTGGTGTGTAAGATGTATGAGACAGGTGAAATACCCTCAGACTTTAAGAAAAATGTAATAATCCCCATTCCAAAGAAATCAGGTGAAGGCAGGTGTGAAAATTACAGAACCATCAGTTTGATAAGTCATTGTTGCAAAATTTTAACGTGAATTATCTACAGGAGAATGGAAAAGCTGGTAGAAGCTGACCTCGGGGACAATCAGTTTGGATTCAGGAGGAATGTAGGAACACTTTAGGACTTATCTTAGAAGACAGATTAAGGAAAAGCTAACAGACATTTCTAGCTTTTGTAGATTTGGAGAAAGGTTTTTACAGTGTTGATTGGATTAGACTCTTCTAAATTCTGAAGTCAGCAGGGGTAAAATGAAGGGAAAGGAGAGTTGTTTACAACTTGTACAAAAACCAAACAGCAGTTATTAGACTTGAAGGACATGAAAGGGATGCAGAGGTTGGGAAGGGTGTAAGACAGGGTTGTAGCCTTTCTCTAATTTTATTCAATTTGTAGATTGAGCAATGGATTAAAGTTCAGGGTGAAAAAATAAAAATCTTGCATTTTGCTGATGACATTGTAATTCTCTCAGAGACAGCCAGGGACCTGGAGGAGCTATTGAAGGAATGGACAGTGCGTTGGAAGAAGCATATAAGATGTACATTAACAAGAGGAAAACGATGGTAATGGAATGCAGTCCTTGAAAATCAGACGATGCTGAAGGAATTAGATTAGGTAACGAATCAGTATAGGTGGTAGATAAGTTTTGTTACTTAGGTAGTAAAATAACATATGATGGTTGCAATACAGTATAGAGGGTATAAAATGCAGAATGGCAATGGAAAGAAAAGCGTTTTTGAAAAAAGAGAAATTTGTCAACATCGAATATTAAATTAAACTTAAAGAAGTCCTTTCTGAAGGCATTTGTGTGGAGTGTTGCTTTGTATGGGAGTGAAACATGGATGATAAACAGTGAAGATAGGAAGAGAACAGGCATCTGAAATGTTGTACAGAAGAATGCTGCAGATTAGGTGGGTGGATTGCATAACAGAGGAGATACTGACCAGAATTGGGGAGAAAAGGAATTTCTGGCATACCTTGACCAAAAGAAGGGGTCAATTGATAGGACACATACTTAGACATAAAGGAATTGTGAATTCGGCATTGGAGGGAAGAGTGTGGGGAAAAATCGCAGAGGGAGACAGAGATGAAATAGTAAGCAGATTCAAATGGATGTAGGGTGCCTTTCTTATGACGAGATGAAAAGGCTTGTTCAGGATAGAGTAGGGTGGAGAGCTGCATCAAACCATTCTCCGGACTGAAGAAGAAGAAGAAGAAGAAGACAGCGACAGCAAATTGCAATCTATCCGTATAATATTGTTGGTCTTGAAACCTCAACTGTGCATTCTTCCTCTTTAAGTGATTTTTGCCAGAATGTAACAAGGCCACATATTGCAATATTGAAATGAGGCCTCATATACCATGTATAACTGATAAGTTTAAGTTCTACACCAAATAGCAAATCATTGAACAAAGTGACAAGATGGCACACACTCATCTAGTGAAAAAGTTAGTTCTGCCAATAACACATAGGAACAACAAAAGTAAAATAAATAAACTAAACAAACACAGTGAAAGCAGCAGAAATCGACCAGTGATCAGTCAATTTGCAGAATCAGGTGGGAAGAAGATAATTAATAAGTCTTATAAACATGAAGGTAAAGGCTACTACACTGCAAAATCTGCAACTAAGTACAGCTGGTAGTCGTAGAAGAAAGTTTATGGATACTCTACAAAGTATTAATAATCCAATCCAAGGAAACAGCATGGTGAAACAGTAACATTTAGATTTAGATGACAAAAGTTGCATGAAAGTGATTTTGTCTCCTGTATAACAGTGACAAACTTTTATAAATTTTGAAGAACAAAACAAGTTTTTAACATGTACCTGTTACTACCATCCCATTTTAGTATGATGTAATATACAGATGATGTGTCAACAGAGAAATAAGGAAAACAAGTGCAAAATTAAACATTTTTGTTTAAGGTATGAAAAATGTATGATATTGGATTTAGCCACGTAAGATCAAAAGCATAGATGCTCAACATGGACTACATTTGGACCATGAGTGTTTTCCTGTGTAAAAAAATTACTAAATTAATAACAGAAAAGATCAAACTGAATACCTTAATATATTTGCAAGTAAAACTGAAGCCCTTTTGTTTTAGAGTAAATTGGCTTTAATTGTGCACAAATGAATGTAACAGGCTTACTGAAAGCACCAAAGAAGATGAAAAATTTTTAAAATAATAGACCAGAATGTCAAGCAAATCACTAACAAAATGAATCAAGTTAATGAATTTGTTATTGTCATTGTCGTCGTCGTCGGAGACTGATAATGCCATTTAGCATATTCCCTCTTATAAAACTACTCCACAATGTCCTATTCAGTAGTAACATGGGCAACTTGTCTGATGTTAAGCCTGTTACTTCAAAATCATTCCTAACTCAATCCAAGCCCTTTCTCCTTGGTCTGCCTTTATTACTCCTACCCTCTACTGCCGAACCCATGAGTCTTTTGTGTAACATTGCTTCTACCATGCATGTATGAACCCCTCCCCCCTCCAAGCCTATTACGTTGTCTTAGTTCTAAAGCGGTTTTATTTGGTTATTTTTTGATTGTCAGTTTTATATTTAATGTATTATTCCATTTTCACTTTCTACCTTATCTGGAGTAAGTAGTTAAGCAATATTACAAGCTTAAATAATTAACTTGTAATAAGCAATCTTGTAATATCACTGAATTACTGTGAGCCAGCCGCGGTGGCCGAGGGGACTGCAGCGCACCAGTCACGGTCTGCACGGCCACTACGGTCGGGGTTTCAAATCCCCCCTCGGGCATGTATATTTGTGCCGTCCTTAGGATTAGCTAGTTCATAAGTAGTTTGTCAGTTTAGGGACTGATGTCCCCTTAGTTAAGTCCCATAAGCTATACAGACATTTGAACGTTTGAATTACTGTGACCAGATAAGGAAAACTATGATAATCAATACAGAAAATATAGAGCTGAGAATTAATAAATAAGCAAATGCTTAGGCAAAGAACTAAAACAATCTTTTAATCAAATATGCTGTCGCAACTAAGTCAATCACGTATGTGAGACTGCTTATTTTGTTTTCACCTATTTTAATCTCTCTCTGCCAGACTATCATTTTCAACATATGATCCATAGATAATATGAACAATAGTGGTGACAGATTACATCCTTGTCTTGTCCCTGAAATTAGTCTGATACATGAAAATTTACCGTCCACTGTAAGCCAGACTATCTATGTAAAGACCTTTAATTGTTCCAGAAGTTCATTTTATAGTCCATAATTTTGTAAAACTGACAATAACTTCCACCTAAGAAGTCTGTTCTGTCTACAAAACATAGACACAATTCCCTTGTATAGTTGCAGCCCTTCTCCGTTATCTGCTGTAAGATAAAGAACTGGCCCTGACAGCCTCTAAGATGCCAAAATCCACACTAATTTCCAACAAACTTGTCTCCAACTAATACTCGCACTCTCCTTTCAACAATACCTGAGAAGATTTTGCCCAAAATTCTAATTAAAGAGATACCTCTGTAATTGATACAATGTTTCTGTTTTCGTGCTTGAATATTGGTGTTATTACTGCTTTTGTCTTATTAGACAGAACCAGTCCCAATGCCAACACCACTGCAATTAGCCAGTATTACCATTTCAATCTACCTGTATCTCTTCATTGCACTGTAATCTATTGAGCATTTTCTCCACTGCCTCAAATGTGAACCTGTTTTTATCATTCCTATCCCATAGTACCTCAAAATCTGAACATTACTGAATGTGTTTCCACCAGCATTCAGCAACTTTTCGAAATATTCACTCCAAGACCTCCACAAGATTCACTAGCACCTTTCCTGACCAGCTCAAACATCATTCTTATCTCCCTTTTGAAAACTTATAATTACACTCTACAAAATTTTTCAGTAGCTTGGTCCAATTTTTCCAACCTATTTCCAAAGTCTTCCCATTTTATCTGCTCAGATGCTGCGATTATCTGTCTGGCAACAGATCGAAGTACCTCTGAGGTGGTTGCTAACCTTATCATATTTACTTGAATTCAAAACTGAAGAGACTAAATGCACAGTATTATGCTAAACAGAATGAAGGTACTGCCCGCAAAGGACCTTACAAAGTATGTTCATTTTTGGTTGATTAAATCAACAAAGAGGTTCCTGATAGTGTTACTGAATTGCACCTGTTCTCAGATGAGTATCCAGTAATATTAGCAAACCAACCTGGAATATAGTAAATGAAAATGTTAACACAGAGATACCAGGTTGTAGCAAACTAACACTAGAAGAAAATAGATTATTGGCGAGTGATGGAAAGACAGTATTTGAGGCCTTCAGAATACATTTTAGGGAGGCATAAAGAGAGAAAATCTGATTAATCATCACTACAAATAAACCCAATTAAAATGAGTAATTCATTTTTCCTAAGGTGTGTAACAGAATATGAGGTCATGAAAATAAACTCAAAAACATCTAGTGGCTGGAATTACATATAATCTACATTACGTAAAGAATTCAAAAATGAATTGATGACACCAATAACACACTTAATAAACAGTTCAATTGGCCATGGGATCTTTCCTGAAGTTTGAAAAATTACTGAGATACAACCAGTATATAAAACAAATAATTACAGGCCAATCTCACGGATGTCTACTCTTGGCAAGTTGCTTGAAACAGTAATGTAACCAAGTAGAGTCTTTCTTCTCTAAATACAGCATATTAAACTACTGTAAGCAAGGTTTCCTAAGAATGATACACAATAACAGTAGCAACTTTTTCCTCATGAGCTGCTAAACAGACTGAATAAGAGTAGATTAGATTAATAATTGTTCCATAGATCATATATACAACATTTTGTAATGATGTGGAATGTGTCAGTTTATTAAATGTTTTCTACACTTGACAATCAGTATTTTAAGGATTTTTATTACATTTTTGTTGTTTTTTATTTTTATTTTATTTCATTTTTCTTTTTATCTAAAAATTCATCTACATTGTAGAAGGAGTTGCTGTTCAGAAATTCCTTTAATTTCTTCTAAATACTAGTTGGCTATCTGTAAGACTTTTGATGCTACTTTGCAATTGACCGAAGACTTTTGTGACAGCATCATTCATTCCTTTCTGTGCCAATGTTTGATTTAATCTTGAATAGTGAATATCACCCTTTCTCCTAGTGTTTTAGCTATGCACACTGCCATTACCTTTGAATTGGGTCGGATTGTTAATAACAAATTTCATGAGCAAATATTTATATTGTGAAGCTACAGTGAAGATCCGTAGATCCCTAAATAAATGTCTGCAAGATGCTCTTGGGTGGGCTCCAGCAATTATTCTGATTACACGCTTTTGTGCAATGAATACTTCTTTACTCAATGTTGAATTGCCCCAGAATATGATCCCATATGAAAGCAGTGAATGAAAATAGGCATAGTAAGTTAATTTACTGAGATGTATATCACCAAATTTTGCAATGACTCTGATAGCATAAGTAACTGAACTCAAACGTATCAGGAGATCTTCAATATGATTCTTCAAATTCAGTCCCTCGTCAATGCAAACACCTAAAAATTTTGAATATTCTACCTTAGCTACAGATTTATGTTCAGTCTAAATTTAATTAATTGTGACATGCCATTTACTGTATGAAACTGTATATACTGGGTTTTATCAAAGTTTAATGAGAGTCCATTTGTAGAGAACCACTTAATAACTTTCTGGAAGATATCATTTACAATTTCATTAGTTAATTCCTGTTTGTCAGTTAAGATAACTATATTTGTATTATCATCAAAAAGAATTAGCTTTGGATCTTCATGAATGTAGAATGGCAAGTCATTATATATATATTAAGACCAGCAAAGGACCCAAGAGCGAACCTTGTGGGTCCCATTTTTTGATACCTTTCCTGTTAAAATTAATTCCTCTTTCATCTATATCATGTGAACTGCTTATTTCTGCACTCTTCCATTTGTGCACTGTCCCACTCATACCACAATATTAAGCTTATCTAGAAGAATCCCATGATATACACAATCAAAAGCCTTTGAGAGAGCACAAAAATCCCACCTGGTGATGTCTGTTTATTCAAAGCATTTAATATTTCATCAGTGAAGGTATATATAACATTTTCAGTTGAAAAGCTTTGTTGAAAACCAAACTGACATTTTGTTAGAACTTTATTTTTACTAATATGTGAACCAACTCGAGAATACATAACTTTTTCAAAAATTTTGTATAAAGCTGTCAGAAGTGAAATGGGATGGTAGTTGTTGACATTGGACGTATTCCTTTTTTTGTATGCAAAGATTTAACAATAGCATATTTCAGTCTATCTGGGAAAATCCCCCGCTTTAAAGAGCTATTACAAATATGACTGAGAATCCTACTTATATCTTGGAAACAAGTTTTTAATACTCTGCTGGAAATGCCATCAATTCCATATGACCATTTACTCTTGAGATAGTTTATTTTCCTAATTTCTGAAGGAGAGATGGATGGAATTTCAAATATGTCAAATTGTGTGGGTATGTTGTGTGGGTATGGCCTGTTCCATTAATTGCTTTGCTCCTTCTAATGAACATTTTAAATGTTGTAGAGAAAATAGGATCTAAAAGTAATCATTAAAATGTTTTCAACTTCTGACTTCTTGTTAATAAAGTTTTCATTTGTTTTGATGGTAATACCCTCTTTCTTTGCTCTTGGTTGCCCTGTCTCCCTATGAATAATATTCCAAATTGTTTTAATTATCAGAGGAGCTAATCTCAGACATGATGCACATGCTTCTTGATTTTTAAAAACTTTCTCTTTCCTGTGGACAGATATAGTTCTCTTTTTCGGTTGCAAGATATTTTTATTCCTAGTAAGCCATGGTTTTTGCATGGTTTCTTACAATTAAATTTAACTAATTTCTTGGGGAAACAGTTATCAAATACCCTTACAAATGTATTGTGAAATAAGTTATATTTTAAATTAACATCATGTTCGTTATAAACCTCACCCCTGTCTAACTGCTGTAGACTTGTTTGAAATTTCTAGTTGTTAAGTCATTAATCAAGCGCACAGTTCTGGAGGACTGTTTCGAATTACTGAACGGAGCTATGTCATATACTGTTACTAGCTGTGCACCATGATCAGAAAGACCATTCTCAATGGGACAAGTATTTATGTTGTTAAACATATCTTGGTGTATAAAAAAGTTATCTATTAATGTACTGCTGTCCTTTACTACCCGAGTAGGAAAATCAATAAAGGATGTCAGATTGAATGAGCCAAGTAAGACTTCCAGGTCTTTCTTCCTATTACACTCTTTCAGTGAATCTACATTGAAATCGCCACAAATAATAATTTGCTTCCCCCTATCTGACAGATAGCACGACAAGACATCAAAGTTTTCCAGAAATAACTGAAAGTTTCCTGAAGGGGACCTATATACTGTTACAATTATAAGATAATCATCATTGAATATAATAATGGAAAGTCCAGGTTAGAACTAATTATAGTGAGGACAGTCTACAACTCACCGCAAATACGTGGCAACGAGCTGTGACAGGCATATACAAAAGACACACACATACAACACATTCAGCTATCGGCCATGGCCTTCTTCAGAAAATAGAACACTCATGAAATCACACAGGGACACAACACAGTCAAACAACCATCACATCAGATTGCCGCACTTCGAATCACGCTCTGCAGCAAATCAGGGGTGGGAGGGGAGAGGGGATAGGAAGGTTACGTCACGATGGTGAGGATGGGTTAGATGGGAATAACGAGATGCAGCTTAGGAATGGAGTGGGGAAGCGGGTGAGGGGAGAAAATAAAAAAAAAGTAAAATAAATATATATAGAAAATATAGACCGCAAACACACACACACACACACACACACACACACACACACACAATCGCACATTCACACACAACTCAAAATAGGCGAGGTTTGGGATAGAGAGGTAGGAACTGTGAGGTATGGAGAAAAAATATATAGGGAAATTATTGTAGGTTGAGGCCTGGTTGATTTTGGGATCGGAGAATGTATTGTAGGGATAACTCCCATCTGTGCAGTTCAGAAAAGCTGGTGGTGGATGGGAGGCTCCAGATGGCCTGGGTTGTGAAACAGCCATTGAAATCAAGCATGTGCTCTGCTGCATGCTGTGCTACAGGATGGTCCACCTTGTTTTTGGCCACAGTTTGGTGGTGGCCATTCATCCTAATGGATAGCTGGTTGGTGGTCATGCCAATATAGAAAGCTGTACAGTGTTTGCAGTACAGTTGGTAAATTACGTGGCTGCTTTCACAAGTGGCCCAGCCTCTGATAGGATAGGATAAGCCTGTGACAGGACTGGTACAGGAAGTGCTGGGTGGGTGGATTGAACAGGTTTTGCAGCGGGGTCTTCCACAAGGATATGATCCCTGTGGCAGTGAGCTGGGTTTCGGGGTGGCATAAGGATGAACCAGGATGTTGTGAAGGTTGAGAGGGCGACGGAACACCACTTTAGGATGAGTGGGAAGGATCTTGGGCAGGATGTCTCTCAGTTCTGGGCACGAGGATAGAAAATCAAAACCTTGGCGAAGGATGGAATTTAGTTGTTCGAGACCAGGGTAGTACTGGGTGACAAGGGGAGTGCTCTTTTGTGGATGGTTTATGGTGTTGGGATGAGGATTTGGGGTGTGTAAGGATATGGCACGGGAGATTTGTTTGCGGACTAGGTCTGTGGGGTAGTCTCTGTTTGTGAAGGCCTTTGTGAGACCTTCAGCATATTCCGAAAGGGAATTCTTGTCACTGCAGATATGCCGTCCACGGTTGGCCAGGCTGTAAGGGAGGGATTTTTTGATGTGGAAGGGATGGCAACTGTCAAAATGTAGATACTGTTGGTGGTTAGTTGGTTTAATTTGGATGGAAGTGTGGATGGAGCCATCAATGAGGTGGAGGTTGACATCCAGGAATGTGGCACCTACCATGCTGCTCTACACAAAACTTTTTTGTTTCTAAATTTTTTACACTGTGATAGCTTTGACATATATGGTAACTCCTCCTCTTATTCTATTATCTCTACTTACATTTGAAGCTAATTTATATCCACTGACATTCACATTTTCCATACCAATGACAATGTGATGCTCACAGGCATAATATATCTATCACATTATCAGTCTCTATATCATCTAAACAAACCAAAAGCTCATCTGTTTTATTCTTTAGTCCCCCAGTATTCTGGTGAAAAATGCTAACATTATTTTTTACTTTATTTTTCTGAGAGACATTTGATTTTTCAACATTTTTAGCACTTGCCTGCCTGGGCTTCTCACTGGACACCGATCTTAGACTAAAAAAGTACTTCCATGAATTGCAGTGTCCCCCCTTAAGGATTTTGCTATCAACCCAGCCACTTTACCCTTCCTTTCCTATTGAGATGCAGGCCATGCCTAGTGAAATCTCACCTATCAATAACATCAACAGGAACCAAACCTATGTCTGAAAGATTAGCCGCCCTAAGCATTGATCAATCTCCATATTGAACCACCTGACAGAGCGGTTCAGTTGCGGTTGATCATACCGCATGAAAGTAGACAACAGTCCAACATTTGTCTGGGTCATTGCAGAAGCTATTTTAACCAGGTCACACTCGATACTGTAGCCCTCATCCCTATCAATGCTGTGCCCCCCCCCCACCCACCCCCCACTATCACAACATAATCCTCTTTTGTGAAACCCTTACACAAGGACTCTATATCCTCTACCACCTGGCTAAGACCTGCACTGGGCTTGAAAAAGTTTGTGACCTTTTCAAAACATTGTTAGAACTTAAGTACTTAAACCATTCTTGTTTCTTGCCCCCCCCCTCCTCCCCCCTCCCGCCACAAAAACCTATAGTGAACTATGTGGTTGATACATCATTTGTCAGCTTGGACCTGTACTGAGTAGTTAGCATTCCAAAGCAATGAAGAGAGTGATGCCACCCCGCCCACCAGACACTTGTGTTAAAATGAATGGCAAAAGGAGCGTGCCTGCTGACATTGTCAGCAATGAAAATGCACACGAGGAAGCATTTCCCTCTCATATCCCCGCTCCTCGCAGTACATCGTGGTTATCAGTCAACTTATCTTCTACAGATTGTCCAGGATAACATTATGATCTGACCAAGATCTGAGGTTGGCAATTTCAGTGGTCACAGGCCTACTGGTTTCTCATTTTCAACTTATTTTCATCTGAAGATATGAGTAACAAATGGTGTGTGTGTGTGTGTGTGTGTGTGTGTGTGTGTGTGGTGTGTGTACAGTGTTCTCCATCACAAATATTTTATGGACTGCGAAAACAATATATTTAATGTGCAAACTGTGAGGAAGTAATTATAACAACTCATTTGAACAATAGTTCATGTGGTGATCATTGTGTGAAAATACTGACTTCTGGAATGACACACATTCTTCTGCAAAATATAATTCACAGCGAAATATGTAAAATGCGTAAGTAATCATGACTGACTTTCTTGCTTGTCTGCATGTGAGATCTGTAAAAGGAAAAAAAGTATTTCTTTAATTAGTTACACAATTTATTTGACTTTTAATTGTGTGACTAGTTATGTTCAAATCCGGCCACCCTGTAAATATTAACATGCCCAATCCGAATTTAACAACGCCAACCCTGCATGTGCGAGAACATGGCCTGAGAGAGGGAGAGGAGACTAGTTATATTCAAAATGTTAAAATGTTTGTAAATCTATTGGTCCAAAACTGCTAGGGTCATCAGTCCCTCGACTTACAAACTACTTTAACGTAAACTAACCTAAGGATAAAACACACACACTCATGGCCCAGGGAGGACTCGAACATCCGATGGCAAGCAACTGCATGTTTCGCAGCAAGATGCCTTAGAATGCTTGGCCACTTCACTGTGGTGAGTAACTATGTTTGGTTAATTTTAGTATTAGCATCTGACTTGGCAGTCTTAGTTATTGAGATTGCCTTGTATGTTGTTTGTCCCATCCCAAAAACTTGTAATTCCAATTCTTATTCCATTGCTCTCATGTTCTTTAAGCAATTATATGCTATTCCTGTTGTGGTAATAGTTCTCTAAAGTAAGTGATTTCGAGAAAAGCAAATGTAAATATGAGAAACACCTAATAAGACAGGTTAGTTTGGGGGGGGGGGGGGGGCGGAGAAACACTGGCTTTGTTCACAATATATGTGTGCATCAATTCATGTGTTTATGTATGCTTTTACTTTGGAAATCTGTTCACCCTAGTCTAGTTCCATCTGTAAGAATAAATCAATAGCTCAGTCAGCCACAACACTAAAGAGATGTTTCAGTTTTAAAAATGATTACAGGGTTCAACCGACAGAAAAAGTATACAGACTTTATTCCGACCAACACCTAAATGTATGACCAACTGAATGTTTCTTTCATTTGCTCCTACTGATTGGTTCCACTCAAAAGGACAAATGAATTTTCGAAAACACTGAATCAGTTGTTTCATTTTGTTGCCCACACCAAATAATGTTACTCAAATGAACAATTCAACTGATACGCTAAACTACAACCAAATGTGTCAATTTTTTTCGAACAACTGAATGAAACATTTTTATTCATCCTGTTGTTTCCATCACTAATGCAGCCAAGTCTATGCTTGATTTTGACAGACGCTTTACAACCTGGGCAATCTGGATTCTCCCTAGCCTCCCCCTTCCACTACCTTCCGAACTACTCAGATGGGATTATCCTCATAGTACGTTCTCCGATCCCAAAGTTGTCCCGGTATCAATCTACAGTAACCTATTCCGCCAGCCCCCACCCCCACATCTAACATTTCCTGCCCCCTTTATCCTACACCTCTCCCACACTGTGCACATCAAAACTAAAACACCATCATTTGAATTAACTTTTGTGACGAGTCCTGGTCCTGAAACAAAATGGTTTATCAGCAACAAGATAAGAAGTACCGTAATCACGGTTCTGCACTAAAAGTATGGTATGCAATGATGTCCCTCTCATCTGAGATTCAAGGCCTCCCATTTCAGCATCATCGGTCCTAACAAGACCAACCTTCAACCGTCCAGAACCTCTGAAAATTTTTCTAGTTTCATACTAAAATTAAAATCAGCTCCAACAAATTTTTACATCCGTAGTTTTCATTATTTTTTCTCCCTGCTGCAGGCCACCTTCTCTATGCTGGCAGTGACGCTCCTTAATATCAGCCGGCAATGTGCGCATCCACAACTGCTGTCTACATGCAGCTTCTCTCATCTCACGATCTGAGCACCCCATCTGTAACTGGCACCCCAACCACCCACAGCTTTTCAGCCCTTTAAAAAAAAAAAAAAAAAAAAAAAAAAAACTTGTTACGCACATCTTACATTGGTAGAATGACTTGAAATTGAGTGTGATTTGCTACGAGGAGATCATGTTACATTTCAGTATCTCATATGACATTTCTTATGAACAATGTGTGATACAGTGATGTAATTTTCTGGGATGTGGAGTGCAATATTAGGAAACTGCAAGTGAAATGTTTGTCAGATAGAGTTCTTATCCCTAGAGGAAAATGTGCCCCAAATTTGGTTGAAATCAGTGCAGTGGTAGACCTGCAATAGTGTCACATGATGCAACAGTTCTTCATGTCTTTCACTGTTTTGACAACATATCTACTGAACTGTGTGTAGTATGCGATTGTTACACCCACACTAATCTCCCTCTTGTTTTGGAGACCATTTCTGTTGTTGTTGTTGTTGTTACTGCCACCTTCAGCCCTGAGACTGGTTTGATAAAGCTCTCCACACTAACCTGGCCTGTGCAAGCCTCTTCATCCTTGAATAAGAACAGCAACCTATTTCGTTTATCATCCGCTCCATGGACTTTGTTTCGACTCAAATCTTTCAGTGCTCTGTCTAATTAGTCTTGCAGTATTGTTGCTCCTGCCTCATCTTCACAAAATTTCATCAAGATTGGAACAAAACTGTAGACTTGTATGATATATATGGATGCTGTTTATATATAAAGATGAGGATAGAACACAACTCCTCATAAAGATGATCATAGGCCACAGGCAGGCATGTGGGAAAGATAATCATAATCGCACTCTCACATTACAAATTTTCAGCCACAGCCTTTGCATGTGCTTCTTTACTGATGAAGGCTGATGTCGAAAATTTGTTATTTGAGTGGGGGCGTGTTTGTTTTTCTGTATGCCCAATGAGTGTAGCTCAGAAATGGACTTCCAATTGTTAGTAATTAATTTCTTGTAGGTACATATGAATAACCCTGGTAAATGATAATGTCTCCATTCTGCAATCTATCCTTATAATATTGTTGTTGAAACCTTGACTTTGCATTGTTCCTCCTACAAAGTGATTTTTGCCAGAGTGTAACAAGGCAGCATTAATATAGAACCCTCTTGTTACCATTGTGTATGGGTACCAACATAATAGAATTAAAAAAAACTGGTCACAATTGTGTAACCTTGTTGTCAGTGAATGTGTTGTCATTTCGTGATTATGCTTTACATTTTTTTAATATGTAATACTGTTGTGTGTGGTTTTTTAAAATGAAAAAAGTAAGACTAAAGTTATTCAAACTCTCTTGCAGGTATCCCAGGAGCTCAGCCACATTCATCACAGCCTGTTTCAGTCCAGGGACCACCAGGTTCACTCCCTCAACTTCCTCGGCCTCAGCAGGGAGCTCTTCCTGGAGGAGTCATGCCTCCTATGGGTCCAATAGGTCCCCATGGGCCAAATCAAACTGGGCCAGTGGGTGGTATGCCTATAGCTGGTCAAGGTGTGCAAGGACAGGTGCAACCTGCTCCACCTTTTCATTCACAGCCTAATTTACCAGGCCCACAAGGGCAAGGGTCAAATCCTCAGATTCAGGGTCCACCACTACCAATGCAGAATCACATCTCACCTGGACAGTTTGCTCCAGGGGCACCTCAGCAACCGCCTGGGTCTGCCTCTGGCAGTCCTCAGCAACCACAACCACAGCAGCAACCTGCACAGCAGGATCAGAAACAAGATCAAACTGCAGAACTTATAAGTTTTGACTGAATTAACTAAGTATCTAGTTACTTGTCAATATAAATTTATACTTTGTTCATTGGCTGCTTATTATAAAACTAAAAAAATGTAAGTGGTAGCTTATGAAAATAATGGTTGTCATAATCTTTGATATTTTTGGCAATCTTATAACTATTGTTCTAAGTATGTGGCCCAATTCATAAAATATTGCTTATTTGTATATATGTATTATGTGCCAGATAGTGCAGTGTTTCTTGTAATTCTTAAAACTTTCAAATGAAATACACTCTGTAATATTACTTTATAATGGTCTTCATTTTTTAGAATGCTTCAACAGCTATTATCACATTGTGTAGCTGCAGTATTCATTTTACCTCTCTTCAGGATATAACTTGAGCACCGCATCTTAGTTACTTAGATTATTTTGTGGAGATACCATTTAAAAAGTGTAAAATTCATTTCTCTAATGTATATGTGTTTATATGTTTCCATTTTGTTGTTATTACTCAATTTGTCAGTGTAGTAATACAAAAATAATTCACAATAAAGGAGATGACTCACCAGATGAAAGTAATACTGAGTCATTAAGAGGCACTCACCAAAGAGAATAGAGCTTTGCCACCTTTCAGAGTATAAAACACACTTATGTGATTTCGTATTTTGTATTTCTCAAGTTGGATCCCCACCAGATCAATTTAAAGAAAGATATAGAAGCCATTCAGAGATGGGCAGCTAGGTTTCTTACTGATAGGTCTGATTACTGTGTGAGTGTTAGAGATGCTTCAGAAACTCCAATAGCAATAGCTGCAGGGAAGACAACATTCTTTTCGAGACACACTATTGAGGAAAGTTAAAGTGCCAGAATTTGAACTAATTGCAGAACATTTTTTCTCCCACCAGCTAACATTTTAAATAAATACCATAAAGATAAGAGAAATTAGGGTTTGTACAGAGTCGTGCAGTAATTTGTTATTCCTTCATTCTCTTTTGGCGGTGGAATAGAAGTGATGAGTAGTGCTTAGAGAGACTCTCCACCACACATCTTATGGTGGATTGCATAGTAGTTATGTAGATGTAGAAAAAGACTTTTTATTCTCTTTTGTGTTGCCCACCAACTGCTCAGTGTTTCTGCCATTTGGTGAGCTATCCCCTTTACTCCTAAATTTTGTGTGTTCTGGTATGAATTTATATAAAAAAATTGATACTATTTAACACATTTTATCTGTGGTAGCAGGATGTTTTGTGCACATAATTTCTTTAATTTCTTTTTCCTGACCCTATCCTGTCATCACTGGGTTGGATGTCAAGCTGGATTTTGCAGTGGTTCATGGTAGTGTGGCCAGATACCATGTCTAATGGAATTTGGGACCAGCTCTCTCTGCCTAGTGTTATTCCATGTGGAAGTGTGACAAAACGTTGCATATTGCATAGTATATGCAGGATTTGGGTACCAGCATATGGTATTCATGTAGTTGGCTGTGGGGAAACCATCTAATTATTCTTTGCTGGCTCAAAATAAAAAACAGACAGCTTTTACGTTAGATTGTTGGTGTTGGGAATGGTGTAATGTGGACCTTTTAAGTTTTAATCTGTAAAATAAGCTGCAGATGAGGTCTTGTACACAGATCTGCTTCCAGGCAATGTTCTGTTGCAAACAATATTAAAGTGCTCCTCACATATCAGCCCAAAGTCTCAGTATACCTCTTCTTTCTTCATGCACTGTTGAAGTTGATAAGACACTAAAACAACCATAAAGTTTGCTTATACAACTAATGGAGTAAAGGATTGCTAACTAGTGTATATTTCTGCAGATAAGACAAAGTCTGAATCATAAAGAAAGGGCCCCAAAATCAGAGGTTGTCTTATATGATGGCACCAAATAATAATAATAATAGATTGAAATTTGCTCTGAAATTTACATCGCGGAGGAAAGATTTACAAAAACAAAGGTTTTTGTAATGCATTATTAATTTACTACTAAATTGCATTAATATTGGCTGACACAAATGTTTATTTCCAATGTCAAAATCTTGTGGTAATTTCTGCACAATTTTGGTTTTCTGTCATATTAAAATATTTTTTTTTTTCTGTTCATGAAATGATTGCGCCAACCTGTTGTTGCTTTAAATTCTTTGCCTTGTCTGGATTGCTGCACACCCACTTCAATGCATATGCCTTAATCATATTACATCACAAAGTAACAATTCTGCCTCTGTTCTTGTACTCTTTCTGCAACATTATCTTCTAAATCCTGGCAGCAAGCTATTCCTCTTCTCATACAACATTTCTTCATTTGCATTTTTAAAATATCATCTTCATTCTTTTCCCAGTCTCCTACAATCTTTTTAGTTACATAGAAATACCTTGCTGCAGCACAGTTATTTGATTCTTCAGCCTGTTTAATAACTTTTAACTTTAAACTTGCTTTATTTTTTCTTCTTTTCATTGGTTGCATGGGCATACACTTCACGATATTTCCGTTGTATTACACTCGTAGTACTGATTGCTGTAACACACATGAGCTACAACAAAACTAGTTCGCTGGCAGAAGTGAAACAGAGACTGGCAATGGGGGTTTCCCCTTAAAATGTGCGCGCTTTACAATGAGGGAGGGTACAGATAACCGCAAGAGCGGATTGCGGCGGGGGGGGGGGGGTGCGCCACAGGGGCATGTGCCCCCCGCCCCAGACTACCTAACAAAAAAAAGAAAAAGGGGGGGGAGGGGGAGAGAATCTAAGCATAGGAATTATTAACTTACTTAGAGACAGCATGTAACTGTGAGTTTAAAAAGGCAAAATCCCTGTAATTAACTAATGTAAATTGACCTTTTATGTTATGCTTCTTTTTTAATTTCTTCTTGCTCCTCTTTTGTAAGTAATGTATGATAAAACCAAGTAAAAGTTATTCCTTCAATAAAAGACCATCTTGACTGCATATTGTTTTATTCTTTAATTAATGATGCATGTTGCACTTTAGCAGGGCATCTTCAGATTTTGAGGTTTTTCTATGTTTTTGGAATTTTGGATTTTCTTGTAGCATAAGCCCATATTTACAATTGCGATCACGGGCATGGTGTGCTGATCTGCACATTACACCCCCCCACCACCCGTGATGGCAATTGTAAACATTGGCATACCTTGTGATATCAGGGATCGCCAATTCTATTAAGAGCTACAAGGAAATTCAAAATTTCAAAAAAGAAGAAAAAAAAACACCACAAACAACTTACGGTGTCACAGGACGAATCTGCCTTATAATCTCAAGATGCCCTACTAAAGAGCGAAACACGTCGTTAATTAAAGAATAAAACAACAGTCAAGACGTCCTTTTATTGAAGGAATATTTATTCTCACCGATTGCTGCACACCAAATAAGTCATTTATTATTTTGTGACCGTTTGGGAGATAAATAGGTATTGTGAACGTTTTATACATACGTAAATGAAGTTAAAGGATTTAACTATGTGGGGAAAAAAATCTTGAATTTCTAGGACTGCATTCAGGTGTTTTCGCTAATCAGTTCATCACTCTGGATTATTTTCCTAGACAGTAAGAAACAGTACTGTCACGCATTATGAACAGTTTTATTTGCAGCTACATGTTTTGATTTTCCCATTATTGGAGCGAATTAGAAAATTCAATGGCATTTTTCCACACATCAATTTCAAAGGATTTTCATGCTAGTAGAAATTCTTCTAGAAACAATCAACTATACCACCTAGTGTCCAGACTCCACCTTCATAAATTATCTAGACTGCTTACATCCTGCTGCTGCCCTGGTGCTAGCCAGCCCCTATCCCACTCCCTTTGAGCCCCTCATAGCACCTACACCTTACCTCACAGAACTTTTCCACTTGCCTCATTTCCCAAAAACCCCATGAATACTCCACAATACCCAAAGCCTAAACAATCTCGGAATACTGTTGTTAATCTTCCTGCTAAAACCTTCAGCCCCCACACCTCCTTTTGCCAATTGCTACAGTGTAAAAACTACTATGCCACCAATTCATCCAATCAAAGCCCATCTAATTCCAACATTGAACCCTGCCTCTCCCAATTCATACATCCATCCAACCTTGACCCTTCCTCACTCCCACCTACCCACCCTCTGGTCATATTCCAGGAATTTCTCACATCCAACTCGGCATCACCATCCTTCTCCAAGCCGCCCCCCCCTTCCTAAGAATACATTGGTAACCATGCTGACGCATAGCACAGATAATCATTTTAACTTTGTTCCAAAGAAAACACTTAATCACTTGTATACTTAAATGCTACCACATCAGCCCCTCCCCCCCCCCCTTTTTTAAAAACAGGGTGCTCCTCGGATGTCTGGAAATTGGCATTTTACTTGATGACTAGTCCTTGTGTAAACAGTGAGTGCAGGCATGGTTTGCTCTTGTTCAGCATCTGTTGCCACCTGTTCCATGGAACTGTCTGTTCCCTTGTCAATTTCCTCTTTGGAGAGTGATGTCCGCACTCAGGAAAGAGGGTATTCTCTTCTATATATGCTGGTTTGAGCCTCTCTATGGAAACTGTTTCCATTCTTCCATCATTATCGATTACTGCCTCTTTCTATTACTTTGAAAGGGCCAGCATATGGCGAAATAAGTGGAGACGAACTGCATCGTCTTGAAGCCACACAAAAGGCGTTGTTGTTAAGTCCTTATGCACAAAAATTTTTCGTCTACCATGCTTTATGGGATTGGTTGATTGCATGTTTTGCATCAGCCGAGTTGTTGTGCAAATGGCATATAAAATTGTGGCCTCGTTTGCTGTGTAGTGTATCCTGGTAGAATTAGTTGTCCAGGAACCCTCAAATTTTCGCCGTAAACTAACTGCGCTGGAGAACATTTTACGTCTTCCTTAATTGCTATTCATAATACCAATAAAAACAAGGGGCAATGTTTCTGTCCACTCTGATGAACTACACATCAGTGCCGTCTTGAGTGTTCGATAGAAATGTTCAATCATGCCATTACTTGCAGGATGATAGTTCATTGTTTGATGTGGTTACAATCACATAACATGAGCTCCTTGAAAAGTTGGCTTTCAAACTGCTTTCCAAAATCTGTGTTGTTATAATGTGGTATGCCGAATCTGAAGAACTATGTACAGTTGAACCTCGTTCTTACACTTTTCAAGGGACTTAAGTAAAATGGTGTAAAATGCAGGAAATAATGTTTTAAATGGTAAAATATGCTTACTGCATCAGCCTTGCATTTTCGTAGTTTATTTGTGATTTATGTAAATAATAGGCATCTAAATACTCACCAGGAAGTTTATTATACAATAAAGGTTATTCAAATTTTTACTATTTTAAGTGCCAGGCAAAACGTAATTTTATGGGAAGTAGAATTATTTGACGTAATTTCATTCATTATAATCGAGGATGCCTCTATTTTAAGTTCCAGGCAGAACTGGTAATTTTATGGGAAGTAGACATTTTTGACGTAATTTCATTTATTATAATTGAGGACGCCGCTATTTTAAGTGCCAAACAGAACTAGTAATTTTGTGGGAAGTAGAAATTTTTGACGTAATTTCATTCATTATAATCGAGGACGCCACTGCTGGGCTATGTAACACATCTTCAAAATTACCTGAACTGCTTCGATATCGTTTGGACGCTGCTGCCAGGCTATGTAACACATCTTCAAAATTACTGCCTTTTTACTGGCACTACGTAATTATTTACATAGTTAAACTCAAAGTTCCGTTATTTTTGTATTTTTAGATGTTTCACATGACGCTATTAGAGAATTTATTCGCATTCTCGAGTACAAACATATATATAAATATTTCTGTGATGTTTACATAGGATCGGCATCTCTCACTATTATCGCTTTTTTGAGGTTGTGGGTATTATGATACCCAACTTTGACAGATAACGTTCTTTATTAATCAGAAATATGTATCACAAAAATAATGCAACTCTTCATTCTCACTTCAAGAAAGCAACTGTTTCTGATTGATTGAGTAGACGCCAGCCGCTCTGGCAAAGAATCTAGCGGAAAGAAGAACTACACCGCCACAAATCAACGTTATTCTCACGCCAAGCGCTCTGGCAAAGAAGCTGGTGGAAAGAGGAACTACATCACTACAAATCGGCTTGTCGTAAGTTGTCAACGAAATGCGAAATATACGTTTGAATAAATGCAAAGTGTCAAGAAACTCGACTGCAAATAATTTTTAAGGGCTATACATTATGGGAAAAGCCATGCTAGCGTCAATTTATGTACATTACGTCATTTTTCTTCACGAAAATTCTTTTCGAAAATCGTAAAACACGGGAAAAGTGTCAATATGTTAACGCAAAAATGAGGGCGAATTAACATTGTAAACAAAGGAAATTTGACGGGACCAACAAAAAATGGTGTAAATGGCGGGAAAACGTAAAAACCGAGAATGTAAAAAACGAGGTTTTACTGTATGTACCAGTTCTTTCGCCACCGACTCTGCCAATATATCAGTCAGTACTGAGACTTGCAGCCACCTTGTAAAACGGTCCATAATTGTTAACAAATACCATTGTCCCATGGAGCTTTGTATTGGGCCAACGAGGTCCATACGGAGATGTGAAAAACCTATCTTTTGGTGTCAGGAATTAAGCAATCGGTGCGAAAACAAGCCACCCGCTTTTGTTTCACTGGCATGTCAGACAAGTATGTGCCCACAAATGTCAATCCTTTTGAACTCTAGGCCATACCACTTTGGCAGTGACCATTTTAGTTGTTCCTCATATGCCTGGGTGGGCTAAACTGTGCAGTGGTTCAAAAAACTTGATGGCTATATCGCTGTGGTATATATGGCTATTGTTGACCTCTTGCTACATCGCACCAAATTCCTTCTGATACTTCCAGAAATAGTATTCATTCGAGTAGTAATGTGTGCCTTTCTTGAGGCAAATTGCGTAGAAAAGAATAAACATGCTGTTCTGCTGCTAACGTGTCCCGTCGGATAGATCTGTTGTGTATTGTGTAATATATTCAACATGCCTGTACTGACGCGGTAACGTAAGTACTGTGCTTCATTGGAAAATAGCAACCAGGGGTTTGTGATCCCTGAAAATTATATAATGTCTCCCCCCTCTACTGCTGTGTGGAAATGTCAAACTGCCAGATATATTGCCAGCAGTTCTCTGTCAATAGCACTCTATTTTTGTTGCTGTTGCATCAAATTCTTGGAGAAAAAAAAGCAAGAGGCTGCCATTTCCTGTCTACCTTCTGTTGCAAAGCTGCAGCTAGCCCTGTCTGACTTGCGTCAACCATAATGGCTATAGGAATGTCTGGTTTAGGATGTGCTAGTAATACTGCTTGTGACAGGTGTTCCTTGAGGCCTTGGAACGCTGCTTCCGCATGTGGAGTCCACAGTGTGTTTCAGTTGCCTGTAGTATTTGGTCCAATAAGTAATGCATTGAGTGGTTGCTGAACTAGTGCCAGTTTAGGCACATGACACCTGTAATAATTTATCATGCACAAAAACGGTGAAGACCTTTATGCATGGAAGAGGCATTTGCATCACAGTTCCTATTCGTTCAGTCAATGGTGCCAAACCTGCCGCTGAAACTAAATATCTTAAGAAATGAGATTCACTTTTTCCCAGGACACACTTTGCTGCATTAATAATTATACCAGAATCTTGCAGTCGGCAAAAATTTGGCATAGATGGTCTAAATGCTGCTCTACAGAAAATGTCATCCATGTAACAACACAAATGGTGAAACCCATAACAGTTATGCATGAATCTCTCCCAAGTCTGTGCAGCATTCCTAAGACCGAAAGGCTTGAAATTGTATTCGAAAAGTCCAAAAGGTGTAGTCACTGTTGGTTTTGGTATACCTTCTGTGGCCATAGGAATTTGTGAGTATGCTTTTGTGCAATCTATCACACTAAATATTATTGCATCATTAGTTGTAATGTTAAAATTCATCACATTTGGAACTGGATACTGATCGGAATTGTCCAGGCATTGAGTGCCCTGTAATCGCCACATGCCCTCCAAGATATATCTTTCTTTAGAACCATATGGATCTGTGACACCCATGCACTTTTAGGTCTAGTTACAATACCTGCTTCTAACAGCTTGTCAAATTCCACTTGTGCTGCATGTAGCTTTTCTGGAACTAGGCGTTGTGGACAGCTGGTGAAAGGTTGCCCTGGTTTTATGCATATGTAATGCCGTGTGTGATGCTTGCATTTCTCATTGGCACTAGCAGGCTGCATAAGTACTGGGGAATCTTCTCCACTTCATCCCAAATTATCCGTCTTTCGATTGGTGACACTACACGAAAGCTGGCCAATTGGTGGATGATCCCCAGTATTGATACAGTGCCTTATCGTGGGCTGTTTTGTCTGACTTTTCTCCTGCTGGGGTGTGACTGCAATTGAAAACTGGCATAGTATAGCTAACACTCATTGGCTTTGTTCCTTGGTCAGTCTAGGCCCTATTGGTAGTTCCACGGTTGTTTCCTCCAGCGTGTTGTCTGTACCAACAGCAGAGCATGGGTCTTCATTGATGACGTTGAGTTCACCGTCCTGCATTGGTTCAGCTGCCTCGATACACATTCCTTTGGGAAGTTGTGACTGCTCGTGACAATTAGTGATCCAAATGTCTCTTCGACCACCGGTAATGTTTATGATAGCCGCTGGTATGTTAATTTCTTTTGTGAGCCCGATAAACTTTTTACTATCAACAAGTACTTCACAGTTTAAGCGGCCATCTGTGTTTGTGACTGCAACTCTTCTCATTGTCAACGGCAGTATCATCACATTGTCAACGGCAAATAACTTCCCAGAAAATTCTGTATTATGTGTACTCGTCGGCATGACTTCACTATCCAGCTCAGATCTTCCACAGTCAATGATAGCTTGGGATGTCTGAAGGAAGTCCCATCTGAGTATGACATTATGACTACATTCTGTTGAAATGACAAATTCAGTTGGCTGGGTCCTGATGTTGATGGTCTATTCTTGTGACAAGCTGGTGGCTGGACATACTTCCCATTTGCAACCTTCAGCACAGTTGCTTCCATGTCACAGATCATTGTCTTCTTTAGTGTGCAGCGGTAATTATCCGACAGAATAGAGAAAGAAGCTCCTGAATCAACCAGTGCCTGCACAGGTTGGTCATCGATTATGATGTCGATGAGATTTCCTGACATCTTAGTGACTGTTGTCCATGGAGGATTTTCATTTGTGATGGTCTCACCTACATAGATGGTCACCTTGCTTAGCTTTCATAGGTGTGGTGGCTATGGGAGTGGCTGGTACTTCTGTACGGCAATGGTGAACGGCAGTGACGTGTAAGGGAGCGACATCGTCCAGCATATATTGATGGGCTTCTTCCCATAGGTCAACTGAACTCATCAGCAGATGACTGCCTGGGATAGAACTGCTCTGATGGCTGATGTCTTGTGGCAAAATAATTGTCGAATACTCGCCTTCTCTCTCTGCAGTAGCGTAAGACATGTCTAGGGCGCCCACAATGGAAACACAGTGGTGTGTGGTCTTCTGTTCTCCAGACGTCTGTTCCTCTGTGGAGTGTCATACTTGCCATGGCATTTGGTTGTGGCTACATTGTCCGGTTCCTAGGCTGTCATTTGGCAGCTGCCACATAAGTGATTGTAGGGCGAGGCCATTCTTCACATCAGGTGCGACTGGTGGGGCGGACAGGTGCTAATGTCTGAAATACCTCTTCCTCAATGTCGTCGACTTCATCATGATTTACAGGGCTTACATGGCCATAATCTGATGCTCGCTTGGTTCAACAGTCCCATCTGCCATAAAAAGGTAAAGCAGTCAACAATCCGAAGATTGGTTTGAATACCGCAGTGCTTTACTAGGCATGGTCCTGTTTGGAGGTCGTATGCCATTGCCTTCCTCAGACGTTTGAACTTACTTACCCAGCCAGTTATAGGGTGACCTACAATTTAACGTGGATTCCGAACCACGGTGCTACTCAGTATTTTTCACATGAGCAGTGCCAGATGTGAAAGAAGTGGAAAGTGACAGATAAAAATCCTAGGACCTGGCGGGGATCGAACCTGCGACCTTTGGATTTGTAGTCTGCCACTCTACCACTGTGCAACTGAGGCCATAAACTAATGTAATTCTTCTCTCAAAATTTGTTGTATGAGAGAAGCAAAGTCATGCTGGTCTTCTAAAACGGCCACAGGGACTACATCAAGGAGTCTGTCATACTTCTTTCATCCAACCCTCTTCTATTGCATCTCTTCAATCCGGTGTCTTCATTTGATGAACTCTTCCATCATAGAGACGTCTTTTATAAGAAGAGCTTGGTACGTGTCTTCTGCAGTGCCCTTCATGAGGTGTGTGATTTTTGTCTGCCTCCGTCATATCTGGGTTAACTATGTTACGTAGGGCCAAAACATTTTGTATGTACAACTGTGTCGGCTCACCATGTCGCTGGGCCCAGTTCTTCTGTTTACTTCCACCAAGCGGATTTGTTGCTGGTGGTCTCCAAACATCTTAAGTTCCGTCTGGAACATTTCCCAGTCATTCAGCTTCTCTTCGTTGTTTTCAAACCATTGCTGGGCTGTTCTGTCCAGTCCAGGTAGAAATAAACATTAGCCAAGCACATAGTATGATCCCACCTTTTATACTTGGTGACTTGGGTGAACCCTATTAGCCATTTGTTGGGGTCCTGTCCAGCATTTCCATAGAACACTGACGGGTGTTTGATGTCCTTACCGCTGGTTTTATGTCCTTGGGTCTTCTGATGATTCAGATTTTTCGGAAGAATGTACTTGGTATCAGAGCCATGCAGTGCACCACATTTGTCCGCCCGAGCTCACCTGCGTAGGGCCGCTGCGCTCTGCTGCTCGCACCGCAGGTAGTCAAGACCCACTGCAGCACGTACGCAGTGAGCGAGCTACAGTGCGCCGTCAAGTCCCGACACTCGCTGGGAGTCCGGGTACCCGCCGGGCCAATGCCCTCTAGGCTCGGTGCAACAGTGCTACAGATGGCGCTGCAAGTGCTGGAGAGCAGCACTGTGCAAGACGTATTAATCAGAGCATAAGCATCGCACACGTTTTTGATTACCTACATACCAATTTATACATTATTGTTATGTCTGAAATAAATAGTGAACAGGACAAATCATACCAGTGTGCAATAAATAGATGCTACTTAAAACAAAGTTTCTAATATTCCTTCATTAGTTATTCTTCTAATTGTAACAACCATATTTTCAGTCAAAAAAAAAATCAATTAGGCTCTGTCATAAAGCTGTGATGTTATGTAGAGTTTATTTTTTAAATTCCTAAGCACAGTGCTTCTTAAAAGTTTTTCTCCTATTACCATATCGCAGATATATAGTATTGTTAAACTCTACCTTATTAAAATGAAATACTAAAATAATAGACGAAAAAGTTTCTTACAGGTACGTACAAGGTAATTGTTTTTATAGTTTACGCATCAATGGTTTCATATCAAAAGGGTAGATGCAGGCTTTTGCATAATGGAGATGTGCAGCATATTAAAATGTAAGTATTTTACACTTGTCTGTTAACTTACAAGTTTTCGTTATTGAATTAAGCAGCTAAACTTTTTAGTATAGGATCAACAGATGTTCAAGCGAGTCTCTGGTTACTTTCAACGACAAGAGTGTTTATGTATTTATTTGTATCAAAGTGTTAGAAGTGAAAGTCTTTGCACAACGAGTGACGGAGACATGTAATAAATGTGTTACCTCTTAGCAATGCCAAAGATTTATGTGACTTAAAATTTCTGGACGTTTCCAGAAGCTACTAGTATTAATTTTCAGTTATCTTAATTCGAAAATTATTGTTCCTTCCAAGAGATTTCAAATCCCATTGCTATCAGTAGACAAGGAAGCGAAACAATGTTTGAAAGATTTTCAAGTCCCTCAAAATGTTCTTCAATTATGTTCTTGACATTTTCTTCTAAGGAAACATGATTTCCACCAGCAATTCGACGAGGTTATGGAAGCACTCATTTCGCAAACTACTGGCTTTTTAAAGATTTCCTGTTTACCTTGACAAAATTTTAGCTAGGTAATTAGTAGGACAACCTTGAATAAAATTAAATATCATCACATCATAGCAGGGCATATAATTTTTCATCACACACATGTCAATACATAGATTTACCAGAATCAAGGAACTGGAGAGATTTAAGGACTCGTCTTGTTCTTCATGTTAGAGCCATCACTTAGTGTTTCACATTCACTTTATATTAAACTGTGTAAGTAAATATGTAGTAAAGTATAAAACTACCTACAAAAGTATCGGAGCTGGCTAACGCAAAGCCGATGACTTACAAAACGTTTAATATTTACAGCAAGAGCTTATATGGCTATCGTTTTGCTTCTGTAGTACAAAATTGGGCACTTCCATCTGTTTTTACCAGGACCGTTACTGCGCACGTCTTTTCTTCTTCTTCTTCTTCTTCTTCTCCTCCTCCTCCTCCTCCTCCTCCTCTTCTGTTTTACGCAACTGATAGTGCACTGACAATTCAGTTGGCAAGGAAAAATTAAAAGTGTTTTCAACATACATACAATCTGTCCAGCGATACAAAACTGATGACTGCGACCTTGAATGTCAACTCTCTGATAGTGGTGACTCCCTCGGGATTTCAGCTCGCCCCAGCCAAAGGAAAAAGGGAGAGAGAGAGAGAGAGAGGAAAAAAAAAAAAAAAATATGGACCACACATTTGTATTGATGGACAGTAATTAGTTTACTTCCCTTGGAACGGTTGAGTGTAAGCCGAACCTTCCAACATTCTACCAATTAATCATTTCTAATGTCCTCGGCTGCAACTGAACGTAATAACCCGATCTACCTTTTTTCTTTCAGCAAGTATACATCAAGCAATTTAGCGAAATGGCGACAGAAATGCTGTTAGAACACACGCTGAATACATGCACTTGCTATTGTCATACTGATGCTACTCTTTAATGAACAATTACTCGTGAAATGAGACAGCTCTATTTCACTCTCGGTAATGTATGGTCTAAAATGCATAGGTCAGTAAGCTGTCTGCTATCTAGCTTTTTCAATACACAATTTGTAAATGACGTGCACATACTTCATTAATAGCATCATTTTAAAATGACAGTTACAAATTATGGGAAGATTTTTTAACACCATAGTATCTTCAGAATTGAGTGATAAGCATTATGAATCTAAAAACTCACGCTGAATGAAAAGCAGACATTTTATTTTTACACATGCAAAGTAAAGCTTGTAAGGAAAAACTAAGTTAATAAACCGATGTGGGATGGTCGTATGTACCGTGAACAGTTTTCACATGAAAATCTGAACATTCGATTTCCTGCTAAGAGTGTAGCGGCTGGTGGGCGCATGCAGAGTGCCAAGGGCGGCCGGGTGGTCTTTAGCTCGACGGGTACCCTCGCCGCCCGGGCCGTCTGCTGTGGCTCGTGCCGGCAGGCCAGGCAGCACATGTCCAGGCCCGCACAGGAGGCACGGAGGCAGCGAGCAGCACAGGCCCGCTCCACGCCTCTGCTTGGTATATTCCTTTTATTTTGATTCTAGTCCTAATGAGAGCCACAGTGATGCAGTTGTTGCACAGGATACCAGCACCATCACCAAACAATGTCGCATTGAAATGGAAGCAGGCTTGACTTCAAATGCAGGGTTGTCAATTGAACACAACACTTATAATGAAAGCAGGCTTGTTGCGAACTGAAAGATACACGCAGCACTGACTGCCTCTCGGGCAGAGTGCTCTGCTATTTATACACAGACAGAATGTACCAGAAATTATAAGAACAGTTAACATATGAAACAAATAGAAATTACAAGTGAACATAAGAAACATGTAGAACGTTCTAGAAATGATAAATACATAGAAATAAATTTTTGCTGTTGGTCGGGATTGAAGCGGCGACCTACAGCCCACCGCTACTGCTTAGTCATCCGATAATGAGAATCAATAGCAGAAACTAACTGTAAACAATAAGTAAACTACAACCAAAAATACAGGAAATGATCATCTACACAATCTATTGAAGAGGAGACTGAAAATAATAATGCGGTTAAATGGTATTCTTTGTGTATGTGATTAACATTGTTGCACTTTCCAAGGAATGTGATTACCCTCTTCACATTGATATATCCCACTACTTTAAGTAGTGATATATACTTTCTGGCAATTAAAAATACTTCATCAAAAGCTAATTAATAAAATACTTATGTAATTTTGCAGATTTTATGTTTGGAGGGTGTAACAAATAACTCATAGTAATAATTTTTCTTTTATTTGTTAATAATACACAATTTGAGGTTAATAATCCAATACTAACAAAGCAAGACTAAGACTGACTAGATTGAAGACCGGCTCAATTGGTGTGGTGTGCCTCATTTTATATCTTTCTGACAATACATCTCATTAATGATACACAATTATTAATTTGATACAAATACAACTTTATGAACAATTAGAATATGTCTTGTACAATATGATTATTTGCCAGTTTGAAGGTTTTGAATTACAGTTGTTAATATTTCATTAGCAATTTAATTACATATATTGGAAGTTATTGAAATATGGTCTCATTGATTGCTAATGATGGGCTTTGTAATAATTGTATTTTTTTATAGAACTATAACAGATCAGATAAAATTGACAGTTCCAGCTGAAATGAAATAAATGTTTTAATTCCTTTAAAACTGAAAATTGATTAGATTCATTTATGTATATGATTATTTACAGATAATTATGCAAATTACAACAATGCTTCAACAAATATATTTCTAGTATTTTCTCTTGTCTGATGTATGAAAAATAATTAAAACAACCATTCTAAAACAGTTTTATGATATATGCTAGGTCAAGCTATAAATATGTTGCTGTAAGAAAATGGACAGTAAGAGAGAGAAATGGTTTCGGATGAATGAATAAAGATGTGGTATTGTGTTATAGAATCAGATACTACAGTAGGCGCCTGCTCTAACCATTACATCATGTTACATGGCCTCACACCCCCCATGCTCCTTTTTTAACACTCTTGGCATCTCACGCATTCCTGTTTTGTTCATCTTTTTCCTGTATGTCAGACAGCTTCTGCTGCTATTCAATCTTGGACCAATGGATGGTGGTAATCTTTGTTGGCTCTTGGAGATGTGCAATTCACACTCGGTTGACATACCAGATTTTTTTTTTTTTTTTTTTTTTTTTTTTTTGTGATTTTCTTTCAGAAGCACATTGTATTGTGTGGTGTCCAGTTAGTTTACTGTATAATATCACTGCATCTATCACTGAGGTGTTCAAGAAGAATTAAAAAATGAGTTTGTGGTACCATTTAATGATTTACATTAGAGTGAAAATTATTTAGCAATATGATCTTGTGGCAGTACGGCCACATCGATCTAGCCTAATGTGTGTAGTGTAACCATTTACACTACATATCTGCCTGTATCGATGACAGATGACCAAAAGATAATTAACAGGTGAGAGGTCAAATATTGCACCAGATCTCTTTCCTGTTTAGGGATTGGGCAGCCCCTGCAAGTGACAGCGATTGTATTTGAATCATAGACACTGCATGGACAATGAAGAAAAATAATCATGGAATCTTTATCATTTTTATGTTAAGTTGATTGGCTTTTGTCATTACTGTTCAATTTGCTGTAGCAGTTCATACCAAGACACGGATGTATGAAGTATCTCACTGTACTTGTGGGAAATAACACCCATTGTTTTTCATTCAACTGAATTTGTGGGCTACAGTTATTTAGTAGCTCATGCCTATAGAATAAGGAGCAGTTCTTCCTCAATATATATTAACTTTAGCAAGGAGAAGAAGTCTGACTACACATTCAAGAAGAGTACATCAAAGTATGGAGGAGCAGCATAGCTGGTCCTCTGATAAATGAACTACTTGGAAGTATATCTAAGGAATTCTAAAGAAATCATGTGGTGGGTCTCAAGGCGACAAGAACATGGGCACACTACATAATGTGGCGACAGTGCCAAAGAACTCTAACTGAGAAAAGCTAGGTGACCTGAAAAGAAATGGGGGGGGGGGTGAAAAAGAGAGGGAGAGAGAGAAGAAATTGTGAGAAAAATTGAAATAAAAATAATTTTTGCCTCCAATAGGGAAAATTCCAGAAATAAATTTCTGAGGGAAACTTGGTCGTTCCCCATAGCAACCGCAAAATAAAATGTAAAATTTTAAATGGTGAGATGTAATAACATTAAAAAGGTTACTTCTATTACGAAGAAGAATTAAAAAACATCAAGAGTGGACGTCAGATTGGAAAGGGCCGTAACTTCACGATGAACCAGGCAGGACGACGGAGCGACGCAAAAAGGGCCGCACCAATGCAACTAGCCGCTGTCGCCAAGCCGTGCTGAGCGACTTATTCAGCCGCCCCAGAAATTCAACTGGGGTGAAATTGTGAAGTGTGTTGTATCACAAGTGTAACGTTTAAAAAAAAGTGTGATAATTTATGTCAGTTGTTAGATTAATGTGTTCAAAAATGTCAGTAGTTGAACGAGGAGATAGTTAGGCAGTGCCCTCCTGGATGCTACTGTTAAACGATTTAGTTACTGAAATTAAAAAACAATCTGAAGATCTTAAGCAAATGTCTTTAGATATTAACAATAAATTTGTGGATCAATCAAATAGGCTAGACTCTTTAACAGAACAATTGGAGACTCATATACAGGTATGTAATGAGAATAATGTACGTTTGGAAAGTGAGTTCATTAGCATTAAACAATTATTATTAACAAGGAAAGGTGTACAGTTAATAGCTAAGCAGGCCACTAATGAAGTTTGGAATCAAAAAAGTAACTTAACAGAAGAAATATATGCAAAATTTTCTAGGAAGAAAGTTAAAATATCTAATAAATTCCAGTCCTTAGATTCAGCATTGCCAAAAACTAATGAAAGATTAGAAATTCTTCAATCCACCTCCATGTCTGAATTTTCTCAGTTATCTAAAAGAATAACTGATACTGTTAACAAAATAAACTTAATTGAAAGTAATCAGAACATTTTTGAATGTAACCTGTCAGATGTTGAAATAGACAACTGGGAACAAAACACCGATGATATATTTTGTTTATCATTTGAGATCAGTGACAATAGAATAATTAATCAGGCACAGATATTAACTTCTGCTGTTACGCTGCTACAGTGTGATATCTTAGAAATAGCGCCAAGTGATGAATTACTTCTTCAGGCTTAAGAGTCTGATGCCTTAACATCTGATCATAAGGAACAATTGTATAAATCAAATAGGTATAATGAGGCTTTTTCAAACAAACCAGTTTATTTGGGAGGTTACATTAGTACATTTAAAATGAAAGTCAACAAGACATTTTTCTGTAAACCATATCCGATTGTTTCCCTAGAAAAGGCAACACAAAACGGACTTCACCCACCAAATGAAGTAGTGCTCACTAGGGAATATAAAGTAGGTGATTTTAGATTGAAACTTTCAGCTTAGCTCCAGTGTGAAAAAGCAAACAAGATTTTTCACAAATGGTGTGGTCCATACAAGGTTGTTGATATGCCACATCCTCGAGCTGTGTATACAAAAGCAGACAAAGGATTATATAATATAAATAGGCTATTATTAAACCTTATTGTGATGACACCTCAGGATAATTAGCATTCTATGCTAATTAGGGGCTTGATGATCCCCAGGTAGCCAGTCATCTGTCCTAATCCTTCCATTTCGTTTTCTGTAGGACAAATCTTTATTACCATTTTTTCCTATCCTATAATCTTTTTTGTCCTTATGCTATCATTTTCTTATTAGTAACTAGGTTATCAGTGTTGCAGAGATTATATACACAATTTACATACTTATTTACAATGACATCTGGAATGTTCAATGTCATTAAATATACATGGATATACTCTAGTAATAACCGATTGATGACCTGTAGCTAAAGATTGAGCTTCATGGAGCAGAAGCAAGAATTATGGGTGCATCTTTCGAGTTGTTGAATGGATGTTTGAGAATGGTGTTAACTTTTTCAGGTAACTAGAAAATATTCTTTTCCACATGATCATTAGGTTTAGTTAGTGTGTAAGATTTTTATAGGAAATTTTATATCTTTTGTAACAAAGAGTTATTATACAAACAGGATGGGTTTGCATATACCTTTGATGATTGGGGAGGTTTTCAGTTACAGCCCAGAGTGCCGTAACTGAGGGTAGATACACACACACACACACACACACACACACACACACACACACACACACACACACACACACACAAATACGCAACACTGAATACTCATCGTGCATTTCAATAGGAGTAATTGGAGCTTTCTTTGGGAATTTTAAAGGCGGTCTAACACATCTGTTCTGAAGCGGGGCTGTGAACATCTTGCATGCCATTGTGTCGCCCTCCAGTGTGTTGGATGTGATGCTGGGTGGATCAGGGGTTCCTGCGGTGAGGGGAGGGATGGGTTACTTGTCTTTTGGGCTTTCTTCTTTTTTTCTTCCTTCAGCTTCAATTTCTAGTCTGTTTCTTCGTTTCTCACTACTTTTTTACAGAGCACCTGTCTTTTAGTCCCCTTTCCATATTGCATTAGTCTCTATCGCTGAGAACCTTATTTCTGTGTCAAGCTTTTGTTGTTGACTACAACCCTCAATGTATACTCCTGGAGGATTTGCCTGAGATTCAGTATGTGATCACTACACACACACAAACAGAATATACAAAAGGTTTACAATATCACACTTCATTTCCAACAGTACAAATAAGCTACACACACACATACAAAAGGTATTAGGTTTAAGTAATACAAGTTCATGGATAATATGTATGGGAAGCAGGTGACGAGAACTAAACACGGTTCTTAAAGGTGGTAAGAAGGTTATTAAGGAACAACAGCAGTGAAGCAAATGCTTTACTCATTGGTTCACTCATTTTAAAGTCGGGGGTGAAGAGGAGGAGGAATTGATTTGATTTGATTTTCTCAGGGAAGCCAAAACAGTCTTGGTCCAACCCGCCACTGCCCCACCGAAACTTAAGTTTATTGTGCGGTATTGCACCCTGTATATCTAGTAAAGCAAACCAATGCCCTTGAACAGTGCAAGGAGTCCCTTTACCAGTTCTTTATTAGACATAATTTATTCCGGTCTGGTTGTCCCAAATGTTCTGTGCCTTTTACTCTCCAATGCAATGCATTCAAAGATTAGATGTGATGCAGTTTCATCACCGTCACCGCAGATCCTACATTTAGGGTCCTCTTCTGTTATTCCCATTGTATATAGGTGTTTTTTGAAATTCCCATGGCCTGTCAGCAATCCAATCATGAGTCTAATCTCTCTCCTGTTCAGGCCCAGGATTGCACAGCTTCTTTTAAAACATGGCTTTGGCATCATTACCTTGCCATGTTTTTGTTGATACACTTTGGTCCAATATTCTACGTGCTGTCTTCTGAGCCAGTTATGTAGCTCCAATTTGATCATTGCCTTAGTGATTGTCAGGAGAGGTTCATGTAGATAATGGATAGAGTTCCCTAACATTAATGTAAGAATGTGTCACTCCAATTTTAAGAGTATCAGATACCTAGACTCCAATAAATGGAGTCTCTGCCCCCATCCTGGCTAATCTGTTGGCATGTTCATTGCAACTGATGCCTGAGTGGCTGGGGAGGAGGAGGAATAGTGAAAGTATATAGTAAAAAGTGCACATTTGTGAAGCATTTAAGCTGTGCAAGAGAGGGTTGATTTTTTTTTTTAATTAAATGGAAGCTTTGGGACAGGAGGTAAAGGAAAGAGGACGGTAGTTGAAAGAATTGTCCCTAGTGGGGTACAGGTTGGTGTTGGTTGTGGGGGTAGGTAGATCTAGGGATGGTCAGATGGCTCTAGAGTGGGGTCTGATCAGGTTTAGGTGCCCAGAAAGTGGACCTAGCTTTTATGTGAGGAGAAGGGGTAGACAGGCAAGTAGAAGCTTGCTGTTAACTTTCGTAACCCACTCATGGATACGTATAGAAGGAATTTACCTTACCTTAAATCTTCTCTCTTGAAATGATGTTTCCTCCTGTTTCCCAGTTGGCTAGTTCATGTAGATAATGGATAGAGTTCCCTAACATTAATGTAAGAATGTGTCACTCCAATTTTAAGAGTATTAGATACCTAGTGTGTTTAGCCTTGGAAATGAATAAGTAATGAGATGGGTTAAAGTAAGAAGGAACCAATGGATTTAACTGTTAATCATGTTATATATAATGTTAAGTAATTTCCTATTGCAGTTCCTTACCTGAGCTTCCAAATAGACAAGTAGTTGTCTAATGTTTACATTCCTTTGATAGTTGAGCCTAGTATTACTTAATTACTGTCAAAACCAAATGATACTTGAAGGATTATCAAAGTCTTATGTATCCTCAGAAAGGATATTTGGAAAAAATAAATAAAATAAAATAAATTAAATATGAACCCGAAATAGAATTATGTATGTTTTGGCATCTTGCATCTGAGGTAGGGGGTATGTAGTGTAACCATTTACACTACATATCTATCGGTGTAGATGCCAGATGACAAAAAGATAATTAGCAAGTGAGAGGTCAAATATTGCCCTAGATCTCTTTTCTGTTTAGGTATTGGGCAGCCTGTCAGTAGCAAGTAGCAGCAATTGTATTTGAATCATAGCTGCTGCAGGGACAATGAAGAAAAATTATCATGGAATCTTTGTATTAAAATTTCTGTGTTAAGTTGATTGGCTTTTGTCATTATTGTTGGATTTGCTACAGAAGTTCATACTAAGCCATGGATGTATGTACTTGTGGGAAATGAATCCCATTGTTTTTCATTCAACTGAATTTGTAGGCTACAGTTATTTAGTAGTTTACGCCTACAGAATAATGAGCAGTTCTTTCTTATTATATATTAAATTTAGCAAGGAGAAGTCTGACTACACAATCAAGAAGAGTACGTCAAAGTATGGAGGAACAGCATAGCCGGTTCTCAGAAATGAACTATTGTCTTGCAAGTATATCTAAAGCATTCTAAAGAAATTATGTGGTGCGTCTCCAGAAGATAAGAATATGGTCACACTACAACATGTATCTTTGGAGCCAGTTTCTCTGAGCTCCATCAGCCATGTAATCTCAGTCTGGATCTGTACTCATTGCCATCAACAATAAAGCGCATTTCTGGACCATCATTGTGGTTTCTCTAGGGCTCAAACCCCTCTTGATTTTCATACTGGTGATCCCAAGTGTTTCATTTTCCATTCATTCAGTCACATAAGTAAATAATCAACATTCATGCCAGTTTTTTCTGCCAAAAATACGACATGTCACCAGCCAACAATCAATAGCCACGATGACTTCACCATTCCAGACTTCACTCAAATTCACTTCGAACCTCTGCATTTTCCAAGAGCGCCTAATCTGCATGGTATGATGAGTGCTTCATCTTCGACATGGCCACAAGATTTTTTTGCCACTCCACTTCCTATGAGTGCAGTCACGTATTTTAACACCTTTGGCTTTACTACGCCCAATGTGCTTCAAGATGTTTTGCCTTTATTTAGTGCCAACAACCATTGAACATTCTACTGTGTGATTCTAATTTTCCAAATGTATATTTTTCAGACTGCAAAATTTGAACAATGGACTCTCGACTACTGGTTACACGATCGGTCAATAATGTGCTACGTAGCCACAACAATCGAACTTCATTCTCCCATCGGGACACTGAGACTTGACTGATTGTGCAGTTTTAAGTTTTCCTATGAATTATTCTTTCAGTTTGGATCAGTGTTGTCGCACACAAAGCATGCCTTTTTCTGCATGCGCAACGAACATTCCAAATGATGCTGTTGCTGCGGGTCTCGCGCAACAGTCTTTCAAATGTATAACAGTGAAAGTGTTGTCGCTTCAAACTACCATCCTAGTGACTTTGCATTTTCAAATTCTGTGTCCTGTGATGGTGTTGTGGTGGCCCTAGCCACCAGTTCGAGTGTGTGGGTATTGACCATGGTCACGAACCTAGTGACACACCTTCATGAGAATCTTTGGTGTGTTTCTTTGGTATTATCCGCCATGTTTAAATCAGTTGGTGTTTGTATTCTGTGTCAACAACATCAATAAAGGTATTGTTCTCTTGGGATATCATCATTGGGCTCCACCACACTTAGTAACCTCCACAGTGGTGACCCCCTACTAAAACAGTTCTATGCGTTCAGTACAGTGTTGTCCCGTGGTTTTTAGTGTGTTCCTTCGACTGTAATTCACTTGTACTCGGTACGCCAACAATCCCACGCCCAAGTACAACATGTCAACGCCCGCGCAACCACTGCATGGACTCACACTTCCTCAGCAACTTGTGGTTTCAAGCATTCTCACGAGTGTTATCAGTTTGCATAACACCAGACTGCCACACTTGTCCGAACATTCACCACAGGACATCTTCACATTGCTGCAAATCAACAGTGCCATGCCTCAGCGATGTGATTCTGGCTTTGTCACTCCACAGATGCTTTAGAGTGCTCCTTTTTATGCCACTCCACCATTCGAGCACTATCAGCTCTTCCATGCTCCAGACAATGATTTTGTCCAATACTGCTGCATAACTTGAAAACCTTAGCACCACATTTATGGATTTTACCTGCCACAAACTGTAGAAATGAAAGTCTCCCCTAAAATAGTACTATGGTTTCATCTATTGCTACATTTTCACCTGGTATACATTCTACAAAACTTGCTTTATAACATATTTGAAGTTTCCCTGACATTACAGGTTTTGTCAGCCTCTTTTGCTACTGTATTTTCTGCTAAATGTATGCAATGTAGAAGTAACTGAAAGTGATTTCTGTTCAGTATTTGATGCAAAATATTATTTTTGAATAGAGTATGTGTACTCCAATAATCTTCTATTGTGGGATACATTATCAGTCCTATATACATAACAATTCTAAAAATGGCATTGTCACAGGGATGGCCATAGCGGATTGAATGGGTTTGGAGTAGTGGCAGATTAAGACTCGTGGTGCCTGGGAAAATACAATTTATTTCTTTATTAGTTCCTTGTGGTTGGATGGCTCCTCTGCCATGTCTGAGGCAGGCATTGCAAGTGGCAGGCGGAAGTGCCAGCTAAGGCGCCTGGCTGGCTGGCAGATGCAGCTCGGATTCCACTGAGTTGAGCTGACGGCTCCGCGCCGGCTGAAGCTGCCACTGGAGACATGCGCCGCCCCTGCCCAGATGTAGGCTGATAACGTCTCACTGCCTACCGGCGTCGTGGTGTCTGCCGGCGCCCACTGAGGGAACCTCGCTGCTGGCCCCACCTGCTTTATGACGTCGCAGGAGTGGCGGCCTGCCAGAGCTGCACCACTGAAGGTCCTCACTTCGATGCCTGCTGCTGATGATGTACTGCCCTGTTAGGTTGCGGCGACGACATCCGGCATAGAGACATTCCCGTCATGGCATCAAAGAATGCCCACTGCCCAGTACAGCATCTATAAGTACTGCTTTTCTGCTTATGTGTCGTCCATCATGTCCCACATACATACACTGAACTCCGAGGCTCTGCATACCATCGGTCAAGAGTCTCAGGGCGATGACCGCATTGTCTCAGTTTCCGGGTTACTGTCATCAACAGACTTGTTTCAACACCTTCTGCTGCTAGAACATGTACTCGCAAAAACCACAATATAACTTCACTTGTTAACTGATAAAATTAACAAATATCTCCATGGCTCTATAGTATGACTTTCGTCCCTATTCACTACCATCCAACACATCAGTCACACAAATTTACTCATATAGTTGCTATCTAAAATCTGCACAGGTTATCTATTTGTTTCAGTTACAATTAAATTCAACATTTCTTCATCAAAAAATATATTGAAAATGTGATGTGTGGTGAAAGCACTCCTATCTGTAGCATTAGAGGAATTACACTTGTATTTCTTGTGGTCAGTAAATACAATCCCTTTCATATGAGTACCAGTGACTTCATACCATTTGGTAGCAGCTTCAGAGTGACAAACATTTGCAACAGGATCACAGAAGTTCCCTCCACTGCCATCAACAGTACCAATTGTTGTCAACACTGCTGTCACTATCAGTTGTGTCCCCACACAAATTTTCCTCAGAATACTTCAATGAGGCAGAATCAAACATCAAAGTCAGATTCTTTCAGCACCCTCCAGGCTACTTCAGCAGTGAAACCAGTTCTTTTTTTACATTTATAATGTCGTGAAGTCTCATACTCAGTGACACTATGGGATCCATTTGTGATAATGCCATTTATGCTCTTGTTAGTTGACACAGCAAATCCCTCTGTTCATAACAAAATATAAAGTAGCAGTCACCATAATAATGAATGTACAGTGAATGTGTAAATTCATAAAAACTTGGTAATTTAAGCTTTGTTCAGGATAACAATAGACTAAACTCAATTGCAGACCAAACAAAATACTGTACCTGATTTTCTGTACACCTGTGTTTGTTTGATCAGACAGTGTAAAGTAATCAATAGGTCTGCACAACATAGGATTATGGAACCAACATGTCTGTGACAAACTCATCATTGGGAGTTCATGTTTTACGGGTCACACTGATCCAAAGTATATGTTTCATTAGCAAACTGTGTGTATCTGTGTCTGTACTGGAAATGTGCAAAGCAATGCTATACTGCATTAAACAGAGTGGGGCTTGTAGCCACTGGTGGATACACGAAATCGTACATTATGGCCAAGCTGAGCCATCGGCACCCACATGGCAGTCAACTTGTTAAGGAGTGTGATAAACGCCACACAAACATGAAAAATAGGAGAGTGAAACACTTAAAACAAAAATTTATTTTATTCATGTAACTCAATGAACAAATTAGTGCATTGAAACTTCTCACTAATTAAAAGTGTGTGCTAGTCAGAGATTCTAACCACCCAGAACTCAAACAATGAATATAGGTGAAGTGTTTTGCCTGCGTAAAATGAGGGTCTACATTCGGCTCCCAGCATAACACAGTTTTAATGTGTCAAGAAATTTCATAACAATGCACACTCCAATGTGGAGGAAATATTCACTCACAAGCCTTCCATTATAACTTTCAGTTACTGAATTATTTCACCATCATTTGACTGTATTTTTTATTCTGTTTAATCACAATCTGTATTTCAGCTTTAGAGCCATTTTCAAGTGTACAATTGGTCAGATTAACTATACACCTGAAAACTGCTCTAAAGCCGAAATACAGATTGTGATTAAAAAGAATTAAATAATAGTCAAATGGCATTGAACTCAGTTAATATCTATTGCACGAGTGTGGCTCATGAGTACAACAAAATATTTAGTAACAGTTACATGTGTACTCATCATATTGCACAGTTTTCAAAATAACATACAAAGAATGTTATACCAAATTGTAAAATAGATTTGGTATCAGTGCTAAATTTTTTTTAAAAAAAAAAAAAAAAAAAAAAAAACATTTTAAAAATCAATGAACAGTGGTAGCCACAAACATCATTCAGTAAATATAATGTTCACCCTGAGGCTTTACTTTACATGAGTCATATTTTCCTACATTAATAAATAATGTATACAATCTTTTAAATGTGCTCATTATCACCAAGTCAAATCTCTCTTCAAATACTATCAGCTGGCAGCAACAAGCAGTTTTATTAAAATAGATACAACATGAACATTTATGCTGTTCCCTAAGAGACGGTATCTCTGTTTCCGTTTCACAAATGTGGGAAAACTAAAATCTTGTGGAAAACACATCAATTTTGCTATTTCCAATGGTGTAAAATAGCGAAGTTGCAAACTATGCAGTAAGTTCAGGCACTTTTCAGATTCACATTCACGTGACTTAATTTTCTCAGCAACACTCAAAACATACTCTTTGGATTCATTTGAAAGGACAGACCCTGTGCCAACTACATAATGACCATACGCTTTTGTGAAACAGCAAGAATGTTTAGACTGTGGGAAAACAATGTCTAAGGCACAAGCATATTTTAGTAATATGTTGTCTGGCAATTTAAAACTTGAAAAATAATCAGCATTTTCTTGTTCAAGAATGTGAAAAAGAGAAAAACAAGTTTTCTTGTCTGTGTTATTTTCAGGGTTTTCTTCTTCTGCTGCTGCTGCTGCTGCTGCTGCTGCAAGTTCACGATACTGTGTGTTTATATGATACGCCTCGTATAAAGTTCTGTCATTTCCATCCATAATGTGTATTATATCATCCACCTGAAACACGAAATGTTATATTAAACTGAATGATTTTCTAAACCTTGGTAGCTTAATTTTATGTGTATAAAAACAAGATAAAAGCCACCTAAAAAAAAAATCACAGAACTGTCTGTACAACGTTTTGACAAGTATTACTCTGGTAATTTGTGAGCAATGTATCAACCAACTGAACCATCCTGGTAGGTTCCCTGCCACCTCTACTTTCCAAGAAATTCTTGAAACAACCCATAAACTGTCAATCCTTTCTACAATGTACTTTTCTTCTATGGGAAACTCCATCAATGACCAGTTCAACAACCTCCAGTATACATATAAGGGCAATCCAGTATGACATAGCATATACTTGACACCTACAAACAGCAGGGAAATAAAACACATAGTGATGACACTAAAAAAGTCAAACTCTGCAGGTTATGAAGGATTGTCTATTAGCACACTTAAAAGCTGCATAGACAACATATCAGATGCCTTGGCGACAGCAGTAAATGACATAATCACAATGGGCATTTTTCCAGACAGACTAAAGATAGCACAAGTAACTCCGATTTACAAGAAAGGTGATAAAAATAAAATTGAAAACTACCGACCGATCTCAATCTTACCTGCATTTTCCAAGGTAATCGAGAAAGTTATTTATAATAGACTAATGGCATTTCTGAGTCTACACAACCTAATATTCAAGAATCAAAATGGTTTTATGAAAAACAAGTCAACTTCAGTAGCCGCAGCACAGCTCATAGATGAAATAATAACTGCCATAGAGAACAACGAACAAGTTGCTGGAGCGTTCCTTGATCTCGAAAAAGCTTTTGACTGTGTTAATATCACCATACTACTTGACAAGATATGGAACATGGGTATTAGAGGAACATGCTTTGACCTAATAGAGTCATATATGAGCAACAGGAAACAATTTGTCTTGATTAAAACAAACAGTGGGTATTTCAAATCCAAAGTAGCAGATGTTAAATACGGAGTGCCCCAAGGTTCCGTCTTGGGACCCCTCCTGTTCCTGATTTATGTGAACAATATAAAGTACTGTTCCCCAGATAATAAAATAATATTGTATGCAGACGATACAATTATTGTGTGCAAACACAAAGACCACGGCAGTCTGGAAGTGCTGTGCAACACTGTTACTAATGAAATAGTGAAGTATTTCAATGAAAACCATCTAAATGTTAGTGCCTCCAAGACCGCAATTGTAGAATTTAACCCTAGAAAGCAAACAGACTTTGACATGAAATTATCAATAGGAAATCAAACTATTAATAAGGAAAAATATACAAAATTTTTGGGTATCACAATTCAAGACAACCTTAAGTGGGACATTCACATAGACTCCCTAGCCAAAAAGCTGTCTAAAAATATCTTTGCCATAAACCAGATCAGCAAATATTGTAAAGATATGCATATCCTTAAGACTGCATACCATGCATTATTTGCATCCAACACAAACTATGGAATAGAGATTTGGGGTGAAACATCACAAGCCAACATTAACACTTTGTTGATACTACAGAAGAAAGCAGTCAATTATCTGTGGGGCCAAACCAAAAGAATCATGTCGGAATCTCTTTCCAAAATTGGGCATACTTACCATTACTGGTGTATATATATTAAAAATAATAATGTATGTGAAAACAATCAATCCAGATTTAAACTGTGATCTACATCAACATAATACACGACAAAAACTAAGATACCATTTAAACAGCCACAGAACAGCATTATATGAAAAAAATGGACTTCATGTTGGCCTGAAGCTTAGCAATGCACTACCAAAAAGCCTTGCAGCCCTTCCTAAAAACAAATTAAAAGACCAACTGAAAAGGATCCTAATTGAAAATGCATTCTATTCTCTAGATGAATTCTATGACTATATGAAAAATGTTTCTTAACCAAGACAAGTATGTACTGTAGTTAACTGTTTTGTTGTCAAATATACTTAAAAACATGTAATACTGTAGTTAACTGTTTAATAGTCAGATAAAGACTTAAAAACATGTAATACATTTAATTGTATAAAAGAAATATTGTCTATATGAAACAGTAATCATTAGTTTATAATTTATGAAACTGACGTATTCAGAAGAATAATCTGTACAATGTCGATATTATATTATTCGATGTTGAATAAATATTATTATTATTATTATTATTATTATTATTATTATTATTATGAGTACTAGTGCATTGAGATTCTACAGAGCTTTGACAATATAAAGAATAAAAGGCACATTCAGATAAAAGTTTTTGAAATGTATCTGAATAGTTCAGTTGGTGTATGAAAAGTGATATGAAATAATGAAGAGCTGACTGTGTAGTGCATGAGGCATCAACAACTGCAGCTAGGGAATATGAATGGGATCCTGTTGCAAGTCTGTTTAGTGAGAGTAATAGGTCACTCCTGTTGGTATACAAAAAGGAGAATATGTTTCTGTTTATATGACTCCAACCAAGAGTTAAACCAACTGCCTCAATCCTCATTCCACTTTCCTTTTGGCATGTGAACATTATTCACACACTTTAATAACAGTCTGGATCATTTTAACCATTCTCTCTTTCTAGTGAACCCTTTATACTCAGCATCTTCCTCTCATGCCTCTCTCCAACTACCACAGTCCTCGTACCTTTCTCTCCTTCTTTCCTACAATGTCTCTCTGTCCCACTTTCATTGTGTCTGATCCACTCATTTCTTCTTGCATTACTTCCTTTATTACAGTGTACTGTAGTTTTCTTAAAACACCATTGACGTTTCTGTTTTTCTTAAACCACCTCTCCACAGATGTAATTGGGAGTTTTGTAGTTCTGACCATTAGACCACTGTTTCGTCTCACTTATGCTCCCACTGCTTTATCTTCCCTATATGTTTCTGTTTTCATTCCCACTGACCATCAGTTTCACCTTTCTCTTTGGTCCGCACTGTCCTCTCTTCATCCATTCATTACCCCCCCTCCCCCCCCCCCTCTCTCTCTCTCTCTCTCTCTCTCTCTCTCTCTCTAAGCACAGACAAAGTTCAGTTTCCTTCACCATGTTGGTATCTATATCTATATAAAGGGCTTGTGTGTGTACGTGCTGACAGACTTTTCTCCATGACCACATACTGCCACCCACTCGTGGTTGTGGTGGTAGATAGCCCTTGGTCTAATGATGTTAGTAAGGGAGTTTGGTCGCGGTGCGTGGCAGTGGGTGAGTGTGACGAGCAAAAATTCACAAAATATGCAATAAATACTCTTAGGAAAAGCTATATACTCTGTGACTTACGAACTTTACGGTACGAGTAAAAATCTGCTTATTCTTTGAATCGTCAGACAATGCGGTCCTTTCAAACTTTAATAACGACGAGGAATATCAAATACGCAATTTTTTAAATAGAGCACATGTTTCTGTCAACCATACATTACCGACTATGAACAGAGACACAAAACAAAGGTAAGAATCCAGATAGACTCAAAGATAAAAATACTTGTGGAACATTGATCACTGTCATGGAAGCATGGTGGAAACACAGACATACACCAACGAATGTCGCTTAGGCCATAGATATTGATATTCCTGTGCCAGTAAGCTCACTGGTCTGTGCTAATCAGTGATCTCTTATACATATAGCCACAACACTCTCTGCTGTGAAAGGTGTTATCGTTTGACAGCTGGGTCAAGAAAAACTATGTGACGTAGTCCTACTCATATCCCAGTGGCCTCCTGTGATAATGTTGGCAACAGATGTTGAATAACGAGAATCATGTGACATCGTCATAAGCCAATCGCATGACATGCAAATATTTTGTCGTGAAATTAAGCATACAGCAGGAACAACAGTATTTATCTACACACTATGTGGTTCGGTCATCTTTGCAACAATTTTATATTGTGTTATTGATGTTGCCAACATAAAAACACGAGGCCGCCAGGATAGAAAGTAAAATCTTACCGAATCAGATACATCCGTAGTTGTCACATTTCATTATGACCAGCACTTTCACGCGAAACTCTTTTGTATAGAGTCTCATGATTCACACAGTTTTACAATTTATTCCAAATTCCTATTCAAGAAGATATTTGTGAAAACTGTTACAAATCAATATTCGCACTTATCCAATATTGTTTTCAGAAATGTAATCTGCCAGCCTCTTTCAGTGCTGCTGTTGCAATGTGTAACAAAATTGAGAATAACGACACATAATATCAAATATATAAGTTTTTAACTTCTCGGCGCGTTTTCCTCAGACACACTTTACCAACGATCAACAGAGACAAAGATGAAAATGCAGATAGGCTAACAAATGAATAATAGAGGGCTACACTACAGTCACAGTCATACTTCTATTAGTTGGTGTGGGTGATTTAATATTGCTCATTGCATAACTTCATCAAAATTCCAAAGCGTAAGACTGTGTTCACACAAACTTACGTGAATTCGAAACGAAGAAAACTAGCATGACAAAATGAAATGGAAGAGGAAAGAGAAGGGACACTTACAAATTTGCGCGATAGTATACAATGAATTAGAGATGGCAGAAGTGAACAAGAGCAATCCGAAGCAACGAGACTCAGAGTTTCTTCACTCAGAAACTGTGAATCTGATAACCAACGTCAAATCCGAAATGCACAAAAGAGAGACAGAATGGCCAATATACGTCATGATATATGCAGGAACTACAATTTACACCTTGAGGGGCTGCATTATGATGCCACAAAGAAATACAGCGAACATCCAAACATGGTCGTCGGAAAAATGATCAAAACATGCAAGTACTGCTCTGCAAAAAAATTTAAAAGGTGAAACACCAGGTATATGCTGAATGAGTGGTAGTCAAATTACCACCTTTAAAAGTGCCACCACCACAGCGATACTCTTATATGATCGGAACGGCACCAGACTCTAAGCACTTCCTACAAAATATACGTCGTTACAATTCTTGCTTCCATCGTTCGGGGCTACATCAGTATGCAATGATGACAATTTTGCACCAGTTTTTAAAATCCAAGGACAAGTTTATCATCGATTAGGGTCATTAATACCTCCACTAAATGAAACGCCAAAATTTCTGCAATTATATTTCGTTGGTGACGAGCAACAAGAATTAGATCAGCGTTGCACATGTATTCAGGGACTTCAACGACCTATCGTACAGGAGTTACAGAGTCTACTCCATACTCACAATCAACTAATCAGCGTGTTCAAGACTTCTCTACAACAAATGGTTGCAGACAACTATAGAATTGTTATTCGGGCTGATAAACGACCAGCCGGTGAGCATGAACGTGGATATAATACACCTCAGGTCAATGAAATTGCAGTAGTAATTGTAGACAATGAATACAGTCATTGTGATATCATTATACAACACCGCAGCAACGAACTCCAACGCATTGCTGAAACGCATTGTAGTTACAATGCTTTACAGTCTCCATTAATATTCTGGCAGGGTGAAGACGGATACCATTTCAACATCACCAAGTCAATCTAACAACAGGTGCCGAAACGAACAAAAAGGTTTCAACAATGCAATTCTATGCCTACCGACTTATGATTAGAGAAGGTGACTACAATCATATTCTAAATTGCAGGAAGCTATTCCAGCAATTTATCGTAGATATGTATGCCAAGATTGAGACAGAGAGACTGGATTTTATGTGCCATAACCAACGGAAGTTGCGCTCGGACGAATAGATCCATTTACGCGACGCCATGATGAATGATGGAAATGTGGACAATGTAGGAAAATTGGTCATCTTGCCATCTACATTTACCAGCAGTCCACGTCATCTGCATGAATATGCACAGGATGTGATGATCTACGTCAGAAAACACGGTTGACCTGATTTATTTATCACTTTTACTTGCAACTCTTCTTGGCACGAAACAAAAGATGAATTACAATATGAACAGGTGACCAATGACTGACAACATTATTGATCAAGTATTTTGCCAAAAACAAATAAAATTTGTTGAAGCAATCGTCAAGCTTCAAATATTTGGTGCAGTGACCTGCTGGATGTATTCCATCAAGTGGCAGAAAAGAGGACTCCCACATTCTCACACCTTAATCTGGCTCCAAGAGAAACTAAAACCATATCAGACAGACACCATCATCAGGGCCGAATCCTGAGGACAATCCCGAACTCTTTGAAATAATTAAGAAACACATGATTCATGGTCCTTGTGGCACTTTCAATAGAAGCTCCCCGTGCATGAAACACGGCAACTGCACAAAACATTACCCAAAACCTTTCCTGTTTGAAACGCAAACTGGTGAGGACGGGTATCCCAAATATAGACGGCAGTCAAAAGAACAAGGCGGTTTCATGGCAGTAATTAAAATACGCAGCCACGACAAAATTAAGGTTAGTAATCAATGGGTAGTTCCGTATAACCCGCTGTTATCTAAAATGTTCTCTGCCCACATCAATGTAGAATACTGTAGGTCTGTGAAATCAATCAAATACGTATGCAAGTATATCAACAAGGGCAGTGACATGGCTGTATTTACATTAACTACAGAAAACAAGCACAACGAAATATTACAGTATCAAATGGGTCATTATATCAACACCAATGAGGCGATTTGGCGAATTTTAGGTTATTCATTTATCCGTGCACTTAGAAAATGGTCAATGCATATATTTCACTCAAGAAACATTAGAAACAGTTGTGATGGGACCACAGGCACACACAACTTTGACAGCCTTATTCGAACTTTTCCAAGACGATCCATTTGCAAGAACTTTACTTTACTCGGAAGTACCAAGTTTCTACACATGGGATACCTCGACCAACAAATTTTGCCCACAAAAACGTGGAGTGCCAGTGCATGGACACGACGGTGTGTCCAAGTAACACAATTGGGCCCGTCTACATGGTGCATCCGAAAAACGCTGAATGCTTCTATTTGCGTCTATTGCTTCACACTATCCGTGGCCCAACAAGTTTTGCGCATCTGAGAACTGTTAATGGCTCCATTTGTGAAACATATCGTGAAGCATGCCAGCAATTAGCTCTACTAGAAAACGACAATCACTGGGATCTGGCTATGAATGAAGCAGTACAAACGGCCACAGCGAACCAGATTAGGGAGTTATTTGCAATTATTCTGACTACATGCAATCCATCAGATCCCAATTGACTCTGGCTGAAATATCGAGAAAGTATGAGCGACGATGTTCTCGCGGAACTAGACGCGACAACCCGGAATGAAGATTAGATTTCAATGAGGAAATTTTCAACAATGCCTTGCTTTTACTAGAAGATAAATGTTTAGCAATAACCAACCAAACGTTACTGCAACTTGGCGTTCAGTTAGCTCCATGACGCCATTTTGATGCTGGCTACCTTGAAATATTAAGAGAAAAAAGTTACGATACCGACGATTTCCAATCTTATATCCAACACAACAAACCCTTATTAAATCAAAGTCAAAAAGATGCATATGACATAATAATGAAATATTATCACAACCACAATGGTGGCATAATATTGTTAGATGCACCTGGCAGTACTGGCGAAATGTTTTTAATTAACTTACTCCTTGCAGAAATTCATGCAACGAAAGAAATAGTACTCGCCCTTGCATCATCCAGGATAGCGGCTACACTTATGGATGGTGGACGAACAGCACACTCTGTGTTGAAATTACCTTTAAATATAGCTGACCATGTACTGCCTATCTGTCACACAACAAAATCACCACCACGTGCACAACTGTTGAAAGAGTGCAAAGCCATCATATGGGACGAATGCACAATGGCCCACAGAAAGTGTTTGGAGGCACTAAACAGAACACTGCAGGACATAAGGGATAACACCCGTTTAATGGGAGGCATTTCATTAATATTGTCAGGCGATTTTCGTCTAATGCTACCAGTAATTCCAAAATCTACACTAGCAGATGAAATAAATGCCTGCATAAAAAAAGTCTTTCATATGGCTGTATGTAAAGGTACTCAGATTAGCAACCAATATGAGAGCCCAAATATTGGGCGATGAAAGAGAGCAAGAATTTGGTCGCAATCTATTACGAATAGGAGAAGGCACGTATCCAACAGACTCAGACTTCGATCATATCATAGTTACAAATGAATTGTGCAATATTATTCAAAATCCTGAACTGCTTATAACTCATATATACCCAGATATCGTCAACAATTACACCAACTCAGACTGGTTATGTGAGCGAATTATTCTGGTGCCGAAAAACCGAATTGTCAATGACATCAACAAGACGGTACAACAACTAATCTCAGGACCAGAGACATCTTACATGTCAATCGATACGTGACTGATGATAATGACAGTGTACACTTTCCTACAGGATTTTTAAATTCGTTGATTATACCTGGAATGCCATGACACTGCCTCAAATTGAAAGTTGGTTCGCCAGTCATTTTACTACGTAATCTAAATTCGCCAAAACTGTGTAATGGCACCAGATCCTGCATCACACAATCACAGTAACATCATTGGAGCAAATATAATGACCGGCAAACAAAAGCGACAGATGGTCTTTATACCACGAATATCCTATCATCATCTGGGTTCTCCTTCACCTTAAGACGACTGCAGTTTCCAATTAAATTAGCACACAGTATGACCATCAACAAAGCTCAGGAGCAAACATTCAAATACTGTGGCGTTAATTTAACAGAATCGTGCTTTTCTCACGGACAATTGTACGTCGCATGCTCACGAGTTGGATCTCCTACACATTTGTTCCTTTACACTCCCAACAAGAAAACTGCAAATATAGTCTATAAGCAAGTATTGTGAAGACAAAAATTATGTTATACTGATGTATATGAAATGAAAATAAATGCCTTGAGAAATATAGTAATGTCCAATCTCTTCCAGCTTCATTTAAATACTATTATGTTAAGACAATATTACTAAACTTGCATTGGCCCCATATATTTTCACATATACAGAGTTCGTGTATTATTTAGCTTCACCTAAGATTATTTATTACTCCATATTTTGTGGAGTTTTGCCCACCACACTCGCCCATTAATACACAACACGGTCAGAACACCTTATGCGCGATAACTGCTTCACAATATCTCAATTAAACAGTCTGTATTCATCTCATATTTAGAATAATACTCAAGCTGTCTCTCATGCCATATATTCTAACCCAAGCAATGCTGGGTTTCTCAGCTATTGATGGATAAAAAGTAAACCGCCATCAACATAGTAAGTGGCAGTGGCTGAAATGACAATGTCCTTTGTGCAGCTGGGCTAGAATGACCTAGGGAAGGGTCAAGAGGGAGTCGGCTAAGCAATAGGGCAAGATTTTATAGGTCAGAGTTTCTTCCCTCAGAGGTAAGACCAATGTGCATACCAGAGCAATATCACACCCCTAGAGGTTGCAGCAAAGAGGTTATCTGATGGAACAGAATAGGCAGCAAGCTGAGGGAGGAAACCTGCATCCTTTGCAGCAGCATCCATAATCTCATTCCCCAACACTCTGACATGACCATATAGTTAAAGGCACACCAAAGACATGCCACTGGCAGTAAGTGAGTGAAGTAGTGAGTGCCTCTGCTGTTACGGGTGTGCACAATACCAGTGCCAGACAAGGCACCACGCCAAAACACTGTGCCGTGGCGCTGTCCGTGCCATGATGCCTTCTTATTTATTGCATTCATATAAAAATGTTTATGCTTCCTGCAATGAGCCACTGGGGCAGTGTCCACCAACAATGAGGAAGGGACAACATCCGTAATAAGTGAATCAGACTCAAGCTTGGAATGATGAGCAGGTTGGGAGGACAAGGGTGGCAAGTCAGGCAGCACCAGAGGGTCCTTGTTCTGTGCACTTTATTTCTTCTTCTTCTTTTACTTCTTCGTCTTTCTCTCTTGCAGGACAGGGATGAGAGGTCCCAGAGAGAGAACTGTGGCCAGTAAGATCTTGGTCTTTTGTTAAAATGCACGATGACAAAGGCAAAGCCAAATAAAAGGAGAAGGCTATGCAGTCAGTTAACTTTCTAAAAGGAATAGGTTTAAAACCAGGCAATCCGTAAGTAAATTTCTATTTACTGTAGAAACATGGCTGGATTCCCCCAGCTGGGGAATGTTATATTTCATTCACCATATTGCTATGGTGGATAACAAGTAAAGCGTGATCTGCAGACCACGTGTCATCTGCTAAGATATCTGATGGGAAAAACGGACTACGGCATAGACCATTAAAAAATGGGCATTCCACGAGAAGATGGCTTACAGTCTATTGTTGGAAACAGTGACCACAAATAGGAACAGGATCACCACTTCGTAAGTGGCGGTGGCTGAACCGACAGTGGCCTATGGGCAACCGGGTGAGAATGACCACCTCACAGTGAGAGGGCCGAGAGGATGTCGACCAAGCAATAGGGAGAGGCTTAACCTCCCTAAGTTTATTTTCTTGAAGGGAGGACCAATGTGCATCCAAAGTGAGACCACACGTCCAGAAAGGATGGAACAAAGACCAGCAGAAGGGACAGAATACGTATCAGAACAGAGGAGGAGGGCTGCACACTTTGCGGCAACATCGGCAGCCTCATTCCCTGACACGCCAACATGATCCAGGACCCAAAGGAACAGAACAGTGGCACCATTGGCAATAAGTGAGTGAAGGCACTGTTGGATTTATTGCACTGTCGGGTGGACAGAATATAACACGCATAGGCTCTGGAGTGCACTCAGGGAGTCTGAGCATATTACTTAATTAGAATGCTGGTGTTGCCTGATGTACTGTGAGGCCTGATAAATGGCGAAGAACTCCACCGTAAAGATCTAGCAGTAGTCTGGGAGATGATAGTGAAAAGAAATGTCACCAAGCACAAAGGCACACCCGACACTATGGTCAGTTTTTGAATAATCAGTATAGATGAAGATACTGTCTGCAAGCCGTGACCGAAGAGTGACAAACATGTTGTGGTAGATGATGTCAGCAGTAGAGTCTTTGGGAAGCGAATGGTGATCAAGGTTGACAAGGACCTCAGAACAGAGCCATGGCGGGAAAGAGCTCGCTCCTGTTGGGAGTGTGGCAGGAAACATAAAGTCAAGATGCCGAAGAAGTTTGCAAAAATGGACTCGGGGAGGTAGTTCGGAAGGACTCGCTGCATACTGATGATTTAGTGAATCATAGAAAAAAAAACTTTTTAGGATGGGTGGCCACATATGGATGACAAACAACTCGCATAACAACTGAGGAGGATCTCCCTCCAGTAGGACAGCGGCAATTCACCAGATTCAGCATAGAGACTATCAACAGGGCTTGTGTAGAAAGCTGCTGTCGCTAAACGGATCCTTTAGTTGTGCATCGTGTTAAGGCGGCTTTAGATAGATGGTTGGGCTGATGAATAGACAATGCATCCGTAATCTAGTTTCGAGTGGACGAGGGATCGGTACGAGTGGAGGAGGGTAGTTTGATCTGCTCCCCATGAGGTACCTCACAAACGCTCTGACAACATTAAGTGAACGGTTACAGTGAGCTGCCAAGTGAGAGACATGGGAGGACCAACAAAGTTTCCTGTCAAATGTTTGTCCCAAGAATTTTGTAGTGTCTCCAACAGAAGAACAGCTGGTCTAAGATGGAGGGAAGGAGGGAGAAGTTCTATACACCACCAGAAGCTCAGACAGACCGTCTTGTCTGTGGAGAAGCAAAAGCCATTTTTGATGCTCCAGATATAAAGGCGGTCGAGACACTGCTGAAGATGCCGTTGAAGAAGACAGGTCCATTTAGAGCTGCATTAAATTGCAAAGTCATCAACAAAGAGAGAAGCAGAGACACCCAATGTGAGACAGTCCATAATAGGATTAATTGCTATAGCAAATAGGACGACACTCAACACTGAGCCTTGAGGTACACTGTTCTCCTGCAGGAAAGTGTTTGAAAGGCCGGAACCCACAAGCACCCAAAAAACATGGTCTTTTAAGAATTCCTGAATAAAGGTTGGCAGACAACCACGGAGACCCCACGTGTGCAAAGTGCGGATACCCATCCTCCAGCAGATGTCATATGCCTTTTCCAAATCCAAAAATATGCCACTATTTGGTGCTTCTGCAGAAAATTATGCATAATATGAGTTGATAGGGTGACTAGATGATAGACTGCTGAACGGTGCTTATGAAAACCACATTGTGCATTGGTGAGGAGATTACGAGATTTGAGCCACCATACCAATCGACCATTACTCATATGCATCATCACCTTGCAAATGATGCTCGTGAGGGAGATGGGATGGTAGCTAACAGGTAGAAGTTTGTCCTTTTCAGGTCTAGGTAGATTAATCACATCAGCACTGAGGAATCTTGCCTTCTGTCCAAATGCAGTTGTATGTTTGGAGAAGAAATTGCAGGCCTTCAGAAGAAAGCTGTTCTGACATCTGTACATTAATGCCGTTGGGTCCTGGAGCGGAGGACCATGATGAGAAGAATGAATGTTGAAGCTTGCTCATAGTGAAATCGGTGTTGTAGCATTCTCAATTATGAGGCAAGAAAGAGAGTAATCCCACTTCCGCTGCCTGTTTCCAAGGGAGGAAAGAGGGATGGTAGTGTGAGGAACTCAAAATCTCAGCAAAAACTGGCACAGAGTGTTGGAGATGTCAGTGGGATCCACTATAGTATCATTCACTATGGTTAAGCCTGGGATCAGAGAATGAGACAAGGTCCCCAAAAGTCTGTAAAGTTTACCCCAAACAACAGAAGAGGGGGTAAAACTGTTAAATGAAGTAGTGAAGGAAAGACAACTATCTCGTTTGTTTTCCTGAAAAAGGCGGTGGCATTGTGCATGCAAATGTTTGTAGTGAACACAGTTTTCCTGTGTGAGATAGCGTTTAAAGACACGGAGAGCACATCTCCGAGCTCTGAGTGCTTTGCGACATTCGTCAGTTCACCGGGGAACTTGCGATAAGGAAGAGGTGGAAGGAATAGAATGTTCTGCAGCAGTGAGGATTACTGTAGTAAGATAGTCGACCCGGCAATCAATACTGGGATAAAGATGTTCATGGAAAGTAGCTAATGAAGAAGAAAGCTGTCAATCAGCTTTGGAAAGCTGCCAGTTAAATGGATGAGCTGGAGTGAAGGGCATCAGCAGACGAATGACATGCAGAAAATGGTCACTCGAGTGTGTGTCTGAAAGAACAGATCACTTGAGGCTGCGGGCCAGTTGAACATTGTAGATGGAAAGGTCCAAGTGGAAAAAGGTGTGTGTGAAGTCCAAAAGATAAGTGGGTTTGCCAGTGTTGCGATGGATGAACAAATATGGTTAAGGTGGTTGAGGAGATCTGCCAGGAGAGAGCCCCTCTGACAAGGGCCTGGAGAGCTCCAAAGAGGATGGTGGGCGTTAAAATTGCCGACCAACAAGAAAGGAGGAGAAAGCTGTCAAGAGGGTGGAGCAGGTCAGACCTGGTTACAGCAGAGGACGATGGTGAGTGGACACTACACAAGGAGAAGCTGAAACCAGAAAAGGGCAGTCTAACTGCTATTGCTTGAAGCTCGGTTTGTAAAGGGATGATTTGGAAATGGATATTGTCTCTTAAAAGCAGCATGATGCCCCCATAAGCTGGAACCCTTGCCATGGGGGAAGGTCATAGCGAACTGAGGAGAAGTGTGGTATGTTAAAGCAAGTGTGAGGATGCAGTTTTGTTTCCTGAAGGCAAACAATTAGTGGGGATTAGGTTTGCAAGGAATGCTCACAATTAGTTGGATCTAAGGGTGGAAGATCTTCGTCCATTAATTCGACAGTGGCTTCAGAGCCAGCCCAAAGTCGGCCACTTGATTGACCACTGGCAGTGCATCCCGGCGACACAGAGGTCGTCTGGGGGAGGGCATTATTAGATGACATCATGGAAGAGGAATGCCGGGAGGGAGAAGAGGAAGATTTCTTCCCCCTGCCTGACTTCTCTGAACCGTGGCATGTATCAGTTGAAAACCCGGCAGGAAGCCTTTACGGATATAATCCTTCTTGGATTTCTGTGTCTCTGTATATGAGGCAAGAGATTTCACAGGTGCAAGTGGAGGTTTGGTAGGACAGTGTGTGCTCTTGGCAGGAGATGACAAGGATGCCATCATGGGACTAGGTGGTGTTACAACAGCATCACTGAACTGTAGGTCACATGTCTGAGTAGATACGTCCCGCAGTTGTCGTGGAGTAGCAACAACTGAGCTGAAAGTCCCAGATACTAACATACTCGGTTTACAATTGGCATATAATTTCCTTGCGAACTGTGTCGGTATCTTTTCTTTTACCCGTATTTCTTGAATCCCACTCGTCATGATAAATGGGACAGTCAAGGGAGGAGGTAGTTTAGGCAGCGAGGGGAAGGAAGTGGACAATCACCCTCATGAGCATCCTTGCCGCATTTGACACATTTAGCTGGGTTTTTATAAGACTGCCTGGTGTGGTTATAATGCTGACACTGGTAGCAGCAGGTGGGGTTGGGGATATAAGGTCGGATGTTGAGGACCTCATAACCTACTTTGATCTTGGGAGACAGTCACTTGATCAAAAATTAAAAAAAATAAAAAATAAAAAAAAAACAGTGTGGATTGGGTCCAATTAATTGTTAACCCTATTCATAACTCTATACATTGCTGTGACACCCTGATTGGAGAGGTAATCCTTGATTTCCTCCCCAGTCAAACCATCAGGCAAATTACTGTAGACAACCCAAGAGAGTAGTTCAGAGTATGGTGGGTTTCCACTTGCACCGTGTAACCCTGGAGAAGGGTGGCCTTTAGTAACCTTGGAGCCTGAAAGGCATTATCTGATTCAATCAATAAGGTACCATTGTGCAGACATTTGTAGGACTCCACTGTGATCACATCAACACCTTGGATGATAAATGGGTCAGTACAGATCCCATTTGGTAAGGCAAGGCCAGGTATTGAAGATGGCTGCTGGCAACCTTGGATGGAGGGAAGCATAGCCCACACTTGTGATAAGGGTACAGGAGAATCCAAGGAAGAGACAAAATGCTTCCTGCACACCCACCTGCTCTGTTTGATTATATAACGAGCTTTAGTATGAAAGCATTTAAAGTTGGTAAGGCAGTGTGGGATGCATGCCACTTAAGATATTGCAAAGCTTGACAGTCCTCACGAATCATAATGGCAATGGTTGTGTTCCACCACAAAACTTGGCAGCGGCTAGGAGGGTCTGTCGACCGGGGAACAGCAATGCTAGCAGCTCCAGTAATCGCAGCAGACAGATCACTGATGACGTCATGAATACAGTCAGATGGGGATGGTGTGAAAACCGCCTGGGATGTATACAAAGGCCAATAAGCATTACAGAAAACCCAACAGGGTAGCATTCCCTCATGAAGGGGGAAGGGGAGTGAAAGAATCAACGGAAAGTGGTCACTATCGCTAAATTCATCATGGTGTGACCACTGAGATGAAGGGAAAAGGGTAACAGAAGTGAGTGAAAGTTCTATGGCAGGGAAAGCATTGTAAGCAGTAATAAAATGGGTTGGAAAACGATCATTGAGTAGGCAAGGAACTGGTCTATGAGGTGACCCTGATCTGTTGCATGAGCACTGCCCCATGAAGGATGGTGGGCACTGAAATATCCAAGAATGAGGAAGAAAGGGGAGGGGGTTGCTGAAGGAGGGCTGTTAGGGCAGCAGACATAGATGGCCTGTCAAAAGGAAGACAGAGATTACAAATTGTTAATTTGTACAAATACATTTATACAAATTGTATAAGTGTACCCGAACAGCAACTACTTTCAGTGTAGTACGGAGAGGAATCCATGAACTAATAATGTCCGTAAGAACTAGGGAGCAGACTCCACTAGATGCTTGTAGGGGGGCAACACGGTTCCAACAGAAAGGTCTGGCACCAATGAAGATCTCAAAACCTTCGTATTTACAGACTGGGAATCCAGCTGCAGCTTGAGGCAGAGGTCAGCAGATCTGGCGAATGCCAGGAAGAGAAGCCCTGGGACAGGGCACTTTCACCAGCAAGTGCCATAGAAAGGGAGCACTTCTCCAGCTGGGAGGGATGATGGGGACATTGAGGGAGGGGCAAGGGAGGTACAGGAGAGGGAGGGGCAAGGGGGAGGAGAGGTAGAGATATAAACGAGGCAGAAGTAGATAAAATTTGCACAGGGTGGAGACATTCAAATTCTTGGCAGGCCTCCTGATAAGTTAAGCATTCAAGGGACTTGTACTCTTGTATCTTCATCTCCTTTTCATACACTGGGCACTTCAGGGAGTGTGAAGAGTAGTGCTAAAGAAAGTCCACACACAAGAGATGGAACACTGGTGTTCCCCTAATGGAATGGGCGTCCACATTCACCATATACAGGGACTCCTGTACAACAAGAAGACATGTGTCCAAACCACAGACATTGGAAACATCGCATTGGAGGTGGAATGTATGGCTTCATGTCACATCGATAGATCATGACCTTGACCTTCTCTACTAGGAGAGTATCCACCTCAAAGGCCAAAATAAATGTGCAGGTATCTATTCGATTGTTCCGAGTGCCTCTCCGCACATGGTGAACAAAATGAACACCTCACCATTCGAGATTGGCCCGGAGTCCCTCAAGGTCACAATGGAAAATTACTTCCTGAACCATGTTTAACAACTGATGAGGGGTTATGGACACTGGGACATTGCCAAGATGGTTGTTGGCACACAGACTTGCAGATTGGGCAGCAGAGACCATTTTAATGAACAGATAACCAGAACGCATCTTGCTCATTGACTCAACTTCCCCAAACTTGTCAGATGTTTCCAATGAAAAACAATGGCTTTGTGGCCACCCCCCTACCAGGGGGTACACAGGGCAGGGAAGGTTCTCTTGTCATAGGTAGCCACATGAAATTCACTATTCTTGACTATAGCGATGGCTGTAATGATACCATTTTCAAATTTTTCATTGTACAAAACATCTGCCCTGGTACCACCCATTCTGATCAGTGGCTCTCCCTATGGGCACCACCAAGCAAAGGCCACCAGGTACAATGGTGATTGCCTGGAGTCCTGATACCCTATGAGGATGGGTATCGACTCCTTGGCTCTCATGGGGAGGTTACAGCTCTAGTATCAGCAGTGTGATCCATGTGTTGACAGGGGGCTCAGCCATAAGGGCACATAACAGCATCCGAACACAGATTGGCTATATGTGCTGGGGACCTAGGAGGGTATGGTACTACAGTGAGGAGGAATGGGGATCCACGCCATAGAGGCTAGGTTGGAAATTCTTCTCCAAATGTCTTACACTGGTAACTGTGAATTTGTGGTGGGAGTCAAACCCTGAGGGGACCAAACTGGACCAAAAAGATGGGTAAACCATCATCACAACATAGGAATAGCTGGGTCATTTTAAAGGGAAACGCCTAGAGAGGGGAGACGAGTGGGGACAGGGAGGAATTAGTATGGGGAAGAAGGGAACTGGGAGGTTTAATGCAGCCTGGGAAAATAGGAAGAAAGGCTTCAATTGCTCAGGGAACCATGTGTGCCACACATGTGCCCACAAAAGAACTGGGTGGGGGGGGGGCTTTTCAGATTGGCCCAGAGTTCCTTTTCAGTTTGAAGGAGGAGGTCCTGATGAAGTATGACTCCCTGAACTATGTTAAAAGACTGGTGAGGGGTTTTAGACACTGGAATGTCGCCAAGACTTTCACAGGTGCACAGAGCGACAGATTGGGTGACAGAGTTTTTATGAGTAGGGAGCCAGAGAGTGTCTAATTCACAGAGTCTACTATGCCGAACTTATCCTCAATCTATTCAACAAAAAATAAAGGCTTGGTGGCAGTGAACGTTCCTCCGTCTGTCCTGGTGCAGACCAGGTAGCGCATAAAGGGTTTCACCTGGACTTCCTCCCAAAGGGTAGTTATGGAGGGGAGGGCCTTCTTATTAGAAACAGCCGCACTGAATGTTTCTTTCCTGCATTCAGAGACAGCCATTGTATGGCAATTTTCTAATTTCACATGTTTCATGGTGCAAAACGTCCACCCAGGTACCACCCACTCTGATCAGGGGCTCTCACCATGGATGCCACCAAGCCACAATAAAGGCCACCTGGTATGATGGCCATTGCCGGAAGCCCTGATATCCTATGAGGATGGGTATCGACTCATTGGCCTGCCTAGGGGGTTACAGCTCTGGTACCAGCAGTGTGTGATCCCTGTGTTTCCAGGAGTCTCAGCCATAAGGGTACATTACAGCCCCCCAACTCACACGGACTGGCTACAATGTGCTGAGGACCTAGCAGGGCAGGGTGCTAATGCAAGGAGGGAAGTGGGAAAGAAAGGGATGGGGATCCACATCGTAGAGGCGAGGTTTGGATTTCTTCCCCAAATGGCTCACACTGGTAACTGTGAATTTGTGGTAGAGCTCACATTACTAGAGTGAAGGTATTCCTGAATCGGCTGTATGATAGGGTGGACTGGATATAACTCACGAAGGCTCTGGAGAGCACTCGGAGAATCCAAGCGGGTGACACTATTAGGAGGCGAGTGTCGCCTATATACTGAGTGGCCTGATAAAGAGCAAAGAGCTCTGCAGTAAAGATCCAGCACTGGTTAGACAGACAATATTGAAAGGAATCATTGCCAAGTACAAAAGCATTCTTGTTTAATTGCTCTAAGTGCTGAGGTCAAGCGTAGCTCGATCTCCGCAAACTGTTGTGAAGCAAAAGCCTTTTGGGGCTAATTTAAGCCTGAGAAACAGATCATCCGCAAGCATCCATCACACAGACTGATGTTTTCTGGGACTGTGATTGTAGACGGTTGACCTGAACATAGCTTTTCGTCAATGACTTCCTTTCCATCTGTAACGCATTTAAAGCACTCAGAACACACTTTCATACCTGCCAACCTTCAGAACATAAAAAATCAGGAGATCCAGTTTAAAAAATCAGTTGATTTGAGAAATCAAAAACTGTAGACTAATGTAGTAACCTTCTATTACAATCTGACAACACCATATGATGGCTACAAAACAATGTCTGCCATATTTTCTGCCTGTCGCAGCTCGTTGCCACGTCTTTGCGGTGAGTTGTAAACTGTCCTTACATATTATTAGTTCCAACCTGGACTTTCCATTATTATATTCTGTCATATTTTCTGTCATACCCAAAATTTTCTCCACCTCAACATCAGACAATTTCTGAAATTCTTTCAGCTTCTCTTTTCTTTTTGTCCTCCTTTGAAGAAAATAGTAAATGTCCAGCAAATAATCATCAATTTGGAATGGCAGACAGGCAGCTCTCTTTTTTGCAGCCAAATTTAACAAATGGCAAGGACAGCCAACAACAAATAGGTTAATAGCCAATCTCTACAAGTAGTTCTTTTACCTTTTTTACAATTTCCCCAATAATTCCAGCAGTTTTTGTTCTAACACAGCAGTATTTTTGTGGTATATCACTGTCGAGAAACATTTTACGGAATAAATGACCCACGTGGTCAGCACAAGTAATCGGTAAATTGTGCTCTAAAATGAATGACATAAACAAGCACTCTGCATGAATAACGTGATCACTTTCACTTTTTTCACCAAAATTCAGTTTTTTGTTGCTAGTGACATATTTCTCAATTTCTTTGGGCTAATTTCTTTGCACATGTTTTGATATGTCGCTTTTTCCACCATGTGATATAAAAAACATCACAGCAGCAAATGCAAAATGCAAAAAACAGGCCTTTTATAGACTCATTTTATGAAACTTAACACTCGTAGCTGCCCACTCAAAATGTTTCAATTGAAAAAAAGCATTAAACTGACTTCACTTCTGCACAACTACAAAACAAGTCAAACAAAGCACAACACTAAGTACTGATTTAATACACATATATTTGGAAATGCGTGGGAAAGAGGAGAAATAATTGATATACAAATCTCATGTAACTTCTAATTTCTATGAATTTCAATATGTATATCGATTAAATGACTTTCAACTAGTGTCAAAAAAGCGGTTTTTCAAAACCAAACCTAAATATCACGATAAAAGTTAAAAATAAAGAGACTCTCGCCTAAATCGGGAGAGTTGGCACGTATGCACTTTTTACTCACTGCCGCAACACCATACACTTGCACTAACATTCCATGGATCTCCATCACTGTTTTTTCTAATTTGAAACAACTTGATGTTAATGCACTGCTCCATTTTGTGCCCCATGTTGCACTGACCCTGTTAGCTGGGTTGCAGCATATACCACTGCTTCAGTGCAGTGCTTTGCACAATATGGGGTGCTTGTTGACTTTTCCCCCAGTGTGTATGCACGGGCACCTCATACTTGCCCATGAGGTTTGTAAAATATGGCACTATTCACAAACTTTTCAGTAAATTCACATTGTAATGACACATGCTACTTTAACCTGAGCATAGCTACACCTAGTCAACTGATCAAATGATTTCATACTTCAGCTTCATTACTACTTCATCTTGTTAGGTAATATGCAATAACATTGTAACAGTATATGTCATGTCATTTTCGAAAGTTAAAAAGGGAATCAAGAAAGAGGAGACAACTATTTTATTGCAAAATTTTTGAAATGCTGCTGATTAGTTTTGGCTCCAAAGTATTTACTTCTTTTATGGGTGGTTTTCAGATAACAAGTCAAAACATGTCCTAGTGAAATTTTGAAGAAAAAAAAATATATGCAAGATATCCTTATATTAACCTTTTGGTTAAATGAAATAGCCTTGTTCCAAGCTGATTTTTTTACTTGCAAATGTTTAGGTGCTAAATTATCATTTCTGTAACTGTCACAATTACGTTACTCAGTTATTGTAGAAGTATAAAACATTGATATTTTCCATTTTCATTGCATTTTATATCGTATCTTGAACTAAAAACATGAAAGATAAATACAAATACAGCACTTATCAATACAGAAATCGAATCAGCAAAGTAATGTGTGTTGATTATTGTTGGTGACTTTACACCTCATTTCCGGAAACATCAACAAAACCTACACTTTTTATGTCAATATTGAAAGAAATTCCTCTGCCAATCGAATTACTATTTACAATAGTGGCCATTAAGTGATTTGCTGTATTCTGTTGAGCTCACGGGTTGAAGATAAAAAAACCTTACTACTGTGCATGATTTATTTGTGTCTCATTTCAGTAATGTGTCTTATAAAGGTAAAACAGTCAACAATCCAAAGATTGGTTTGAACACCACAGTGCTTTACTAGGAATGGTCCTGTTTGGAGGTGATATGCCGTTGCCTTCCTTCGACCTTCGAACTGACTTACCCAGTCAGTTATAGGGGGACCTACAGTTTAACGTGGGTTCCGAACCACGGTGCTACTCAGTACTTTTCACATGAGCAATACTGCCAGAGGTGAAAGAAATGGAAAGTGACAGATAAAAATCCTAGGACCTGGTGGGGATCGAACCCGCGACCTTTGGATTCATAGTCTGGCACTCTACCACTGTGCAACCGAGGCAAAAATTTTGGTCTGTAATTGGATTCACTTATTATGTATCACTTTCCTAACCTGTCACCCATTATTCTTATTTCCTGTTACATCTCATTATTGAAATGATAAAAAACATAACAGTAATGATAATTGACACAATTCCCAAATTTTTATTATTTTTGTTGAATGAGTAAATGCACATAATATGTGCCTAGAAAAAAATCCAGGTATATACATTTGCAGAAAGAAATGGGTCACACCTAAAATGACCATCCATAAAAGTGTTTGAGGAAAGATTATCAGCTTTTATCCTCTATCCCATCAAGTCGTAGGACTGTGTGCAGGCAGCTTATCAAATATACTTGGACATAATAGAGGAAACACTTTACCTCTGAATGAACAAAACAGCAGGAGAGAGAATGAGGAAGAAAGAGGACAGGAAACTACTAATAATTTCAAAACAAAAACTGAACCCAGTTAATAAAATTGTAGAGAATTCAAGTTCTTTGTCACCAAAGCTGATAGGAAAATAAAAATTAATGCAGCCCGTTCAGAAGAAAATTTTTCTGTTCGAGTTAAACAGAGGATTAAAAAAAGAATCAGAATTTTGTGAAGCTTTAAAACTACAACTTCCATAGTGTCTTTTGTTTCTAGTTTGGTTTATCTGATATTCCTCAAACCGTATTTATATATTTAAGTAAACTGTGATTACACTGTCATGATCTTCCATTCCTCTCATGCTGTTTCTTTCATTCCTGTTATGCTTGAAGCTGCTATAATGGGTGCATTAAGAATTATTACTTAGTTATATTGTGATTTGGAGAATCTTTTGGGTGCAAACTGTCATATGCAGTAACATATTTTCCGTTATTCTCGTCTCTGGTTTAATGGTATGATCTGTAAACCAAGTTTACCATAATTTGACCTCAATTTTTCACATTTTCGGGTAAATAATCACCTGACAGTTTCAATACTTCACTTTCATTCCCAGAATATGTAAAAGTATCATGTTTTGAAAATAATAAATATGTTTAGTATGAAAATCATAGGTACTACAACATTCTTCTTCTTCTTTTTAAGAAAACTGGTTACTTTCCAGCTTACATGTTTTTCTTAATACAAGAGAACATTCTAATGAATAATTTTCATCAGAAATTAAAGTAAAAGTAACATGAAAGAAAAAAAGAAAATAATTATAAATCTTCTTTTGGCCCATTATAAGAAAATCACCCTTATGATGTTCATCCCTAACACAACTACTTATGATTTCACGTCATCATGTATAATTGCAATTCCCAGCAATAACTAAAGAGTATATACTGGTTCTGCAATTTGTGGCAAAATGCATACTTGTTCCAGTATGACCATACTTGCAGGAGCCGACCCAAGATCATCCTGAAAGACATTTATTTCAGGATCTCGGGATCTTCACTGTAGCTTCACAATACATATTTTCACTCATGAAATTTGTTATTAACAATCTGACTCAGTTCAAAAGTAATAGCAGTGTGCATAGGTACAACACTAAGAGAAAGGATGATATTCATTATTCAAGGTTAAATCCAACTTTGGCACAAAAATGGGTGAATTATGCTGCCACAAAAGTCTTCGGTCACTTACGAAGTAGCATCAAAAATCTGACTGATAGCCAACTGGTATTTAAAAAGAAATTAAAGGAATTTTTGAATGGCAACTCCTTCTACACTTTAGATGAATTTTTAGATAAAAGTTAAAAACAATTTTTTAAATGAAAGTTAAAAAAAAAACCTTAAAATACTGTCATATATAGACACCATTTACTAAACTGACATGTTCCACATGATTGTGAAATGTTGTATATATGATCTATGGAACCAGTATTAATCTAAACTCCAGCGAAGCTCTGTACTGCTTAAGACAATTTTTAGAACTGGAACTGCTTGAACCTTTTCTTTTTTTTTTTCATTTTTGAAAATAAGAACCACTGGTTTTTTTCCATTTTTCCATTTGTTCAACATTTACACACTAACTGTAATAACATGACACAAAGGAAGATGGAGGGCAAACAAACATGTTTATGCTCTCTTAAAATCAGCATGCAACTAATAGAAACACAAGATTCTCAGTCTTTAAATATTGGAATGCCATTGCCTTTATACAATAATGAAAGTGAGGTTAAAAGATGAAGTACATTGGAGGAAAAAAAAAAAAAAAAAAAAAAAGAAATCAGTCACCTTGCCTTTTCAAAATCAGCTATACTAGCACCTGTCTTAATGCAGCTATAAAAACTATGAAAAACTGTAATCTGGATGACTAGATGGGGATTTGAGTTCACACCTTCCACATGTGAGTCTAGTTTCTTAACCACCATGTCAACTCACTTGATAAATTTAGATAACAAGAAAAACATACACAAGGCACATAATTGTGACACACAAGTGAAACAGAAATACTAAAATACGAGTTCACAATTGGACCCATAATTTGTACTGAGTCAGTTTATCATAATATTTACATAAATAATTATTTAACAATGACCTTCTTGTGCAAACTAGGTCTGTCAATAGTAGAGCAGTAGGCTTACCTGTATATCAGGGATACAAATCTGAAAGATTTTCCAATCCATGTGTGGTTCGTACAGCAACCAGTGAAATTTTACTTTGAAATAAAAGACATCTTGGCAGTAAAGCAGTTTATTAATGCTTAGTAATGATACATTTCACCATAACACCAGGGCACCACCAGATTATAAGGCTCTCGTCTTGACATGACATTGGCTTTGGGCATTAAAATGTCAATAAGATGTCTGAAGGTATGGTTTAATTTTGGTAGTTTTCATGAAACACTTAAAAAAGTGCAGTGATACCAGTAGACACAAAATAAGCCCATGTTTAGAGTTTTTACCAGTCCTTACACATCGGCAGAGCAATTCACCACACCCACTCACTGCCTCCTATCTCAAATTGTAAACGTGGGATTATTTTGTGTCTACTTATATCACAGCACTTTTTAAGAGTTTTATGAAAACTACTGAAATGCAAACACACATTCAGATATCTTATTAATGTTTCAATGTCTAAAACCAACAGATGGCATCACATCAAGATGATGCCCTGCTGGTAGGGAAAAACACATTATTACTAAGCATTAAGGAACTGCTTTGCAAACAAAAGGTCTTTTATTTAAATAATGTAGAGCAGCTTAAAGACATGAAGCTTTAATGTGAGCTATTTAGCTAATATTACAAGTTCAACATTTTATCATTATATTTCTAGACTGGAATAGTATTCTCTCTTACAATATCTCATAAAATTTTAACATTAAAATAATAAATTTCTTATAAATATATTATAAAAGGATAAATAATGTTGACATTACACTTACCAGTGACTTTGTAGAAAATGAGAAATTTAGTGGTCTTTGTTTTGCAATGAGGTAATAACGTGTACGGGAATTAGGTATGTGGAATTGGCATGGACTTAAAAGAAATTCCTGAAAAATAAAGTTGGCATCTTGCAGAATATTAACAAACTTATCTCTGGCATCTGATTTCTCAAAGCCTTTGACATTTTCTAAAAGAATATATTTCAGGTTTTCTGTGAGTTCAGGTAAAAGCTTTAAGAAATGCAAAAACGGCGAAGTTCTGCTGTCAGCGGTATCCTTCTGCAGCCCATTTCTGTAAAAAAAAAAAAAAAAAAAAAAAGAGGGTGTTATCTCTGACAGTTTATCTACATATTAGTTACATTGATTGCTGTGTTATAGACAGGTAATGTCTCAGAAAAGTAGTATCTAGAGGATGAGTAAAACTGATTGCTTTATTCGCAGTGTAGCATTTGTTATAAGTGGCAATAGTTGTAGGCACATCACAAAAAACAGAGCTAACAGTTGTCATGTAAGATACAAAGAGCACATATCAGCATGCCAAATGGAGAAGTTTAGCACATCACATGATCAGAATGTTATCAGAGCTTAGAATGGATATTAGCATTGCTGATTTTCATAACAAGGAAAACATGATATCAGCTCATTACATCACAGACACATTATGACATAATAATAGTATCAGTAATAAACATTTTGGAACTGCCATTAAAACAAATGAGCAAAGTTAATTTTTTTTTGTTGAAATATACAAACTTTTTTATAATACATCAGATATGAGACAGGGAGATGGATTGTCACCACGATTAGTCAATTGAATTTTTGAGAAACTAGTAACAGAACAGGAAATAAATAAAGTAAATCTTAAAATAAAGACAGAGAGAACCTTGAAATTTATGTTTAGCTTTTGCTGTGATTTAGCAAGATGCAATGAAAGACATCCACATTCTCCATAACTGGATTACAAATTTTGTTTGGGAAAGGAAACACCCACACACAGAAGTAAGATTAAAGGCAATCGGAAATATATGGAATCAAAATATGGAGAAACAAACAAAGTTTCAGAGTTTAAATACTTGGGAGAAATAATCCAGCCAATGCTCTGAGCAATGTAGCTAACATAGTCTTCTGTGTTTGGCCACTGCCAACCTTACATATTCAACAAAAACAATTGTGTGTATATCGTTGTGGACTATTTTCCTGGTGGTTTAATTTGTAACTTTTGTTTAATGATCCTAAAATTGCTTATAGGTTGCTTAAATAATCAATTTGACAATGAAGGGTATAATACATACTGAAGTATATGTTACTTCTTCTTATGAATGCAGTAGTAGTATTGGGATACAATAGGGAGGTTTTGGGCGCTCGACAGCTAGATCTTTAGTGCCTGGACAAATTTAAAAAATGAAGCAGCAAGGAGTGTGAACAAACAAAGTAAAAGAAAAGAGAGCAGTAACGTAACGGACATTAAATACAAAATGTAAAGGTTAGAGGTGAACATGAGGATAGTACTCCATGAAAAAGGTCGGAGAAATAGAAAAACAAATAAGCACATGACCATAGCTGGCTGGCCACAGCGATAAAAAAGGTGAGCCAACCACTCTGCAACATATTAAATCCTCCAGCCTAAAAGTTTAGGCCAGAGTTGAGACAAGTCACAAAAGTGTAAGTCTTTCTTCACATTCTCTTCGTCGTTCCCTAAAATTGAAGGCAAATCTGCAGCAAGATTCGCCGCTACCCTCTCTGCATTGATATAAGTCACACTCTATCAAAATGTAGCGGACAGTGATCTGCACACCACAGGTATCACAGACTGGGGAATCCTCTTGTCTGAAAAAAAAACCTGTGTGTAAATCGGCAGTGCCCGATTTGGAAGTGGGTGAGGGTGACTTCATACCTCTTGATAGGCTGGAAGGAGGAGCGCCATGGACGGACAGGGGGCTTCAGCAATCGCAGTTTGTTATTGGCCACTGAAAGCCATTCTTCCTCCGATAATTTCAGAGACTGCTGCCATAACAAAGAGTCAATATCCTGCAAGGGAATTGGGCACAGTGCCACTTCGGGCTCTCTGCAAGCCTCTTTGGCAGCCCGATCAGCCTCTTCATTGCCCGAAATACCAGCATGCTCAGGCACCCAGCAAAACGATACCACCTTCCCATGACATTGGATGAAGGACAGTTCGTCCTGGATTTTCTGCAGCAAAGTCACAGACAGAAATAGCTGTTGTAGTGACTGCAGAGCACTGAGGGAATCAGAGCAAAGCAGAAATCTTTTCCCTGTATTCGACATATCAGCTTTAGTGCCTTTAAGGTAGCATGCACATCTGCCAAATAAACGGAATAGTATTTGGGGAGTTGAACCTTAACAACACGGTTGGGGAACACAATGGAACAACTGACTGAGTCCCCCTACTTGGAGCCATCTGTATACATCACTGTAAAACCGTGATAGTGATCTAAAACAACATAAAACACTGACTGAAAAGTAAAATCGGAAGTCTCTTATTTCCTGAAGCTTGTCATATCTAAAACAAGCCTGGGCCTATGGAGAAGCCAAGGGGGAACTCTGCTCCAGCCACATTGCAGAAAATTAAAACCAGCAAACCCCATTTCAAGAAGGCAATCCCAAGCATGAACCCCATACGGCCTCGTCGCTCATTGCTGATTGTGAAAGAGCCTTTCCAGTGGAGGCTGAGCAATGGTATGGTATGTTGGTGTGAAAGGTGTGGACAGTGACTTATATGCCATGAGAAGCTGTCGCCTCATGTACAGTGGCACCTCTGCAGCCTCAACACAGAGACTTGGTATGGGGCTCGTCCTAAATGCCCCAGTTGCCAGCCAAATCCCTGCATGGTGTACCGCGTCCAATGTCTTTAAATAAACCGTGCACCCATAATCAAGATGGGATCGCACAAAGGGTCTATAAAACTGAAGCAAACAGGTTCAGTCAGCTCCCCAAGAAGTATGACTAAGACATTTTAAAATTGACAGTGCTTTCAGGCACAGTGTCTTCAGGCCCTTAAGGTGTGACAACCACGTAAATTTACAATCAAATGTGAGGCCCAAAACTGCACTGTGTCTTTAAAAGTGAGCACAGAACCCCTCATTTGCAGTTCAGAGAGATTAAAAACAGTATGTGAATGGTTAAAAAGGACACATACAGACGTCTCAGCAGAAAATTTAAAACCAGTCCTCCTTGCCCAGTCATCCAATCGTTGAAGAGTCAGATGCAACTGATGTGTAGTCGTTGCTAGATTGGATGAAGAGCAAAAGACAGAAGTCATCTACAAAAAGAGAACACTGTACAGGACTTTTCACGACAGAAGTAATACTATTAATGGCTATTGCAAACAAGCTCACACTTAAAACACTCCCCTGAGGGACTCCATTCTCCTGCTCAAAGCGATCAGAAAGGGCATCTCCCACTCGATATCTAAAATAATGTGGAGAGAGGAATGATTGAATAAAATAGGGCAGACAACCACGAAAACCCCAGTTATAGAGCTGCCTGAGGATAAGATGTTACCATGTAATATCATAGGCATGTAATATTTGTCAATATCGAAAAATACTCCCAGAAGGTGATGCCAACGCAGGAAAGGCTGTGGTATGGCCGCCTACAGGAGGGCCAGGTTGTCAAAGGTGGAGTGATATCTGCTGAACCCACACTGAAAGCGGCTGAGAAGCTGCCTAGATTATAGCAGCCAGACAAGGCGGTGGTTGACCATCCGCTCTGTGTCTTCCCCACACAGCTAGTCAGCAATACTACGGTCTTTCCCAGGTTTTAAAATAGGAATTCAAATGGCCTCCCTCCACGAGTCAGGGAACTGGCCTGACGCCCAGATGTAGTTAAAAAGTTCGAGGAAAGCTGGATCGTAACCGGCAGAGGCAGTAACTATCGAAAAATAGGTCGCCATAGTCTGGGCAATTTCACGCGGGGTGGTGTGAAGAATACCAGTCCCCATCACAGCAGCTACTGGGCACCTCCCTCCTTTTCCTGAGATCTTCCTGATAGTCTCCCATACAACTGAGGTCTTAGTGGAACAGTTCAGAGAGCTGCAAGGTGCTCCACAGTCGGGCGGCTCTTGATCCACCTCAGAGCCGCTCTTATGGTTCTGATGGCAGAATGGCATTCCACCAAGGGACTGCATGCCTTTTCGGGGGCCTAGACGACCTTGGAATGGACACAGTGGCAGCATAGGGGATTATCTCGGTAGCATAATCCACCCATTCCTGGATGCTGTCACAGGGCTCAAGTTCGGCAAGATGGCCATAAAGAATCCAGTCTGCCCTACTAAGCATCCATCGAGGTGGATGCCTTTTCGGGTTTGCTCTGTCTGGAAGATCAATCCAAATTGGAAAGTGATCACTACAATGCTAGTCTGCAACCACTTCCCATTGATCAAAGTGGCCAATGGCCAGAGAACAGAGTGTAAGATCGATTGCAGAGAACGACCCTGTTGCAGTGCAAAAGTGTGTGCTCTTACCTGTATTTAGGACATGGACGCATGAAGATAAGAGAAACATCTCAACTGCTTTACCCCTGGGGCAGGTCACTAAAGAGCCCCAAAGCACATTGTGTGCATTAAAATCACCACAAAGGATGAATGGGTGGGGGGAGCTGTTGAAGGAGGTCTTCAAGAGCCTCTTCATTGAGAGGCTTGTGAGGAGACATACAGAGAGCACACAGTCAGTCAGTGGTGCGCATGTACAGTCACTGCAACTGCTTGTAACACTGTGTTGAGGGAGATGGGTTCAGAGTGGTAGGCCGTGCTGATGAAAACAGCCATTCCTCCCCTCGCTCTCTCTCCACTAACATCCTTTCTGTGGAGACTGTAACCACGTATCTCAGGGCTATGAGCAGGTTTGAAATTTATCTCTTGGAGACATATACACATGGGTCATCCCCGAGATAATAACTGGAGTTCCTGCACATGCCTTCTAAATCCCTGATAGTTCCACTGCAAGATGGAGGCCATTTATCAAGGAGGCTGTATCTTCACCCTCTCTTTCTGATGGGACTGGCCGCCTGTAACAGGAGGGGGGTTTACCTTTGGGGTGAGATGTTTGCCCCAGTTGAAGGTCAGTTTTGGAGCGAGTTGGCTTCCCCAAAGTTACATCAATCTCCATGGATTCTGGAGCTGAATCACAAGGCACATCAAGAATAATATCAACCTGGTCTGACTGTTTATTAGTAATTTTCACTTGGGACTTTTCCTTACCCTTATCCTTCTTTGTGTTAACCTGCAGACGTGACACTGGTCTTGGGAAGTGATTCTGGCAGTGAAGGTTGCAGGATCTCATCACTGTCAGTGGCAGTACCTGGTTCCACTATTTTTGGAAGGGCTATAGTGGTTGTAACTTCTGCCGCTTTACACATACACAGGCATGAGCAGGTGTTCATACCAACACTGGAGAAGTCCGTCTGTGTAGACGCCTCAACCTTCAGAGTAGACTTTTGAAGGGCCGCCGCAAAAGAGGTGGTAAATGATGGTGGTTGCATGGCCTTATACATTTTCCTAAGCTTCAGCATAGGAGATATGCTTGGCTGTCTTGATTTTCTGCACCTTGCGTTCCACGAGGTATGCAGTGCATTCTCTACTCCAAACGGGGTGGTCACCAGAACAGTTAATGCACTTGCAGGGAGGTGAACAATCATTTCCATTCAGCAGGTTGGTTCACCATTACACCCCAAGGTGGTATGCCCAAAGCGCTGGCATTTGACACAGTGCATTGGGTTGGGGGTAATAAGGTCTGACTTTCATCCGAAGGAAACCTGCCTTAACATGTTCCGGGAGCTTTGGCATATTAAATGTTACAATAAATGACTCTGAATTAACCAGCTCACCATTTATCCTTTTCATGATATGTTGGACATCTACAATGCCTTCCGAAGCCCGTTCTTCTTTTAATTCGTCCTGAGGAATATCAACCAGATCCCTGCAGGTACCTACACCTTTGCTGCAGTTAAGGGTTGATGCAGCTCAGATTCTATGGCATACTCCCCAAGGTATTGAGCCTGCTGAATATGAATCACCTGTTGTGACATGGAGGTCTCCACCAACAGTGTCCCATTACACAAACCTTTCATGGTCTTTAGATTTCCAGCAATGCCTTCTAGTCCTTTCTGTATGTAAAAAGGTGAGACCTTCTCAAAGGTACCCTCTCTTCTCTTAATTACCTTAAACACATCCTGCTGTTACTATTCACATTGCCTCTCTTGTTCATCCCAAAATCCAGAGGACTGGCTACCCGAGTCCTCTTCTTAGAGTGGGTGTTAGTACCCCTAAGTGGTATACCCATCCCAATGGGAGGTTGAAAATTACTCGAGAGTTCCATTTCAATCCCACGAGTAGCTAGGGAAGTATGCGTCCACCTAGACAGTGCCCCGCATGCCTAGGTAAGCCTTATACAACTGAGGTGCGGCAGTACCCCCAGAGGTTGCTCACTAGCGACTGTTTCACCTCAACAGCCATGTATCCCATCAGCGCTTAGCACACCTTAAGATTGAGGGGTTTTTTAGAGAGGTATTTCCTTCCTCATGACCCAGACGGTCAAGTCAAGATCCCCATTCCCTGGTACCCACAATGTTCCACCGCCATGCCACACGATGGTCGCTGAAGCGAGCCCAGAGGTTACAGTGTCTAGAGGACTGGCAGCACTTACCAGTCCCCAGCTCAGGGACCCCGAGTTCGCCAAGCCCATACTCAACAAATTATTGTTGAGCCCCCTCATGTGAGTAGTAGTACTAGCACTGTAATGACAGCATGCTCATTTCTTCATACTAGTCATAACTCAACAGTAGTCTGTGTCCTGGTCACAAATTTCTTCAACTCTTCAAATCTCCATTCATCACAGATCAAGAAAAATTCAAATACACTACCTGCTTCACTTAACCATGACATAATGTGATGCAGGATCAATTTGCCATATTTCACACTTTAAATCTTGTGAAACTGGTATATATGGCCCATTGCTAAAACAGAACAGTGTTTAACTTTAGTATAGCCAAACTATGACACTAGTCCACAGTGATACAGTTGTAGAATAATGTGCTGTATTACATATTTTCCCACATGTTGTGGCAATGTTGAATGCAAGTTGTGAATGTGATAACAGTTTCTTATGAGCTCATCATTTGTTGCAACTTAAGGCAATTTAATAACAAGTATGGTATGTGCACATTCTCACAGGTAGTCCAGCCACTTTGTTTATGAGGTAATTTCCATTAGCTATAGACTACCACAGCCTGTTATTTATCTTGTGAAGGGTTGTGTTGGAGCTGGGGCCTAGTTCTCATTCCAGAGTACTGTGCTTGACAGGGGATTGAAGTACTGAATGTGGGAACTAGTTACTGGTGCCACTACACTAGTTTGGAGTAATGATCTTGGAGAACAATCCAAACAACAATTTTTTCCTTAAATGAAATGTAACACAGTTTGGAGCAGGACTGGATTTAGGAGGCATGGAAATTTGTATATGGTTTTTATTAAATACTTATGTTGAGAACATTATCAATTGTATACCATGTCTGCAGAAAACTGTACAAGCTTCCAGGGACTCACTTCAATCTTTGGAGTAATCAAGAAATATCTTATAGTAGTCAGATGTCTGTGGCAGTACAATCTCTTGAGGACTAAAATCACTTTGCAGTACAGACAACTGGCTTCTTGAATCTTCATATGGATTAAGACTCTAGGAGATAAGGAATTGACAGAAATAAGGATGCAGGCTGGCTCACATGGCTTTGGCGGACTCATTTGGTAGAGCACTTGCCTGGTAAATGCAAAGATCTCAGGACTGAGTCCCAGTCTAGCAAACTATTAATATGTTATGAATTTTAATGTCAATAACCAGACTATTGCAGAGCGAAAATTCTTTTGGAGAAATAGCTCCCTGTTGCCATAAATGAGTGATATTATGGTCCTACTAACTCCATTTAAATAAATCTCCAACTATTTACCCTGGGTAAATATACATGTGGATACAAAATGGACTCTGCAACAAAAATAACCTGACACCTCACAGAGAAAATGAGGAATAGTTGTAGCAGTCTAGATGGAGTTGACAGGATATAATTTACTGCCACACACCTCATAAAGCGCACTCACTCTCATGATGTAGCTGGAAATTGACATAAGGAGTTTTGGATAAATTATTACATGATTAGTAAACAACGTATCACATCCTTTCAAAGATTCAGGACATCATCTCTCTGCTTCATTAATATATCAACCATAACTGAAATGAAGTAACACAGTAGGTCATGGGATGATTTCAGTCAAATTCTAACAATGGTCAGCTAAATTTCAACTAGTTTACCGAGTTAATCCTACAATTTAAAACTTCACTTAAGATTTCCAGGCTGACATGGCATTGTCAATAAGTAATACTATCCCCTAACATTTCGTCTTCAGTTGAAAAGACATCATCAGTTAACCCAGATTGCACTGACGGCCTTCCAGGAGAAGGAGAATGGAAGCTGAATTTTTTATTCGTGACTGTAAGAATTATATTTTATTTCTTTCAATCATGTGCTCCCATTTCAGATCGATTTTAGCTTGTACTGTCATTTGTAAAGTAGTTGGATACAGCTGCAAAGTTGAGGTTCATAAAGAAGATACTAAGACCTCCTCATAGTTGGGTTTATATTTCTTGAACTTTCTTCAATTTTTGAGACATTTTTATCTATATATTTCATCTTAAATGTTGTTTTCATAATAATGATTCATCAGATTAAAATTATAAAACATTCATTTTGACATCATTCAGAAAGAAGGGCAGTATTGCAAAACTAATGACATGATTGTGAAGGTTAAGTTCGCTGTGCAGGCTCTGTCTAAGGACAAGCAAAGCTGCACTCATGTGTTGTTTTACAAGTGTAGTAATTGTAGTGTTATCTTATACAACTCAATCTATGCTATGTTCTTGTTGTCTGTGTCAGCCGTGCTGCTAGTGAGAGATTACATAAGAAAGTGATCTATTAGTTTTAGTGTTTGAGTTTCCAATCTAATTCCCCGACTTATATAACTGGTTACATTCATTACCATTGTTTGACAGTAGTTATACTAATGTTATAATCTCCTTATAAAGTACTTTTCAACCTACTATATTAATTTTTCAAATCCTTCAGAATCTCATAGTTACTATGCTTTTCATGTAGGAGTTAAAAGCAAAGGTTAGCTGCAGCTATGATTTTGGCCCACTTTAGGTTATGGTAGTCTTCGATTAATGATGAAAATTCTCCTCAGAGATGATAAATATTGTTGAAACGAGATAGAATGGCTGGCCAGTACTTACCTTTGTGCTGTACCGCCGATAGTAACACAAATGAAGAAACAGAAAAAAGGGGCACAAAAAGGACAAGCTTCCGGAACACAGTTCCTTCGTCAGGTGGTAGAGAAGGGAAAAAGAAAGGATGAGAACAGAAGGGAAAGGTAGTTCATGACCTAGGTCATGAAGGTGGTGTATCGGGAGTGTGGACGTCAGAGATACTGCATGTATGTACTGAGCCAAGCCAGAGAGGATACATATAACCAAAGGGGAAAGATCAAGTAGTAGAGAGAAGAGAAGATGAGTGAAATGAATGATGCTGAGGGGTGTAGGAGGGGCGGGGGATTGTCTAAAACGTTTTTCATTAACAGGGAAAGATGGATGGACACACACACACACACACACACACACACACACACACACACACACACACACACGGGGAGTGCTGAGGATGAAGAAAGGGGAGGAGTTAGCGTAGATTTAGGCCAGGGGGGGTGGCGGGAGGAGAGGATATGTTGGAGGGCAAGTTCCCACCTCCGTAGCTCTGAGGGACTGGTGTTTGTTGGTACTATCCAAATGGCACGTGTGGTGTAACACATGCCCAGGTCCCTGGAGTTATGCTGGGGGACATGTTCTGCCACAGGATATTGGGTGTCCCCCAGGCGAACAGTCCGTCTGTGCCCATTCATCCGCTCAGCCAATTTGTTAGTAGTCATACCAGTGTCAGTGGACACATGTCAGCTGGTATATGACATGTGTTGTCTCGCATGTGGCCCTGCCTTGAATCGGGTAGGTTTTTCCTGTGGTGGGGCTGGAGTATGTGGTAGTGGAAGGATGCATTGGACAGGTTTTGCAGCGGGATCGGTTGCAGGGGTAGGAACCATTAGGTAGGGAGGGTGGTTTTGGGATGTTGTAAGGTTGGACAAGGATGTTGCAGAGGTTGAGAGGACGGCGGAATGCTACTCTGGGTGGTGTGGGAAGAACAGTTTGGAGTTATGGTCTCATCTCAGGGCATGAATTGAGAAAGTCATAGCCCTGTTTGAGGAATTTGTTGAGGCATTCCAGGCCAGGATGGTACTGGGTGACTAAGGGGGTGCTTCTGGGTGGTCTGGGGTTAGGAACATTGTTGTTGGAGGGAGAGAAATGGACAGCTCAGGAGATCTGTTTGTGGACGAGGTCTTTAGGGTAGTTGCGGGAGAGGAAAGCATTGGATAGACTGTTGTTGTAGCTGGTGAGGGATTCAGAATTGGAACAGATACATTTCCCAGGCCCAGGCTGTAGGGTAGGGGAATGGGCACAGAGGGACTGTTCGCCTGGGGGACACCCAATATCCTGTGGCAGAACATGCCCTCCAGCATAACTCCAGGGACCTGGGCACATGTTACACCACACGCGCCATTTGGATAGTACCAACAAACACCAGTCCCTCAGAGCTACGGAGGTGGGAACTTGCCCTCCAACATATCCTCTCCTCCCGCCACCCCCCTGGCCTAAATCTACACTAACCCCTCCCCTTCTTCCATCCTCAGCTCACCTATTCATTACCCGTTCCTTACCCCCCCCCCCTCTCCTCTCTCTCTCTCTACCTCTTCCTCTTCCTCCCGCCCTCTCTGTCATTCTCTCTACCTCTCTCCGTGTGAGAGTGTGTGTGTGTGTGTGTGTGTGTGTGTGTGTGTGTGTGTGTCCATCCATCTTTCCCTGTTAATGAAAAACATTTTTGACAACCCCCTGCCCCTCCTACACCCCTCAGCATCATTCATTTCACTCATCTTCTCTTCTCTCTAGTACTTGATCTTTCCTCTTTGGTTATATTTATCCCCTCTGGCTTGGCTCAGTAAATACATGCAGTATCTCTGACGTCCACACTCCCGATACACCACCTTCATGACCTAGGTCGTGAACTACCTTTCCCTTCTGTTTCCATCCTTTCTTCTTCCCTTCTCTCCCACCTGACGAAGGAACTGTGTTCCGAAAGCTTGTCCTTTTTGTCCCCCTTTTTTCTGTTTCTTCATTTGTGTTACTATTGGCAGTACAGCACAAAGGTAAGTACTGGGCAGCCATTCTATCTTGTTTCAACAATATTTAGGTTATCATAGTACCACTAAAAGTGGGCCTTTGTGATCGTCTTTTGACAGCTAGAAATTTAAATGAAAATAATGGCTTAACTATTCATCTGACACGAAAATTGAATAACAGAATTTGTAGAGGAGAAAATTCTCTACAACTTTGCTCTCTTACCTTTTTTTTTTTTTTTTTTTTTTTTTTTTTTTTCATATCCCATAGCGTTTCAAAGACATCTGCAAAAATAATGGCGATTTTGGGATGTATGTCTGTCTGGCTGTCTGTCAGTAACATGTTCTGTGTTTTTAAGCCGAACCGTTCAACCGATCAGCACCAAATGTTACAGACATGATTGTAGGCCACCAGAGACCAGAACCGCCCTTTTTCCAATTTTTCAGACAAAAAAATACGGTAGTAGAAGCAAAAAAAGCCGTTTGTAATATACTTGTAATTGCAAACAAACCGTTCATCTGACACGAAAATTGAATGACCTGATTGGTAGAGGAGAAAATTCTCTACAACTTAGCTCCCTTATGTTTTTTTCATATCTCATATTATTTGAGACATATCTGCAAAAATATCGGAGATTTGACACCCTCCATTGAATTAATGAAAACCAGATGTTCGGAGATGTCACATGACATTCCTCATGTATTTGATGATTATCTTATTGTAACTTACATGTTGTCATTTCAAAGCAATGGCACACTGAGGAATTAACAAAAACACATCGTTCTTCGTACGATAAATGATAATCTAATGTCTACAAATGCCATATTAACTTCAGTTAACAACGGCCATCAATAGTATGAGATTAAATAACTCTTGTTTCGATTTATAGCCTTAGCGTAGTGGGCAAGGTGCTGGATTGTGACACGAAAGGTTGGTGGTTCGAAACCCGCCACTAGCTAATCTTTTTTCCTGAAAGGGTTTCAGACACTCTTATTAATTAGTTTATTATTATTTAGATTATTATTTTGGTCCAATATGTTTGCAAAAACTTATAGAACTACAAATCTAAAGTGGGCGGTAAAACATGTCAGTGCAATTTTTTTTCCTGGGAGTGAGCCTCTTGTACAGAAATGCTTAAGGCAGTCATATTTACTTACAACCTTAAAGAAAAGGAATATCTTAAGTGTTAATATGTGGTAAATTTACAGGAGTACAGTAATTAATGTGAGACTGCTATCAATGAGAAGACTGGTGGACTGAGTAGCCGGCAACTGATAAGACAGCTGACGGCTCGGCAAGAATGTGTTAGACACCAAATAATGCCAAACAATGAATGCTACAGAAAAATATACACAAAATCGTTGTCAATAGTGAATTGTATCTGAATGTGATGTGACATTAATTCAGTGCCTTGAATGACCTTTTGATGACTGTGTGAAAAGTAAATGAAACTGGACCTAAATACAGGTATGGTTTCTGTGGCATATATCTGTATTTCGCACATGAAGAAAATGTGGGCGTTGAGTTGAAAATCCACTGAAAATGATGTATAGTTGAGCTTCACTTATGTTCTGATAGTGCGAGTGGCTTATTCGTAATGAAATATGAAGTAACAGACGAGTAATAGTTGATTGTAAATGGTGAACAATATTGTTTAAATTCAACATTACATTTCTTCTTAGGCAAGCCTTGAATTTCTATAACTTTGTTAAATATGCCTTGAAACATTTAACTAATCCAGTAATAATAAATTATTAGAGGTCCCTTCTTGTGTGCCTTCTTCCTGTGTGCACATAAAGGATCCAATATCCTATAAGTGAACTTTAGAACTCACTGGAAAAACACATATTTTTGTAACAAAAGGAGACACTTACAATAATGCTAGAAGCTCATTTTCAGGGTCTTGTAAGATGATGCGGAACACAACAGGCACAATCAACTGACTGTAACACCAAACCACACAACACACTTACAGAGAAGTGTTCTTGAAAATCTCTCTCCACAATGGCATGTAGGTTTTCTTTGGACCACTGATGTGAACTACAAGTGTGATTGATGCTGTAATACATGAAAGTGGTTTCAGTAGTGAAGAGTAAAAATAGGATAACTTGGGGCCTAATTTTATGACTTGATTCCACCCGTCTTCTTTGACCCATGACGACATCAACATGTTGTAAAACTCGTATTTCAGTCGAAGCCAACTGTAAATAATCAATGTTTGAATTGATTAGGGTTTTTAATTAAATCACTGAGCTGATTAAAATTTTGCTGGTAATTTGGAAGAAGCATTGCATATTGCTGTTGCGGCCTACTATCAGTACATTTAGAACACACAGCATTTGAGAGCCATCACTGCTTGTGCAAAAATTTAAGCTATACTCTTAGGTCCCTAATCACATCCTTTAAAATTATGACATACCTGTAAAAAATATTAAAAATCTAGCTTGTGAAAAATACATTGGCTACTACAAAACATGCTGATGCCGTGGGTCAAAGCCAACATATGAAATCACTTCCTATAAATGACCCTTACTTGGCAATTTTCAAGTATCCAATGATAAAGCTCCAATCGTCTCTCTTCAACTCCTACATGAAGGTTTTGAATGAACTGTAAAAGATATATATGGAAGCCACACATGTGTAATGGTCATCATATTCTTGACTGTGGAACACCAATACATGCAGAAATTCTACAAGTGCTTGTTGAAGAACTAAGTTCTACCTGAAGAATAATGTCTTCTTCTTCTTCGTCTTCTTCCACAACCTGTTCAGTTACATGTTCGGATGCCATGTTACTGCTAGGCACTGTATCAGTGACACACACTGTATTGAACAGATGAATAAACTTTCTGGAATTTGGTAGTCTGTGGTTAGGAAATTGTATGCCGTATTTTCTACAAACAGCAGCAATTTCTGCAGCCAGATGTTCTCCTGCATAAACCAAATGTTTAAGGTGCTCCCAGAGATAATCCATAGGATTTGATGTTAGGGATTGTGCAGGATATGGAACTGGTTCTTCTCTGCCTATCAGCTGTGAACCACCATTTGAGAAGAAGTGCAGTAGCAAGTCACATATCAAGATTATATATTTGATTTCATAATTAAGTTCTTATGTTCTTTGTGTGTTTTGTGTAATTTGACTAGTGGGAGAATGAACAAGTGTGTGTGTGTGTGTGTGTGTGTGTGTGTGTGTGTGTGTGTGTGTCCGTACGCGCATTGAAACAGAAGAAGTTGTTCAGAGTTTACTAACAACTAAAGATGCTTTTGGTTACAGTCAGTCATCTTCAGACTGGTGAATCAAGAGTGCAGCAGTGGAGGAGGAATCTGGTACATCACATAGGACACCTCGGGTGTTGCTTGTTCACCCAAAGGTATACTCTAGTGTAGTCAATGCAGTGGATATGTTCTTGCCGCAGGGAGAATGGCAGGTGGTAGACCATTTGTGTTGCTGAAGATCAATGGTCAAGGTGCATGAACAGGCAGCCACTCTTTCAACAGAGTATGAGCAAGCACATTGGTGGAGAAATCTGGTAACTTCATTCTTAGGCAAGATATTTAGTCTTGCCACTTACAGAAATAGCATTCAGGACCAGAAAGAATTCCAGCCTGCACTCTGTAAGTCTGTTGGGAGTCTCATCCAAGATTTGGAGGTAGATTTGCCTGTGGCAATTGAGTGCACATGGTGCAGTTGAAGGCTATGCTAGTCATAGCTCATATAATTCCTATTACTTGGCTTCTAATTTATTTATTTATTTATTTATTTATTTATTTATTTATTTTTATTTTTATTTTTTTTTTTTTTTTTTTTGTGGTTTTAGGGCGCACAACTTCTATGGTCATTAGCGCCCAGACAAGAACTTAGATTCACTAGATCTCAAAAAAAAAAAAAAAAAAAAAAAAAAAAAAAAAAAAAAATTGGTGACTGTCAGAAAATCAAGAAGAGGCTAAAAACGAAAGACAAAGGACAATGAAAAGGGTTAAATATCCTTCAATAAGTTGGCCAAGTTGATAAAACGCAAAACTCGAGCAGCTGCTCATGTGTCATCAGCTAAAATTTCCTCCAGTGTAGACGGAAAGTGAAGGGCTACACGGAGATGATTAAAAATTATGCAAGACAATAAAACGTGTCGCACTGTCAGCAATTCACCGCAGGAGCACAGCGGTGCAGGGTCGGCGGTTAGCAAATGACGGTGGCTGAAACGGCAGTGACCGATCCGCAACCGGGCCAGGATGACCTCCTCCCGCTGAGAGGGGCGTGAGGAGGTCCTCCAAGTGGTCGGGATCGGTTTGACAGTTCGCAATTTATTGTTGTACAGTGAAAGCCACGCACTGTGCCATGACGACACAATACTCAGGCGAAGAGCCCGTTGAACATCGTCTGGTGGGATGCAAAAGGTAGCCATGCGAGGCAAAAGAGCTGCAGCCTTGGCTGCTATGTCGGCGGCCTCATTCCCAGGCACACCCACGTGGCCAGGGACCCACAGGAAAGAAACGTGACAGCTGTCATCTGCTAGCAACTGGAGGGAGCATTGGATCCGATACACGAGAGGATGGTTCAAGAAAGGGTCCTTAAGACTCTGCAGGGCACTAAGGGAGTCCGAACATATGGCATAGAAAGGTTCGTGGTGGCGGCAGGTATACAAAACGGCCTGGTGGAGGGCAAAAAGCTCAGCCGTGAAGTTAGAGCACCGGTCAGGGAGCTTGTATTGGAAACGGTTGTCCCCAACGACGAAAGCAGATCCGACACCGGCAGTGCTCTTGGAACCATCAGTGTAAATAAATATGGCATTATCGAACCGCGAACGGAGTTCGACAAGCCTCAAGCAGTATACCAAATCCGGAGTCTTCTCCTTGGGGAGCGAACTAAGTTCAAGGTGAGTGTGAACCTGGGCCTGATGCCACGGTGGCAATGGGCTTTCGCTCAACCGAAGGGTGAAAGGAAGGGTAAAATCGAGCCGCTGTAGCAGGCGGCGAAACCGAACTCCAGGTGGAAGCAAGGCAATCGCAGACCACTGATATTGGTGATCGAGTGAGTCGTCAAAAAATAATCGGTAAGATGGATGGTTGGGCATCAACCGCAGGCGGCATGCGTACCGACACAAGAGTATGTCACGCCGAGTGGTCAAGGGTAATACAGCAGCCTCGGCATACAGACTTTCAACAGGGCTGGTATAAAATGCACCGGTTGCCAGACGGCGGAGAATCGACGGCCGTGCAGAAGAGTATACAAGGCTTCCATAGTCGAGGTTCGACTGAACAATGGCCTGGTTAAGGTGAAGCAGGACGGTACGATCCGCTCCCCATGACGTGCCACTGAGGACACGAAGAACGTTAAGGGATCGGGCACAACGGGCAGCCAGGTAGGACACGTGTGTGGACCAGCAAAGTTTACGATCCAACCCGAGTCCCAAGAATTTCGTAGTCTCCAAGAAAGGGAGAGCAACAGGGCCGAGACGTACAGAAGGCGGAAGAAATTCCTTGTATCTCCAGAAGTTAATACACACAGTTTTTTCAGTGGAGAATCGGAAGCCGTTTGCGATGCTCCACGAATATAGACGGTCAAGACAGCGTTGAAGAGAACGCTCCAAGAGACACGTCCGCTGGGCGCTGCAATAAATTGCGAAATCGTCAACAAAAAGAGATCCGGAGACGTCGGCTGAAAGGCAATTCACAATCGGATTGATTGCAATGGCAAAGAGCGCCACACTCAAGACGGAGCCCTGTGGTACCCCATTCTCCTGGCAAAAGGTATCTGACAAAACAGAGCCCACCCGTACCCAGAACTTGCGATCCACCAAAAACGCTTGAATGAAAAGAGGAAGGCGGCCCCGAAGGTCCCATGTGTGCAATGTGCGGAGAATGCTCGCTCTCCAACAGGTATCGTATGCCTTCTCCAACTCTAAGACGCTTCTTTAGAAAGTTGTTCATAATGAAGGTCGACAACGTAACGAGGTGATCAGCAGCAGAGCGGTGTCGACAAAAACCGCATTGGATATTAGTCAGGAGGCGGCGAGATTCGAGGAGCCAGACCAACCGAGCGTTAACCATGCGTTCCATCACCTTACAGACGCAGCTCGTCAGAGAAATGGGGCTATAACTGGAAGGAAGGTGTTTGTCCTTCCCTGGTTTGGGGATGGGAACAACAATGGCTTCACGCCAACTTGTGGGAACATGACCTTCAGTCCATATGCGATTGTAGGTACTAAGAAGAAAGCACTTGCCCGCAGGAGAGAGGTTCTTCAGCATCTCAATATGAATGGAAACGGGCCCGGGAGCAGAAGATTGGGACAGGGCGAGAGCACGGTCTAGCTCCTGCATGGTGAAGGCGACATTATAATTTTCACGATTAAAAGTGTGGAAAGAAGGCGGCCATGCCTCCTCTACCTGTTTGCAAGGGAGAAAGGCAGGGTGATAATGGGCAGAGCTCGAAACCTCCGCAAAGAAACGGCCCAATGCGTTGGAAACATCAGCGGGGCCCACAAGGACTGCATTCTCCATGGTCAGGCCAGGAATCGGGGAGTGGACATTGATGCCAGATAAACGGTGTAGGCCACCCCAAACAACCGTGGAGGGAGTAAAACGGTTAAAAGAACTAGTAAAAGCAGTCCAGCAAGCTTTCTTGCTGTCATTTATGATACAACGACATTGCACTCTCATACGTTTATAATTGATGCAATTCTCCAAAGTTGGGTGGTGGCGGAAGGTGCGTAAAGCACGGCGCCGGGCTCTAAGCGCGTCGCGGCAGGCTGCAGTCCACCAAGGGACCTGGACACGACGTGGAGAAGAGGATGTATGAGGTATGGAACGTTCAGCAGCGGTGAGAATACCCTCTGTGAGGTAGTCGACCTGACTGTCACAGTTGGGAAAATTCTGATCGTGAAAAACAGCCATGGAAGAATAAAGCCCCCAGTCGGCTTTAGAAATGTTCCAACTGGTGGGACGAGGAGATGGGAATGATGCAGGAAATGGATGATACAAGAGAAATGGTCACTTGAGTACGTATCAGAAACTGCATACCACTCAAACCGACCGGAAAGCTGAGGAGTGCATATTGCGAGGTCTATATGGGAATAAGTGTGTGTCGTGTCTGAAAGGAAGGTCGGTGCACCGGTGTTGAGGCAGACAAGATCGAGGTGTTGGAGAAGGTCCACCAAAAGGGAGCCTCTCGGACAAGGTGCCGGAGAGCCCCATAGGGGGTGGTGGGCATTGAAGTCGCCTACCAACACGAAAGGTGAAGGGAGCTGGTCAACAAGGTGTAGCACATCTGCCCTAGTAAGGGCAGATGACAATGGCGAATAGATATTACAGAGGGAAAAGGTAAATGTGGATAAAGTGATGTAGACGGTAACTGCCTGTAGGTGAGTATGCAATGAAATGGGATGGAAATAGACATCGTCTCGAAGGAGCATCAGAACCCCTCCATGGGCTGGGATACCTTCCACAGGTGGCAGGTCGAACCGCACAGAGGTGTAGTGTGGAAAGTCTGCATGATCACTTGGACGCAACTTAGTTTCTTGGAGACAGACTAGAAGCGGGCAGTGCAACCGAAGGAGTAGTTTTAACTCCTCCCGATTGGAACGAATGCCACGAATATTCCATTGAAGGAGCGCCATGATAAAAAATGAGATAAGAAATAAGGATAAAAACCAACTAGCAAGCGGGGTCACCTCGACGGCCGCTGAGGACCTGATTTCGAGGGAGCACTGCTATCTATCGCTGTCTAGGAGCAAAGGGTTGTGGTCCATAGGTTCGACCGACGCACCTGCCACTTCCCTGAGTTGATCAAGAGGGGCAGTTTCCACCGCCGGTAAAGGGCCGGGTGCCCGGCAGACGGAGCGTCCCGGTGAAACAGAAGACGGCCGAGGCCGGCAACTGTTGGACGGCGTGACGGATGGGTCACGCCTCGGCGGGGAAGGAGAGGAACTCTTTCTTGTTGGCTCTTCTCGAAGAGTGACAGTGAGAAGAGGCAGTCGACGGTTGGGAAGCCTGAGAACACAGAAAATCCTCACGGACGGGTTCCTTTTTCAAAGTCCGGGCATCTTGTTTAGGAGCCCACGGTTTACTAGAGGTTGACGAAGACTGTACTTTAGGAGCAGCAGGAGGAAGCGGAGACGTGGAATGGGCAATCTTCGGGCTGGCGGATCGCACAACTGTGTCAGCGAAAGTGAAATCACAAGTCTGGGTACTGGAATCCTTAGTTGTCGAGTTGAGGTGAGGACCGTACTATATGTGCCCGCTGGGAGGACAGCGGCTTTTGACTCGCCAACAACTTTCGAGCAGCAGATGTTGATACCTTCTCCGTAACCCGAATTTGCTGGATGATTTTTTCATCCTCATATACAGGGCAGTCTCGAGAGGAAGCCGCATGGTCGCCGTTGCAGTGAGGGGACGGAGGTGGGCAATCCCTCTCATGGGCGTCCCTACCACAAGTGACACATTTTGCTGCATTTGGGCAAGATTCACGGGTATGGTTGTACCTGTGGCATTGGAAACAGCGCGTTGGGTTTGGAATATAAGGGCAGACAGAGATAACTTCGTACCCTGCTTTGACCTTCGACGGGAGTTCAACTCTGTCGAATGTCAAAAACACAGTACGAGTCGGTGTCAGCTGGTTATCTACCTTTTTCATCACCCTGTTGACGGCTGTCACACCCTGATCGGAGATGTAGGATTGGATGTCTTCATCAGACAACCCGTCAAGAGATCTCGTAAAAACTACCCCCCGTGACGAGTTGAGTGTGCGGTGCGCTTCTACCTTGACTGAAAACGTGTGTAATAACTTAGTCCGGATTAGTTTCTGGGCTTGGAAAGCACTGTCCGCTTCCAGCAACAATGTGCCATTGCGCTGATGCAAACAGGTTTTAACAGGGCCAGCAATTGCATCAACACCTTTCTGTATAACGAGAGGATTGACAGAATTGAAATCTTTTCCGTCGGTGCGAGACACAACAAGAAATTTCAGTAAATTAGGCAGAGTCTTCTTTTGCTGAGGCAAATCTATCTTACGTTTCTGGGTCAACGTCACTGAAGAAGAGAAGGAAGTCATCGCGAAGGTGTCCCCCGTGATTACCGGCGTCTCCGATGGCGCGCTCCTTCCTAGTGGGGGCCCTCTCCGAGGGCTTACCCGCCTTAGGTGATTGTTCACACCTCAGGTCACACCTCCCGAGAACTGACGGAGGGACCAATCGGCATGTTTGGAAGGTACCAGCTCGGGTAATCACCCCTCCCTGGGCCTGGCCTTTACCAGGGGGTACGTACGTGCCCTACTTGTCTACCCGGGGCGGAGAATTACACGTTACCCCGTCACCTGCTACGCATGATAATGCATGGGTCAGCCTTCAGACACGCACAGGGAGGACAGAACAAGAATAGAGAAAGTGAAGAGAAAGAAGGAAATAAGTGTCTCAAACGCCAAAGCGGAGACTAATGAGGAGGAGAGGAAGGCTAGGAGAGTATAAGGAGAGAAAGGCAGAAGCAAAGGTTTGGAAAGGAAGAAACCAAGGAATGAGAGAAGCTACTACAAAAAACAACCTGAACTAGCAAAGGACGCCCGTCTCTGGGCGAAGGCATAAACCGGGAGGGAAAGTGAAGCAGCCTGGGGCAGAAGAAAGGCTGCTCCGGCTCGGGGCCCCGTGCACGCCACACACATACCCACAAAAGAACTGTGGGCCCTCTGGGGGGACTTGGCTTCTAAAGCCATCCTCAGGCAGGTGGAAGAACTGGTTAAGACTGTTAGCCCAAAGTGTAGGATGCAAGCAGAGCTCACAATTTGCAGCATCATTCCTAGTTTCCCTGGATTCTTTGGTTCGGAGCCAAATGGAGACTCTCAACCGGAATCTTCATCAACTCTGTGGTTGAAAGATTTGTGCATGTGCTTTATTGGATGGAGGATTGTAGAACTCCTTGGGACAGGTGTAGCGTGCACTACACAAAGGAAGGTGCTAGTCGGGTAGCAGAGTACTTGAGGAGTGCACCTTTTCCTTTTTTTCCCCTTCAACTTTCAATACAGAAGCAGAAATTTCTCAATGTATTTGTAGCATAAATACTGAATTAATTGCATCACAGAATACTAGCTGATTTCCAATTATTCTCGAGACCAAGATCTGCCTGAACCCAAGGAAGGAAGCTGTGAAAACAATGGCCGCATTTTGGTTCACCACAGAGAGGAGGAGCAACACGACGACTGCATTCACACAGGACACAAGAGTGCCCAACTCAAGACCATCTGGTATGGGATGCCACAGGGTACAACCACAAATCACAGTTGGTGCACGTCCAGGGCTCTGTGACCAGTTTCACCAATGTAAATGATATCCTGTGATCTGTAGTAGTACAATTTCTACATGACAACCCAGATGCCATTTTTCAACACAACAATGCACAGCTGCAAGTTGCTACACAAACACATCACTTCTCGGTGTCAAACTTTTACCCTGGGCTACCAGATCACCAAAGTTTGGATAAGGAAAATGATGGGAGCAGTTCTATGACCCAATACCAACCGTCATAGATGAACTACTTTTCTTCTACTGTAAATTGACATTTCTTTGCTTATCTTTCCCCATTTTCCTCAAACCTATGTTCTGAATAGCCCACGTCCACTTTCCCTTATTTCATAAAAAAAAAGAGAGAACAAATTCTACGAGTTCAGTTTAGCATTTCCTTTTTTCAGCTATCGGCTGTACTGATATCAAAGTTAAGTACTGACCAGCTGTTCCCACTCTTTTTGTAATGCCCCCCCTTTCCCCCAATTTATCTACAGCCGAAAAGCTTTGCAAGTTGTATTTCATTATTTGTGCCTTTCCGCAGTTCATCGGATGGCTCTGTGGTGAATAGTGGCCTATCCTTCCCAAAAATAGTGTGTTATTTAAGGATTTCTTCTTTTTAACCACTGGAGTCTCTGCTGTCTTTACTGTTTCATATTTCAAAGATGCCAGTATTCATTCCTTCATTTCAGTTACTCTTTGCTCAGTCCTTTCTCTGGAGCTCTCATGATCTTTTGTTGTTTCTTTCTTCTCGTACTGGTCTTGTCAACTTAATTCTCTACTTTAACACTAATGGTATTTTCAATGTATTAATCTACAATTCATTACCAATAAATTATGATCTGAGTTGTTCTCTTGGAGTAGTCTAATACATTCTCCTTTAACAATTCTTAAAACAAGTGTTAGCAATCATTTTGCTCTGGATAAAAATTTACTAAGTGACTTTCCCTATCCACACTTTCTCAATTCACATTCTGCTATTTTTCCTTCTCTGCCTCTCCCTGCAATTTTATTCAAGAATCAAACACAATTCAATTTTCATCTCCTTTAACAACCAATTTCTTTTATATTACCGTATTACATATTCTTTTAATCTCTTTGCCCTCTGCAAAGTTAGAAGAAGAATAAACTTGTACACTATGGTGGAGGCCTATGTTAGTTGTTTCTAGGGAGAGGAAATAAATAATCACAAATGCGCAGTCATAGATAAGGCTGGTGACAATTGTACTTCATCAATAGAAAACTAGAGAAATACTGCCACGAGACCCCCACGTTAACTGACTGCCAGTGTGCCACAAGGGATAGCGTCACCGATTGTGGTGCTGAAGGTCACCGGTTCAATCCTGTCCACTGGCAAAAATTTATTTCTGCCCGAGAGGCAGTCAGTGCTGCACATATGCTTCAGTTCGCAATAAACCTGCTTTCAGTATATGTGCTGTGTTCAGTCGACAACCCTGCCTTCGAAGTCAAGCCTGCTTCCATTTCAATGCGATAATATGGTGTCTACAAAGTATTCTTGCATCATTCTGGAATACTGCTCAATTGTGTGGAACCTGTACCAAAAAGAACTCACAGTAGATACAGAGATGTGCAAATTGAGATAGGGATCTCAAGAGACAAGATTAGACTAATCATAGCACACAATGGAGTTTATGGCACCATTTTTCCAAATTCCCTACATGATTGGAATGAGAGAAAGCTCTAATAACTACTACAATTGCAAGAACTGTCCACCATGCACTTAATAATGATTTGAAAGATGTAGGGCTAATATTATATATTGTTAGCGGGGTTACTATAACTCTCTATGTACTTTTGCTTAAGGTATTATTCACACTGTAATACAATTTTTCTATTTTCAATATAACGCAATAGTAATATACCAGTACAGCAGAAACTACAGAGGCAGTTACAACTACTACACTTCTTAATCCCACGACTTTTAAAAACAAAACAAAACAAAAAAAAACATTGTTCATGACTATTCAGAAATATGCAAATTACCTAGTGAAGGGTTGGCAAGGTGGGCTCATTAGTATTGCATTTATTTTCATTTTATTAATTTCTTCTGCTGTTAGTGATTCAATATTTTTCTGAAGGAGCTTTGTTTGAGGAAAATTGGCTGCATAAACCATATTAGCAACAGTATTAATATCAACTGCTGCAACCACCTCCCCACAACAGCTTTCTGAAATGTGGAATAGAAATAAGATAGCATCAAATGCATTACGGTAGTTGTTCTCAGTATGTTAGTAAGGCTGTAATATTAGCATTTATCTTGAGATGACTAAACTAACAATTATATCTTAACTATTGGAAGAAATGTGCTATGACATGTAAGGCACAACACTTGCCTCTAAGAGCATAATGCATGCCTCCGATTCCACTAAATAGCTCCAACACCCGTAATACCATATTTCTAGGTTTTTCAATGCTGCTAAAACGCAATCATGTTAACCTCTGTATTTGGACAGGGTTACGTACAGTCATTATTTTTGGAATCAAGGATTCCTGGTGAATCTATCGTGACGATAAATCAAACATAAATAATACTGAGATTATACGCTGACCAGTACTATCACTCAAAAATAACTTGGTCCTTTTATTGCAGAAAACTGATTGCGATTGAGCATCGTATTGTCTAGGAGCATGGTTTGAACGTCTTTAAATGGAACGCAAGGTTTGACAGCAATACCTGCTGATGGTTATTTCAGATATTAATCAGCTTATCCAAGATCATACTACTGAAATTATCAACCCAAATCAATCAAACAAGCATTTACACTTTGATGGACACGCTTTCCACATTACTAATACCACAGTCTAACATAGTACACCCTACACTGTGCTAGTATGTCATAAAGTAAACAAAAACATATGTGCAACGATACAAAATACAAAAGCATGAATCAGTGTGGCCAACTAAAGCAGCCCTTAGCCTGTAGGAGTAAACGTATGTCGCCGCTCTTGTTGAAAGAGCTGCCGCTAGAGGCGCCACATAACAACCTCACGCCCGCCAAACTTGACTGAAGTGCCTTCTGCTAAAATACATTGTACTGCTTATTGTGCAACCTAAAGAGTGTAACTTACTGTTTTTACATGATAATCTACAACTTTTTAAGTGTGTTCCGGAAAATAGTATATTCTTGTGCACAATTTTGCAATCTGGGGGCTCCCGAAACAAAGTTACTGGAGTTAGCCGCGGTGGAGTAGCCGAGCGGTCTAAAGTGCCTCGCTGCGGAGCGCGCGGTTTGTCGCCGTGGAGGTTCGAGTCCTCCCTGGGGTATGGGTGTGTGTGTTTGTCCTTAGGTTGGTTTACCTAGGTTTAAGTAGTTTGTAAGCTGCGGACGGATAACCACGTAGTTTGGTCCGATAGATTTACAGACATTTGAACATTTTGTACTGGAGTTAGTTGTCACGAATTTCCGAGCAATGAATCTACGGGACAATTATGGATAAAATCAGTAAGTAGACGTAGTATGAGTATTTCCGAGAGATCAATGATTGTATATTTTATTGTTGTCTAAATAATTTTTTCTCGTACGTAAGTGATATAAAGGATGAATTATGACAGCCCAATGAGCATTCTGTGGTATGCAGTTACCATTTTCTTACCACAGACTATAAATTCGGCCTAAAGATAAAGAAATTGTTCAAATGTTCGTTAAGCTTATGGGACTTAACTGTGAGGTCATCAGTCCCGAAACTTACAAATTACTTATAAACTAACTTATACTAAAGACATACATCCATGCCCGAGGGGGGACTCGAACCCCAATGGGGAACGGCCTTGTGCATCGAAGTAAAGAAATTGAATCCTAATGCAGTTCCCAGTGTTTTCGAAATGTATCTGTCAAGCAAACTAATTGAGCTGATAGAATCGGGAAGAGAACTTGAAAGATCTGAGACAAAATCTGTGAAACGGAAGGGTGATAAAATCGCTACAGACAAGGGAAATATAAGCAAAGAAGTCTTCCAAGAAAGCCATATTTCACAGCCTCATAATAAAGATACATGTCGTCGAAGAAAATATACATTATGATGACTGTGTCAACAAGACCAGGAGTGTACCATCTCCATCACCAATGACGGCCTTAATTAAAGGAAAAGACCGAGGTGGTCTTCCATATCCGAAAAGTACATTCATCATGTTCCTGGCAAGACTAGAAAGTGTGACTAACGAGCCACTGGAATCATAAAAAAGCCAAAGGTAATGTTCACACTGTTCAGTATGCTACTGCCCCATATTAGTAGTAACCCCGCTTTAAAGTGCAGAGCTCCTGAGCACATAAATATTGCAAAATTAATATTGCGGCCCTACTCTACGAAATTCACGAACAATATGACAGACCAGGTACACAGGGAATGTCTTGCGAAAATAAATGAAAATTTAGAAAAAAAGCTCTCTAGGAAAAGCCGCAAAACAATTTCAGTCAATTAGGCCTAAAATCAGTGTACATGATAATGACAAGAAATAATTGATGTTATCATTGTTAAATAGAGACAGTAATATGAACTTCAATAATTGTTTTCGGAATCAGTGATCAAAATGAACTGTTGTGCTATGCGTACATATTTTACGTCTTATTTCCTAGAGGCATCCATAAGAATCTACACGGAATGAGGTTAGCTTGTGGCGCCAACAGCGGAAGACTTTCAACTACAGTGGCGACACTGCCCATCGGAGGTAACGCCCCTAGTGAGTAGGCTTTGTATTATTTGGAGGCTATGAGCAGCCGCATTTCACATAACCTTGAACAGAGACACACTAAAAATAAGAAGACTGCTCACTGGCGCTAGTGTACTGCTCCCGAATTGCAGGGAAAATGCGTGTAAATATGGTTCACTCGTTTGCTGGAAGCAACAACAGCGGTGCGAAAGGTGTTACGTTCCACACGAAAGTCATTCATGATCATTTCTTTCTTTCTATACTTTTACATGACATTTTCTCAAAAAACTAATAAATTTATCTTATTCAGCTGATGCGATATGAATGTTTGGGTTCATTTAGGTTCCTTCTTTCTAATTATTAGTTTAATCAGATGTGCACAGTTATAGTTCGCAGAAAGGACTTTTAACCAACAGCTAATGATTTACTGTGCTCTGCTTTCAAAAAAAGTTGCTGTCTCGAAAATTACGTGAACACATGGAGGTAAAATGCGTGAACAGAAAACAGCTGAAGAAGCATGCTGCACGATATTTTTTTCCCTCTCATTTGAACAAGATACACTTACTTATCCTGAAAGTCACATAATATATGTGCAACTACATATTGGATTGTGAAACTAATTACATTACGTTACTATGAAGCTACTTGTATCTTTGCCAGGTTACTAAAAAGGGAAAATTGCAAAAACAAAGAGAGTGGGTTGTGACTGTCGAGACCGTGTGTGTAAATGCAAGGCAAGTTGCGAGCGACACAGAAGACCACTATTATTCATTTTTGCGAAATCTGAGAAAATTGAAAGAAAAATGTGATATATCGTGGAAAGCAAGACTTATAAAACTGTGTATTGTAAGAAAAACCTGAAAATTGTGAGTGAAAAGCGGAAAAAGCAAACGGCATATGCAGAAAATATGTCCGTTAGCTAGTATTTTGCAAGAATTGCAGAAAAAAATTAATTAATGATAGAACAACTACACATAGTAACATGTTCCACAGTGACCACACCAACATTAGAATACAGTCTTCAGAAAAGCTAAACGTTATTTCTGTAACTTTAAACTTTTAGTCTCCAGCTGCATACATGTATGCTCACTCTACATGTATCATTCCCACATGAAAGTACATTACACTGATGGTACAATTGTATTGATGGTTTGTCAGGTTTTACTGCAGAACGTTTCGAAATTATAAAAGCAAGAATAGCTTAATGTTTGGACGCCAAGGGAACCTTATACTGCACTTACTTCGGCGATCAATCTAGCTAGTAATAACTCAATACCACAGAGTAAAACAGAGTCTTATTCGAAGAAGCCACGTGTTCTCTGGTGGAATTCTGATTGTTCAAAAATTGTAACCAAGAGAAGATTAGCTTTATCCAAACATCACAAGGAGCAGACTTAACAATTATTCCTGGAATACAAAAGGATAGATGCCAACACTAAGAGATTCCCGAAGAGAAGAAAAAAGGAGGCTTGGATATATTACTGTAATAGACTGAATAAATTCTCTAACATCTCAGAGATTTGGAAGACAGTAAGCTCTTTAAAATATGATAACTCGGTAGTATCTCCAGTGGTGGATCCTTTATGGTTAGATGAATTTGTGGCAAAAATGGCTCCTCCGTCTTGTCCAGAAGTACCAACGGATATTCCGCAAGAAAGAGATATGAGTCACCCTTTACTTGCTCCATTCTCCAGACATCAATTGGAATCTGTTATGAAAAGTTTCACGAGCACATCTCCAGGAATTGATTGTGTTCATTATGATATGATTAAAAATTTGCCTCAGGACGGTTTCGATCTGCTTCTTTGGAATTTTAATGAAACATGGGGAAGAGGGGAACTCATGGTTGAATGGACTACGCAAATTATTACACTACTCAAAACAGGAAAAAATCGGAAAATACATACCTCATATAGACCAATCGCCTTGTCCTCCTGTGAGGGGAAAACTCTTGAAACACTTGTCAAAAACCGACTTGAGAATTGGCTGGAATATAAGTTCCAGTTTGGCTTTCTTAAAGGAAGAGGAATGCTGGACAATATAACAATTCTATGCAGTGGTATTCTCGCTGCTCTCCATGAAAAGAAGTTATTATCATTATTTTTAGACGTCACATCAGCGTAGTAATGTCCAGACCTCTATGCTTTTAGAAAAACTAAAACGATTTCATATTCCTGCCAGTTGGATATATGGAATTAGTACTTTTTTGATGCGGAGAACAATATATGTCCATTACCAGGATCAATTCAGAGGACCTCTGATCTTATCTGAAGGCTTACCCCAGGGAGCAATCCTTAGCCCCTTGTTATACATACTTTATTCTAAGGATCTTGAATAAATTATTGCACCAAATGTTCATATATTGCTGTATGCGGTAGATATATGTTTATACTCATCCAGTTCCATGGAAGATTCTGCAGTCGACCAGTTAGTAGCAGCAGTAGTAGAGGTGGACGATTGGTTACAAGCAAATGGCCTTGAAATATCATCTTCAGTTATCATTTTTTTCAAATCGAAGTGTCGACCATAATGTGATTCATGTTAGGAGTTATTCATTTCAAGTCAAATCATTTGTTAAATTTTTAGGAACGTGGCTCGATTCCAGGCTTAATTCGCTAACACACATCAATTACATTATTAGTAACTGTGTTCCGATTATGAACAGAATCCGATCATTAACTAGAGTCTGGTGGGGGGCGAATCCCAATGTACTACTGAACATATATAGAGCATTAATTAGAAGCAGGATAGAGTATGGATGCACAGTATATGGGAATGCCAATATCAAGTACATCTGTAAACTAGATAGGTTTCAATATAGTTGCATCTGAACATGTCATGGAGCGATGACATCAACTCCTACAAATGCGCTCTTAGTCGAAGCGCTGGAAATGCGTCTTCATTTTAGGCATCAGTGGCTAGCCAGCAAGTATATACTAGGAAGGTTAGTGATAACGAATTACCCAGTAATTGAAAAATGTGAAATGCTGCAGGATGTATTGACTAACAGACCTTTGCATCGTCCCCCATACTTCTTTAGAAGCTTTCAGGCGCTCAAAGACCTGAGAACAACAAAACAAAAAGACTTCTACAGTTTGAACGGCCTTTTTGCCCTAGTCATTCAGTAGTTTCAGTACTATACTTGGAGTTTAACTCTTATATTGGATACAATCTTAATGTAATAGTCGAGACATACCTCCATGAGAAGTGGACAGATGCTCTACATATTTTCACTGATGGATCATGTACTGTTTCGGAAGGTAGTGTCAGATGTGCTATCCTATGTCCGCAAACGGGTCACTATGAGCAATATAAACTACCATCATCAGCCTCTTCTTTTACTGCTGAAGCAATAGCAATCATGAAGGCTATTAAGTACTCTTTGACTCAGAGTTACGATCGCATTTTAATATTGTCTTACTCAAAAAGTGTTTTGAGTGACATAGAGAACAGGAATCGGGATAAATACAGTAGTGAGCTGGTTATTGACATCACACAGGAACTGACAGATTGCTCTCGAAGAAATAAATGTGTTTTCTTAATGTGGATTAAATCTCATGCAGATATATAACGAATCTGTTGACCAGTTGACCAAAGAAGCAGCTCAATCTGGTGTTCACTTAGACATTCAGTTACCTTTTACTGACTTTTCCGTGAAATAAAACTTGCAATCAGAAGTAACTGGGAGGAAGAATGGAAATCGTCAGCTTTGTACAAAGGAAGACAGTATAGTTGGATACAGCCAGGCATTCCCAGCCAACCATGGTTTCACAACTTGTCTTTACATAGGAGAGTAACTTCGTCTACTACAAGGACGAGATTCAATCATGGTAGCATCCCTTCACATTTATTCCGTTTGCATCTTAGGAACACCGACAAATGTGACTGTAACTTTTCAGATGGGGGGGGGGCATTAATCACTTGATATTCGTCTGCCCTATATATATATATATATATATATATATATATATATATATATATATATATATAATCAAGAGAGAAGAGATGACTTTGCAATTCCCTTGCATCACAAACTTCTTAGCATAGTCATTTGAAATGTGCATATGGTGGCAACAGGCTGGTGTAATAACTCCATAATAATTTGTTCAATCAGTTTAAAGTTCTTTTTTCTCTAATAATGTTTTGAAACTGTCGTTTTATTTACAGCCGCTTGGTGATTATAGTGCTTTAAAAATCAAGATTGTTTTTTTCTGCTGTTAAATGCTGAAGAACATATTTTCGATTTGTACAATTCAGAAATTTATATCAAATTTTGTATTTGTAAGTGGCTCAATAGTATATTTATGCTAAAGGCCAAATAAATAAAAAAATTAAGAAAAGAGATGTTCAAGAAAAAATAATACTGAGTGGGGTGGGAACGATTTTGTGGGTTTTGTGAATTTTGGTTGTGTGCCTACGTCAGGAATAGAGGGTGTTGAATGTAGAGCAGCATTGGTTGTTACAGGAGTAGCAGTCAATAGCCTTTGGAAACCCCCTATTGTGTACTTTTTAACTAATAATGTTTCTGCATGGGAGATAAATGTAATATTAAAATTTGAAGAAAAGAAAGATATATTTTGCAAAGGCAAGTAAGCCGAAATGTACCACAATAATCGCGCAGTCACACGTAATGATTTCACGAAAATTTAAACAACAACTGCGAAAGAAAAACTTCGTGAACGTAAAATAGCACTTTCCTCTATGTAATAGGTTTCGTACGACTGTTCTGTTGAATCGAAACTTGTCGCATTTTCGCTCCTAGTTGTTAGAATCACGTAACCAGTTGTAAAGGTTCCCTGAAAATTTTAATAAGAACTTCAAAAGCCGCTTGGTGATTATAGTGCTTTAAAAATCAAGATTGTTTTTTTCTGCTGTTAAATGCTGAAGAACATATTTTCGATTTGTACAATTCAGAAATTTATATCAAATTTTGTATTTGTAAGTGGCTCAATAGTATATTTATGCTAAAGGCCAAATAAATAAAAAAATTAAGAAAAGAGATGTTCAAGAAAAAATAATACTGAGTGGGGTGGGAACGATTTTGTGGGTTTTGTGAATTTTGGTTGTGTGCCTACATCAGGAATAGAGGGTGTTGAATGTAATTGCGTAGTCACATGTAATGATTTCATGAAAATTTAAACAACAACTGCGAAAGAAAAACTTCGTGAACGTAAAATAGCACTTTCCTCTACTTAATAGGTTTCATACGACTGTTCTGTTGAATCGAAACTTGTCGCATTTTCGCTCCTAGTTGTTAGAATCACGTAACCAGTTGTAAAGGTTCCCTGAAAATTTTAATAAGAACTTCAAAAGCCGCTTGGTGATTATAGTGCTTTAAAAACTTTGTGCATGTGAAGTATCACTTTGTTACTTCAGTTGTTTACTGCGACTGTTATGAATTGAAACTTTCCACATTTTCGCTCCCAATTGTCAGACAGTAGCTACACATTCTTAACACAAGAAACTTCAATTGGTGTCTTTCGATGTGAATACAGTGCAAGAACTATATTCACTTGTGTAGTTTTAGTGAGATTTTATTAGTCAGTATCTAACATCCATCACCTCTTTTCGGAATGAAGTCCATTGCGTTGTGAGTTGTCTTCGGCATTCACTAAAGAAATTGATTTTACAGGATCTTTTTGTAAAGTAAAAGCATCTTAGTTGATATGGAAACGATTTTATTTCCACTTAAACATTGCACAATCAAGAAATGCAGCAGCAAGCTAACAGAGCTGCTTACAGGTTTCTGGCCACTCCACTAGTGAATAAAACATGGTTTCTCTCAACATCTTTCTGCTTAACAACGTAATAAAAATGATGACAAAGTTTTGTAATTCAAAATTAAACAGTATTCTTTTACATTAAATATGCCGAAATACAGAAATTTAAACATTACATTTAAGCTTCGACTATTTATGTCGATGTATGTACTTGTTTCAAAAATTTTGTATTTAAATGTAGTACACAAATTTAACGTCATCCTTTTGACTAGTGTTTACAGTCGTCAAATTATTTACATTATGTGTGTTTTCGAAATGCACACATATTTGTTTTGCCAATAGTGTGTAGGCTTACTATTATTATGACATGGTATTTTAATGTGTTTCGGTTTGCGGTCAAATTATTTATTAATACAGATTTGTATATGGTTGTCGTAGTTTTGTTAATTTCGAAGATAGTTTCTTAGTACCAAACGGATTATTAATTTTAGTGCATGAAAAATTATCAGTATTTAATTTAGGATCTAGTGATATATAAAACATGGTTTGCCCTAATTTATTTAAACAAAAGGTATGTATGAAATCATGTTGTGCAATAGTTTATAACATGTAGCATTGTTGTTTTTATACAAATTAGTATCTATATAGGTTCAGCAATATCCAAAACTAAGTGTAATGCATTTTTAGTGTTTGCAGCTATTATTTACGAAAGTATTAAAAAATGAAAATTACGTAAAAGATCAGTCAAAGTTATATTTAAATCAATGTAGTATTTCTTAAAAGCGTTTTACTAATAGTGTTAATAGAATTTCAAACAGAAGGCGAAAATGTAAAATATCACATGTCCGATAATGAAGTTTTACTTTAGGTATCAGATATTTCGTGTTTCAATGTTGGCAACTGATTTTTAGGAGTTTGCAACATAGCAGAAACGTTACACACCCCCCTACATAGTGTACCTGAAATATAATGTAAGGTTCACTGTGTACTATCGTTTCAATATGTTGTTATTTAAGTGTTCATAGTGAGTCTGTATTAGTTTAGGCTAAATAAAAAATTGTATGTTGATTGTAGTCTTGCGAATGCTGGTGGTTGTTGATGTTGCATGATGCACCGACAGTGGTGTATCTGCAAACTGCTGTTGGTGACGTAGTGGCTCACATATTCAGCTGACTGTAGTTACAGGCATTCAAGAAGGTTCCTACAACAATGTTGTATCTTTCTCAGAACCACATACTATTTTTCCCTAACTACATACATAAATAAGCATACTGTTATCAGGCTATTGGAAAGAGCAATCAATTTTCTCTATACGGTATTTAAAACAAAATCAAATTATGGGTTCAAATTAACCCTTAAATGTTACTGAAAATTAATGAGAAATCTCTCACATTTACTTTGGTTCGAATAATGAAATAGCAAGCTTTTACAACCTTTTTTTTTCAAAGAGCATTGATATTTATCTTGTAATCAGTTATGTTTGGTATTAATTCATATAAAAAAATATTTTTTCTCAATTTTCTTCTATGTGTACATGTATGTAAATGCCATTATGTGAGAACTAAGCTCCTAATTCCTCTAGAAAGGGTGTTGTACATTGTAATACTTCAAAATTTATAGTCAAATTACTAAGTGAAAGAATGACATAATTAAATAGTAAAACAATGGATAGAAACAAACTCTCAGTGAGCACATCAAACATTTATCGTTCAAAATTATAGTATAGTTAAAAATTAAAAAACCATATGCATTAATAAAGATTCAAAACTAACCCCCCTGCGAGTAGTTAGCAGTGGCAATGGTTAATCTCATAGCTCAAAACAAGCATGGAAATTTTTCAAGTGTCAGTTATCAACTGATCCACCAAAGTGTCAAATTTTTCCCAAATCGGGGAAAAATTTAAAGAAAAATGAAAAAAGTTTTTGTTTTAACTGCCAAAATACACCCACTCTCAAGGCAGTAATCAAGAGAGGGCGGAAAAATACGCTGCCATTAAATTACGTCCATGGCCAGGGCAGGTAACTGACTCGCAAACGGCTACATATGACCTTACATCATGAGTATGTGCAAGTATGCATGATAAACATTTCGAGTATGTAACTTGTAAAACATCAATAGATTCCTTGTAAACTTTAAGAATAAAAATGAAAATTAAACCTTGCATCAGCCAAAGCTGTGTCATATGTACAATATACTATAATATGGTCATCTTAAACCAGTATTAAATATTTTCCTATTAAGCTGTAAGCTCAAGGATAGAAATTGAGTTTTACATTGGTCAACACTTGTGTGGTCTATGTGTCCTCCCATGCTTTTAGTCACTTTTGTACTAATTGTTAGCAAGTCCCTCTTGACACATCAAAGTACAACACAGAAATACTAATGAATGACTAACAAGAGTGAAAAGACTTAAAGAGTTTGAATTGTAATGCACTGTGGATGTGATTAATAGAAAAATCACAGTACGTAACTGAGGTAAGCATTTTCTTATATACAATGTCATTTCAAGCTATAAACAAATAATGAACACTTCAACATACCCTTGATTATGCATATGAGTTTAATAAATTAATTATTGTGTGCCATATTCATAGATGTTATCAATACTATCAACAAATACCTTTCTATAGGTTTCAGGGTGAGAGTAAGGTAAACTTCACAAGCCAATTAATTTTTCTGTAGGTAGGATTTAAATGTATTAATCTATCTGAGATCGATCAACTTTATGGATCGTGGATAAACAAAACTATAAGCATAAAGCTAAGGGTTTCAGTTAACTTCAAGTGGCTCAATGTATACATGTAGAAAAACTTCTACTCTGATCTTAACAAATGGGCTATTCTCATAGTAAAACATTACTTGTTTTCAGGTTCAGTTACTAGATTTTTTTTTAACTTCTTCAAAAATATTCATGTTACTAGAATCACAACTTAAGTTGACTAACAGAAGGTATACTTTCATATTTACTTTCACTTATTTCTTTAACTAACATTTTAGTAGATGACTTGACATTTATATCAGGGTTTGGAGCTAACATTTTCAGTACACTTAACACTATCATTTTGAGATTCCTCAGCAGTATCGAGCAATTCAACATCTTAGACTTCCAGTAAAGCATCTGTTCAGAGACTACACTAATCTTAAATACTACATCATCATCATTTTTCATTTAAATATTCATTACTTTCATATTCATTTTCTTTATGCATTAATTCTTTCTTTTCAATATATGGAGCATTTTTTCCTTCCATTTCAGTATCTTAATAACTATTTGTTCAGCACTTTCACTGACAATTCTTAACCTAACTTAAATTTCTCATGAACAGCTGTTACTATTTTTCTTAGACTTGTCATATCTTTTGATGACTACACAAAGACTTCCACATTGGCTAGTGGTTCATAAACATCATAACGTAAGACTCCAAAATTCCTGTCAAACACATTAAATAAACCCCATCATCTACCCATTTTCTTTTTCTGTACTTAAATTCACATAGTATTTTTATTCATAAATCCTTCAACATTTATTATTCATTGTAACTGTATTAACTGTAAACATGAATTCACTATTCAGTTGAAACTGTATTTCAGTATATTTACTTTTTAGCTCTTAAGTCCATTGGCCTATACACTGGCATAATAAACAAAAATCTTATTGAAAACCCCCCCAACTAAGATGAAACTGCTGTCTCAGATTAAGTACAGTATTAGTATTTGGTATAAAGTTCTTTTGAACTGATGGTTAACATCCACCTACACATTTTTTGTTCCTATTTTCTCAAAAATTCCAACTGGTAATAAAGTTTATGCTTCACATATTTTAAGTTTCAATAAGCATATAGCAAAAATGTATATATCAAAAGGTATGTCTCAGCTGTTTTCACTTGTCAGTGGTAATTAAAAAGTTTTTATCAAATATTCAAATATTTACACTGAAGAAAAACTTAAAGACTACAATTTTTTCTGTACTGTGAAAATGATTCAATAGAAGTACACAGCACACGACTGGGGACCTGAACTGGTGTCAGCAGTTTCATAACTAAAGAGTAATTATGCCCCTAAGGTATTACATCAGTACATAGTCTGATGCATCTCATTTTGTCTGTCATCAGGTAGAATAGGTAATAGTAGATTACAATTAGGTCCAAAATTAAATGCAAACAGTTGGGTCTGGTTTGCCCAAGAACATACTTTACACCTTAGACTTTGCTTAAGCAACATAATTTCTGAAGTGTCATTCAAATCTGACGAAAAACAATCATTGTCCTGTGGCATAAAATAAATAGGACGAAATTTCTTTTTAGGCCTACTAGGTAACTTCACTACTGGTAAACAAATTACATTAGTACATCTAGGAATACTCAAAGTTTCAGTATGTGACTTTTCTTGAATTTCGTCTACACACTGTGGTAATTCTGTGACTGTACATTCACTTTCAACTTCTAGCTCAAGGTTATCTATAACACAGTTACATTCAGTTTCTACTTTCAAATCAGAATAATTAAGTTTGCTATTACATTGTTCAAAATCGCGAATCTTTCCAGTTAACTCTGTTTTAGTATCCTGGCTCTGAGAATTTACATAACTTGAACTGTCATCTATTTTTTCAACACTGTCACTCGTCTGTGAATCTTCTGAAGTAGCAGCTACCAAAACACTTTTTTCTACACTATTGAATCCAGTACTAAAATTTGTCACTAGACTTCCAATGTATTGTTTTAAATCGGTCATTGAGTCATTTGTTTGAGATTTCATGTCAGATAGTTCGGTTTTCACGGTTTTTATATCTAACGAAAGTTCGGTTTTCATAGTTTCCATTTGTAATGAAAGTTTGGTTTTCATAGTTTCCATTTGTAATGAAAGTTTGGAGTTCGTGGTTTCCATAGTTTCCATTTGTAATGAAAGTTTGGAGTTCATTTGTAATATAAGTTCCAAGATTGATTTATTTTCTATTTCTGTGTTTGCTGTCATATTACTAATCTGTTGTCCAGTCTCTTGTAAATCACTAGAAAATGGGACCTGCTGCTTTCTTGTAATCGGTGTAGAACTCGCGATACCAGAACCTTCTACCCCACTGTCAAAGTCCGAAACTTGAGTACTATCATCTCCCTCCTTTCTTACTGTATCCATTTTAAAATAAGTTTTCAGTCCACATAAAACCCCTATCACATAAACAGTCACTACAAAAGTAAAAAAAAAAGAAAAGTACTTAGCTCGTCACAAGGATGCGACGATACAGGAATCTAGTTGTCCAAATTACTGCCATCTTCCTCCATTAAATTTTGACATCGTAGGTGTGGATAGTATTGTAGTCGAATTCTGCACTTTTATGATGGTTTTACTGCACATCCATCATATACATTATTTTCCTTGTATCCTGAAACACATTCTTATATTAGCGAATACTCATTAAAATCCTTTGATCGCGTCACCACTTTTAACACTTTACATTAGTGAATACGTTTTTTTAAAATCCTGGTCACACGCCACCACATCTAACATCCATCACCTCTTTTCGGAATGACTCAAACTGAGCCCTAATATATTCCTAAATAACGGAAATGTTTATTAGTTCTCAGTCTATAACGAAATCATTCCACTGTAGGTGAAGTTGAACTTATATGCTGGCTGAAGTCCATTGCGTTGTGAGTTGTCTTCGGCATTCACTAAAGAAATTGATTTTACAGGATCTTTTTGTAAAGTAAAAGCATCTTAGTTGATATGGAAACGATTTTATTTCCACTTAAACATTGCACAATCAAGAAATGCAGCAGCAAGCTAACAGAGCTGCTTACAGGTTTCTGGCCACTCCACTAGTGAATAAAACATGGTTTCTCTCAACATCTTTCTGCTTAACAACGTAATAAAAATGATGACAAAGTTTTGTAATTCAAAATTAAACAGTATTCTTTTACATTAAATATGCCGAAATACAGAAATTTAAACATTACATTTAAGCTTCGACTATTTATGTCGATGTATGTACTTGTTTCAAAAATTTTGTATTTAAATGTAGTACACAAATTTAACGTCATCCTTTTGACTAGTGTTTACAGTCGTCAAATTATTTACATTATGTGTGTTTTCGAAATGCACACATATTTGTTTTGCCAATAGTGTGTAGGCTTACTATTATTATGACATGGTATTTTAATGTGTTTCGGTTTGCGGTCAAATTATTTATTAATACAGATTTGTATATGGTTGTCGTAGTTTTGTTAATTTCGAAGATAGTTTCTTAGTACCAAACGGATTATTAATTTTAGTGCATGAAAAATTATCAGTATTTAATTTAGGATCTAGTGATATATAAAACATGGTTTGCCCTAATTTATTTAAACAAAAGGTATGTATGAAATCATGTTGTGCAATAGTTTATAACATGTAGCATTGTTGTTTTTATACAAATTAGTATCTATATAGGTTCAGCAATATCCAAAACTAAGTGTAATGCATTTTTAGTGTTTGCAGCTATTATTTACGAAAGTATTAAAAAATGAAAATTACGTAAAAGATCAGTCAAAGTTATATTTAAATCAATGTAGTATTTCTTAAAAGCGTTTTACTAATAGTGTTAATAGAATTTCAAACAGAAGGCGAAAATGTAAAATATCACATGTCCGATAATGAAGTTTTACTTTAGGTATCAGATATTTCGTGTTTCAATGTTGGCAATTGATTTTTAGGAGTTTGCAACATAGCAGAAACGTTACAAGTAGAAGTTGCTTTTCATTTAATTTCCAATTCTACTAGTGTCCCTCATATCCTTCAAATTATTCGGCTCATTTCCCACTGCGTCCCTCCAGTTGGCGACAGTTTGTTGTTTTGATCTGGGTGCAGTTGGCTCGCTACGGCGTCGTAGGGGTTGACTTTGAGCGAGCTTTCCAACTTTCACACAATCAAACATAATCTGCATATATCCGGGGATCCCCAGACATATACATTATTTACATACTTACTTTAGAGTCAGCATAAATTGATATAATTGATGAATATAGTAAGGTACAGAAATCTTTGATCATGAACATAATACATTTGTAAATCATGAGCATGGTTACTGCTCGAGCGTCACTCGAATAGCGGAACACGCAACAGTTCGCAAAACCCTCAGCTAAAACGGCAGTTGTACAGTGAATGGGCAGTACATGGTTCAGACTCAACAGATTCAAAGCTTTACAAAAAACCGCCGTGCCTGAACAGAAAATTCTGTAGAGCCTCTGTAATAGCATTTCAGTAGGGGCCCAAACAGCCTGTGCAGATCGGTGAACATTGCGCAGCTCTAAGTATGACGTCACCATAGTAGCATGGGGTGGCGCACGACTACATTTATGTATCGAGGCGCGTAGCAGAGTTTTGTTGTTGTTCTTGTTGGATTGATTTTGTGGTGTTATTTGCGGTTTTCGACAGAATTTTCTGTTAAAATGTCCGGCTGTGCTGTAACAGGGTGCCTGTCTCACAGCAGGAAGACAAAAGGAGCGGATGTAAGCTATCATTCGTTTCTGAAATACATTCTGCTTCAGAAAGTGTGGATTACGAAGTGTCACAGGAAAGATCGCAGAGGCAGCAAACTTTTTCCAACTTGTAAATTATGCATTTGGCTTCCTGAAAGTCAGAAGAGTCAACAAGAACGCATTATCGTGTGGTTATGGGATGTACAAGGATGTTCAGGAAAGAATTTTAAGGGATCTGTATTCGTGTGTGGAAAAATGCACATAGGCAGTAAAAATAGGTTGCTTCAGTTTCAGAAAGGAATAATGACCACAATTCGTTACTTACTCATACTGTTTACAGGCATGTAGCACAGTGGCGGCTGGTGGGCTGTTTATTAGGACGAGCGGCAGGTCTCTTCAATTGTACCCATTTTGTCCCTTCAGAACATTTCTTGAAAGTGGAGAATATAGCATTAATTTTATTAGCTAGTTACGTAATTGAACCCTCCATTTAACATGACTTTTTCCTCTTATACCAAAATACGAACAAACATACGCACAAATGTGTAATTATTAATATTTTCTACGGGCAATGAAAACCTCATAACTCCATTTTATTAGATTTCACAAGAGATCCAAAAACTGTACCTTAAAATAATATAAAGTGGCAAGAAGTAAATTCGTTGTATGTGTAACTATATAAGTAAGTGGTCAGAAAACACAAATGCTTCATCAGCGACAAACATAATATGTTACTGAAATTAGAAGACTGTCACCAACAAATGTAGGTTTTCATTGCCTACCATTGGTATGAAATAAAATCAAAATAGCGTTCTTACCTTAATTAATATGTTAGTAGACGAAGTTCAGTCTTCTCTCCTTCCCTTCAGCAAAATGGTCAATTATAAGTTCATTAAAATTATGCACATTTAAAAGTGTTTTTTCTGGAGAGCACATAGCTAACGTACTAAGTCTCTCCGTTTTCATTGTGTTTCTGGTGAAAGTCTTGATCCTTTTGAGTGTAGAGAAACACCTCTCACTTTCCACTGTTGTCATTGGTATTGTACAAATAATACGCATGAGTTTCACTGATTCCGGTAGCACAGTTTCTATTTTATTCTTTTATATACAATTGATAAATGTTAAAGCTCCATTTGCTGTTTGGAAATCATTTCTACTACATATGACTGTCAATTCCTGTTGCAGTTCATTTTTGTTAAAGTGAAACATTTTAACTGTGGTCTGAAATTCTTTTTCGGGGAATAGCAGCTTATATTGTGGAAACAAACTGGGTTGAAATGAGAAAAGCGCATTGTTGTTGGCCATAACAAGGTCACAAATGTCCTTTGCCACAATTTTACGACAGTCTAAAAATCGGAACCGGTTTGGGCCGTTGATCTCTTCATTTCCATTTCCAGTTTCCCAATGATAATCGACATCAAGAGAGTTTCTCATCAGTTGTATAGCTGACTTGAAATTGGAGACATTCTTAAGAGATTTCACACTATCAACATCTCTACATTGCAGCTGATTAAATAAAATATCGCACTGTGGCAAGACCATACTGAAAATCTCAAGCCAAAAGAGATACTTTTGCTTGATGATAAGTTTGCCAACTGCAACCGCTTTCGTAGTTGTTGCCGGTATCATCCTCAATTATCCCGAGGCATTCAACTATTTCTTTCTTGTACTTAATATGGTGTTCACAATTCGCGTTTTAAAATTCCAACTTGTGTCAGCATTTCTTGGAAGACGTTTCTTGACAACATTATCCAGTACGGCAGTTCTTTACACTGACTTTGAGAAGAAAGTAGAGAATCCCTGTAAATTGCTAAAAAATATTTTCAGTTCTTTGTGCTGCGTTGCACAGCTCTCTACAATGAGATTGAGTTGGCGTGCATAACAGTGTACAAAATTGCTTTTCACGCTTGCCTGCATACCAGTGTGCCTGCCACTCATAACCGAAGCTCTGTCGTAACTCTGAGCTCTCAGTTTTTCTGGAGAGTCGTCAATTTTTAGTTTTTTAAGCCCATTGAACACTTCACTACTTATTGCATCAGCTGTGTGATTGTTGGGTGTAACAAAATTAATGAACCTTTCATATACTTTCCCCTTTAATTCGTATCGAATAATAAATACTAGTTGAAACTTTTTCAATATGTCCCTTCAATGTGGAATCCAGTTCTGCCATGAGATTTACCAATCACCGAAAAATAACAGAATTATCTGATGCATCTGTTTTGTCATGTCCCCTTAGTGCAAATTCAAATTTCCCACAAGGAAGTAATGATTCTTAGAAACGTCTTCATTAAACCTCTTAATCCTCAGTCTATAAGCTCTATCCAGCTAACATCTAATATCGACTTTGCCAAGCATAAAAAATCGATGTTACTGTTTATGTGAAGTTAATTTATGTTTTTTTTAACTTCATCAGCTAAATGTTTAATGTCTGTTACCCCATCTGTGGTGCAAGGATGTTCCGCAACATTCATTACCAGACATGTGTAGCAGAAGAAAGCATTTCTTATTTCACATCCACAAAGCCAGTCTGCATGTTTATATAAAGCAGGATTAAATTTCCTAGTGAAACTACTGTTGCTTTTGCACGCATTTTGTGTCTGTACAATGTTCAAATCAGGCCTCGTTGGTCCAACTTCCCCACAAAAGTCAATTTCTGACTACGAAATGTTAAAATGTAGTTTATGCTATTTATATTATTCATTCTAAATAGGAAGCTAGAAAAACAGGAAATAACACGCACCTTTACAACAATGACACTAGTATCATACGCAGAGCATCTGTTAGAAACTGCCTGACTGGTGCCAGTGCGCCCTTGTATATTTCGCGCCCTTGGTGCGGACGCCGTACTAAGCAGCCGGGTTCAGTACGCTACCCCCACCCAAACACCAGTACCCCCACTCATTCCAAGCGCCCGTTGCCAGCCGTTACATGGCGCAGACGGATCGCGTAGAGACCGACAGTCAGTCCATCCTGAGAACATTCGCTGACCCTGGCTGGCAGACGACCTTGTCTAAAAACATTCATCATTCACTTACACGAAAATTATTCGAGTCGATTTGTGATTAACGATTGGTATGTATTCCGTGTTGGATATTTTTGGGAGGGCGCCGCCCCAGAGTTCTCAAGGAGTAGCCGCCACTGATGCAGCACCTGCAGATCAAGTATATTTTGACAGCACGGTTAAACAAGGACGCATTAGAGAATTTTTTCTCACAGATAAGAGGCATGGTTCATTTCCATTTGAATCCCTCTCCAATGGAGGTGAAACATCGGTCCCGGCTGCTACTCTTGGGTCATAATGTAAACGATATTCCTCTGTCAAATGAAACTCCAGTGGAGGCAGATGACAGTGACGAACGTTTGACATCACATCTGTTCAAAGTAATTGTGCCTGACATGAATGAGCGGTAGAAATGATTGATGGTGAAAGAGAGCTGCAAAATATTAACTTCTCTGATCAAACTGTACCACAAGAACCTCCTGTCAAAAAGGGATCTGACTGCTCTGCAGAAGAATTTTGGTATCTGGCTGGCTACATCGCAAACAATATGGACAGCACTCTGGAAACACCTGCGAATGATATTTTAAGTCCTCCAACAGATGCTGGTCATCTTATTTGTATTAAAGGTCTCTCTTGCGATAGGATTACAGTATCGACAGATGAGTGGCTTCACAACGTGTCTCAGTTTGAACTGATTTTTAAATTAATTTAACGGTCTGGACACTACTTCTAAGTGAAAAAAGACTATTCAAAAAAATCTGTGCCTCTGTCAAAGCTAAATATCCAGACGTTTCCCTGTAAATTACAAAACTTAATGTCAGAACTCGACAGTTCATCCGCATGAGGTTTCTCCATACGAAACCTAAAATGCAAAAGCAGCAGCAGAGCAAAAGAGGAAATCGCGACAGTGGCACTCTTCATCCATTACAAACATCTAAACAGGTAAATCAACTATTTAAGACCACTTTATGATAACTTATAGCAGTAATAAGTAGTTATTTGTGTTTGCAAGTCGCTTGATCCCTTGCCGCTGCCTTGCTTTGCTTCTACAGTGACGTCACAGCACCAGCCAATCCCAACACTCCTCACTTCGGGCCCAACCTTCCTTTTAATAACCTTGGGCCATATCTTTCTCTTCCACACGAACACATTCACATTGAGTTTTGCCGCCTTTCTGGACTAGTAGGAGGCTGAATGTAGTGGACGCCGACAGCAAGTTCCCATTCTACGTCCCTATGAATTCCATGATGTCTGCAAGTGCCATCACAGTTCTGGAGACTATTTTCTGATTAAAGGGATTGTCAAAAGTAATTGTTTCAGACGGTGCACTTTAATTTGTTTATGCTAAATTTCAACAGTTTTGTTCTTTCAATGGAATCAGACATTTGAGTATAGCACTTCTTTTGCCTGAGGGCAAAGGAGAAGTTGAACATTTCGTTCGTACATTCAAACATGAAATTACAAAACTGCATCAAGAACATTCCAGAGAAAATGATCTTCTTTTATTCCTAGGTTCTTATCGCTCAGTGCCTTTTAACGACAAGTCTGCAACAGAACTTCTACATGGGCGTATTCATGGCACACATTTACCTTATTGCATACTTCAATAGTGCAGTTTCCACCTGCTGTTTCTCAAATTATGTGTCTCATGCCATGTATATTTCCACTTATAAAACTAAGGTGTTGCATGGGAATGGGTACTATTGTTTCAAAGCATGGGAGAGCCCTTTACCACGTCCAAACTTCTTCTGAGTGTGTCTTATGCGGCCATCAAAATCAGTGATTGTGATGATACTGACTTGATTCTTCCCATAACTGGCAGAATGCTCAATCGACCTACAGGCTGCAGGGCCTCTCTCTTATGCTGGGACGTCTTCTATGGCCTGTGGCGCCATCTTGGTGCTGTCACCTCTGCTCGCTATCATGGTGCCTTCACCTTTGGTGCCATTGTTCCAACAGCTGGCAGCATTGACGTGGAACCGCCGTCGCTGGACAACCCGTCTTCTTGCATTTGTATGTGCTCTGTTAATTTTCATCAACTAATTCACCTAGAACCTCCTCGATGTACACCTTCCCTGCTGGTGCCCTTGATGACGTACCCTCGAATTGCATCTTGCATAGTGGTTTTTTTTTTTTTTTTTCAAACTTTCCTACTCGGACTCTCAAGGCAAGTGCCCGGGTACAGGCTGTTAGACGTTGTCATCATCATCATTATCATCATTAGAGACTGATTATGCCTTTCAGCGTTTAGTCTGTAGCATAGTACCTCTAATAAAATTCCCCCATGATCCCCCATTCTGCACCGAATCTAAGTACTTTTTGCTTGGACTACCTCGACTTCTTATACCCTCCGCTGCCGAGCTCATGATTCTCTTAGGTAACCTTGCTTCTCCCAAGCGTGTAACATGTCCCCACCATCTCAGTCTGTTCGCTCTAACTAACTTCATCTATGGTGTTCATTCCAAATTTTTCTTAGATTTCCTCATTATGGACACCCTCCTGCCATTGTTCTCATCTATTAGTACCTGCTGCCATTCTTGCTACTTTCATATCTGTAACCTCTACCTTATCAATAAGGTAACCTGTATCCACCCAACTTTCACTCCCATACAAAAAGTTGGTCGAAAGATAGAGCGGTCCATTGCTAACTTAGCCTTGGAACTGACTTCCTTCTCGCAGAAAAGAGTAGATCTTAGCTGAGCACTCACTGCATTGGCTTTGCTGCACCTTGATTCCAGTTCCTTCACTATGTTGCCATCCTGTGAGAAAATATATCCCAGGTACTTGAAACTGTCTACTTGTTCTAAATTTGTTCCTCCTATTTGGCACTCTATCTGTGTAAACATCTTTCCCACAGACATTACTTTCGTTTTGGAGATGCTGATCTTCATATCATAATCCTTGCACCTCTGATCGAGCTCTGAAATATTAGTTTGCAATTTTTCAATCGAATCTGCCGATACAACTAAGTCATCTGCATATGTAAGACTGCTTATTTTGTTTTCACCACTTTTAATCCCACCCTGCCAGTCTACTGTTTTCAACATATGATCCATGAATAGTATGAACAACAGTGATGACAGGTTACAGCCTTGTCTTACCCCTGAAACTACCCTGAACCATGATCTTAATTTGCCATCTACTCTAACTGCTGCCTGACAGTCTACGTAAAGCCCTTTAATTGCCCGCAGAAGTTTGCGTCTTATACCATAATCTTGTAGAACTGACAGTATCTTCCTCCTAGGAACACAGTCATAAGGCTTTTCTAGATCTATAAAACATAGATACAATTCCCTGTTCCACTCATAGCAATTTTCCATTACCTGCCGTAAGCTAAAGATCTGGTCCTGACAGCGTCTAAGAGGCCTAAACCCACACTGATTTTCATCTAACTTGTCCTCAATTAATACTCGCACTCTCCTTTAAACAATAAATGAGAATATTTTGCCTACAACGCTAATTAAAGAGCTACCTCGATAGTTGTTACAATCTTTTCTGTTTCCATGTTTGAAAATAGGCATGATTACCGCTTTTGTCCAGTTTAGACGGTACCTGTCCCAATTTCCACGACTTCTCAATTATCCTGTGTAACCATTTGTTATTCCACTGTGTTTGATGAGTTCCGGCTTAATTTCATCCACCCCAGCCGCTTTATTGCACTGTAATCTACTGACCATTTTCTCCACTTCCTCAAATGAGATCCTATTTCCACTGTCATTCCTATCCCTTCTACCTGAAACTCTGACACATCATTGAACGTGTCTCCTACATTAAGCAATTCTTTAAAATATTCCCTCCGTCTACTCAAGGCATCCACAGGATTGACTAGCGAGCTTTCCTGACGTGTCCAAAACACTTGTTAATTCCTTCTTCCTTCCCTTTCAAAGATTGCTAATTATGCTCCAAAATGGTTATCCCTCGGCTTGACCCAGAGTTTCTAGCGTAGTTCAAAAGTGTTCCCATGGTTTCTGCTTTGAGTCTGCAATTATCCGATTGACTTTGTTTCTTTCTTCAACATAACTTTCTCTGTCTGCCTGATATCTAGTATGGAGCCATTTTTGAAATGCCTCCTTTTTCTTTTTACAGGCTGCCTCGACTATGTCATTCCACCAAGCTTCTGCTTCTTCCTGCTTTTACACACTATAGTTCCAAGACACTCTCTAGTTGCTTCCAGTAGTGTGTCCTGCACCTTGACCATTCTCTTCCAGTGACTGTAAATCATTACATTCAACTAACTGGTACCTTTCCGAGATCGTTGTTATGTATTTGTGCCTATTTCCTTGTCTTGAAGCTTCTCCACCATTATCCTTCTACACATGGACCCGACTTTCTGCTCTTTTGGCCTCACCAAACCAATTTCACTGCAGATTAAATAATGATCATTATCATCAAAGAACCCCCTGAAAACATGTGTGTCCTTAACTGTCTTCATGAATTCCTGGTCTGTTATTATATAGTCAATGACAGATCTCGTTCCCCTTCCTTCCCAAGTACAGCGGTGTATGACCTTATGCTTAAAGAAGGAGTTTGTGATAACTAAGCTCATACTGGAACAGAAATCCAAGGGCTGTTTTCCGTTCCTGTTGGCCTCCATTTCCTCTCCAAACTTACACATAACCTTCTGTTCGATTTCCTATCCTGGCGTTGAAATCACACATGAGTAAAACACTATCCTTATCCTTCACTCTAACAACTACATCACTAAGTGTGTTGTAAAATCTGTCCATCTCATCTTGATCTGCACCTTCACAGGGCGAATACACTGCCACAATCCTAATTTTCTTGCTGAAGATGGCCAAATCTATTCACTTCAGTCTTTCATTTACATACCTTATTGCAATTATGCTGGGTTCGATTGCTTTCCTGATGTAAAACCCTACACCTCACTGTACTCTTCCAACTTTGACTCCTGACAGGTAGACCTTGTATTCTCCGACTTCATCCTCTTTCTCTGCCCTTACTCTAACGTCACTAACAGCTAAAACATCTAACCCCATCTTACGTGAAGCCCCGCCAGCTCTACATTCTTCCCAGTGTAATCCCCACTGATATTAATAGCTCCCCATCTCATTCCAGGTCGTTTGCCAAGTCGTATCGAAGGAGCCCCTGGTCTGTCAATTAGAGGTGGGGACTCCATCACCTCCAAAGTTCCGAGGCATTTTGCTCTGATTGTTGCCAGCAAGATATTGAAGTACCTGGGAAGCAGGTTGCTAGCCTTACTTTCCCAGGGCCCCCTTGGGTTTTACTCCTAGAGGTTGAGGGACTAACCGGTGGATTTGGTAGTCTTTGACGCCTGAGCACAAAGGTGGCCACAACTCAGAATATGTCCAAGATGCCCTACATATTCCGAAGTAACTGGTATCCCAACTGCCAGGATCACTTACTTGGCCACTCGTACATTGCCCCTGGTTCATGAACTAGGACATGACTACAGGAATCCACACCATGAAAGATGTTGTTCTCCACCAGTTGTTGTTCTCATTTTCAACACTAGAAGCAGCAGTCCTCCCCACTGTCTATTCTCATGGTTCAACGATGCTGTGCTGATTCAGTGAGGAGGCACGTGACACTAGAGATCATGGCACTACTATCAATAGCTACTGCATAGATGGCTGTAAGAATTCTGACAGTTGGCAATAACAGTTCCTAAGTTCACTTCAGAGATTGTGCAAGCTACGAAGAATATCACGTGTGTCTAGTTTTACTGGCTGAACTGTAGTTAAATATCTAGCACATACGGCTGGTAAGGCAGTGTACATGTATTTAGGACAGAGTACATTGATTCAGAACTTTCAAATATCACCCAGTCTGTGGAATTTAACTTAACGTACTTGAATTACTGTATTTTCATTAATGCACAAAGGTGAGTATTTGTTTGTGTTAATAAATATCACGTTTACTAATATGCAGGGATTTTTTAAAGTGTACCTGTGTCACCTTACCAAAACTCGCCACGACAAGCATTACTATAGGAACTACTATGTAGCTCTGGCACTGATATATCACTTATTGACAGGATGTTTTATGAGATCGTAAGCTTTATAATTACTTAACATGACTATTATTGCAACTATAAATTGTGTTATTACGTGAACAAATGGACTTCAAGCCTTATGAACATTTAGATATAAGTATTATTCAATATCTTAAATGTGGCTGTGCCTCAGGCACTGTTACACGACAGCAAATTAAGAATAAGCCAGTCAGTCGGAACAATAGTGGTTTAATAAACTTTGACCAACGTTTCAATGGATTTTAATCCGACTTTTTCAGAAATACTTGTGGAACCTAAAGATAATATGACAGTAAGGTAAAGCAGTTGATGATACGAAGGTTGGTTTGAACACCACAGTCCTGTACTAGGCATAGTCCTGTTTGAAGGTGGTATGCCATTGCCTTCCTCCGACCTCCGAACTAACTTACCCAGCCAGTTATAGGGGGACCTGCAGTTTAACATGGATTCTGAACCATGGTGCTGCTCGATATTTTTCACATTAACAACATTACCAGAGGTGAAAGATATGGAAATTGACAGATAAAAATCCCAGCATCACAAATTAATTATAATCCTGTATGATATGTGTAGAACCAAGCCTATCATGCAAAACATTCTGAAATATAATTAACAGATTTAAAATAGTAGTTACTATAATTGTGTATCACAGTAACTGAAACATCCCTACAATTAAGAGAAAGTCAATGAAATGATAACATGATATATCAGCACATTTGAAGGCATTCATGCCTGCTGATGGGGAACAGGAGAGAGTGGATACCAGGATTGGTGGTGCATGCGTCATGGAACATTTATGTTTAGTGGCTTAAGTAGCCAATAGGAGCACTTACACTGAATTTACTATGATGTTGAAGGGTGGGAGATATAGGCAGAAATGACCCAGTCGATAACTCTTCGTAAATAAAGATTTATTACAACAAGGCTTGTAATAGGTAGGTGGCCATGAGGTAACTGCTCGCAACCGGGAACATACCAAAGAACAGTATCCATCGCAAAGATATCACATTCGGCGGTTATCGATAGGTCGATCTCCGCCACATAACCCCCTCCACCCCTCAGTATGGAGTACGCACCCGATGGTTGGGAGGGGGCAACGAGAAGCCAAGAATGTGACTGGTAGCTCTTCTGCTTCCTGCGAGAGAGGGCGTAAAGGTGGTGAGTGGGGGACGAAGCCCAGAATGCTCACCGCGAAGTCCGCCAGCAACAGCGGATGGTGAAGGTGACGTCCAAAGCTGGAGACGGACTGAAGCGACGCGTCGTCAGGCATTCGAAGCAGCACCTTCCCACTTGGCCTGACAAACGCTCATAGGTTGCCCCTATAAGCACACTCCGTAATGTTAAAGCGACGCACAACCGTCTGCGAGGGTGAACCTGCCTGAGCTTTGTCACGTGCCACTAACACAACCGCTGACCTACCGGTGACCACCACTGACAGATTGCAAATGTTATCTGAGTGAACGTGTGTGCATAGATCAATAGTGTGAGCAGACGGCGGAGGCTAGGACGGTGGGGTAGGTGAAGGAAAACCTCGATAGGGAGAGCTCTCGAGGTGTGAGGGGAGAGTGGGCGTGGCTGAATGACGCGGTCGAGTGTAGCCAGGGAGGAAAGATCACAAGAAGTAGGGAAGGCCTCTGTGGAAATAGAAGAATCCGCAGTTCGGCCAGGTGAGCAGTCAGGCGGAAAGCCTAAGAATGAGTGATGACTTGCAGAGGAGTCGTGGTGAGAAGAGGAGGCGCTCGGAGAAGAGGCACGGCGAGGGGTACCGGCACCCGACCGTGAGGCCTGAGAGAGCGAAGAATCCTGAAAACCCTCACGAGGAGAAAGGGAGGGAGATTCACCAGCAGAAGTAAGAGCGGACGGCTCAATGAAAGCCGGCTTCACCCTGTTGAGTGAGACAGTGACAATGTCATCTTTGATTAACAGGTCCAGGTTGTTGGGCGATCGCCTATCAACCTTATAAGGGCCAGTACACGGTGATTGAAGCGGAGCCTTGACCGTGTCGTCCCACAAGAAGATGTAATCACATGACAGAAGAGCACACGGAACATAAACGCAGGGCAGATTCTGATTAGACGGGGGGAGGGGGGGGGGCGGTGGCTGAATCTTATTACAAATAGTGCGCCCCTGCTCGACCATAGAAGACAGCTCAGAAGAAGGAGCAACAGGGGAAAGAGACACCAGTTCCCCAGGCAGCACCAACGGCACGTTTGAATTTAAACCGTCACCAACGCGCGGAACTTGTCGAAAGTATTTCTCACGTGCATAATTGTCTTGATAAGCACAAGAAAGCACTGGAGTAGGCACATGTTGAACACCATTAGTAAATGTTCGGGCTACCATATGCAGTGTACAATGTACATGCCGGGGTACCCACATGCTGCTGCAGTGTAGGAGTCGTAAAGCCACACACATGCTGTGAAAAGTCCTCACCCAGACGAGTAGCAGCGTAAAAATGCTCCTTATTATGTTGAAAACCCGGCGGCGGTCGCTGGGTCGGCGGAAGCGATTGTACCGTCCAAGACCGATCCATTGTCTCGGCGACAAAGGCGGCGGGCGCAAAAAAAGGCGCGGTTGAGCACAAACACTCGAGCAAAGAGACACAATCGTAGCGATAACTAACTCGGGGTCACCAATGAAGGGTTGTAGACGTAGGCAGAAATGACCCAGTCGATAACTCTTCGTAAATAAAGATTTATTACAACAAGGCTTGTACATAGGTAGGCGGCCATGAGGTAACTGCTTGCCGCCGGGAACATACCAAAGGACATTATCTTTCGCAAAGATATCGCAATCGCCGGTTATCGATGGGTCGATCTCCGCTACAATGTTAAGTAAGGGGAATAATTGAATAAAGGCCAATTCACACTGTCCGTCACGTCAACGTCACATCACGGCAACGTCACGTCAAGTTGTATTCACACTGTCCGTCAATGTCTGTCACGTCAATTCGCCGATCTCAATACGCGATGTTGAAAGTGAGGTTATGCATAGCGATCTGTTATGTAGAAAGTCATAGTTTAATACTAGAATTGAAGGAACAACAACGCTAAATGTTACTGACAGCCAAATAAAACTTTACAGTGTATCTTTTTGGCCAACTTACTGGGAACTGAAACAACATTTCAAAACATCGGCATCTATTTTCAAGCGAAAAAAATAAACATATGAATACATCAAACAACACTTATAAGAGCGCCTGTTTACTTTATCCATTACAATTTGCCCGTTGACATTGTTAATACCGTCGTAAACAACTGAATGTTTGTCTTTCTTTAGAATTGACTTTTTCATTTAAAATGTTATTTAATGAGAAATGCGTAATCAAATTACAATCTTATTCTAATAAACAGTTTGCTTTAGTCTTTTCTGTTACAATGTTAAGAAACATTAACCATTTTTTGGTTTCAGATATCCGACGCGATTTTAGGGGGACCCTCAATTGACAAAAACATTTAAGTCGTCATGAAACATTTGAGATTTAGTCCTAAAACGAAGTATAACAACAAATTAAGGCGAATATAGACTTATTTGCATATAAACAGTGCAATCGTCGACTGCAACATTTAATTCGCGTGACGATAATAAGTTAACTTCTGTGTTAGCAGACGACCGTTCCGTCAAAACATTCTTCGTGAGAAAGCTTGACGTGACAGTCCGTGACGGACAGTGTGAACGCCGCCATTAGAAATACATTGTGGAATGTTCTGACGGACGGTGACGTGATGTGCCAGACAGTGTGAATTGACCTTAAGAAGATTTTGTGAGCAGTATTGGTATGAAACCTTGAAAATATTACCTACAGGCAAGATTTAACTGGTGATTTAGTAAATTGCATCCCTGAGATGTACATGCTAAATATCTCCATTTCTTTCCAAAGATCAAGCTTCTGCCCTTTTGTGTCTTCTAAGATTTTTGGAATGCAAATGGAAAATTGTTTCCCAATAAGTAATTTTTATATTTTGTCTTCGCATCTCTACCTATCTGACCAATGAGGTTTTCCATAACGCGAAAATAATGCTTCTGTGCCTTTCGTGTACCAAACATAATTTTTTAGCTACTTGGCAGGTATCAAACTGAATATCTTCAAACTACCCACCGTAAACGAACACTGGTTATTCATAACATTATTCTCTTACTTATGAGCACCCTTTGCAACTGTGAGATTTTCGATATATAGTTTTGCACATTGCTACAATTTATAGCGCCACAAAATTTCGTAAATACGAACGTATTTTGAATGTGGTGCTTCACTGGAAATAAACATTCATTACTCAATCGTTTCGCGGTGTGTTTTTACGACCCAGCCATTGAAGTCGCGAAGTAGCAGAAATTCACAGGGACTTTCGTTACTCTTATGTTCGACTCTGGTGACATTTTAAAACAAGTTGATTGGTTTCGTGATATCAATTGCTGATTAGCAAATGTCAAAATAGATAAGTGCGTACTCCTGCGAGACGGTGCCCTCTGTGAATCAGAAAGAGGTGAGAATAAGGCCAATTCACACTGTCCGTCACGTCAACGTCACGTCACGGAACCGTCACGTCAAGTTGTATTCACGCTGTCCGTCCCTGTTCGTCACGTCAATTCGTCCATCTCAATACGCGATGTTGAAAGTGAGGTTATGAGTGGCGATCTGTTATGTAGAAAGTCATAGTTTAATACTGGAAAGGGTGAACAACAACGCTAAATGTTATTAACGGCCAAAGAAAACTTTACAGTGTATGTTTTTGGCCAACTTACTAGGAACTGAAACAACATTTCAAAACATCGACATCTATTTTCAAGCGAAAAAATAAACATATGAAGACATCAAACCATACTTATAAGAGCATAAATAGCGCCTGTATACTTTTAACCATTACGATTTGCATGCTGACATTGTTAATACGTAGTAAACAACTGAATTTTTGTCTTTCATTGTCTTTCATTAGAACTGACATTTTCATTTAAAGTGTTATTTAATGAAAAATGCGTAATCAAATTACAATCTTATTCAAATAAACAGTTTGCTTCAGTCGTTTCTGTTACATTGTTACGTAACATATTTTGGTTTCAGATATCGGACCTCGATTTTAGGGGGGACACTCAATTGACAAAAATATTTAAGTCATCATGAAACATTTGAGATTTACCCCTAAAACGAGGTACAACAACAACACAAAGATGAATAAGATACATTTGTATATAAACAGTGCAATCGTCGACTGCAACATGTAATTCGCGTGATGAAAATAGGTTAACTTCCGATGTTAGCAGACGGCCGTTCCGTCAAAACATTCTTCTCGAGAAAGCTTGACGGACGTTGACGTGACGTGACGATCCGGTGACGGACAGTGTGAATGCCGCCATTAGAAATACATTGCGGAATGTTCTGACGGACGGTGACGTGACGTGACGTGACGGACAGTGTGAATTGGCCTTACCTCCATGCCATGATATGAACCAGTGAGCTCAATGATAATATTTGAGATCACTGATACGAACTTTGGAGTTTGACCCATGTGTACTGACAAAGATAAAATACTTATACGTCACGTGACGTATTGCTGTCAAACTGGCTAATAAAAACATTGTTAGAACTGATGATGATGGTGGTGGAGGGGGAGTGTTTGCTTTTGTATTTGCACATCCCTTATAGATAGTGTGTGAGTGTTATGTGTGCCTTGCTGTTGTTCCTATAAGTACGTTTACAAGGAATGAATTCCTTTTTCCTATTGTGAATTACGCGTGTGTTAGGTTATGTGGTTTAATCTGTTGTTATGACTCAGTTATTCTCCTGAGTGTCATCTACTCAGAGAATATCCGATATGTTCAGAAGTAGAAGCTGGTTTGGAGGCGGCTTATGGAAACCGAAAAATCCACATTCATTGGAACATCTGAAGTAAGTAACTGTCGTTCTGGTTTTATGTTTGTATACAACGAATAATGTATCATATGTCGCCTGTAATGTGTTCTTGTAGGAAAAGTAAGTCACGGAGCTGTTAAGTATTAAATAACTGTTAGTTTAAATTGACTGTGCTGTTGTTATTGGCCTTATGTCGACGAGTAGTAGTTTATTCCTTCACATACAATTCATACGTTGCATGGATTTTGTTGGCAAATACATAACAAATACTTTGGTTTATTTTTTCCCTACTTAATGGGCAATCAAAATCATGTTTACAAATATGAATTGGCACAGTTGTGTTAGAAATGTATTTTTGTATTGAAAATACAAACTGCTACTAACAAAATCTGAGTATTAATGCGTTTGTTGAAGATATTAAAATTCAAATGTGAAATTGGCTTGTTTATGGTACTGTGTGTGTTGCTAGTACATGCACTAGGATCGAAGAACTCTGATCAAAATCTGTTACAGATATTTACTTGCATGATAGTACCATGTCAGGTTGATCATAAAATTTTTGAGGTAAAGTACATAGAAGTGACATTACTTACAGTAAAATTGTATCTTGAATTCGGTTCCTTTTAAAAAGTTAGTAGGCATTTGTTCTTGATAGGTATTTTCTCTTTTATCTATTCTTGGAGCAAAGGGAAAAAAAGATCCTTTATTACAATTTTACAAAGTAGTATTCTAATTATTAATCTGCTATTGCAGTGAAATGAATACTTGCAAAAAAATTGTAAAAATTAGCCTAACCGTGGGCCATCATTTGCTCTATATACTAATTAGTCTCTCTGTTAAGGGGTACATATTTCATTTTAAGCAAAGAGGAGAAAACTTGTAAATTGATTTGATGTAGGCCTATGTGACTAGTTGGTTTGTTTTGTTTTCAGAGTATTGTGTATGGTATGTAGCACTTTTGTGCCATTTCCAAAATTTCGTCTCATTGAAATTGAAGCAGGCTTGACTTCGAAGGCAGGGTTGTCGAGTGAACACAGCACTTATACTGAAAGCAGGTTTATTGCAAACTGAAACATACATGCAGCACTGACTGCCCCTCGGGCAGAATGCTCTGTTATTTATACACAGACAGAATGTACCAAAAGTTAGAAGAATAGTTAACATAAGAAACGTGTAGAACATTCTGGAATTGATAATTACAAAGAAATAAATTTTTGGTGGTGGACGGGATTGATCCGGCGACCTTCAGCACCGCAGTCCGTGACGCTATCTCTTGCGCCAGGCTGGCAGTTGCTTAACGTGGGGTTTCGTGGCATTGCTCCCTCTCTTGAAAGAAACAGCGACTCGCTTTTAGGTTCCCTTTGGAGCCAGTTGCAATGTCCTGGATATTGATCTTGTCATGGGTCCTCTGTATGGCAGTTCTGGAGAATCCTTCCCTTCTTCACAATTATCGACGACAGACATACCTGTCGTGGCTTAATCAGTATCATTACCATCCATAGAGTCCTTGACTAAGAAGCCATTTCCGCCTATCTGCTCTTTAGGATCATAGTAAGGCTTCATGCGGAGGACGTGAACAATGTGTCTTCGTTTTTTTTATTTCGACGACGGTTCATAATCTTCTATTTCATTTGTGACGTCTGACAGGTGGCGTATTACACTGTATGGACCAAAGTATCGCTTCAATGACTTTTCTAATAGTCCAACTTTCTGAAGAGAGGTAAAAATCCATACCAGATCCCCTGGGCTGTACACAACAGGTCGTTATACTGCTGATGGTACTTCTTCTCGGCGTCTAGTGTCCGTATGCAAGCCAGCTGTCTTGCTTCTTTAACCCTGGTGATGAGCTGTTTAACATAGTCATCCTGAGTGTCGTCTGGTTGGAACGGGAACAGTGTATCCACTGTCGTCTCAGCTTCATGGCCATGGAGCAGGAAAAACGGCATGAAGCCTGTGGTGTCTTTTCTTGCAGTATTATAAACAAATGTCAGTACTGGCAGAATTTTATCCCAATCCTTCTGCTCAACATCAGCAGCATATCTGCTAACGTCTTCTAAAAATGTACTGTAAGACCATTTGTCTGAGGATGGTATGCAGTTGTCATTCTGTGGACAATATCGCAAAGTTATATTACCTCTGATACTAGTTTTGACTGGAATACTTTTCCACGATCAGATATCATCACACATGGTGCTCCATGCTTCAAAATAATGTTTTCTACAAGGAATTTTGCGATCTCTGTAGCTTCTGCAGTCGGCACAGGTTTGGCGACAGTGTAGCGTGTGAGGTAGTCAGTGGAAACTACTATCCATCGGTTACCGGTTGTTGACTTCGAACCTCCCTAAAAGATCGAGCCCAACTCAGTGGAATGGAGTTGCTGCAGGAGAATTCGGTACAAGATGCCGTGGAGGTAATTTCGGAATATGCTTCCATCGCTGGCACTCTTTACAGTGACTCATATGGTACTTGACAGGTCGGTACAGACCTTGCCAGTAATACCTGTGTCTGGTTTTGTCTAGGGTCTTCACTAACCCCAGATGACTAGATAATGGAGCTTCATGAAAATACTTGAGAATTATGAGCTGGAACAACCAGTAGCCATTTGGGACCCAGTGGATCGTAGTTGTTCTTATACAATGTCCCGTGTATAAGTTGGAACTCTCCATTGGTCGGTTCTCCTTTCTCCAATGCCTCTATGGTTTTTAATAGTGTGGGATCTTCCCTCTGTTCAGCTGTAACATCACCTAATTCAGTGAGGGCTGAAATTTCGTTCGTACTGTTCTGTTCCACTAACGGATTCCTCGAAAGGCAGTCGGCATCCTTGTGTTTGCGCTTGTTCTTGAATACCACTGTTACGTTGTACTCTTGGAGTCTTAGTGGCCATCTTGCTAGTTGACCTGATGGATCCTTTAAATTGCTCAGCCAACATAAAGAATGGTGTTCTTTCACGACAGTGAATGGTTTGCCGAATAAATACTCCTCTGGAACTTCTTGATAGCCCAGATAACTGCAAGACATTCCTTCTCAGTTGTAGAGTAGTTTATCTCGGTGTTTGAGAGTACTCTTGATGCTTAGAATATCACCTTTTCAGCACCTTCCTGAACTTGTACAAGCACTGCACCAATTCCATACCCTCTGGTGTCTGTGTGAAGTTCAGTTTCCGCATTCTTGTAAAAGGCTAGGACTGGTGCGGAAGTTAGAGCCTCCTTAAGTGCTTGGAAAGCTCCTTCTTTTGTCTCCTCCCAGTAAAACTTGGTGTAACCCTGCAGAAGTTCTTGCAATGGATGTGCCTTGTTACAAAATCCTTTTATGAAAAGGTATGAGCACAGCCCGAGGAAACTTCTCACATCACGAATGTGCAGCGGAGTTGGAAATTCTGTGACTGCCCTTATTTTATGTGGATCAGGGTGGACACCATCTCCATTGACTAGGTGCCCCAGGATTTTTATCTCTTTGGTGCCAAAGAGGCACTTCCATGGATTGAGCCGGAGTCCTGCAGTCGTAACACACTTCAACACAGTTGACAGGCAGCTAAGATGTTCTTCAAATGTTTTTGAGAAAACCACAAAGTCTTCTAAATAGCAAAAACACGTTGTCCATTTAAGTGTCGAAGAAAGTTGTCCATCATGCGTTCGAATGTGGCCAGAGCATTACATAATCCAAAAGGCATTACATTGAATTCATAGCAGTTGTCAGGTGTAATAAAAGCCATCTTCTCCCTCTCAGCTTTGTCATCCTTGATTTGCCAGTAACCTGTCTGTATGTCCATAGTTGAGAAGTATGTAGCTCCTTTCAAGCAGACTAAGGTTTCGTCAATGTCCGGCAATGGGTAGACATCTTTCTTCGTGATTTTGTTCAGCCGCCAATAGTCGACACAGATTCGCCACGTACCATCCTCCTTGTTTACGAGGACCACCAGAGACTACCAAGGAATCTCCGAAGTTTGAATAATGTCATTATGCAACATCTTTTCCACTTCCTCCCAAATTTTCCGTCTTTCAGCTGGCGACACACTATACGAATGCTGGCTAATTGGTGGATGATCCCTAGTATTGATACGGTGCTTTATTGTGGGCCGTTTCATCTGACTTTTCTCCTGCTGGGGTGTGAATGCACCTGAAAATTGGAGCAGTATAGCTAACACACGCTGGCGTTGTTCCTTGGTCAGTCTGGGACCTATTGCCAGTTCACGGTTGTTTCCTCCAGCGTGTTGTCTGTACTAACAGCAGAGGATGGGTCTTCGTTGATGACATTGAGCTCACAGTACTGGATTAGTTCAGCTGACCCAGTACACATTCTCTTGCGGATAAGTTGTGACTGCTCGTGACAATTTGTGATCCAAATCTCTCCTTAACCACCAGTAATGCTTATGATAGCCACTGGTATGTAAGTTTCTTTTGTAAGCCTAATAGACTCTATACTGTCGACAAACCCTTCCCAGTTTAACCGGTCATATGTGTTTGTGACTGGATCTCTTCTCATTGTCAATGGCGGGATTGTCACATTGTCAATGGCAAATAACTTACCAGGAATTTCTGTATTACGTTTACCCGTTGGAACGACTTCCTCAATTTGCAGCTCAGATCTTCCACAGTCAATAATAGCTTGGGATGCCTGATGGAAGTCCCATCCTAGGATGACTTTATGACTACATTCTGTTAAAACGAGAAATTCAAATGGCTGGGTCCTGTTGTCGATGGTTATTCTTGTGACACAAGTTCCTGCTGGCTGGACGTACTTTCCATTTGCGACATTCAGCACAGTTGCCCCCGTATCACAGAACATTGTCTTCTTTAGTGTGCATCTGTAAGTATCTGACAATACAAAGAAAGAAGCTCCTGAATCGACCAGTGCCCGGATAGTTTGGCCGACGATGAGATTTCCCACCATTTTAGCGAATGTTGGCCATGGAGGATTTTCATCTGCAGCGGCCTCACCTCCGTAAATGGTTGCCTCGCTTAGTTTTGCTGGGCACAGCGCTAGGGGAGCTGCTGGTACCTCTGTAAGGCGACAGTGAATGGCAGCGGCATGTCGGCAAGCGACCTTGTCCAGGGTACGGCGATGGGCTTCTTCCCATAGGTCGACAGAACTCATCAGCACGTGACTGCCTACGATAGAAGTTCTCTGATGGCTGACATCTTGAGGCAAAATAATTGTCAAATATTTGCCTTCTCTCTCTGCAGTAATGTACAACATAACCAGGGCGCCACAGTGGAAACACAGTGGACAGTGGAAACACAGTGGTAGTATGAGTGGTTGTCGCTGCGTTGACCGGTTCCTAAGTTTCCGTTTGGCGGCTGTGGCGTATGTCATAGCAGGGCGACGGCATTCTTCGCGTCGAGTGCGATTGGCGGGGCAGACAGGAGCTAATGTCTGAAATACCTCTTCCTCAGCGGCGTCGACTCCCTTGTGACTTACGGGGCTTACATCCATGGCCATAATCAGATGCTTGCTCAGTCTAACAATCCCAGTTGCTATAAATTGTTGTAATTCTTCTGTCACAATTTGTCGTATGAGAGAAGCGAAGTCATGCTGGTATTCCACAACGGCCATAGGGACTACATTGGGGAGTCGGTCATGTCCAACCCACCTTTGTTGCATCTCTTCAATCCTCTTGCACCACTTGATGAACTCTTCCATCATATCGTCGTCTTTTATCAAAAGTGCTTGGTACATGTCTTCTGCAATACCCTTCATCAGGTGTGTGATTTTTTCGGCCTCAGTCATATTTGGATTGACTGTGTTACACAGGGCCAAAATATCCTGTATGTACGACTGTGTCGGCTCACCATGTCATTGGGCCCGGTTCTTCAGTTGTTCTTCCGCCGAGTGGATTTGCCAAGCACATGATATGATTCCACCTGTGTTACTCGGTCGAACCCTTTAAGCCATTTGTCTCCAGAGAACACTGACGGGTGTCTGATGTGCATTTGGCGTACTGCTAGTTTCATGTCCCTTGTCCTTCTGATGATACGGACTTTTGGAAGGATGTACTCGGTATATCCTTTGTATTCTGTTTCTAGTCCGTGTAAGCAACGGATTTACGTTGCCTAATCGGAGCCACAGAGATGCAGCTGTTGCAAAGGATACCAGTGCCTACACCAAACAATGTCGAGTTGTAATTGAAGCAGGCTTGACTTCGAAGGCAGGGTTGTCGAGTGAACACAGCACTTATACTGAAAGCAGGTTTATTGCAAACCGAAACATACGCGCAGCACTGACTGCCTCTCGGGCAGAGTGCTCTGCTATTTATACACAGACAGAATTTACCAGAAATTAGAAGAATTGTTAACATAAGAAACAATTAGAAATTACGTGTGAACATAAGAAGTATGTACAACATTTTGGAAATGTTAATTACAAAGAAATAAATTTTTGGCGGTGGATGGGATTGACCGGCAACCTTCAGCACAGCAGTCTGTGACGCTATCCCTTGCGCCACACCGGCAGTTGCTTAACATGAGGTCTCGTGGCTAAATTTATTTAGTTAATGTACATATGATATACGCTAGTACCGGCAGTTATTCGTTTTGGTTTTTATTTTTCTCCAGGAAGAGAGGAAAGAAACAAAACATTGCCTTTTAAACAGACAATTTAAATTTTTTCAATGGCGCCATTTGATCTTGTGTCATTCAATATATCATCATGAAGTGCTATGGAAAAATTTGCATTTGGCTCATATGTCATGGGATTACTCCATACCATAAACTGTGTGGTAATTTGGGTTCTCTGCATTCTGTGATTGAAAAATGAGTATCATTAAGCTAAATCTGGAGAAACCAGTAATTAGTCATTCTGTGTCAACTCAACACAGTTTACATTAAAATTTTACTTCACCATCTCAGATTTCAATGTAATTTGGAATACTAGTACCCCCCACATAGAGAAAGAAAAATACTAAATTTCAATCTGATGTCTTAGATGGTTAAAAAATAAAGTTTTCAAAAAATGCTTAAAATTGACCTGTTTTTGATACTTGAAACTGCTATAGTGGCACTCAAAATCAAGCTAGAAATCAGAGAGAGGTGTCATTTTGCAGCATTTTTCAAGCCCTTTCCAAAAATGTATAATACTACAGGGTCATAATAAAATTTGCTTAACAATTGCAAAATAAAAAAAAAAAAATGTAATTTTAAGTTTTTCAAAATGTGCCACTTCCAAAATTTCAAAAAATTCTCAAATAGCCCTTGTATAGTGGTTAATTGATAGTGATAATGGGTTCTTACAGAGAAATTGATTTGAAAAATATGCTTACATCAGAATTTTCACTCTGATGACTACTAATTGAGCTAATGTCAGACATAGTAAACAATGTGCTACTACAATACTGCAAGTGCTGGACTGTAATTGATGGTATAAAAAGTATTAGGCCTATGTTTGCTATGTGAGTAAAGAGGAAGTGTTTGTGCACTAAGCCTAGAGTCTGAAATTTTAAATACTTTTCATTGCAAAAATGACCCCGATTTCAAATCTAAGTCAGATGTTGTAGAGGCACTTAATGCTTCTCTTCATGAACTGGGTAAATCACCTCTTGATTAAAAAGAAAATAAAAAAGGTATGCTTCACAAATAATTGTCAGAATTAATTCAGCCTTGAAGCATAAACTTTTTACTTCTGTTCAAAGACTCCTCTTCTGATGTTCATGAAACACTTGATGATTTTATTTCGAAAAATCTAAAAGACCACTTCTCACACTGCTTCAAGGGACAAAAAGATTCTGATGCTAACATGTTTGCCTGATTCATGGAGTGTAAGAAAAATAATGTGAGAATTTAATGCTCGAAATTACATGGTCAATCAATCAAAGAAAATACTTAAAGGTATATTAGAGGGCCCCCACCAAACACCTGGCAAGAGCCTGCCACTAGAAGCTGTCATCTGTGACAATGACTGGTGGTTGGCCCATGTGCTTGAAAAAGATTCTATCAATGATGAAGTGAAGGTTTCTTTTTTAAAGCCAGCCGGTCCATCACCTAGCTTTTCTTTGCCTACAAGAGATGATAATCTTCGGCTTCCTGTGGCACTTGTGGTAAATAAAGTTAATCCAGTGACTTCAACCTGCCAAACTTATAATTTATCAAATGAAGAACTACAGAAAACAATTAAAGCCTTCTCTGACTTCAGTAATTTAACCTTCTGAAGAGATTTAAAAAGAGAGAGAGAGAGAGAGAGAGAGAGAGAGAGAGAGAGAGAGAGAGAGATACTGCAAGTTAATCATTATGTATTTTTTTCTGTTATGTGAGTAGAGTTTGTAAAATAGTAACACATTAAAGCTTTTACAAAACTTCATGTTTATATTAATCTTGAATTTTACCTTAGAAGTTATATTTTTGAATTTTGAAACTACCTAGATTTAGTACATTGGCATTTTTTTCTATTAATGATATATCTAAAGCTTTCTAATAATTACATTTAGCTTTCAAAAAGAGGTTGTAAAAATTAAATATAATTTATCAAATTTATAGACGTATTTCTAATGTTTACACTCTCGTAAATTTTAGATAACTTAAAAAAAAATCTAAAGTACTATTAGGCCCTCCGGGACCAATGAGTCATTATTGTAGTGAAAATTCTAATGTAAGCATATTATCAAATCCATTTACTGTAAGAAACCATTATGAAATTTATACTATCAATTAATCACTATACAAGGACTATTTGAGAATTTTTTTGAAATTTTAAAAGTGGCACATTTTGAAAAATTAGAAATTACATTTTTTATTTTGAAATTAAGCAAATTTTGTTATGACCCTGTAGTGTTATACATTTTTGGAAAGGGCTTGAAAAATGCTGCTTAGAACCTCTCTCATATTTCTAGCTTCATTTTGAGGGCCATTATAACAGTTTCAAGTATCAGAAACAGGACAATTTTGAGCATTTTTTGAAAACTTTAACAAGGAATTTTGAAACTATTTGAGCTTTCAAGTTGAAATATGGTATATTTCTGTCTCTGTGTAGGGGGTGCCAGTACACCAAATTTCATTGAAATCTGAGATAGTGAGGTAAAATGACTGTGTTGAATTGACACTGAATGACTCTAATTGTAAATGTGTTTGTCACTCCATGTAATAGGCCTGGCCTACTATTAAACCTCTGCAAGGTAAAATTTTACTTATGACCCCAGCTGCCTTGCGTGATTAGGTTTTGACAACATCCACACCATGGTAGAAACTGTTTGCTTAGATGTTTATATTCTTAGAATTTCACATAAAAGAACTTGATAATCATTTCATACAGACCATGAAGTAAATAAATAATGCTGTTCCTGCTCATAGTTGACAGGTTCTTGTATGTACCCTTTTTATGCTCAATAAAAATAGTTGCCCTTGTAAATCTCTCTTTTAGGATTCTCAGACGAACAAATTAGCTATTTTTCCCCTCAGAGGGCTCAGCATAAACTTCCTGGGTATGTGCTTAGTGAACCTGGGGCCCTGAGCTGTGGACTGATAAGCGCCACCAGTTCTCCGACACCGTAACCTCTGGGCATGCTTCAGCAACCTCCGTGTGGTGGTGGAACGTTGTGTATCTCTGGGAATGGGGATATTGACTTGAATGCCCAGGTTGTGAGGAATGAAAATACCTCTATAAAAATCCCCTCAATCCAGAGGTGTGCTGTTTGCTGGTGGGCTGCATGGCTGTTGAAGTGGAACAGTCACTAGTGGGCAACTTCTGGAGATACTGCCAAACCTCAGTTGTATATAAGGCTTACTGAACCATGTTGGCCTCTGTCTAGGAGGACTTCTTGATCCATAGCTCCTTGTGGGTACCAGCATGGAGCCTTCGATGTTTTCATTTACACCTAGTAGCATAGATATACCACTAGGGGACACCAACAGTCAACCACAAAAAGGGTTCTGGTATCCAGTTGTCCTGACATCTACATCTACATAGATACTCTGCAAATCACATATAAGTGACTGGCCGAGAGTTCATTGACCACTTTCATAACCTTTCTCTACTGTTCTATTCTCTAATAGCGCATGGGAAGAAAGAACACCTAAATTGTTCTGTTTTCGATCTGATTTCTCTTATTTTATTTGGATGGTCATGTCTCCTTATGTAGGTGGGTGCTAGCCAAATATTTTCACATTCAGAAGTAAAAGTCGGTGATTGAAATTTTGTAAATAGATCTTGCTGCAACGAATAACATCTTTCTTTTACTGATTTCCACCTCAAATCATGCAACATTACTGTGACGCTTTCTCCCCTGTAATGTGATAAGACAGCTGCCCTTCTCTGGACCTTCTCAATGTCTTCCCTCAATTCCACCTGGTGAGGTCCCATACTGGGCAACAGTACTCCAGGAGAGGATGCACAAATGTGATGTAGGCAGTCTCTTTGGTGCAGCTGTTGCATCTTCAAAGCATTCTGCCAATGAAACGTAACCTTTGGTTGGTCCTCCTCACAATATTTTCTAAGTTGTTCGTAATTGTAACTCCTAGGTATTTGGTAGAATTTACGACTTTAAGATTTGACTGATTTATCGCGTAATTGAAGTTCAGCGGTTTTCTTTTAGTGGTCATGTGTATTACTTCACACTTTTCTTTATTTAGTGTCAATTGCCAATTTTCGCACCATGTAAAAATTTTGTCTAAATCACTTTGTAGTTGCTTTTGATCGTCTGTTGACTTCACTAACTGAAAACGACAGCATCATCCGCGAACAGTCTAAGGGAGTTATTCAGATTGTCTACTAAATCGTTTCTAAACATAACGAAGAATAGGAGACCTATAACGCTTCCCTGGGGAATTACTACGAACTGTGTCCTTTCTGATAGGAAATAGTGAATCCAATTGCACAATTGGAACGATATTCCATAAACACACAATTTCATTAGCAGCTGCAAGTGAGGAACACTCCGGAAATCCAGAAATATAGAATCGATTTGAGATCCCTTGTCGATGGCACTTATCACTTCATGTGAATAAAGGGCAAGCTGTGTTTCACATGAGTGATACTTTCTGAATCCGTGTTGACTTTTGCTTAATAGGTCGTTCTCTTCGATGTAGTTCATAATGATCGAATGAAGTATATGTTCCAAAATCCTACTGCAAATCCACGTCAATGAGATTGGTCTGTAATTTTGGGGATCACTCCTATCGCATTTCTTGAATACTGGAGTAACTTGGGCAACTTTCCAGTCTTTGGGTACAGATCTTTCACTAAGTGATAGGTTGTAAATTATAGCTAAGTATGGAGCTATTGCATCAACATATTCTGAGAGGGATCTAGTTGGTATACAGTCTGACCCGGAAGTTTTGCTTAGTGACTACTCCAGAAACATCTACTTCTAAGTTTCGCACACTGGCTGCTGTTCTTAGATTGAATTCTGGAGTGTTCACTTAGTCTTCTCTGGTGAACGAATTTCGGAAGCTGTGTTTAGTAATTCTGTCTTAGCAGTACTGTCATCGGTAGTACTACCATTGCTGTCGCATAGTGAAGGTATTGTTTGTGTTTTGACGCAAGTGTACTTCACATATGACCAGAATTTCTTTGGACTTTCTGCAAGGTTACGAGACAGGATCTTGTTGTGGTAACTACTATAAGCTTCTCGCATTGAAGTCTGCGCTAGGTTGCGAGTTTCTGTAAAAGATTGCCAGAGTTGGGGATTCTGTGTCTTTTTAAATTTTGCATGCGTTTTTCTTTGCTTCTGCAACAGTCATCTGACCTGTTTTGTGTACAACAGGGCGTCAGTCCTGTCTTTTATTAATTTATTTGGTATTATATGATATTACGTCTTTGAAAGTAAGCCACAACTGATCTAATCTCACACTTTTAGTTTTGAGAGACTGGAGATCATCACTCAGGATAGTGTGAAGCAAATTTTTATCTGCTCTATTGAATAGATATATTTTTCGTGCATTTGGAAATTTAGATATTCAGTCTCGCTACTACAACTCTATGTTCGCTAATCCATGTATCTGTTTTGATACCCTTTACTAGCTCAGAATTATTTGTTGCTAGGAGATCAAGGGTATTTTCACAACCATTTACTATTCTAGTGGGTTCATGAACTAACTCTTCGAAGTAGTTTTCAGAAAAAGCATTCAGAACTAGTTTGGACAATGTTTTATGTTTGCTCCCTGTTTTGAATATGTATTTCTGCCAACATACCGAGGGTAAATTAAAGTTGCCACCGATTATAACAGTATGCTTCGGGTACATGTTTGAAATGTGATTCAAGCTTTCTTGGAACATTTTGGCAATTGCATCATCTGAGTCAGGGCCCATAAAAATATCTAATTACGTATTAATTTATTCTGGTTGTCAGGTATAACCTCTACCCATACCAACTCACAGGAAGTATCTGCCTCAATTTCACTGCAGGATAAACCGTTTTTAACAGCAATTAACATGCCACCCACTTTTTTATTATTCTATCCTTTCTGAAGACCAATTTGGCCCTTTGTAAAAAATTTTGCCGAATTTATCTCTGCCATCGGTCAGCTTTCAGAACCTATAACGATTTGTGCCTCAGTACTTTCTATCAGCACTTGGAGCTCTGGAACTTTCCCAACACAGCTATAACAATTTACAACTGTTACACCAATGGTTCCTAGATCTGCATTCTTCCTGTGTCTGACCTGCACCCTTTGAGACGAAAACCCATTTTGTGTATTCCTGAGGCCCTCTGACCTAAAAAATTGTTCGTTCCACGCCACACAGCTCCCACTATCCGTGTAGCCATTTCCTGAGTATAGGGGACTCCTGACCTATGTAGCGGAACCTAAAAACCCGTCACCTCTTGACGCAAGTTAAGGAATCTGCAGACCACACAGTCGCAGAGCCGCCTGAGCCTCTAATTCAGATCCTCCAATCGGCCCTGAACCAGAGGTCTCCAGTCAGTCCTGTCGACTATGCTGCAGATGGTGAGCTCTGCCTTAATCTTGCAACCAAGACTGGCAGTCTTTACCACCTCTGGTAGCCGCTCAAAACCAGAGAGAATCTCTTCCGATGCAAAGCGACACACATCGTTAGTCCCGACATGAGGCACCACCTGCAGCTGGCAGCACCCTGTGCTATTCGTGGCATCCGGAAGGACCCATTTCACTTCTGGAACGACTCTCCCGGTATGCACATGGAGTTCACATTGGACTTCTTTCCCTCCCTAGCAGCCATATCCCTAAGGAGCTCCATCACCCGCCTAACGTTGGAGCTCCCAACTACTAACAAACCCACCCTCTGTGAGTGCCCGGATCTTGCAGGCAGAGGGGTGAGTACAGGACAAGTGACACCATCTGCGTCAGGAACATCCTGTGCCACAGACAGCTCCTCGAATCTGTTTGTAAGACTAACCAGGGAGGCCTCCACTTTGGTCCCCCAGGAAGTCTTACGCTGCCTGACTCGCTCTGAGGAGACCTCCCAGTCCACCACCGCAGGCCGATCGGAGGGCACAACAGACACATAGGGCATCTGCTACAACCCCGCAAGCAGACTGCAGCAGTGGCACCCACCCACCGCAGACACAAGCATTGCCAGCGAAGCCAACACCGCCTGAAGCTGTGAGCAAAGAGTCACCAATTCAGCCTGCATCCATTCGCAGCAGTCACAGTTCCTAGGTATTCTAAAAACCTATGTATCTTCCAAATAAATATGACTGTTGTGATTTAAACTGTGGGAGAATATGGCAAACTGTGATTTCGATGGGAATCCAAGTATACGCAGTGGACACTAAACTGCTCCTTTGAAGCGAAACTGACTAAATATACGATCAAGGATACAATACAAAATATGTACCAAACACTAAACTGTTTATTAACAGCGAAACTGAAAAATATATACGTGAGCTAATAAATCAAAATATCAAGAATGATCTGTCAACTAAATCTGATTCTGAATTAATAAACACGCGAGCACACTAAATTTTGATGATCTGTTAGAGAAAGCAAGCACGAAACAAAAAAAGTCGCTTCCAGAAGAAGCCGGTTAACTTACGGTGGAGAGCTGCTGCTGTGCGACGTGTGTACTGGCTGGCGGTCACTGAGCAACTGTAGTTTCCAAACAAAATTGTCAGAACACATACTGCTAATCACAATGTGTTTTAGTCATAAAAAAGGAAAGAGGGTAGTTTTGAGAAAATACCGAACTATTCTTTAATCAAAAGGTTTTGGAATGAATTTCTGGATTATGAGTGCGGCAGCCGGAGATGATGGTTGTGTGACTGCCTTGTGTGCCTGTGTGAATGTTCTATTTTGTGAAGAAGGCCATGGTTGATAGCTTAAATGTTGTATGTGTGTCTTTATCAAGCGCCTTTCACAGCTCTTCTTTGTGGTGAGTTGTAAAATGTCCTTATTATATTAATTCCATTATTAAATAGAGTAGGAGCAGCATTGATTATTCACGCAAGATTCTTTCTCCCCTTCTCTGTCAATGAGTTTTTAAAGAGCATTTACATTTTCTGTTTACCAAAAAATAAATAAATGGGCCTAATGCTGTTCCTGCTCTATGGTTGACAAGTTATTGATATACCTTTGTCTGGTGAATAAATTAATTATCGTCATAAATACTAAAAGTCAGTGGTTGGTTGTTTGGTAGGCTATATCACTCCGTCACATTCGCACCTTCCATACATATTGTAGAAACCGGTATAAAAATCACAATTAGTTCGGATTATAAATGAAATATCCATTACATTGCCAAAACACCAGAACAAATTTTAAAACTGACACCAAATTTACTAGACATCATTCATTGCACTGTTGCCAGTGTCTACACATCAAACACCAGTCGCGGACTCATAAACTGCACTTTTACCCCCAATATGATGTATTGTCTGATGTGAAGCACCACAGTCGCACTTGTACAGAGAATACTGACAGACTCCATGTGATGTTCGGATCCTGTTAAGAGTGTTCCATTGTTGGCTGGGAAGTTTGAAACCAGTAGGTTTTTCTGTGGGGTTTTTCCAGAGAGATGTGAAGTTGTTAGTGCTCCAGTTAGTCCACCATTGCTCTGTAATGTTGAAATCTACGTCTTATAGTGGTTGCATTGAGGCTCGTGCGGTATCCTGCACTTCAACATTCTCAATGGTAAATAAGGGATGTTCTTATGCACTGGCAGGTCTGAGTCACTTTGAATCCTCTTCATGTATTGGACCAAACAGCCCTTTCTTCATAGTGTAGGTGGAGCAATGTGACTCAGCATGGGTAGCCATTGCACAGGTGTGCTTTTGCTATATCCGCTGATGATATGTATGGTGCCGTGTAGTCTGGCATCTAGTTTCCTTACATGGCTGCTATTCAACCACGAAGAGGAGCAGTATTCTGTGGCAGCGTACACAAGTGGCAGGACAGGAACGTGTCAGAGTGGAAGCATGTGCTCTCCACCTGCTGCCACACAGTTTGTGCAAGATGTTATTGTGAGTGTTGACCTTGGCTGCCATTGCTTCCAGATGTTTCCTGATGGAGAGGGTGCAATCCAGTGTGACACCAAGATACTTTGGAAACTGATTATGGGGGAGCACTTCATTGTTGAAAATTACTTCAGGAGATTTTATGGCTTTCCTAATGTTAAGATGAAAACAGGTTATTTCCGTTTTGCTTGTGCTGACAATCAGTCTCAAGTCAGTGTACAATTTCCCAATAACTTTAAGATCTTGAGAAAGGAGAGTGTCAGCATCTTCCATTTGTTTTGCTTGAATAGCTGTTGGGAGGTCATCGGCGTATCCAGATTTAGGTTCTTTTGTTTCTGCCACGTCTAATATTTACAAGTTGAAATGTGCAGTTGCCAGCACCTTATTTATTTTTCGAACACGACTTGCTTTGTCATCCATTATTCTTTGAAAGGTTCTGCCACATAGCATATTATTAACGAGGCGTTAGAGTATCTGGCATGGGACAGTGTGATACATTATTTATATTGCCGCGAGAGACCACGAACACCGACTGCCGGCATGGCGCAGGGGATAGTGTCACGGACTGTGGTGCTGAAGTTCGCCGGTTCAATCCCGCCCACCGGCGAAAATTTATTTCTTTGTAATTAACAATTCCAGAATGTTCTACATCTTTCTTATGTTCACTTGTAAATTCTACTTGTTTCTTATGTTAACTGTTCTTCTAATATCTGGTAAATTCTGTCTGTGTATAAATAGCAGAGCACTCTGCCTGAGAGGCAGTCAGTGCTGTGTGTATGTTGAGTTTGTAATAAACGTGCTTTGAGTATAAGTGCTGTGTTCAGTTGCCTTCGAAGTCAAGCCTGCTCCCATTTCAACGCGACATTGTTTGGTGGAGGCGCCGGGTAACCTGTGCAACAGCTGCATCACCGTGGCTCTGATTAGGCAATGTAGAAGTCGTCACTTACACGGACTAGAACCGGAATACAAGGGATATACCGATTACATCCTTCCGAAAGTCCGTATCATCAGAAGAATCATGGACACGAAATCAATGGTAGGCCAGCTGCACATCAGACACCCTTCGGTGTTCTCTGGAGACGCTGAACATCATCCAAATAAATGGATAAAAGGATTCAACTGAGTCGCCAAGTACAACAGGTGGGATCATACAATGTGCTTGGCCAACGTTTATTTCTACCTGGACGGAACAGCCCAGCAATGGTTCGAGAACAACGAAGACAAACTGAATGACTGGGAAACGTTCCAGGTGGAACTTAAGAAGACATTTGGAGACCGACAGCGAAAAATCCGCTCGGCGTAAGAACAACTGACAAACCGGGCCCAACGACATGGTGAGCCGACACAGTCTTAAATACAGAATGTTTTGACCCTGTGAAACACTGTTAATCTGAACATGACTGAGGCCGACAAAATCACACACCTGATGAAGGATATAGCAGAAGACTTGTACCAAGCCCTTCTGATAAATGACGTCGCTACGACAGAAGAGGTCATCTAGTGTTGCCAGTGTATGAAAGAGATGCAACAAAGGAGAGTTGGACGCAAGAAGTATGACCGACTCCCCAATGTAGTCCCTATGGCCATTGTGGAAGACCACCATGACTTCGCTTCTCTCATATGACAAATTGTGAGAGAAGAATTACAACAGTGCATGGCAACCGGGACTATTAGACCGAGCGAGCATCAGATTATGGCCTATGAACCGGCCAATGTGGTCCCAACCAACTCCCCCAGCAACAATCATGCCCCGCAGAAGAACAGATTTCTTGAGGTCAGAAGACAATACACCACTGTTTTTCCACTGTGGGCACCCTGGACATGTCGTACGCTACTACAAAGAGAGAAGGCAAGTATTCGCCGATTATTTTGCTGCAAGACGTCAGCCATCAGAGCAGTTCTATTCCAGGCAATCACCTGCCGATGAGTTCAGTCGACCTATGGGAAGAAGCCCATCACTGTACCCTAGACGAGGTTGCCCCCCGACGCGCCGCAGATGTTCACCGTCACCGTACTGAGGTACCAGCCGCTCCCCTAACCGCTGCGCCCAGGAAAACTAAGCGAGGCGACCATCTATGGAGGTGAGGCCACCGCAGATGAAAATCCTCCATGGACGACAGTCGCTAAGATGTCAGGAAATTGCATTGGCGTCATAATCGAGGGCCAACCTGTCCGGGCACTTGTTGACTCAGGAGCGTCTTTTTCTGTATTGTCGGATAATTACCGCCGCACACGAAAGAAGACAATTTTCTGTGGTACAGGGGCAACTGTGCTGAAGGTCGCGATTGGAAAGTACGTCCATCCAGCAGGAACTTGTGTCGCAAGAATAACCATCAACAACAGGACCCAGCCGTTTGAATTTGTCGTGTTAACAGAATGTAGTCACAATGTCATCCTAGGATCGGACTTCCTTCAGGCAGAACAAGCTATCATTGACTGTGGAAGATCTGAGCTGAAAATTGAAGAAGTTGTTCCACCGGATACACGTAATAAAGAATTTTCTGGGAAGTTATTTGTCATTGACAATGTGACGATACCGCCATTGACAATGAGAAGAGTTGCAGTCACAAACACAGATGACCAGTTAAACTGTGAAGTTCTTGTTGATAGTAAAAAGTTTATCACGCTCACAAAGGAAATTTACATACCAGCGGTTATAATAAGCGTTACCGGTGGTCAAGGAGAGATTTGGATCACAAATTGTCACAAGCAGTTCCAACTTATCCCCAAGGGAATGTGTATCGGGACAGCTGAACCAATGCAGGACGGTGAGCTCAACGTCATCAATGCAGACCCATGCCCTGCTGTTGGTACAGACAACAAACTGGAGGAAACAAAAGTGGAACTGCCAATAGGGCCTGGACTGACCAAGGAACAACACCAGTGGGTGTTAGCTGTACTACGCCAATTTTCAGGTGCATTCACACCTCAGCAGGGGAAAAGTCAGACGAAACGGCCCACAATAAAGCATCGTATCAATACTGGGGATCATCCACCAATTAGCCAGCACTGGTATAGAGTGCCGCCAGCTGAAAGACGGATAATTCAGGGGGAAGTGAACAACATGTTGCATAATGACATTATTCAACCTTCGGAGAGTCCATGGTCATCTCCGGTGGTCCTCGTAAAGAAGAAGGATAGCACATGGCGATTCTGTGTCGACTATCGGCGGCTGAACAGAATCACAAAGAAACATGTCTACCCATTGCTGCGCATTGACGTTACCTTAGACTGCTTGAAAGGAGCTACATACTTCTCAACTATGGATATGCAGGCAGGTTACCGGCAAATCGAGGTTGACGAAGCTGACAGGGAGAAGACGGCTTTCATTACACCTGACGGCCACTATGAATTTAAAGTAATGCCATTTGGATTATGTAATGCTCCAGCCACATTTGAATGCATGATGGACAACTTGCTTTGACACCTTAAGTGGACAATGTGTCTCTGCTATTTAGATGACATTGTCGTTTCATCAAAAACATTTGAAGAACATCTGAGTCGTCTGTCAACTGTGTTGAACCGTGTTACGACTGCAGGTCTCCGCCTCAATCCAAAGAAGTGCCTCTTCGTCGCCAAAGAGATAAAAATCCTGGGGCACCTAGTCAACGGAGATGGTGTCCGTCCTGATCCAGATAAAGTAAGGGCAGTCACAGAATTTCCAACTCCTCGGCACATTCGTGATGTGAGAAGTTTTCTCGGGCTGTGCCCATACTACCGACATTTCATAAAAGGATTTTGTAACAAGGTACGTCCTTCTGCGTGGAGACGTCAATATTTACTGGGATGAGACAAAAGAAAGAGCTTTCCGGGCACTTAAGGAGGCTCTAACTTCCCCACCAGTGCTAGCATTATATGACTAGAATTTCAGAAGGGTCAATCCATATGAAGTGGTATGGGGATGGTTGCTTGACCATTTTTAAACATCTTAATTTTTTTTGTGTGTGATTGCCCTATATTTGAGAAGTTCAAAACAGTTTATCTTGCACCTTTACTGAATGGCGGCCATTTTTATTTGTCGGCGCGCGCAGATTTTTCAGTCTGGAGACATTAGCGAAGATTTGAATATCTCTGCACTGGGTTAAGTTACAACATTGCAATTGACATGATTGTTTTTAGAAAAGTGTCCTCTACAACATTGTGTATTATACAAAATGCCCTAAATTCAAAAATAACCAGTCAAAATTACCTCCAAAGTTTGGTATCCAAATTTTTTAAAATCTTCTTTTTAAGCCCAAAAATAACAAACAAGGAGTGACTTATGAGAGTCTTATTTTTTTTCCTGTAGTTAGATATCTTACACTACTAGCCTCATATAGAGCAAGAACACTTACAAATGTTTCCTTAACTTTTTATGAATTTTTGAAATTTGCAAATTTTCATTTTTTGTTAAGTTTGAGGCTAGTTATCTCAGATGGGACTGAATGTAAAAATATGATTTTTGCACAGTTTGTACACCATTATGATAGCAACGTACTATAAAATTTCAACATTTATATCTGAGTGTGAACAAAGATATGAATTTTTGAAAATGAGGAAATAATTCATATGACACTACAACAGTTATTATGACTGTTGCCTGTTTAAATGGTTTATTGTTTCATTGTAATAAAATTTAATTGTGACATAGTGTTATCTAAATATATCACACAATATTTGTTTAGGTTTATTGTAAATAAAGAATTAAATTATTTCTTGGTGTTGCATTGTGGAAGTACATTACTGTTGGGTGTGGCATTGTTATAGTCAGTCTGTTCTGAAACCTCTGTTAGAGTGGATGTACATACTTCATCAAGAGTGTAGAATGTGTTATGTGCTTTGTTTTGTGTGTAATTTGTAATTAATTTTAAGAGAGTAAGTGGAATGCAATAACATGGATAAACAGTGCTCTGTTGGACAGATAACAAGTGAAGTGTGTCACAAAACAGTTTATGGTTCAGTTACAAAAAAACTTCCTGCTGGCCCAAGAATATCATTCAAGAAATCTAATAGTGACAAAGTTTGGATACCAATGAAAAATGTTTTAAGGAAACTTTCAGTACTTGAACTTATCACAGCAAATGGGAGGTATTATTCTACATCACAGAAGCTGTCAGAAGAAATAAGTGTTCTTAACATTCACCACCAGGTTCAGGAATAGTTGCATCTCGAAGGATGTTAATTTCTCAATTAATTTATTTTAAATACCATATGTCAAAATAACATAAATGTTAATTTCAGTGATGTTTGCACTTTTTGTATATAATTCAGTACCTTGCTTCAATAATAATTAATTATATTCCACCAATATCATACATGAATAGGTAACAGCCATAAGATCAGTTGTATAGTAATGTGAATTATTTCCTCATTTTCAAAAAAATCATGTGTGTTCACACTCAGATATCAGTGTTGAAATTTTTACAGCATGTTGCTATCATATAGGCGTACAAACTGTGCAAAAATCATATTTTTTGTATTCAGTCCCATCTGAGATAACCAGCCTCAAACTTTACAAAAAAAAAAAAAAAAAAAAATGAATTTTCAAATTTCAAAAATTCATAAAATATCAAGGAAACATGTGTAAGCGTTCTTGTTTTATATGAGGCTAGTAGTGTATGATATCTAACTACAGGAAAAAAATCGACTCTCATAAGTCACTCCGGGTATGTTATAATTGGGCCTAAAAAGTGGATTTTTGAAAATTTGGATACCAAATTTTGGAGGTAATTTTGACTAGTTATTTTTGAATTTGGGGTATTTTGTGTAATAGACAGCGTTATAGAGGACACTTTTCTAAAAACAATTATGTCAATTGGAATGTTGTAACTTAACCCAGTACAGAGACATTCAAATTTTCACTAATGTCTCCAGACAAAAATGGCCACCATTCAGTAAAGGTGCAAGATAAATTACTTTAAAAAACTGTTTTGAACTTCTCAAATATAGGGCAATCCCATATAAAAAAATTACAATATTTAAAAATGGTCAAGCAACCAACTTAATTTTGATTGTACCACTTCATTTGGACTGACCCAGAAACAGAACTTCACACAGACGCCAGTGGGTATGGAATTGGTGCAGTGCTTGTACAAGTTCAGGAAGGTGCTAAAAAAGTGATAACCTATGCATCAAGAGTACTCTCAAAGACCGAGATAAACTACTTCACAACTGAAAAAGAATGTCTCGCGGTTATCTGGGCTATCAACAAGTTCCGGGCGTATTTATTCGGCAAACCATTCACCATCATGACAGACCACCATTCTTTGTTTTGGCTGACTAGCTTGAAGGATCCATCAGGTCTACTAGCAAGATGGGCACTAATACTCCAAGAGTACGATGTCACAGTCAAGAACGGGCGCAAACACAAGGATGCCGGCTGCCTTTCGAGGAATCCATTAGTGGAACACAACAGCATGAATGAAATTTCAGCCCTCAGTGAATTAGATGATGTTACAGCTGAACAGAGGGAACATCAAGCACTATTAAAAATGATAGAGGCCTTGGAGAAAGGAGAACTGACCAATGGAGAGTTCCAATGTATAAACGGAACATTGTATAAGAGCAACTACGATCCACTGGGCCCCAAATGGCTACTGGTTGTTCCAGCTCATCTCCAGCTAGCTATTCTCAAATATTTCCACGATGCTCCAATATCCGGTCATCTGGGATTCGTAAAGACCCTAGACAGAATCAGATGCAGGTAATACTGGAAAGGTCTCTACCGATCTGTCAAGCACCATGTGAGTCACTGTAAAGAGTGCCAGCGACGGAAGCATGTGCCGCAATTACCTCCAGGGCATCTCATACCGATTCCGCTGGCAGCAGCTCCATTCCACCGAGTGGGTATCGATGTTTTAGGGAGGTTCCTGAAGTCGACAACTGGTAACCGTTGGATAATAGTCTGCACGGACTACCTCACACGCTATGCTGTCACGAAACCTGTGCCGACTGCAGAAGCTCCAGAGATCGCAAAATTCCTTGTAGAAGACATTATCTTGAAGCATAGAGCACCACATGTGATGATATCTGATTGTGGAAAAGTATTCCAGTCAAAACTGGTATCAGAGGTAATGTCACGGTGCAACATTGTTCACAGAATGACAACTGCATACCATCCTCAGACAAATGGTCTTACGGAATGTTTTAACAAGACGTTAGCCGACATGCTGTCGATGTACGTCGATGTTGAGCAGAGGGGTTGGGATACAATTCTGCCAGTCATGACATTTGCTTACAATACCGCAAGACAAGACACCACAGGCTTCACTCTGTTTTTCCTGCTCCATGGCCGTGAAGCTGAGAGGACAATGGATACGCTGTTCCCGTTCCAACCAGACGACACTCAGGATGACTATGTTAAACAGCTCATCACCAGGGTTAAAGAAGCAAGACAGCTGGCTCGCATACGGACACTGGAAGCCCAGGAGAAAGACTGTCAGCGGTATAACTACTAGCACCGACCTGTTGTGTACAGCCCAGGAGATCTGGTATGGATTTTTACCCCTTTACGGAAGGTTGGCCTGTCAGAAAAGTTATTGAAGCGATAATTTGGTCCGTATTGTGTCATATGCCGCCTGTCAGACGTCGCATACGAAGTTGAGGATTATGAGCCATTGTCGAAACGTCAAAAATGAAGACACATTGTTCAAGTCCGGCGCATGAAGCGTTACTACAATCCTGAAGAGCAGGAAGACGACAATGGCTTCTTGTTCAAGAACTCTAAGGACAGTAATGTTCCTGATGAAGCCATGACAGGAACGATTGTCTTCGATAATTGTGGAGAAGGGAAGGATTCTCTTGAACTGTCATACAGAGGACCCATGACACGGTGAAGATCTAGGACATTGCAGCTGGCTCCTCAGGGATCATAACAGCAGGTCGCTGTTTCTCCAAAGAGGGAACAATGCCGCAAGAGACCACGAACATCGTCTGCCGGCATGGCGCAGGGGATAGCGTCACGGACTGTGGTGCTGATTTCACCGGTTCAATCTCGCCCACTGGCGAAAATTTATTTCTTTGTAATTAACAATTCCAGAATGATCTACATCTTTCTTATGTTCACTTGTAAATTCTACTTGTTTCTCATGTTAACTGTTCTTCTAATTTCTGGTAAATTCTGTCTGTGCATAAATAGTAGTGTGTATGTTGAGTTTGTAATAAACGTGCTTTGATTATAAGTGCTGTGTTCAATTGCCTTCGAAGTCAAGCCTGCTCCCATTTCAACGCGACAATATAATAAGTCATCTTTCCACACTGTTGGGTCTTCGTCGTCATGTGTTTTGTCCTTCCTGGCCTATCCTTCAGGAAAGGATGTACTCGGGATGCATTGGATTCGTTGACAGCTAAAACATCTATACTGATTAGTAATACAAGTTTTACTTAATAATAATATGTAGGTAGGGAACAACTCACTGTAAAGACAAATGTTGAGCCTCCGACAGACACAAATAAAAGACACACAATTCTAAATTTTCAGCCGCAGTCTTCCTCGGACAGAGAACACTCATCCATGCAATCACTCAGGCACACTCGTCCACACACGTCAGCCATCTCTGGCTGCTCAACACAGTCACTTGTGTGTGTGTTTGTGTCTTTTATTTGTGTCTGTCGGCGGCTCAGTGTTCGTCTTTATGGTGAGCTGTTTCCTATCTACAAATTATTATTAACATTCCTTACTGGAGCTACAAGTTTTATTTATGAATATTTACAAAGTTACTCAACTTAGTCTGTCTGTCTCTTCTCCTGGCAGTGTCTTCTTGTACGATCCTAGCTGCGCTGAGTCCTAGTGACTGCCTATTTTGGAGCCCAGTTCAGAGGGGCTCTTCCAGACGCATGTCAGCTTCTCGGTTTCTGCCTCCAGGAGGCACGGCGCTGGCATATGATTGGCTGCCGGTCATCTACTTTCTTGGTCACAATTTTTTTCATGCGTCTGGCATGTGGTGCTGACTTTATGCCACAACACACAGAGCAGTGATGAGACTCAAGAATGCAAACGTCGTCTTGAGTCCTTGCTGGAACCCTGCTTCATTGTGGCTAGTTAGGTTGAGTACCTGGTCCTCACAGCCTCTTTTGTGGCTGCTCTACTGGTAGGTGTTCTTCCAGTATTGGTTCTATTTGTCTTAAAATGAGCCTCTCCAGCGGCTAATAGGTGGTGCTTAGGAGGCAAATCGGGCGGTAACTTTCTGTTTTATCCTTCGATATGCCTGGCTTTTGCAAAGATATTATTTTAGCTTTATTGAACATAGGTGGTACAAGGCCAGTCTGCATTATATGTGAAAAAACTGACTCGGCCATTCTCTCGTTTCCCTGCCACTATGTATTAAAAGTTCAGGAAGAACTCCATCAAATCCTGGGGCCTTCCATTTATTTATTTTACTTATGACAATATTGACTTCTCCAACTATGAATGAGCAAGAGATTTTATTTGGAGCTTCTGCCGACTGGAATGATTTCTGGTGGCACTTATCAAAAGTTATACATTTCTAGTCTGTAGGGGCTCTTGACAAAGATACAATTCCTGAGGCAATCTGGATGGAAGATAAACTTAGTACTTGTTGTTCAGGTGCACTGGAATTTCCAGTTTCCTTAGGACTTTCCATACCTTCCTGCTTGATTTGATAAAATTTAATGCCTCAATAATTTCTTCCTATTTTTTTCCTTTTAGTTACATACAGGTTTTGAAGGAGTTCGTCCTCAATTTCAACATCGTTCTCCTACAGGAATCTTAGGTGCAGTTCTTCTGTCTCTTCGTTCCACTCTGGGGTATATTCTTTGTAATGAACTTGGGGGATGTATCATTTGGCCACTGCTATAATTATCTTTACAAATCTATCATAATTATACCATTTGGTAAGGTTTAATTAATGTTATTAGAAATTTTTTCCCAGTTTGCTTTTTGTAAGTTCCACTGTGGTCCTGGGAATGAACAGATAAGAGGGATATTGGTTGCAATTTCCAGATTGATGAGGCGGTTTTGGTTGTGTGGGAAATTGTCCTTGATTTTCCTGGGGATGGGGATACAATGGAACTGTGGATTCCTGGTTGTAAACCTCAGGTCAGGGCTTGTTTCTGCATTGTGGATAGCAGTTTTGAAGATATTTTTAATTTTCTCATCAAAGAGCAGGTGCAGATGGTTTTCTTTAGCCCAGTTTGATAGCTTTTCCCAATTTATAGGCCATATTGGTTATATTCATTTCCAATCAATGTGATGACTATTGAAAACTCCAGCATATATTGTAGTGTAACAAGTTGCATTACATTCCTCCTGAACGACCTAAGATGATCAAATAATTTGTGAGAATTTTTAAAGCTATAAGTATGAGTACTGCCCGGATAATTTTGTTTGTCCAGGTGGATTTCTGGGCAGTTAAACTTAAAAGTCCAAGGAATATGCGAGAAGGAAATTAAAACTCAAGAAAAAAAAGGTATATGAATTAATTATATAGGATCCATGGACTAGAGATATTGGTTCTTTTTTGTCATTAGGATTATGATTTGTGAAATGGTTAGAGAACTAACTGCTAAGAGGGGTTCTTCAGGTCTTATTTGAGAGATGTTAATTCAGTTAATTACATGTGATGTATTATTGGGGTTCCAATGAACCCTTTTGTTGATTCAGCACTAAAAACTTTGAAGTGTTTTTATTTACCAGTGAAATAATCATTACATTATTATGAGTCTCCTTTTTCTTACAACTGATTACTTCGGAGACGATTGCCTGGGCCTGACAAGAAAGAAGAAATTAAATTTGTGAGGAACAGTATTACATATGCAAAATCCTAAACTGAAGTATAAAAGCAACTTTGTGGTGGTTTTAATTAAAATTATACGCGGTCACAACACAATATTGTAAGGTGGGGGTGAGTTTCTGTAATGTCCTGTGGCCATTCTGTTTGAGAAGGCTTGTCTATGCTTACCACTGTTGCTTTACCACTCTTTGTAACTATTTGTTGGAAACAGTCTGCTGAAAATCACATTTTCATATGTTCAGAATAAGGTACAGTAAATCTCAACATTTCGTTTATATGTAGATTATGTACACATAAAGATTTTTAATATATCAGTTTCTCATGAATCTGTTATTGTAACATGTAATATGAAACATGTATGTAATTATTAACAAAGAAGGTGTTTGTTTGGCAATATATACTCAGCCAGCAAGGCTGCATGGTATAACTATTGTCTGGGTAGTTTTTATGTGAAAGTTGTAGTCAGTCAGCTTAGTGGAACTTTGTATCATGTGCTTTGGTTAAGTAAATGTCAGATGGAATCTGAAATGACAACTAATAATGTTTACATCTTCCAGTTACTTATTTTAAAAAACCTGTGAAATCTGCAGTAACGTCAAAATACTAGTTGTCCCTACCAATGGATCAAAGTATCAGTACATATAGAACTGATGACACATACTACAAACTTAGATATTCAAATAACTGAAAATACTGAAAGAGCACTTGTTGGGTCCTATTTCAATTCCTCTGAAACCAGACATTCTTGGTTTCTCATTATGTCTGCTAAATGTGTTCCTTCTGAACATAGCCCTGTCAGTTTTGTCAATTATTCACTTGCTATGCACATTTATCTGCAGGAGTTTCCCCATTCCACAACTGTTTCCTGGGATAACAGAAGTTCTTACACTGTAAAGAAGTATCTGTGGCTTGTAACACAGGGAAAAGTTAATCATAAAATGGTTGTGAGGCTTAATTTTCTCCCCTCAAACCAGAAATTTTTGTGGATTCCTGATCTGTCTTTTTGCTACTCCATTGTTCCTACTCTATACCTTTAGCACAAGAAATAAGTCATATCAGTACTACACTTAGGATGCCTATGAATCCTTGACACATACATCAGTTAACTACACTGTGTGTGTGTGTGTGTGTGTGTTTGTGTGTGTGTGTGTGTGTGTGTGTGTGTGTGTGTGTGTGTGTATATATATATATATATATATATATATATACGTAAAAAATAGATTAAGTACACTTACCAGGCGAAGGGGCACAGGCAGTAATAGCAACAAATAAACAAGAGATGACTTACCTGAAGGACCGGCTCGTCGATAGAAACAAATAAAATAAATAAAATCACACACAAACACACATACAAGCTTTCGCAGCCTAGCTGCTTCGTCAGGCAGAAGGGAAGGAGAGGGAAAAGGAAATGATGAGGGTTTTAAGGGAGTGGATAAGGAGCCATTCCAATCCCGGGACAGGAAAGACTTACCTTGGGGAGAAAAAAGGAGGGTAAACAAATACACACACACCCACACATTTACACAGACACAAGTACACTTAGGCAGATATACTGTAGAAAGCAAAGAAGTTAGAAGTTAGACAGAGATGCCACTTGAGGCAGAGGCTCTGTCCAGAGAACCAAGGCAAAGATGTTAAGATGGTGGGTGGGAATTCGAATTTAGCGGAGGTTGAGACCAGGTGGGCAACGAGAAGAGAGAATATGCTGAAGGGCTAGTTCCCATCTCCGAAGTTCAGAAGGATTGGTGTCGGTGGGAAGTATCCAGATAACCCGGACGGTGTAACACTGTGCCAAGATGTGCTGGTCGTGCCCCAAGGCGTGTTTAGCCACAGGGTGATCCTCATTACCAACGAACACTGTCTGCCTGTGACCATTCATGCGAATGGACAGTTTGTTGCTGGTCATTCCCACATAGAACGCTTCACAGTGCAGGCATGTCAGTTGGTAAATCACGTGGGTGCTGTCGCAAGTGGCTCTGCCCTTGATTGTTTACACCCTCCGGGTTACGGGACTGGAGTAAGTGGTGGTGGAAGGGTGCATAGGGCAGGTTTTACAACGGGGACGGTTACAAGGGTAGGAGCCAGAAGGTAGGGAAGGTGGTCTGGGGATTTCATAGGGATGGACTAGGAGGTTTGGAGGTTAGGTGGGCGGCGGAAAGACACTCTCGGAGGAGTGGGGAGGATGTCATGAAGGATGGATCTCATTTCGGGGCAGGATTTTAGGAAGTCGTATCCTTGCTGGAGAGCCACATTCAGAGTCCGCTCCAGTCCCGGTGACAAGAGGGGCACTTCTGGGGTTCTGTTGAAGGTTCTGAATTTGGGGGGGATGAGGAAGTGGCTCTGGCAATTTGCTTCTGTACCAGATCAGGAGGATAGCTGCGGGATGTGAAGGCTGTTATCAGGTTATTGGTCTATTGGTTAAGGGATTCAGGACTGGAGCAGACTCGTTTGCCACGAAGACCTAAGCTGTAGGGAAGGGAACGTTTGATGTGGAAAGGATGGCAGCTGTCATAATGCAGGTACTGTTGTTTATTGGTAAGTTTGATGTGGACGGATGTGTGTAGTTGGCCGTTGGATAGATGGAGGTCGACATCGAGGAAAGTGGCATGGGATTTGGAATAGGACCTGGTGAATTTGATGGGACCAAAGGAGTTGAGGTTGGAGAGGAAATTCTGGAGTTCTTCTTCACTGTGAGTCCAGATCATGAAGATGTAGTCAATGAATCTATACCAAACTTTGGGTTGACAGGCTTGGGTGTCCAGGAAGGCTTCCTCTAAGCGTCCCATAAATAAGTTCGCGTACGAGGGGGCCATCCTGGTTTCCATGGCTGTTCCCTTTAGTTGTTGGTATGTCTGGCCCTCAAAAGTGAAGAAGTTGTGGGTTAGGATGAAGCTGGCTAGGGTATTAAGGAAAGAGGTTTTAGGTAAGGAAGTGGGTGGTCGGCGTGAAAGGAAATATTCCATCGCAGCGAGGCCCTGGGCATGTGGGATATTAGTGTATAAGGAAGTGGCATTGATGGTTACAAGGATGGTTTCAGGAGGTAACAGGCTGGGTAAGGATTTCAGGCGATCGAGGAAGTGGTTGGTGTCTTTGATGAAGGACGGGAGACTGCACATGATGGGTTGAAGGTGTTGGTCTATGTAGGCAGAGTTTCATTCTGTTGGGGCTTGGTAACCAGCCACGATGGGGTGGCCGGGATGATTGGGTTTGTGAATCTTCGGAAGTAGGTAGAAGGTAGGGGTGCGGGGTGTCGGTGGAGTCATGAGGTTAATGGAGTCAGGTGAAAGGTTTTGTAGGGGGCCTAAGGTTTTGAGGATTCCTTGAAGCTCTGCCTGGACATCAGGAATGGGATCGCCTTGAAAAACTTTATATGTGGTATTATCTGAAAGCTGACGCACTCCCTCTGCCACATACTCACGCCGATCAAGTACCACTGTCGTGGAGCCCTTGTCGGCAGGGAGAATGACGATGGAATGGTCAGCCTTCAGATCACGGATAGCTCGGGATTCAGCTGCAGTAATGTTGGGAGTAGGATTAAGGTTTCTCAGGAAGGACTGGGAGGCAAGGTTGGAAGTAAGGAATTCCTGGAAGGTTTGAAGAGGGTGATTTTGAGGAAGAGCAGGTGGGTCTCACTGTGACGGAGGACGGAACTGTTCTAGGCAGGGTTCGATTTGAATGATGTCTTGGGGAGCTGGATCATTAGGAAGAGAATTATTTTTCTTCGTGGCAAAGTGATATCTCCAGCAAAGACTGCGAGTATAGGATAGTAGGTCTTTGACAAGGGCTGTTTGGTTGAATTTGGGAGTGAGACTAAAGGTGAGGCCTTTGGATAGGACGGAGGTTTCAGATTGGGAGAATGTGTGTGTGTGTGTGTGTGTGTGTGTGTGTGTATATATATATATATATACGTAAAAAATAGATGAAGTACACTTACCAGGCGAAGGGGCACAGGCAGTAATAGCAACAAATAAACACACACACACACACACACACACACACACACACACACACACACACACACACACACACAAAAAAATGCTAGCTTTCGCAGCCTAGCTGCTTCATCAGGCAGAAGGGAAGGAGAGGGAAAAGGAAATGATGAGGGTTTTAAGGAAGGGGGTAAGGAGCCATTCCAATCCTGGGACAGGAAAGACTTACCTTGGGGGAAAAAATGGAGGGTAAATAAATGCACATACACCCTCACATTTACACAGACACAAGTACACTTAGGCAGACATACTGTAGAACTGTAGAAAGCAAAGAAGTTAGAAGTTAGACAGAGATGCCACTTGAGGCAGAGGCTCTGTCCAGAGAACCAAGGCAAAGATGTTAAGATGGTGGGTGGGAATTCGAATTTAGCGGAGGTTGAGACCAGGTGGGCAACGGGAAGAGAGAATATGCTGAAGGGATATATATATACACACACACACACACACACACACACACACACACATACACACACACCCAAGCCTGTCAACCCAAAGTTTGGTACAGATTCATTGATGACATCTTCATGATCTGGACTAACAGTGAACAACAACTCCAGAATTTCCTCTCCAACCTCAACTCCTTTGGTCCCATCAAATTCACCTGGTCCTATTCCAAATCCCATGCCACGTTCCTCGATGTCGACCTCCATCTGTCCAACGGTCAACTTCACACATCCATCCACATCAAACCAACCAACAAACAACAGTACCTCCATTATGACAGCTGCCATCCATTTCACATTAAACGTTCCCTTCCCTACAACTTAGGTCTTCGTGGCAAAAGAGTCTGCTCCAGTCCCGAATCCCTGAACCAGTACACCAATAACCTAATAAGAGCTTTCACATCCCGCAGCTATCCTCCTGATCTGGTTCAGAAGCAAATTACCAGAGCCACCTCCTCATCCCCCCAAATCCAGAACCTTCCACCGAAGAACCCCAGAAGTGCCCCTTTTGTCACCGGATACTTTCCAGTACTGGTGCGGACTCTGAATGTGGCTCTCCAGCAAGGATATGACTTCCTTAAATCCTGCTCCGAAATGAGATCCATCCTTAATGACATCCTTCCCACTCCACCAAGAGTGTCTTTCCGCCGCCCACCTAATCTTCGTAACCTCCTAGTCCATCCCTTCCACCACCACTTACTCCAGTACAGTAACCCGGAAGGTGTACATGATCAAGGGCAGAGCCACTTGCGATAGCACCCACGTGATTTACCAACTGATGTGCCTGCACTGTGAAGCGTTCTATGTGGGAATGACCAGCAACAAACTGTCCATTCGCATGAACGGTCACAGGCAGACAGTGTTTGTTGGTAATGAGGATCACCCTGTGGCTAAACATGCCTTGGTGCACGGCCAGTACATCTTGGCGCAGTGTTACACTGTCCGGGTTATCTGGATACTTCCCACCGCCACCAACCTTTCAGAATTCTGGAGATGGGAACTTGCCCTTCAACTTATTCTCTCCTCCCGCTGCCCACCTCGTCTCAACCTCCGCTAATTCAAATTCTCGCCCACCATCTTTAGCATCTTTGCCTCGGTTCTGTGGACAGAGCCTCTGCCTCAAGTGGTATCTCTGTCCAACTTCTTTGCTTTTTACAAATGTCTGTCTAGGTGTGTTTGCGTTTGGATATGTGTGAGTGTGTGTGTGTTTGTTTACCTTCCTTCCACTCCTGGAATGACTCTTTTTCCACTTCCTGAAAACCCATATCCTTCCCTTTCTCCTCCCCTCTTTTCCTCTTATGCTGAAGAAGGGACCAATGGCTGCGAAAGTTTGTATGTGTGTTTGTGTGTGATTTTATTTGTGTCTATCGACTTGCCGATTATTTTGGTAAGTCATCCGTTTTACCTATAGATAGCTATAAAAATAGATATGCATATGTATTTTATTGGCTGCTATGTTCTATATTATATGATTTAACACAATGCATATTATTCTTGCACAATCCTCAGTGTGTTTAATTCATATTTACGTAGCTTACTAATATCTCAGTCTAATGTATTTGTGAAAGTTTGTGTCTGTCACTCATTCAACTGTAGCAGCACTATCAACACAGGCACTGCAAGGAGGGTCATGGAAATGACTAGCGCTCATAATGGCAGCATTGTATTTGCAGAAGAATCACATGATACAAAAGTTTTGCTCTTTCTCTGCTGGGGGGGGGGGGGGGGGAACTATCCTTCCAAGAGCCAGATATAACTTTTACTTTTGTGTTAATCAATATCTTGATCCGATCGCTACCAAACTTCACAGGATAACTCTGGTATCCCGGAACGATATGTTTGACAGCCCGCCAGACCACATGGCCTATGACAACAGCCATTAGGTGGCGCGCACAACCTACTAGCGCTGCACGTGTGGCGCGTCTACCGCGCTGGTCATCTGCGCAGAGAGCCGCACTATATAGGGCCCGGAGCCACAGCTCGCTCCTCAGTCTTGTGTTGACTGCGCTCCGTTTACCTTCGATATTTAGTGGTTATCTGGCTTCGTACTGTGCTCTGTCACGGTTCCGATTTGGCTTGCGTTTTGATCTTTGTTTTTGATTAGTTGTTATTGTTGTCTCTGTGGTTTCGTGGAGTGTTTCTCGTTAGCGGCAACGCTTGATCGGTCGGTCGTCGCTAGTCGCTCCCGACCCAGTCCGGTCTTCGGTCACTATAATTGGCGACGAGGTAAAAGGTTCCATCACGTTTCATGGATGAACGACTTGTGCAACTCGTGGAGCAGCAACAACAACAGCTGCTCCTACAGCAACAGCAAACTGATTTGTTAAGACAGGAAATTCAACTGTTGGCGGAACGCTTACAGGTTCAGGGTTCCCAAACCGTCCAAGCGGTTGTCACGTCGTCGACGGATTTCCACCCCCCTGCGTTTCCGCCCTTTAATGACGCCAAAGAGGATTGGGATACCTACTTACAGCGGCTGAAACAGCACTTTGCCGCCTTTCAGGTCCTTGATGATGCTCTCCAACGGTCGCTTTTTCTTTTTTGGGCTTCCCCTGAGACGTTTTTCTTACTCAAGAAGGTGGCCCTCCTCTCCAATCCGGTGGCACTGACGTTTGAGGAGATGTGCGCATTGCTTTTGAATTATTATTCCCAACGATTTCACGTTGTCACATCGCGCCTTGAATTCCATCAGTATCACAAACAGCCAGGTCAATCATATCGGACATGGGTGACAGATTTGCAAGGACTGAGTCGGCATTGTGAATTCACGTGCTCCGACCCGTCTTGTAAAACCTCCTATGCTGACTCTCTCATCCGTGATGTTGTCGTTCAGTTGGCTCCAGATCCAGAAGTGCGGACGGCGGCCCTCAAGCTGGACGACCCCTCTCTGGAGGACATCCTGAAGATTGCACATTCTTTCGAGATTGCACAGGCGGCGAATGAGCGCCTCATGGCTCGTCCTCAGGTAGCAACTGTACAAGCGCCGCAAAGGGGATGTAACGTTCAGAAGGTCTTGCCCCGCGGGCAGCGTCGTGATCCTTCCCTCTCTGACGTTTCCATGGCCTCTGAAAGACCGGTCACTTCTCGTTGGCGAAGGCACCGTGGTTTACCGTCCTGTCCCGACTGTTTTACGGCGCACCAACGGGCGGACTGTCCAGACCGCTGGGCCCACTGTAGTCATTGTGGAAAAGACGGGCATCTCCATTCAGTTTGTCGGCAAACGGCAGGACAGTCTTCCCTGACTTGTTATTGGCGTCAGGGGACAGTTCATGAACTGCAGGCTACTGTTCCCCAGGGTGATTCTCCCGCTGCCAAATTGTTTATTGATCTCAGAATAGCTAACCATGACGTCCGCTTCCAGGTGGACACAGGGGCGACAGTCTCCCTGGTGAACCTCCTGACATATGCCCGTCTCGGCTACCCAGCATTGGACCCGCCCTCCCGCAGGTTGGTAGCATATGGTGACAGTGCGATCCCTCTGAAAGGTCAGTTTACCACTTTGGCAACTTACAAAACGGTTACACGTCCTGTAAGCCTCTTTGTGGTCAATAGCCACTCAGCTGGAAACATTTTCGGCCTTGATGCATTCTCACTGTTTGGGTTCTCCATCTCCGATGAAGTGCAGGTCATTTCTGACACAGTTCCTTGCCAGGAACTCGACGACCTTTGTGCCTCTTTTGCATCTCTGTTCGAACCGGGTCCAGGGTGTGCAACCAATTTTGAGGCACATATTACTTTACGCCCGGAAGCGGTGCCTCGTTTCTGCCGTGCACGCCCTCTTCCGGTCTCCCTACAGATGGCGGAACTTGACCTTCTGCATGCCGCAGGAGTCATCGAACCTGTCAAAACGAGTGTCTGGGCCACACCACTGGTAGTGGTCCTTAAGCCCAGTGGTGCCCCCTGCCTTTGTGGCGATTTTAAATCCACCATCAATGCCCAGGCACAGGATGAAACCTACCCAATTCCACGGCAAGAGGACCTCCTCACGAAGCTTGTTGGCGGCGAATACTTTTCTAAGATAGACCTGGCTGACGCCTATTTGCAAATCCCGCTCGATGAGAAATCTCAACGAATCGTGGTCATCAAAACCCCTTTTCGTCTTTACAAATACAAACGTTTACCTTTTGGGATTTCTTCAGCTCCAGCCATCTTCCAGAGGTATCTCGAACAATTAACCATGCCTATACCCGGTTGTGCCAACTATCTTGATGATGTCATCGTTACTGGGGCTACACGCTAGGAGCACTTGCATAACCTCTGCACTCGCTTCACCACATTGCGGGACGCCGGGCTCAGGTGCCGCCTCCAAAAATGCCAGTTTTTCCAGGAACAGGTCAAGTACCTTGGCTACTTGCTCTCCAAAGATGGTATCCAGCCCACAGATCGCAATGTATCGGCGGTCGATGTTCTACCACGCCCTCAAAACCTACAGGAGTTGCAGGCATTTTTGGGAAAGGTGAACTATTATGCAAAGTTCCTCCCATAAGCGGCCCACATTATGCACCCCCTCAACTGTCTCCGGAAGAAAGGTGTTCAATTCCGGTGGTCAGATGCTTGTGAGCATTCCTTTCAACAGCTAAAGTGCCTGTTGCGTTCGGCACCCTGCCTTACGCCCTTTTCTCCATCACGTCCCCTTGTTTTGGCAGCGGACACATCTCCATATGGCATTGGAGCAGTGTTGGCACACCGCAATGATGATGGTACTGAACAACCGATAGCCTATGCGTCCAAGAACCTGATGCCTGCTCAAAAGAACTACCCTCAGATAGAAAAGGAGGCGTTGGCGATCATCTATGCGGTTAAGAAATTCCATGTATATCTTTTTGGGGCTAAGTTTACTCTCATTACTGACCACAAACCATTGGTCGCTATATTTGGGCCACACTCTTGGCTCCAAAGCCCAAAGATTCCAGCGTTGGGCTCTATTTCTTAGTTCCTACAATTACACCATTAAGTACAAGCCTACTACACAACACGCCAATGCAGACGCTCTTTCTCGTCTGCCTTCAGGACCTGATCCAGCATTTGACCGACATGAAGTCTCCTGTTTCCACATTGATCTGGAACGGCAAAATACCTTAGATGGATTCCCTATCACAGCCACGCGCATTGCTGCAGACACACGCCAGGACCCCCTCTTACGACGGGTCATCCATCATGTACTTCATGGGTGGCCTACTTACTTCCCGAAGTCGAAAGCCTCCCAGCTACGTGCCTGGTCCCATCTCTCTCGTCGATTGTCTGTCATTGATGGTGTTCTCCTCCTCGATGCTGAGGGCGATACCCACCGGGTGGTTATCCCACCTGCTTTACGCCCTCAGGTTCTGGATCTTCTCCATCGGGGACATTGGGGTATGTCACGTATGAAATCCCTGGCCAGGAGACACGTTTATTGGCCAGGTCTGAATAAAGACGTTGAGGCCATCGTCCGCAATTGCTCCACTTGTGCTAAGCACTAGGCTGCTCCGGCCCAATCTTTCTCTCCCTGGCCTGCTCCACGTCGCCCTTGGGACCGCATCCATCTTGACTTTGCGGGCCCCTTTCTGGGATCTATGTGGCTTATTGTCATTGATGCCTATTCCCACTACTCCCTATGGGTCCACCACCACGACTGCCACACTCAATGCCCTCACACAAATTCTTGTTATCGAGGGTCTTCCCCGTACCATCGTCTCTGACAATGGGCCCCAGTTTACAGCGACAGCCTTTGAGCAGTTTTGTCATGCAAATGGCATCAAACACCTGTTTAGTCCACCATTCCACCCAGCCTCCAATGGTGCTGCTGAGCAGATGGTGCGGACTTCTAAACAACAAATGCTGAAATCTGTGGGCAACTCCACCACCACAGCAGCCCTCACATTATTCCTGAGTACCTACAGGACTACCCCTATCCAGGATCGTAGCCCGGCAGAACTCCTCCATGGCCGCCAGCCATGCACCCTTCTCCATCTTTGGCCCCACAGCCCTCGGAACCAAGGACCCGGTACACTGGGCAATATGCACCAGGTTCCACTGTGTGGGCCCGTTCCTATGGTACGAAGCCCTCATGGGTGCCGGCTACCGTAGTGGCCACTCACGGGCGACGTCTCCTCTCTGTCAACACTCCAAGGGGTTTGGAGTGCCGACATACTAACCAACTTCGCCCTCGTTTCCCTGCATCATCCCAACCAGTAGCACACCCAGACTCACAGCCCCTGCTATCGCCAATTCCCCGATCACACGGCTACAATCTGCGCTCTCGGGCATTGTCCACGGTTCCAGTCGATGCAGACACAGAGATGGCACACTCTCAGCCGCAACGGTGGTCACAGGGCAGATCACCCTCCAACACACCTCAACCACCGGGGCCCCATATGCACCTCGGGGCGGCATCGGTAACCCCAGGGGACACGGGCATGGAAGTAGAGACCTCGCCTCCACATTCACCCTCTCGGCAATCGCCTTCCACACCACCGCATCCTTGTACCTCTACGGAGGCCCCACATCCGTACCTTGACTTAGCGGGCTCTCCACCCATGACACCACTCGTGCCATCGGTCCACCTTCCAAAGCACCGTCCTGGGCGCTTCCGTCCCTACGCGCCCATTTCAGGGGGGAGAGATCTGGTATCCCGGAACAATATGTTTGACAGCCCGCCAGACCACATGGCCTATGACAACAGCCGTTAGGTGGCGCGCACAACCTATTAGCGCTGCCATCGCCACTAGAGCGCTGCACGCCGTGGCGCGTCTACCGCGCCGGTCATCTGCGCAGAGAGCCGCACTATATAGGGCCTGGAGCCACAGCTCGCTCCTCAGTCTTGTGTTGACTGCGCTCCGTTTACCTTCGATATTTAGTGGTTATCTGGCTTCGTACTCTGCTCTGTCATGGTTCCGATTTGGCTTGCGTTTTGATCTTTGTTTTTGATTAGTTGTTGTTATTGTCGTCTCTGTGGTTTCGTTGAGTGTTTCTCGTTAGCGGCGACACTTGATCGGTCGGTCGTCGCTAGTCGCTCCCGACCCAGTCCGGTCTTCGGTCACTATAATAACCTGCTGGGCCAATCTGAAGATTTCATCAAAATTGGTCCATCCTTTGTAGGGAGTATATATATGTACGCACAACCATTTTTATAGATCTGGATTATAAATAATATATCACTGTAGAAAGTGCTACAATATGTGTGAATAATAGAAATCTTGATATTCTGTAACAGCAAAAATAACAGCAAAAACTGAAGGTTATGCTTGCCTAGGAATCCCAGTAACTCATGTCTGTATGTTAGCAATAAGTAAAATTACTTAATTCAAATCTTGCTACCCAGTGGTTGTAACACAAACAGTGGTGTTAACAACATTTGCATTATACTGTGGATGAGAGAAACATGTGAATGGTTCATAGTAGACTTTAACCCCCACTATCTTCTGTTGAAGAGTGCTCCATGGTATGGGTACATTACAATAAAAAATGTTGTTCAACCAAAATTCAAAATTTAGCCTATAGTTTATTACTAATACTTGCAATAAAATTGTTTAAAATTGTCCAATGTACTTTACTAGGGCCTTAACCCTTTAATGCATGACTTTTTATTTGAAGCTATAGAATCTACCACGATTAATGTATAGTGTGTATGTACTGAGAAAAATATTGAAGAAAACAATTCCTTAAAATTATTAAGCACTACTAGCCACAAAAAGTTCATAGCTGGTCAGCTATATAGTGCTCCCATGATGAATCCGATGCCATAAATGTCACTGTTATGCCTTTCATCTTTCCAGAAAGTAACTCATAATTCAACAGTAGTATTTGATTGACTATTTTTACGTGGCAAAGGAGGAATGCCAAAGTAAACAAACACACATATTGGGAGTAATTCAATGCAGCTGTCAAAAAGATTCAGTAGCACTCTACAATTTATAATTTCTAGGACGAGCTGCTAGCATATGTAACACTATGTGTATAAGCAGCTACAAATGAATGTGTGGTAAAATGTTGATCAGTTTGAGAGATAATGGAAAAATAAGGTATGTAGCTGATTAGCTACACTGTGCATTAAAGGGCTAAAAATAATGGTAATTACAAATGGTAAAATATTATGTTTCGTAGGGGGGAGGGAAGAAATCTATTGCTTAAAGTTTGTTCAAACGTGACCCCTCCTGCTGCGGCTGTTTCAATCATATTTATTGTGTGTAGCTGTATTTGAATATGCTAATTTTTATTTATGATTGTCTTTTTCCAATTTTCTGTGTTATAAGTGAGTGATTTATTTTGTATTGTTGCACTGTTTCAGGTACCTGTACAATGTTTTATCTAAAAACCAATCAGTGTCAGAAACAAATAGAGGACTTCTTGTTGAAACATTAAGGTCAATTGCTGAAATACTTATATGGGGTGACCAGAATGACAGCAGTGTCTTTGAGTAAGTATATCTTGCTGATAATTACAATGGAATTATAGTTGTCATATTGTGTAGCAAATATTGTAGGCATTTCATATTCGGAGGGAAATAATATTTAACTTTTTATTTTCAGCTTCTTTTTGGAGAAAAATATGCTTTCATTCTTTTTAAAAATAATGAAACAAAAATGTGGAAGCTATGTCTGTGTGCAGCTACTTCAGACATTAAACATTTTATTTGAAAATATTCGGAATGAAACATCTTTGTGTGAGTACAGTTACTGCATTTCCATCTATGTTACTTTGGCACTTTAGACATAGCAGTGGCCTATTAATCTTCCTGATAGATGCAACATAAACCATTACATTTTTATGTTCTATTAAAAACTAAAATTATAACTACATTTATAGAAGCAGTTGTAGGAACACTTCTGTTGTATTTAAGGCAAACCACTATCCAATTGAAAACAGTTCATTTCCAACGAGTAAGACCAAAAAGTGATTGGTAGAGTGGATTAGCCGTGCGCACTGGGGCGCTGTGCTGTGGTGTGTGTGGCCATTCGCCGTCGGAGGTTTGACTCCCCCCTCGAGCATGGGTGTTTGTGTTGTCCTTAGGTTTGTTTAACATAGTTTTTTTGTTCTTTGGGGCCCACAGTGTAAAATATGTCTTCTAATGACATGATTATTATAATGATACACCAATAACACTGCTTTATACTTGCTGTTATTATTTACAAATCACAATGAGCTCATTTCGGTCCTTAGCCATCATCAGGTGCTCTTACATGGAATATCGTATGTGTGACTGCTGTCTTTATTTTTTACCTAGATGTCGATTGGTGCCTCGTTTGTGTCTATGCTGTCTTTATTTTTTACACCCAGATGTTAATTGGTGCCTGTTAGCTTCTTACGTTATTTCGGTCTTTACTGTCAACCAAGCTGTCAAGATCGAAATAACGTAAGGAGCTAACAGGCACCATTTGACATCCAGGTGTAAAAAAATAAGACTGCATAGACACAAACGAGGCACCAATCGACATCTAGGTGAAAAACAAAGAGAGCAGTCACACATACGATATTCCATGTAAGAGCACCTGATGATGGCTAAAGGCCAAAAGAGCTCACTGTGATTTATAAATAATAACAGCAAGTATAAAGCAGTGTTGTTGGTGTATCATTATAATAATAGTTTAAGTAGTTTGTAAGCTACGGACTAATAACCCAGCAGTAGAGTCCGATAGAGTTACAAACATTTGAACATTTTTTGATTGGTAGAGACTAAGGGATTTAAAAGTAAATAAATAAAAATGAACGCAACTTTCACCAAATAGTAGGAGGAGAAAACACACACAAAAGAGATGGAAGTGTGTGATCTTCCAAAAATAATGCTTCGTCTCGTGGCAGAAGGCTTGAAGGGAAAGCAAGAGTGAATGAAGAAAAAAAGACTCAAGGTTAAGATAATGGGCAGAGTTAAGGAAAAGTCACCCAGAACTGTAAATTTGGTGTAGACTTGCTGGATATTTTGTTCCTTTACCAGGTAAGATTTAAAACATTGTTTTTAAACCTTGTCCAAAGCAATCATGAACAGTCAGTCAGTATAATCCCATTCAGAATTATTCCTCTCGCCCCTTTTCCTGGGCAACTCTCCCATTTCTTAACACCACGTATATAGAGGGAAACATTCCTGGTAGGAAAAATATGTATAAGAAATAATGATGGTTTAAATAACCAAAAGCACAGGCTCTTTAATATTGTCGCGTTGGAATGGAAGCAGGCTTGACTTTGAAGCAGGGTTCTCAGCTGAACACAGCACTTAAACTGAAAGCAGGTTTATTGCGAACTGAAACACTGACTGCCTCTCATGCAGAGTGCTCTGCTATTTATACACAGGCAGAATGTACCAGATATTAGAAGAATAGTTAACATAAGAAACGTGTAGAACATTCTGGAATTGATAATTACAAAGAAATAAACTTTTGCTGGTGGATGGGATTGAACTGGTGTCCTTCAACACCACAGTTGGTGGATGCTATCTATTAAGCCATGCCGACTGTCGGTTAACTTGAGGTCTTGCGGCATTGCTCCCTCTTCTGAAAAAACAGCGACCGACACGCTTTTAGGTTCCCTTTGGAGCCAGCTGCAATGTCCTGGATCTTGATTTTGTCATGGGTCCTCTGTATGGCAGTTCTGGGCAATCCTTTCCTTCTGCATGATTACTGACAACAGACGTTCCTCTCGTGGCTTCATCAGTGTCATTACCATCCGTAGAGTCCTTGAACAAGAAGCCATTTTTGCCCATCTGCTCTTCAGGATTGTAGTAAGGTTTCATGCAGAGGATGTGAACAATGTCTCTTCATTTTTGTCATTTCAGTGATGGCTCATAATCCTTGACTTTGTATGTGATGTTTTACAGGTGGTGTATGACACGATACGGACCAAAGTATCACTTCAATAATTTTTCTGATAGCCCAACTTTCCATACAGGGGAAAAAAATCCATACCAGATCTTCTGGGCTGTACACAACAGGTCGGTACTTGTAGTTATACAGCTGAAGGTCCTTCTCCTGAGCCTCCAGTGTTTGTATGCAAGCCAGCTGTCTTGCTTCTATGACTCTGGTGATGAGCTGTTTCACATAGTCATCCTTAGTGTTGTCCGGTTGGAATGGGAACAGCGTATGCATTGTAGTCTCAGCTTCACGGCCATGGAGCAGGAGAAACGGCAGTTCCACGGTTGTTTCCTCCAGTGTGTTGTCTGTACTAACAGCAGAGCATGGGTCTTTGTTGATGACATTGAGCTCACTGCCCTGGATTGGTTCACCTGTCCCAATACACATTCCTTTGGGATAAGTTGACTGCTCATTAAAATTGGTGATCCAAATCTCTCCTCGAACACCAGTAATGCTTATGATAGCTCCTGGTATGTAAATTTCTTTTGTGAACCTAATACATTTTTTACTATCAACAAGCACTTCACAGTTTAACCAGTCATCTGTGTCTCATTGTCAACGGCAGGATCGTTACATTGTCAACAGCAAATAACTTCCCAGTAAATTCTGTATTACGTGTACCCATCAGAATGAGTGCTCTGCTCTTTATACACAGACAGAATGTACCAGAAATTAAAAGAATAGTTAACATAAAAAACATGTAGAAATTACAAGTGAACATAAGAAACATGTAGAACATTCTGGAAATGATAATTACAAAGAAATAAATTTAAGCCAGCGGACAGGATTGAACTGGTGACCCTGAGCACCGCTGTCGGTGAAGCTATCCATTAAGCTACGTCGGCTGTCGGTTAACTTGAGGTCTAGTGGCAATATAGCCTAGATGTGTTTGCGTTTGTGTATGTGTGTGTGTGTGTGTGTGTGTGTGTGTGTGTGTGTGTGTGTGTGTGTATTTGTTTACCTCTCTTTTTTCCCCCAAGGTAAGTGTTCCCTATCCCAGGATTGGAATGGCTCCTTACCCACTCCCTTAAAACCCTCATCGTTTCCTTTTCCCTCTCCTTCCCTTCTGCCTGAAGAAGAAAGCTTACATTTGTGTGTGTGTGTGTGTGTGTGTGTGTGTGTGTGTGGTGTTTGTGTTGCTGTCACTGCCTGTGCTCCTTCGCCTGGTAAGTAAACTTCATCTACTATATATATATATATATATATATATATATATATATATATATATATAGTAGATGAAGTTTACTTACCTTCTTTACTTACCTTCCTTTTTGTCCCCTAAGGTAAGTCCTTCCACTCCTGGGATTGGAATGGCTCCTTTTCCACTTCCTTAAAACCCAATCCTTCCCTTTCTCCTCTCCTTCCTCCCTCTTTTTCCCGAAGAAGCCACCACTGGTGGCGAAAGCTCGAATGGTTGTGTGTTTTTGTGTGTTTTGTGTTTCTATCGACAAGCCTGTACTTTAGGTAAGTCAAAAATCTTTATTTTATATATATATATATATATATATATATATATATATATATATATATATATTATAGAGGAAAAATTCCTAACAGGAAAAAAATATACGTAAAAAATAGATGAAGAACACTTACCAGGCGAAGGGGCACAGGCAGTAATAGCAACAAATAAACACACAGACACACACACACACTCAAAAATGCTAGCTTTCGCAGCCTAGCTGCTTCATCAGGCAGAAGGGAAGGAGAGGGAAAAGGAAATGATGAGGGATTTAAGGAAGGGGGTAAGGAGCCATTCCAATCCCGGGACAGGAAAGACTTACCTTGGGGGAAAAAATGGAAGGTAAATAAATGTATGTGCATTTATTTACCTTCCATTTTTTCCCCCAAGGTAAGTCTTTCCTGTCCCGGGATTGGAATGGCTCCTTACCCCCTTCCTTAAATCCCTCATCATTTCCTTTTCCCTCTCCTTCCCTTCTGCCTGATGAAGCAGCTAGGCTGCGAAAGCTAGCATTTTTGAGTGTGTGTGTGTGTCTGTGTGTTTATTTGTTGCTATTACTGCCTGTGCCCCTTCGCCTGGTAAGTGTTCTTCATCTATTTTTTACGTATATATATATATATATATATATATTCCTACTTGCAAATCTCTCACACCTGGCCACTAGTGTCCTTGAGTGTACTCACACCCACACATCAAAGCGTATGAGAAAGGTCAGTCCTTCTGATACTCAGTTGTAACAGTGATCAATGAGTAATTAATTGTATTTGTTGTGATTAAGAGGAAAGAGCCGGTCGAGGGGACTGAGGCGCTCCAGTCATGATCTGCACGGCCACTACGGTCAGAGGTTCGAATCCCTCCCCTCGGGCATGGATGAAAACTCCTTAAACTCTTCCTTCTTGGTAAGCTATTGAGTGGCAAATTCAAGCAAAGGTCTTACCGTTAACTCTCATGAAGTTACTAGTTAATGATATTATTTCCTGTATGCTAGATGAAAATGCAGGGAAACTTTATCTTTTTGGCCACTATCAAACAATACTTTCAACAGGCGTATTTTTTGACATGTCAAATGACTTGAAGAAATCACCAGTTTGTTGCATCTGACACAAATAGTTTTCTCTCCAAATAGATGACTACTGTGTTGGGGATTAGCGATTTATTGGCTTTTGTCCATTATGAATACTCAGGATGTATTCACATATGGTGCAAAAACTTTGTCACTTATTTACAGCCATAATAGCCATCTTTTAAATTTTTTGCTGTACGCTGTGGACCACTATTGGGTTTGAAGGCTTTGGTTATAGTCAGTTAACAATGTGATTCTACAAGTCTGTGATGTTGAACACCCTCAATAAAAACATGAACCACAGTATTTTTTTCCCCTATAACTGGTAAACAACAGAAAACAACGAAAAAGATGGAATATGCCAGAATGGATGAAAAAGAACTGGCTTGTGAGTTAATTTACTGAATAAAATGATAAACACAGATCTGAAAGATTTAATAAACTCATTTTGTCTTGGTCTAAAATCTTACGAAAAATTATTAATGTTGACACTGCATCAAAGAGAGAGAAGCAAAGGCTGGTAATGGGAGAGACAATCAAGCTAGATGACAGATTAAGTTCACTGTAACTGCGATTACTGGTGAAAGGCAGTTTAGTATTGCAATATCAGAAAACAATAAATTAGCAACAATGTTCTTGCAATCTGTAAAATTATTATATCTGTTCCACTAAGATACATTCAGTTAATTAACGTGAAATATTAATAATAATATATAGATAGGGAACAACTCTCCGTAAAGACGAATGTTGAGCCGCAGAGAGTCACAAATAAAAGACACACACACACACACACACACACACACACACACACACACAATTCTAAATTGTTGCCCACGACCTTCCTCAGAAAGAGAACACTGTTTCTGAGGAAGGCCGCGGCCGAAAATTTAGAATTGTGTGTGTGTTGGTGCTTTATCCTTTAAAACTGAGTGGTATGAAACATTGAGGATAATAATTACTGATGGATTTTCTAAAGTTGGTAGCATCATATTCTCGAACAATGTAGAAATGTTTCATGATTCATTTCTTCATTGTGCTGGACATTTTCTTAGATCTGAATACCGGTTCATGGCTGGAGATAGAGCCATGATAGGTACCTGAATGCAAAAGAATTATTTTGCCATCTTTGCCAGTGGGGAGTGCTGTACTTGGTTCTACAGTACCTTGTTCCTTGACGTCCTCCAAATTTTTGTAACAGTATGACGTATAACCTGTGCCTTCCAATGTTTAATTGACCCAGAGAATCTCCTTGAAATTAATGTATTTCACTTCATGCAACTATCTGATTTGCCATGTGTCTGTCTTCTTGTTTGAACAGTATCTTACAGCCAGAAACACTTATGTGTTTAAAACTGAGATTATGCAGTACTAGTTATAGGAAAGGTTTGTTGCTTTCAAAACATCAGGCCTCACAAAATGTCGTACCAAATTACCTACTGGAGGTGATTTTTTGGTGTGATAGTAACTGTATGTGTGTTTTCAGAGTCTTTTGTGGTGGCATTCTAAAATCTTGGTTTACATGCCACTTCACGTTGAATAAAATTATCAAGCTTTTGATGGAAAACTCTGCCATCGGCATCAGAAGTAAAATGACGGACTGCCACTGCTGGCACGATGTTCTGCTTAAAAATGTTCAAATGTCTGTAAATCTATCGGACCAAACTGTGTGGTCATCAGTCCGTAGCTTACAAACTACTTAAACCTAGGTAAACTAACCTACGGACAAACACACAAACCCATGCTCCAGGGAGGACTCGAACCTCCACGGCGAGCAACCGCGCACTCCGCAGCGAGGTGCTTTAGACCGCTTGGCTACTTTACCGCGGCTGTTCTGCTTATATAGTTGCAAAGCTATGTCTGGAACCTTCCGGAGGGCCGAAGAGCATGTGTGCAGAAGGCAAAGTCGGCAGTTCGACTTCATGTGATGCTAATATCTTCTTGTATTAAAGGATCTAATTTTGTTATGCATTTTCTTCTTTTCGGGATATAAAGGCAAGAGGATCCTTGACAGTGATTTTAATTTTGCAATTTTATTTACCAATACACATTAGAGCTGCTCCAGAAAGCTTAATCACATTAGCAGTTCATGTGACTACTTTCCAAACTGGTAAGAGAGGTCCTCCGATTTCCGACTCCCTCACAAAGTATTACCACACATTGAACACGAGTTGTGGCGATTGTCCATTAAAAGTAATTCCTTGTCCATTAAGCTTTCCAAATCGTGGTTCTGCCTCTTTTTTTCACACTTCTCTAGACAACACACAGAAACCAGAATACACCACAACAATAGTAACGAAGTATAAGCATGCTTCTTAGACAGCACTAGCCAAACAGTCATACTGACCATCTGTTGTGACACCTTGTCAGCAGTGGCCAGTTAGGACGTGACGTTGATCACTTTGATTGGAGGAAGGCAGGTCCAACACATGAAATGTCAACTAACAAGTAAATTTTGTCATTTTTTTTTATTTTATGCACTACCCGAGTTTAGAGGCCTGTATTTCATCATCAGGTGCATTTAGTGAGTCTGTAAAACTGTTACATGTAGGAACAAATTATTCACCTGATGATGAGATATGGGTCTTGAAACTGCTGGCAGGACAACAGCCAGGACAGCCCAGACCAGCAGAGTCCAGCACTGGGCACATGGGCTACATTTGGTTCTGGAGATGACCTACATCAGGTCGAAACTGGTCAATAAAAACTGTTAATTTTTTGCGATCAAGACTGCGTTTGTAATATTAGGTTATCGTAGGTTGAAGCCTGGATGATTTCGGGATTGGAGAATGTACTGTAGGGATAACTCCTATCTGTGCAGTTCAGAAAAGCTGGTGGTGGATAGGAGGATGCAGATAGCTTGGGTTGTGAAGCAGCTGTAATGAAGCATGTTCTCCACTGCATACTGTGCCACAGGGTGGTCCACAGTTTGGCAGTCACTGTTTATCCTAATGGACAGCTGGTTTGGGTCATGTCACTATAGAAAGCTGCACAGTGATTGCAGCACGGTTGGTAAATTACATGGCTACTTTCACAGGTGACCTGGCCTCTGATGGGGTAAGATAAGCCTGTGACAGAACTGGAATAGGAAGTGTTGGATGCGTGGATTGGACAGGTCTTGCAGTGGGGTCTTCCATGAGGATATGATCCCTGTGGCAGTGGGCTGGGTTTTGGGGTGGCATAAGGATGAACTAGGATCTTGGGCAGGATGTGTCTCATTTTTGGACACAAGGGTAAAAAATCAAAACCTTGGCAAAGGATGCAATTTAGTTGTCAGAGTCCAGGATAGTACTGGGTGACAAGGAGAGCGCTCTTTTGTGGATAGTTACTGGTGTTAGAGGGAGGATTTGGGATATGTGAGGATATGGCACGGGAGATCTGTTTGCTGACTTTTGGTACCTACACTTTGACAGTTGCCATCCCTTCCACATCGAAAAATTCCTCCCTTACAGCCTGGCCACCCATGGGCAGCATATCTGCGGTGACAAGAACTCCCTTTCTGAAGGTGCTGAGGGTCTCACAAAGGTCTTCACAGACAGAAACTACCCCACAGACCTAGTCTGCAAATAGATCTCCTGTGCCATATCCTCACACATCCCAAATCCTCCCTCTAACACCAGTAACCAGTGGAGTAACCAATATATATAATAAAAAGAAAAGGCTTGAACCAGCCTGGGTGTCAGATGCCATTTATTGATTTAAAGTGACCAAATGAGTTTCTCGAATATTGTTACAGTGACTTCACATTTCTTTGTAAGAAAGAAAGAAGTTTTTAATTGGGAAGCAAAAGATCCATCTTTAGATTTAAAATTTCCCCTAGTTTACTTTGACTACATTCATGGGTGAAATGAATGGTGCAATAGCCCTTGAATTAGCTGTGGACTTGATGCTAATATTGACTATGTTCAAATAAATTTGTGCGTAACCAAAGAGGTGTTACCACTTACTAGTAGGGAAGTGCATGTTTTACTGTACAGAATTTCTTCACCAGAATAGTAAGTCACTTGTGTAGCATAGTGCGGCTGCGCAGGAATGGCCCAGCAGTTCTAGGCACCATGTCAGGGATTGCATGATCACTCCCGCTGAAGGCTAGAGTCTTCCCTTGGGCATAGGTGTGTATGTTGTCTTTATGATAGGTTTAAGTTAATTTAAGTAGTTTGTGAGTTTAGGGAATGATGGCCACAGTAGTTTGGTTCAATAGGTTTATTAACATTTGAAAATTTTTAGCATAGTGTATCTGAGTCCCATGGCACTATCACATTATCCTCATGTTATACTTTACAACGTAAGCTAAACTTTTTACAGATTACCCTACCCTCATACCCCCACCTTCACACACCATTTTATAAGAGCAGAGTGCAGGTGTCATTGCTGATCTGCTTCAAAACAGTAGAGCACTTCAGCTCATTGAGTCCTTCTGACACAATATATTCATTTTCAATTATTCCACAACAGTTAGACATATACATTTGGCATAGATTTCTAAGGATGGACTAAAGTTCTTAAAAATAAACTATTAAGTCATATTTAATAATTCTATGAGAGCCAGTTGTTGGACATTAATAATTTTATTAAAGCTAATTGTTGTACAATTATTTCAGTAGAATGTTGTGAAGATTTTTTGTGAACGGTAGAATAAGGATGTTTTTAATTCACAGTAATGCTGAGTAACTAACTGTTACTTATATATTGTTTTCAGATTACCTTCTGAGCAATAACCATGTGAATTCAATTATAGTTCACAAATTTGATTTCTCTGATGAAGAAGTTATGGCTTACTATATATCATTTCTGAAGACTCTTTCACTGAAACTAAATGCTCATACAGTTCACTTTTTTTACAATGAGGTGAGTATGTGAAGATAATTGTAGCTAGGTCTGATGTGTTTGAGACAGAAAGTGGTTTCTGTTGTCGTAAAATTTGAACTTTGAGTTACTGTAATTTTTACATTGAGCAGTGATTAAAAAGAGGTGATTTGAGATAATGTGTTAATGTTTGACTTTATTTTCATTGTTTAATTCTGTATATGTATTACCCTTTTTAAATGGTATAGAGTGTTTTAACATTACACCCATTCCAGCTTATAGCATATTGCAGTGTACATAAATTTAAGACCAGACAAAGTGTTCTCCAATTAAGAAAAAATAGCAATAATTGTTCTAATTTTTGTGGTAGAATAATAGTATTTTTATAGCTTGCTATAAGTATTTTTGATCAAATTTTTTCTTTGGTGCCATTAATGAGCCCAGTACAATGAATAGTTTTGAATTTACATAAATTGATAGATACACTACTGAGGTCGTGTATTTCATAGTGGTCAAATAATTTAATCTTAATATTAAAGAAATATATATACATAGACGAAGATTACTCACCAGGCGAAGGAGCACAGGTGTGACAGCAGCACAAATAAATAGATCAATAAATGAAAACACCCACACCCACACACACACAAACGCTAGCTTTCGCAGCCTAGCTGCTTCGTCAGGCAGAAGGGAAGGAGAGGGAAAAGGAAATGATGAGGGTTTAAAGGAGTGGGTAAGGAGTCATTCCAATCCCGGGGCAGGAAAGACTTACCTTGGAGGAAAAAAAGGAGGATAAACAAATACACACACACACACACACACACACACACACACACACACACACACACACACACACGTGTGGCTGCGAAAGCTAGCGTGTGTGTGTTTGTGTGTGTGTGTGTGTGTGTGTGTGTGTGTGTGTTCATTTATTGATCTATTTATTTGTGCTGCTGTCACACCTGTGCTCCTTTGCCTGGTGAGTAATCTTCATCTATTTTTTATATATAATTTTTCCTGCTAGGAATTTTTCGTCTATATATATATATATATCCATGGATACTAAAGTCAGCCAGCCAGACCATTCTACGTGTCAAATTTCCTTCATGTTTGTTTTAAACGAAAGATATGTATCCAAACACTTGTCATCAAGTATCGGAAGCACCAGATGAAGGCCACTGTAACATTGGCCGAAACGTCTGTTATTTAAGTAATACACCTTCTTACATCATGACGTGATACAACACCCAGAAAACTTTTATGTCATCTGACTCTGGCCACGGACGCCTACATAATTATATAAGAATTCACTTAATTCTCACCTTCTTTTATTTGTACTCAAATATGGTATCCTTCTGACCTTGCTGTGAATATTTTAATTGGTTATTTTTACTATATTTTCAGTTCTAATTAAGGTACACACTTATTTTTGACCTAACAATGCTTAGCGGATCAATCTCTACTATTTACACTTTGAAAACTACTTGCCTTGATTGATTCTGAAGAAAACTATGATTGCACATTCAGCTTGAATTCCATTTTTTCCCAGGATTTTTATTATTCCTAATGGTGTGAAGTATTCACATGGGTCATCTAGTTTTTATTTAAAAATATCTTTTGTCTGAAGGAGTTTAATGTTGTAAACAAACAGTGAATTCACCTCTCTTTCTTTGGCTGTGGAATATCTGATTGGTCAGGTTCTTCTTCGGGATCCGTACCATCACTAACTTGAGGCTCTGCTTCAGGTTCTGGTTATTCTTTAGGACACAGATGTCTTGATGTTAAAAAAAAGATAATATTGTTATTGTTTTGTCATCCCTGATGCAGTTACCAATCCAGGAACTCCTGTTCTCTTTGGGAAAGATGGGGGGGGGGGGGGGGGGGGGGGCACAAGTTCATTTTCATCAGTATCCATTTTGAAATGCACATTACATATGTTGCTGACATCAAACTGAAAGTTGCTGTATCTACTTTGTGATGTACTTTATTGGCATTACTCTTCTTCAAGGACTTTAACTACTCATAAATATTCACAATAAATTCACTCCTTTCATGTCCAGTAAAACAACAATAATAACAACAGACTTAACATGAGTTGTAGATGTACATTTCTCAATGCAGTTAGCAAATTCTTATATGGGAGAGATGCAAATGATGCAAAATATTTTCTTTGAAAGTTCATATGCCCAAGCACATCCATATTGGCAGTTGTCATTAAGAACTTACAACTTTCATGTATTATTGTACCGTCAAAAGTCTCTAAAATTTAGGAGCTACTATTTGGTGAAACATTGCATATGCAGCTGCAATATTTAGAAAAGGGGCTCTTTGTTCATCTCTTAATTTCCCCCGTTTCTGTTCATATTCTCCTCCCCCCCCCCTCTGCCCATCTCCATCTTCCCCTTTCTCTGTCAATCACCTCCTTGTTTCTCTCTCAAACTCCTCCTCCTCAGCCCATTGCTTCCTCCATCTGTGAAAAAATAGTATTACTCTGTTAACTTTCATGATGATAAGGGACGTGGTGTCTATGTTTATTGCACCACCATTCGTCATATGAAGTCTTACTGTGATGTTCCTCTTGTTTTGAAGATTAAAGTGTGCAAAATTTCACCAATATCAGAATAAAATTACAGTTTTATTCAAGTTTGTAGGTAAAGTACCCTCTGCTATGCACCATACTAAACTTTAAAGTAATTATAATGGAAAAGTTAAGAATTACATTCAACTGGCTATAGTAAAAGATAGCATAAATAATACTGAGTACATTGATATACAAGTCTTCATTATATTAATAATATTTCATATCCAAATATAATTTATTAGGGTTGTCAACAATACTTTCATAATTAACAGCAATTATACCAAAACTAATGAGGGCAAAACTTTCTGAACATTATTTACGAGACATATACATACTTTAATATTATGAAAAAAGAATTTACTTAGTTTTATCATAAATACTAATTAGCAAACTATCTGAAATATAACAATATGCCTCTGGCATCAACTAATCAATATTTGCTAATTAAACAAATTAGAAATAATAGAAAATAATTTCAGCTAGCCGTGTTAAAAAGAATAACAAATGTTTTATGCAACACTGGTACGAGAGGTTCAGTAATGCAATCAGATGGGAATAAATCCCAACATGTTTCGTTATACCCATTGATGTTATTCAATGCTCACTGACAGTTAGTGTTTTTAATTCCTTTGTGTCTTGATTCATAGTGGAACAGGATAGTGTCTATTCTTTGAGACATACCTGAGAAACAGATACCACATCTTTAATAATCATTACATTACTATAATTATCATTGTCATCCTTAGCATCATCAACCCCCAAGGATTTTTTACCTGCATCCCAGTATTATCCTTCACCAAATCCTTCTATGCCTTCTCTTCAAACACGAAACAGATTCCTTAATTTAGATCAGAAGTACTTATTTGTTTCCTCATACTTCTTCTTCACCCCAGTTATTAAAGTATGGCATAGTCTCATTACTCAGATCTGGATCATTGTAACATTTTAGTTTAAATCTATTCCTATTTATACCTTTGCAAATTACAACAACAAAAACAATAATAATAATAATAATAATAATCTTCTTCATAATCAGAAGTCCTATTCCAGTATGCACTATTTGTCTTTTCCCTGTGAAGTCAGGAGTCCTATAATATTTTATGTACACCTTTTAAAAATTGATCTAGTGACTCATTGTGCAATGGACTAATTCTCACTGCAGCCTTTCAGACAGGGCCCTCTTCATTGCATCTGTTTGAATCATTTCGTCAAAGGATTTATCTAGATTTACTAACTTCTTTAGGTAGTTCCTATTGAAATCGTCCATAGTTCTTACCTCCTTTTAAAACTAGGTTAATTGAAAGACACAGGCCAAATATATATTTAAATAACTTTTTTCAATATCACAAAATGTTGACCACTGAGCAAAATTGTTGCTAGTCCAAGACAATTCTTCTCCCTCAAGAAACTTGTTATAAATTTTCTTTTCAAATTATCTAGCACTCCATGAATAAAATTGTCTTTACAGTGCTCTAAAAAGTCTAAAGAGTGTAAATTGTTCCAAGGAAAAACTTTTCCCTAAAGAAATCAATCTTATAGCTTAATTATTAGAGCATGCACATTTCTAGAAACAATATTTTTAGATTGTTGACATTTTAAAGAAAAAGGTAAACAATCTTAGTATAGTATGTTTTACATTAGTGTGATTTCATGTGTGGATTTGATCTTTATCTTGTCTAAGCAAACCAGCTAGACCCTGGTTTGAAAATGTAGAATCTTTCAACAGTAGAACGATAGTGTTCCACTTCCAGCACTTTCATCTGCCATACAACTTGATAAAGACTAAACCATTTATTTAATATTTAGTCTTCTGTCTGCAAGAACTCCACAGTTGATGTACTGCTCTATGGCTAGTAACGATACATCGACAAGAGCAGCAACAGAGCTTGATCCTGTGTGTGGGAGGCATAAAGTTAGTTGCTTAAACATGTTAACAAAGCATTCTGCTTTCCCATATGAGAATAGGGGCACTTTCAAATACTAGCCCATTGTCTGTCACAGATGAAGGCAAGGCTTAGATTGTAAAACTTGATGGAAGAGAGTGCATAAGAATCACAAAGGTGAAACTGGCTAAATGCATCAATGATAATGAGCAAATGTGTATTCCAAAAAGGCCCTGCAAAAGTCAAATACAAGCATCACTATTGTGCCTGAGGCTTAAGTCAGTTAAAGAACTGTTGAATTGGGATCACCTGATGATCTGCACAGGTTTGATACTCTGATGTTGTCTCTTCAATGTCCAAATCTATTCTGTGTCAAGAACAATTTCATTGTACCAATTTTTGGTTCTAAAAATGCCCCAGTGACCTTTACCCAGCATACAGAGAAAATGACACTGAGGAGCCTTGGGAACAACCACACAAGACTGTTCATTGTCTGTATGTAGCAGAATCACTCTTTGTTGGACAAGAGCATTATATCATGTGAAATATGAATGAATCAAGGTACAATGAATTAACGTCACCTAATGTTAGTAGCCAGTGTGGATGTAGTATGACAATCAGCAAGTCTGAATTCAGTGTTGTAATCTGGGCAACCTTCCAGTGGATGAACGAGACATTATGCAAGTTGTCTGTGACTTGGCCACAAATGTAACAAGAAGCTGCTTCTGATGCGTGGGACGCCAGATCTGATCAGAGGATTTATTTTCCCAAATTTGAGGATAGTTACAGTGAGCCTCATTCAATAATTTCAAAGTAAATACAGTTGGCCTCTCTGCTGAACCACTTCTACGTGACAAAACTGTGCCAACTTCGTAGGAGGATGCGTACAAGTTTAAGGCGACAGGTTTGGCAGGATCAGTGTGTTTAACGCAGTGATCACTGTGAGTGGTATTACCTTTTGGAACACAATGTAGTACTATTTAGACCATGCAAAGCAATGTGTAAGAAATACAATGGAGCTGCTATTTGAGTGGCATTAGGAAAACACCTGATATAATAAGTGAGCTTTTACAAGACAGATTGTAATTTACTTAATGATTATGTGGGAAGTTTCTTGCAGAGATTATGTATACCTTTCTCTGGGGCGCATCCTGACACGACAATATTGCTAACGTAGTTTGATCAAGAAGGTACTGCTGCAGTTAGCTGCTCCAAATAGTGCTAAAATGTTGCTGGGTCAAATGCACTGCCAAATGGAAATTTCAAATATTTGAATACCCCCATCTAGTTATTGATAGCAAACCCTTTTTGTTACTGTTCATCCAGCGGTGTTTGCAACTAGCTGTTGCTCAGAATTTTTTTTTTTTTGAAAGTGAAAGCTGGCACCCAGTCTACCCACGATTTCTTCTGGATGCAATAGCAGTCATTAACAGTCCGGGGATCTATAGTTGATTTGAAATCGGCTTCTTTAGAATCGCAAGTGGGGATTCCCATTGGTTAGCTGATACGGGCGCTGTTATGTTTATTGGTAATTTGAGGTGTGGTAGCTGGAGATAGTGGTTATGTGTGCGTGAGTGAGAGTAAGGTTATATATGCATGTGTGTGTGTGTGTGTGTGTGTGTGTGTGTGTGTGTGTGTGTGTGTGTGTGTGTGTGTGTGTGTGCGTGCGCGCGCGCGCGTGTTTGTGTGTGCGTGTGAGTGCTTGCATGCGCGTGTTTGTGTGCACGCGCTCCTTTTATAACAAGGGCTGTGAACCATAGCCAAATAGTGAAAGTGTGATTGCCTATTCTCTATACTTAATTGTGAATCAGTTAATGATCACATTCTTATTGGTTCATTTGACTGCTTGCAGCCTATTAATGGGCTTTCTTAAAGTCCAATGTGGATTGCGGTCAAAGATATACCATTTTCACACCATGAATTACTTCGATCTCTGCTAAGTTTATCAGATCAGCTATGTAGTTATCAATCAGCCTGTTTAATTTTACTCTTCTGAATATGGATAATATCCGAAACTGGTAAAGTTTTAAATGCAATAAACAGCTGATAGTTGACTAAGCATTTTTTATTTTTGAAAGTTGTAGTGTTACAAAATAACTACATTCTCCTTCATGATCGACTTAGGCAATATATTGGGTAGGCAATATAAGTAAGTTGTATTGGTAAATTTAGACTGAGGATACTGCATCAGATGTTAAAAAACTAATTAACTCTGCCTTTTCAGTTACTTTACATTAAGCACCACAAAAATTTAAGTAAACACACAATAATCAAAATTTATGTAAAAAATAAATAATTTCATAATGTTTTTTTCTTTACACATTACAACATGACTTAACATTCCTGGAACACTGTCCTCTTATATTCACCATATATTGGATTCCTCTTGTGTTTTCATGTTGAATTCCTTTTGTGTTTTCTTTATATTCAGTTAGTCCTTTCTTCTATTTTTTACTTTCTCTACAAATTCATTGTGAAGACTGTCATTGTATTTGGATTTTTTAAAATACTTAGTGTGAGTTCTTTTTGTCATGGTTTAAGTCAAGTTTTCTCATTAATAAACTAATTTACTAATAAACTATCATCAGCTCTTTTGTGGAGACTACCAAACCAGAAATGGGCTACAAGTCACATCTCCTAACAGGAATCATAATTATGCTGAAGCAATAAAGAAAAAAGTCAGATAGATTCCCAATTACAATGTTAAATCTTAATACAGCAAGCCTAAAATAAAGGACTAAAGATTACACAAATCTTAAAATCTATAGGCAAATTTTGAAATATTTTTACTATATCATGTATCCACACATGTTAATGACATATAAATGAATATAATATTCGATTAATGATGGAAATTCTCCTCAGAGATGATAAATTATTTTTCAAAAGAGATAGATTACCCCTGTGCTGTACCACCAATAGTGACAAAATGAAGAAAAAGGAAAAAAAGGGACAAAAAAAGGACAAGCTTTCGGAACACTGTTCCTTCATCAGGTGGGAGAGAAGGGAAGAAAAAGGATGGGAATGAAAGGGAAAGGTAATTCATGACCTATGTCATGAGGGTGGTCCCTGGAACATATCTTTCCCAACGCCCACCTGAAAGCCTCCCAAAAACCTCAATCCTTGTCGCACTTGCTAATTTCATCCTCACCCATAATTACTTCACCTTTGAGGACCAGACCTACAAACAAATCAGCGGGGCAGCTATGGGTACCAGGATGGCCCCTTCCTATGCCAACCTCTTCATTGGCCACATGGAAGAGGCATACCTTAAGACACAGAAGTTGCCTCCCCTGGTTTGGCATAGATTCATAGATGATATCTTTGTGGTCTGGACTCACAGTGAAAAAACCCTTCTGAATTTCCTTCATGACCTTAACTCCTTCTCCAACCTAAAATTCACCTAGTCCTTCTCTAAAACTCAAACCACCTTTCTTGATTTTGACTTTCACCTTGCTGAGTCCCACATCAACACCTCAGTCCATATTAAACCCACAAACAAGCTACAGTACCTCCACTTTGACAGCTGCCATCCCTTCCATATTAAACAATCCCTTCCCTACAGCCTGGGCATCCATGGGAAACAAATCTGCTCCAGTAACGAATCCCTCACCACCTTCAACAACAATCTATCCAATGCTTTCCTCTCCTGCAACTACCCTACAGACCTCTTCCACAAGCAGATCTCCTGAGCTGTCCATTCCTCTCCTTCCAACAACAATGTTTCTAACCGCAGACCACCCAAAAGCACCCACTTAGTCACCCAGTACCATCCTGGCTTGGAATGCCTCAACAAATTCCTCCAAGAGGGCTATAACTTTCTCAAGTCGTGCCCTAAGCTGAGATCATCACTCCAAACTGTTCTTCCCACACCACCCAGAGTAGCCTTCTGCCGTCCTCCCAACCTCCACAACATCCTCGTCCAACCTTAAAACATCCCAAAACCACACTCCCTACCTAATGGTTTCTATCCCTGCAACCGATGCCGCTGAAAAACCTGTCAAATGCGTCCTCCCACTACCACATACTCCAGTGCCACAACAGGAAAATCCTACCTGATTTAAGGCAGGGCCACATGTGAGACAACACACATCATATAGCAACTGACATGTGTCCACTGTGCAGTCTTTTATGTTGGTATGACAACTAACAAATTGGCTGAGTGGATGAATGGTCACAGACGGACTGTTCGCCTGGGGGACACCCAATATCCTGTGGCAGAACATGCCCTACAGCATGACTCCAGGGACCTTGGCACATATTACACCACATGTGCCATTTGGATACTACCAACTAACACCAGTTCCTCAGAGCTATGGAGATGGGAACTTGCCCTCCAACATATCCTCTCCTCCTCCACCCCCCTAGCCTAAATCTACGCTAACCCCTCCTTTTCCTCCATCCTCAGCTCACCTATTCATTATCCCTTCCGTATCCCCCCCTCCTCTCTCTCTCTCTCTCTCTCTCTCTCTCTCTCTCTCTCTCTCTCTCTCTCTCTCTCTCTGTGTGTGTGTGTGTGTGTGTGTGTGTGTGTGTGTGTGTGTGTGTGTGTTTTATTAATTTATTTTTTGTCTCACTTTCAGCACACAAACGACTTTCCTTTGTACACTGAAGCAATAAAATTTTTCAACCACCCAGAGAGCATGGTGCGTATTGCAGTAAGAACATTGACACTCAATGTGTACAGGGTAGAAGACAGATCTATGCTCAAATTTATTCGGGACAAAACAGCTGCTCCATATTTTTCAAACCTTGTCTGGTTCATCGGAAATCATGTTCTAGAGCTCGATACATGTGTTCGAAATGATGCAGAGTGAGTATAATGTAAGCTTATAGCTTCCTCTTCCTGAAGTATGTTGATTTGATTACAAACAGCTAATTCACTTGTTGTGTTGCAGTCATCAGAGCCAGAATCGTCTATCAGATCTTGTTGCTGAACATCTGGATCATTTGCACTATCTAAATGATATTTTATGCTTGGATATTGCTGACTTGAATCAAGTCCTTACTGATCATCTACTAAATAAACTGCTTATACCATTGTATGTGTATTCTCTAACAAAACGAAGAAGGCATTCACAGCTTGAGGTGAGCATTTGTCATTTTAAGTTAAAAAAAGAAAATACTGTAAGATGTTGAGCTTTCATGTTGAGACATTTGAGACGAAAACTAGGCATTATTGACTTGAATGTTGATTGTACTAAACATGAAATTTGTATACCAAGTATAACCACCTTAAACAACAATCGAACTATGTCATTTAAGGTAAACTGTAATACTCCTCGTCTAATATTTTGAATTAAATGAGTGAGGACCCTCTCACCTTTACATAATAAAAATATAAAAGGCATTTATAAATATTAATTCTTTGATAACGGTACTGGAATGTAATGCACAGACCAAAATCGTCACATTATGTTGCAAGTTCCTTTGCAACATATAACCCTTATCAAAGCAGGATCAATACTTTCAATAGCAAAGGGTGTTTACTTTCATCTGTGTAACTAATATTATTTATCTTTTAAAGGCATGTGGTGATACAGCCACTTGATGTTGACTTACAAATCATTGAAATAAATTATATATATTCTAGGTTAATATATATGTTTTTCTACTTACGATGTTTACTAGTCAGCTGTGTAAATATTGTCAGCTTGTAGCCTAAGATGATATTCTTTTGTCAGAGAATCATTTACGGTTGTAAACTTGGACTATCAAAATTACGTTAATTCAAAATAACTTTCTAGGATTTCTTTTTTATTTATAATTAAATAAAAAAAGAAAGGTATAATATTTTTATTTATTCTCTCCCTCAGAAATATGTCCGCTAACAAGGATACTACCACAAAGTGAATTTTCTCTTATTTCTTTGCTTAAAATCAGCATCTTTAGAAATAATTCTTTAAGAACAAACTTTGGGTTTTTTTCTTTGAGAAGTATATGAAAATAGAATTTGTTTCTATTTTTGTCTTATTATGGTGAACTATCTACGAATTCAAATTCAAATTCTTTGAATTTATTATTTTTGATCAAGCAAATACTTGATCATTTATAATTCTGTCAAGTGATTTCTTGCACTATCAACCCACTAGCTATCTTTTTAAAATTGGAATAAAATAAAGTAACAGTAACCATTAAGGCATCACTGTCATTTTTAACCTTATCTATAGAAATTTATTTTCTGAAAATTCTGCCACTTCAGGCATTGATGACTTACTTGCTCTGATAAAAATTAAACTTTCCCCCCTTAATCACTCAATAGCTAATTATAGGGTACTAAAAGTTTTCTTTTGTTAACTTGTAAGGTTCATTTTGGCATAAAATTGGCTGTTGTAATACTTATCACGATTGTTGATCCTAATAATGGTTTATTTATCATTTACTACTCTAGTGAATTAAAGCTTATTTAAGTCACTTGTCACACAAGGGTGAAATTTATTCAGTGCTGAATCGATATCGGTCAATTAATTTATAGCACACGAGAGTTTCATTGCCTTTAAAGATTCCCGCAGGATCATTTATATGACCAAATAATGTTCTAAAACACTGTGAAACAGCTCCCTTCAGGACTGACTTCCATCCCTCATATTGAGTAAAATTTCCCTTAAGCATTCACTAGAACCCATTGAAAAACTTTCGTAAACCTACTACCACACAATAGTCACTAGCTCTTCACTACCTAGCAGCAGAATTTTACCTTTACAAGCAGTCGACATCATGCATTTCATCCGTCTTAAACAAATTCATGTCCTTACAAGATATCCCCATCCCCAAGACTTATGATCAGGTTGGTCTAAATTGCTATACAGCCAACCAATATCTAACCACTGCTCTTGCCAATTTGAACCCACAATGTGAACAAAAGACTAAATTCTTTTCCCCTTTACAATATTTAATTATTGTTGTGTAGTTGACGGTTAAGTTCTTCTAATGGCCAGTTACAGTGTTACGGGTAATATCTTTTGCAATGTCAATGTCATTCATGTGATCTCTATCCGTCTGCCGTCGAACAGCTGATTCAATGTTTACATTGTTGCCAGTTACTCTAAAAAACATTTCAACACAGCAGACATTAATTCAGATACAGTATTAATTCATAGTTTTTTCTTTTTAACACAAAATACTTTATACTAACACTTACCTTCGCAATAAGTTGGAGCCTTTTTCTAACAGGTGTGGAATTAAAATAAATGCCCCGTTACACAAGCCATGTATAACAACAAGCCACCTAGCTAAAAGAAAATAAGTGGATCTCTCAAGGTAGGCTTGAAATCAGAACAGTATTAGTGATTTTGTGCTTGCAATTAATATAAAAAGTGAAAATAGTATACCACATTTCTAGACGGGAAATGCCAGGCATGTTATTCTCCTGGCTTAGTTGACAAATTTAATCAACAACATTTAAAATATATGCCAGTTTAAATTCTTACTTCTACATTCCATCTTAGGTGGATGTGGGAGATGGTTCAGGTGGAGTGTGCAACAGGCTCTGCCAGAAATTTTCAGACATAGGATCATTCCCAACAAGAAATGCACAGTTCACACTCCAAATACGGAGGAGTGAGTATTGAATGAGTAGATGTTGATCCTGAAATAAGTGCTTTCTTATGCAATCAATAATGTGAGGACAGTTAATCAACACATTTAAATTATTGTGCATGCAAGCTATCAGTCCCAATAGCACCTTGCCAGATTTCAGTTTTCCAACTGGATTTTATTTAAAATGAACATTTGAAGACTTACAGGCTATAGTTGCATTTACTTACAAATGAGGTAGCATTTATTCAGAATGCCCATATGTGGGCAGATGCAAATTCTTAAGCAATCATGGAGAAAATATCAAATACACCTGATTTCCAGGGGGTGAAACTGAGAGTAACAGACGCATAGGGCCATGTCCTATACATTAAATTATGAACGTTGTTGCACCACTCATTTTCTACATCACATGTGACCTCAGTCCATGAAAATTTCTAGTAATGCCAAAATTTAATGTGTATCCCACATCCGTTGTCAATGTGCACACATAACACGAGTGAGCAAATTATAGGGTTGTGTGAGTGAATTAAGAGGGTAGCAAGGTGTTTTTGCATGGCTTTGTGATTATTTGAAGACAATGATTGAGAGATGCACGAGAATGAGTGGTAACTCATATTTCAAGAAGTGTTTATTCTTGAACATCTGTTTATACACATTTTTTTCTAATTATTTAACACCTTGCAGCCTTACTTCTGCAAGTTAAGGACATGTAGATATCCTTCAAACAGAATGCAGTTGTCAGATTACTCATGTCTGTTGTCACAGAAGCGGGAAAATGTTTCTTTTGATTGTTTGATAATTTGTAGTGTAATTTTGACAGAAAATTAACACTGAAAACATATTGCATGCTGCTAATTTTTTATTTTTTGGTCTGTTTTCACAGGATACAAAGCCTCACGTGAGCAGTGTTGTTTCTTTGTTCCTGTTGTCACAAGTTTTTCTAATAATCACACACAAGCCACTAGTTCAAGTGTTAGCATGGATAATACTCAATGGTGACATGGAAATTTTTTCTCAGGGGGCCTCTGAAAAGCTTGCTACTTATAGACGGGCCCAGGTAAGTTATTCATTATGAATGTTAAATGTTTGTATATTTTGGCTTTCTTGTGCTCTGTACTGTGCTATATATGGATAATAGATGTGTTTAACAAAGAATATAAATTGTTATTTTGTAGTGATATCATGGCTGTTACTTTCTGTAAAAAATCAAAGTATATGTGCAATATTGCTTCCACACATTTTTTTTTACATCTCATTGGTTGTGGTATTTTTTGTGTGGAAGAAGTTTATACAAATATTTTGATTAGTTGTGTTTTGTAAATTTAGAATCATTGACGACACTAAAAAAAATTATTACCGAGAAAAAGCTGGAACTTTCTGAAATTCCTCACATATATCCAGTTTTAATGTTTTGGAAATTATATTCATTCCATAACTCTTATCAAATGTATAGCATTGGAAAGTCCATGTGGAATGTCAATAATAGTGGATAGATAGCAACCCACCATAAAGATGATTTTTGAGTTATAGACAGGAATATAAAGTAGACAATTACACACACACACATCTTAAATTTTCAGCCATTGTGTTCATAAGAAAATGATACACATACATTCACAAATCACTCAGACCCAACTCAAGCACACAGCAGCCATTTCTGGCTGCACCAGCACAAGTATGAGATTTCAAGACAAACTAGATGACTGGCAATCTGGCAATATTTTCTGTCTTATTAGTTGGGACAGTTTTTACGTTCATTCATTCATAAAATGTTTGTTTGAGAAAGAGAGTGATGAAAATCTAGTTTCTGATTTTTTTTTTAACCTGTCTACAGATGAACCCAGTGACATAAGAGTGAATCATAGTATCACAATTTTTATGACACTACAGTGAGTGAAACATCTATAAAAATTAAAGGAAATCTGTTTTACCAAAAGAGATGGAGAGAAGAGTGATCATTGTTTTTGATAGTCTCTTATTCACAAAGAATTACAAATACAACAGTAAAGAAGAAATTAAACCACGGTATATTGAAATGCTTGTTAACTCAAATCTAGTGAATTTGCCTAAGGGTTTCTTCTTTCAGGGTCTCATTTTATAGTTCACATTTCTTTGACTCTTTTTGTCCTAGCTATGGTTAATTGTTCCAGAGATTTTTCAGTTTTCTGCTGCTGGTCATTTAGATATGTTGTGACTTTTCTGTATTTACAAGAGGCACATTTCTTTCTTTTTCTATCAGGGACAGTTTCTTTGAGAATGGGTTTCAGTTTATCATTAATTCCCACATTGTCACTTACAAGTATTTTGGAGCTTCCATATACAATGTGTAATTTATTAAATAACTGGGGTAATATTTACTTCTCGTAGTGCATTTGTTGATTTCTTTCCTGGGGTTAACTTGAATTTTATCTTTAAAATCCAATGATGTGAATTGATGTCCACTTCCTGGGCAATCGGTTTTAATCCGCCATGGAGTTTCATATCAGCACACGCTCCACTGCAGAGTGAAAATTTCATTCTGGAAACATCCCCTAGACTGTGGCTAAGCCATGTCTTTCTTCCATTAGTGCTAGTCATGCAAGGTTTGCTGGATAACTTAGTTGTGAAGTTTGGAAGGTAGGAGATAGGTAATGGTGGAATTCTAGGTGTGAGGCAAGCACAGGTAGTATAATTTACAACTGTTAGAGCAATGGTTTTTAGATATGTGTCCATCTTGTCCATCTGTACCAGATGTCTGGTGTCATTCTTGTCAACTATGCTACACATGGTGAGCTCTGTTTTCATTTTGCAAGTAAGATGCAGTCTTTACCACTTAAGATAGGCACTTAAAACTGGAGAGAATTTCTTCCAATCCAAATTGACGCTTATCATTGGTGCAGTCATGAGCCACCATATACAGTTGGCTGCACCCTGTACTCTCTGTGGCATCTGGAAGGACTTGTTCCACATCTGGAATGACTTGATCCAGTATTCAAATGTAGTGCACATTAGCCTTCTTCCCCTCCCTAGTAACAATATCCCTAAGGAACTCTATTACCTGCCTAACATTCTATCTCCTAACTACAAGTAAACCCACCCTCTGTGATAGCTCATATCTTGCAGGCTAGTCGGTGACCTCAGGACAAGCGACAACATTTGGCTCAGGAAAATTGTCTGGCACAGATAGTGCCTCAAACTTGTTGTTAAGATGAACCAGGGAGGCCTCTTTATTGGTCTCCTGGGAGATTATCTCGCAGATCAGGGCATCACAGCAGAGTGTTGTCTCTTCAGGGTTGATATTGAATTAATACTTTCCCATGCCCTTTTCCTGATCTTCGTTCATGTTAGCCTTTGACCAAAGATCAAGGCTGGTTATATGTGGTCATTACTGTCATACCTTATTTTACTAATCCTACTTGTTGCTTCTGATGTCAGCGATTCAACCACACCCTTCAGTTGTGCTGTCTCTAATGACCACAATGTTGATGGGACGTTAAACCCTGAGCTTCCTTCCCCACTGCCAAATCTATTACCTGTGGCAGGGATGCCCATCAGTGTAGTTGCAAGAGAGAAGTTCACTGGCAGAATGCTTCGAAAATGCAACAGCTCCACCAAAGAGGCTGCCTACATCACACTTGTGCATTCTCTCTCTGTTGCCCAGTGTGGGACCCTCACCAGATGGGACTGACAGAAGACATTGAGAAGGTTTAGAGAAGGGCAGCTCGTTTTGCGTTTTGTTTTATCATGATACGGGGGGGGGGGGGGGGGGAGGGAAAGCGTCACAGAAATGTTGCACGATTTGAGGTGGAAATCATTTAAAAGAATGATGTTATTCGTTGTGGCAAGATCTATTTGTGAAATTTCAATCACTGACTTTTACTTCTGAATGTGAAAATATTTTGCTAGCACCCACCTACATAGGAAGACATGACCATTCCAATAAAATAAGAGAAATTAGATCAAAAAACGGAATGATTCAGGTGTTCTTTCTTCCCGCGCGCTATTAGAGAATGAAACAGTAGAGAAAGGTTATGAAAGTGGTTACTGAACCCTCTGCCAGGCACTTAAATGTGATTTGCAGGGTATCAATGTAGATGTAGAGAAGCTCAATATTGTGGTATGCGCTTTTGTTAAGATTCTGAGAGCGTAAGTTTCATGAAGAGCTAACCAATGTATTGCTCCCTCATTCTTATATCTCGTGAAGCAATCACAAGGATAAAATTAGAGAGATTAGGGCATTTTGCATTTTTCCTGCAAAACTATATGCGACTGTAACAGGAGGAAGTGACATTAGTACACAAAGTACCCTCTGCCACCCACTGTTACGCGGCTTGTGGAGATGTAGATACTTGTCATGTGCAGGAACTCCATAAGTGGATTGATATGGCAGAACAACAAAAATTTAACATCACCAAAATTGTTATGGATTACACATCTTGCCAGTTTGTTATCAGCTGGATGCTGTGACATTACTATAGACATTGTTCCATTTTAAATTCACTCTCTGGCATTTGTGATGTCACTTCCATCATTATGGGGTCACCATTGTGTATATTTTAACAAGAATATGGGAATATTTCCCAAATAAAAACTGTGGCCATAATGATTATTCATTAGGTTTTTTATTGCACACACTAACTCATAACAAATTAGTAAATACAAAGTATGTAAAAACTATTGATAATAAACTAGCTACGAAACCAGTGATTCATTTTTTTTCTCTTGACTCAGCTACTTGCACAGGAACCGATGTTGCCACTACGAGTAATTTTACATTCACACCACAAATTGATTTGTAAATGTGTGATTTGAGTTAGTAATTCCTACCCATACATACACACATTATAATAATATAAATTCTTCTACTGGAATGGAAAAAAGTGATCAATTGTAGAACTTTTTCAGCTTATTTTTAGGTTTCTCTTTGACATCTGACAAACATTCTATATCACTGCTTAAGTAATAAAAAATTTTTGTTGCAGCCTTGTGACCCTCTTTTTATTCTAAATAGTGCCATCATGTGAAGTGATTGTCAGTTTTTTTTTTTTTTTTTTAGTTTTGTATAAAAATAAAGATTGTTTGACTTACCCAATGCACAGGCTCGCTGATAGACACAAAAAACACACATGAAAACACACACAAACATTCAAGCTTTTGCAAACTAGTTGCTTCTTCAGGCAGAGTAGGGAAGGAGAGGGAAAAGGAAATGATGAGGGTTTTAAGGCAGTGGGTAAGGAGTCATTCCAATCCCGAGAGAGGAAAGACTTACCTTGGGGGAAAAAAGGAAGGTAAACAAACACACACACACACACACACACACACACACACACATATATATATATACACATGCAAACACACCTAGGCAGACATATTGTAGAAAGCTTGGAATGACTCCTTACCCACTCCCTTAAAACCCTCATCATTTCCTTTTCCCTCTCCTTCCCTACTCTGCCTGAAGAAGCAACTAGTTTGCTAAAGCTTGAATGTTTGTGTGTGTTTTCATGTGTGTTTTTTGTGTCTATCAGCGAGCCTGTGCATTGGGTAAGTCAAACAATTTTTATTTTTATACATATTTTTTTCCACCAGGAAAGCTTCCTTCTATAATATTTTTTTCATTTTGTAATGATATACATCATTGTTATTTTTGAACTGCAATAGATTGTTTACAACACACTTCATGGTGGAATAAATAAATAGGCTGTGAAGCAGTAGTCAAAATGTCCACGATCATAGGTGAGCAGTGAAGACTTACTTTCTGAAAGACAAGTTATCCCAGAACTTCCATATAATATTGCTGAATGAATAATGCAGTTTGTCTCTCTCAAATGTTGTTGATTCTAATTGGAATTGGGGTCTACTTCACCCACTTGTTGCACTGTATGAAGATCTTATTCATGCAAGTGTGTTATACATATCTATTACACTAATAAAAAGTCATTATTGATTATGACTGTTTTTTGTTTAAGGTCACTACCTGAGAGCATTCTTCAGCAGTTTCATATTAGCTTCTGTGACTTATTCAGTCCTGGTATATTAGACTTTCTGATTTTTACAGAAACACAATTTCATAGCTGTAATGCAGCCAGATGACCACAGCGATAATTAGTCTTCATTTACAGGGTGACTCTGAGAATTGTTGAACAAATAAGAAATTATTTTGTATGCCTTGTCAAATCTGGTTCCCACTAACTCTTCTTTTCATTTGGGACAGATCACTGCGACAATGAAACCCGGATTTGTTCCACCGACAGAGACACTGGAAAAATCTTTGGAAACAAGTGCTCTTGATGTTACGAAGGAAAGTGATGCATCACCTGGTACTGATGTACTGGGAAGTAATTCCTGCCAAGAAAAAAGTGGGCAGTATTCAAATCTACATTATCATTGAATAAATTTTTTATGGATGAATATATGTTTAAAAATTGTAAATTTGTTTTCAGAAACTATACAAAATCAAGAAAGCAATGACAATACACCGAGTGAGTATCCTGATGATGATTCTACTGACCTTAATGTTAACATAACAGATGAAGAAAAAGAGCGATTAGCACTAGGTAAGAAAATGATACATAAATTTATTTAGGGAAAACACCAATCGATTTTAGTTATCTGAGAAAGGATTTGCAACATCAGGTCATTATTTGTTACAGTAAATCAGTAAAATGTATAAAATAAAGAAAGACCCCCCCCACACACAAAGTTAATTACAGGGGGTATACAAAAAATATGAACTAGTAACATAGATACAGTATGTGTTAGTACGGAATTGGCCCACCATTGGCTGTGACACAGCTCCAATTTTTCAAGGAACAGATTCGTAAAGTGTATTTAACTGAATATTATCCATTCACATACTGAAACATCCGCCAATTACTTAAGTGATGTTGGAGCTGAAAATATAGTTCTCTTCCTCTCTCTCTCTCTCTCTCTCTCTCTCTCTCTCTCTCTCTCTCTCTCCCCAATAATCCTCTTAACAGTTCAATTAAGTTGAGACTTGACAGTCGTACTGTGCAGGGGAGATGTTTGATAATTTTTGATGCTGCCTACTATGTACGAGTACCCGGATTCAAATCCCAGCTGGTGCAAAAATTTTAATTCAATGCCTTTTCTTGTGTTCAATGCCTTTGATATATTGAGAAGTAATATGTCTCTGTAGGTTGAATTATTGGTGTACAAAGTACACTTTAAGCTTTTTGCCTGTGTGTGTTGGCACATTATAATTTTGGTATATGGCAGTGTTTTGTTTGCTGTATGTTAGTAATTGTAAGTACCGTAGTTTGTTGTCGAGGATGGTCAGATATTCATTCACAGTTACGTGATGAATAAGGATAATGATAGATGCAGTTGAATACCATAAATTAGATGAGGCCTGCTCAGTGATCTGCTCGAGTGAGCTGGCTCTCGCGACAGTAGTGAGTTGTCGGCCGGCTTTCAGCGGCTGGTGGCAGCAAATGAGTCTTGAGAGGAGTGAGGAATCCCATAACAACAACAACAACAACAACATCGCAACGAAGAACTGTAATTCCATAGCCACTAATGTCATGTTCTTTGGAGATTAACATTTCTCGGTGCCTGAATGATCCATTCTGTGGTGAAGTGGGGAACATGATACAGCTAAGAAATATACTTTGCAGGACTAATTGAGACATATAATATTGATAACATACTTACTGCTGTCCACCTAACCTTTGTAACCTCCTAGTTCATCCTATGAAATCCCCAAAACCACATTTCCTACCCTCCGGCTCAACCCATGTTGGACCACACCAACTTACATAACTTATAATTGCAAATTGTTTTTATTCATACCTTGAAGGTAAAATACATTATATCAAAGAATATTACTTATTTTCTTTTTTACTAAAGTATCAATAATATCCGGAATCAGTTTTGAGCGTTGCAAATTCGGAGGCAAGCTTGAAAATTCACATCTGACAGTCAGCCTCTGTGGTTAGATTTCTTTCTCTTCATTGCAGAAAAAAGCTGCTCACAACAGTACATGGATCCAAGCATTGATGTAATCATGGCTGCAGACTTGTTAAGTTGTGGGAACTTTTTATAAAACACCAGCACACTAATTTTGTTATTAAATTTATGACATAACTGTCTCTCTCACTGTAGGTTCTCAATTGGCAATGTTTGAGAGAGTGACTGAGGATAAAATTCGTTGTACGACTCACGTCCCTCATGTTCACACCCTTAGAACATAAATTGTCCTGCTGCTGAATGCAGTGAATATCAAAACTCTGATGTGGAACGGGGATTTTAGCAACAAAACAAAAATTTCATCCAGCCGTAGCCACTGCACCATCTGTAACCACAGAAATAAGATTGTGTCATTTCAGGCTCATATTATCAACACTTTCTTGCCAACACATGCTAAAATATCTGACCCTAGTGTAGTGCCTTTCATTGCAACTAATTCAATTAGTTCTTCTGTAAAAACAAGACTACTAATGACTCTCCATATGTAATGAAGAGAGCACAAGCATTTTCGAAACAGATTTGTTAACAGCAAATATTAATTATGTGTAAGGAAGACCTTTCTGAAGGCATTTGTGTGGAGTGTTGCCTTTTGAGAGTGAGACATGAATGATAAACAGTGCAGACAAGAAGAGGATAGTCTTTTGAAATGTGGTGCTACAGACGAATGATGAAGATTGGGTGGGTGGATCGCATAACTAATGAGGAAGTACTGAACAGTATTGGGGAGAAAAGGAATTTCTGGCATACGTAGACTAAAAGAAGTGATATATATATATATATATATATATATAAAAGGAAGGTAAACAAATACACACACACTCAGACATATCGAAACGCAAGCACACCTAGACAGACATTTGTGAAAAGCAAAGAAGTTGGACAGAGATACCAATTGAGGCAGAGGCTCTGTCCACAGAACCCAGGCAAAGATGCTAAAGATAGTAGGCGGGAATTTGAGTTAGCGGAGATTGAGACCAGGTGGGCAACGGGAGGAAAGAATAAGCTGAAGGGCAAGTTCCCATCTCCGGAGTTCTGAAAGGTTGGTGTCGGTGGGAAGTATCCAGATAACCCGGACGGTGTAACACTGCGCCAAGATGTGCTGGCCGTGCACCAAGGCATGTTTAGCCACAGGGTGATCCTCATTACCAACAAACACTGTCTGCCTGTGACCGTTCATGCGAATGGACAGTTTGTTGCTGGTCATTCCCACATAGAACGCTTCACAGTGCAGGCATGTTAGTTGGTAAATCACGTGGGTGCTATCGCAAGTGGCTCTGCCCTTGATCGTGTACACCTTCCGGGTTACTGGACTGGAGTAAGTGGTGGTGGAAGGGTGCATAGGGCAGGTTTTACAACGGGAGCGGTTGCATGGGTAGGAGCCAGAGGGTAGGGAAGGTGGTTTGGGGGTTTCATAGGGATGGACTAGGAGGTTACGAAGGTTAGGTGGGCGGCGGAAAGACACTCTCGGAGGAGTGGGGAGGATGTCATTAAGGATGGATCTCATTTCAGGGCAGGATTTAAGGAAGTCGTATCCCTGCTGGAGAGCCACATTCAGAGTCCGCTCCAGTCCCGGAAAGTATCTGGTGACAAAAGGGGCACTTCTGGGATTCTTCGGTGGAAGGTTCTGGATTTGGAGGAATGAGGAGGTGGCTCTGGTAATTTGCTTCTGAACCAGATCAGGAGGATAGCTGCGGGATGTGAAGGCTGTTATTAGGTTATTGGTGTACTGGTTCAGGGATTCGGGACTGGAGCAGACTCTTTTGCCACGAAGACCTAAGCTGTAGGGAAGGGAACGTTTGATATGGAATGGATGGCAGCTGTCATAATGGAGGTACTGTTGTTTGTTGGTAGGTTTGATGTGGACGGATGTGTGAAGTTGGCCGTTGGACAGATGGAGGTCGACATCAAGGAAAGTGGCATGGGATTTGGAGTAGGACCAGGTGAATTTGATGGGACCAAAGGAGTTGAGGTTGGAGAGGAAATTCTGGAGTTCTTCTTCACTGTTGGTCCAGATCATGAAGATGTCGTCAATGAATCTGTACCAAACTTTGGGTTGACAGGCTTGGGTTTCCAGGAAGGCTTCCTCTAAGCGTCCCATAAATAAGTTTGCATACGAGGGGGCCATCCTGGTTCCCATGGCTGTTCCCTTTAGTTGTTGGTATGTCCGGCCCTCAAATGTGAAGAAGTTGTGGGTTAGGATGAAGCTGGCTAGGGTATTAAGGAAAGAGGTTTTAGGTAGGGAAGTGGGTGGTCGGCGTGAAAGGAAATACTCCATCGCAGCGAGGCCCTGGGCATGTGGGATATTTGTGTATAAGGAGGTGGCATCAATGGTTACAAGGATGGTTTCAGGAGGTAACAGGCTGGGTACGGATTTCAGGCGATCGAGGAAGTGGTTGGTGTCTTTGATGAAGGATGGGAGACTGCACATGATGGGTTGAAGGTGTTGGTCTATGTAGGCAGAGATTCGTTCTGTGGGGGCTTGGTAACCGGCCACAATTGGCCGGCCTGGATGATTAGGTTTGTGAATCTTAGGAAGTAGGTAGAAGGTAGGGGTGCGGGGTGTCAGTGGGGTCATGAGTTTGATGGACTCGGGTGAAAGGTTTTGTAGGGGGCCTAAGGATCTGAGAATTCCCTGAATCTCTGCCTGGACATCAGGAATATATTGATTCCAAATTGATGATACAAATATTATAGGGGAAAACATTCCTGGTAGGAAAAATTTATATATAAAAATAGAGGAGGTTTACTTACCAGTTGAAAAAGCACAGGTACATTGATAGACAGACAAAAACACACACAAATGCTGAGCTTTCGCAGCCTTATGTTGCCTCTTCAGAAAAACAGCAGGGAAGGAGAGGGAAAAGGAAAGGATGCGGGTATTAAGGGAGTGGGTGAGGTGTCATTCTAATCCTGGGAGAGGAAAGACTTACCTTGGGGGAAAAAGGACAGGTAAACAAACACACACACTCACACACATATACATGCACACACACCTAGGCAGACGTATATAAAAAGCAAAGAAGTTGGACAAAGATGCCAATCAAGGCAGAGGCTATGGCCAGAGATCAGAGGCAAAGATGATGTTGAATGGTGGGCGAGACTTTGAAATTAATGGGAATTAATGGGAAGAGGGAATATGCTGAAGGGCAAGTTCCCATCTCCGGAGTTTTGAAAGGTTGGTGTTGGTGGGAAGTATCCATATAATCCGGAGATGTGCCTAGATGTGCTGGCTGTGCACCAAGGCATTAACAGAAAACACTGTCTGCCTGTGTCCATTCATGCAAATGGACAGTTTGTTGCTGGTCATTCCCACATAAAAGGATTCACAGTGCAAGCATGTCAGTTGGTAAATCACATGGGTGCTATTGCAAGTGGCTCTGTCCTTAATCGTGTACAACTTCTGGGTTACAGGACTGTAGTAAATGGTGGTGGGAGGGTGCATTGGGCAGGTTTTCCATCGGGGGCAGTTACATGGGTTGGAGCTGGAGGGTAGGGAATGTGGATTTGGGGATTTCATGGGATGAACTAGGAGGTTACGAAGGCTAGGTGGGCAGCAGTAAGACACTCTTCGTGGAGTGGGAAGGATGTCATGAAGGATGGATCTCATTTCGGGGCAGTATTTAAGGTAGTTGTATTCCTGCTGGAGAGCCATATTGAGAGTCTGATCCAGTCCCAGAAAGTGTCCGGTGACATGGGGAACTTTTGGAGTTCTTCTATGGAATGTCTGGGTTTGGGGGGAATGAGGAAGTGGCCCTGGCAATTTTCTTCTGGAGGGTAGCTGTGGGATATGAAAGCTGTTATCAGGTTATCTGTGTACTGGTTTAAAGACTTAAGCTGTAGGGAAGGGACCGTTTGATGTGGAGTGGATGGCAGCTGTCATAATGGAGATACTGTTGTTTTTTAGTGGGTTTGATGTGTATGGACGTGTGAAGCTGGCCATTGGATGGATGGAGGTCGACATCGAGGAAAGTGTCATGGGATTTGGAATAGGACCAGATGAATCTGATGGAGCCAAAGGAGTTGATGTTGGAAAGGAAATTCTGGAGTTGTTCTTCACTGTGAGTCCAGATCATGAAGATGTCATCAATAAATCTATACCAAACTTTTGGTTGACGGGCTTGGATATCCAAGCTTCCTCTAAGTGTCCCATAAATAAATTGGTCTACATGTGGGCCATCCTGTTTCCAATGACTGTTCCCTTTAGTTGTTGGTATGTCTGACTCTCACTAGTGAAGACGTTGTGGATTAGACTGAAGCTGGCTGGGGTAATAAGGAAAAAGGTTTTAGGTAGGGTTGCAGGAGGTCGGCGTGAAAGGAAATACTCCATTGCAGCGAGGCCCTGCACGTGCAGGATGATTGTCTATAAGGAAGTGGCATCAATGGTTACAAGGATGGTTTTTGGAGGTAACAGATTGGGTAAGGATTTCAGGTGATCGAGAAAGTGGGTGGTGTCTTTAATGAAAGATGGGAGACTGCATGTAATGGGTTGAAGGTATTGGTCTACATAGGCAGAGCTTCATTCTGTGGGTGCTTGGTAATCAGCCACAGTGGAGTGGCCTGGATTACTAGGTTTGTGAATTTTAGGAAGTAGGTAGAAAGTGGGTTTGCACAATTCGGTGGGGTCATGAGGTTGATGGAGTTGGGTGAAACGTTTTGTAGTGGGCCTAAAGTGTTGAGGATTCCTTGAAGCTCAGCCTGGACATCAGGAATGGGATTGCCTTGACAAACTTTGTGTTTGGTATTATCTGAAAGCGGACACAGTCTCTCAGCCACATACTCCAGCTGATAAAGTACCATGGTTGTGGGTCTCTTGTCGGCAAGGAGATCGATTATGGAATGGTCAGCCTTCAGATCATGGATAGCCCGGGCTAATAGAGCTGAAGGCTATGACTAAGCATGCCTTGGTGCACAGCCAGCACATCTTGGCACAGTGTTACACAGTTCGGATTATCTGGATACTTCCCGCCGACACCAACCTTTCAAAACTTCGGAGATGGGAACTTGCCATTCAGCATATTGTCGCATTGCAATGGAAGTAGGCTTGACTTCGAAGGCAACTAAACATGGTACTTATACTGAAAGCACGTTTATTATGAACTCAACATACACGCAGCACTGACTGCCTCTCAGGCAGAGTGCTCTGCTATTTATACACAGACAGAATTTACCAGAAATTAGAAGAACAGTTAACATAAGAAACAAGTAGAATTTACAAGTGATCATAAGAAAGATGTAGAACCTTCTGGAATTGTAAATTACAAAGAAATAAATTTTTGCCGGTGGGCGGGATTGAACTGGCGACCTCCTGCTCCGCAGTCCGTGACGCTATCCACTGCGCCACGCCGGCAGTTGGCGTTCGTGGTCTCTTGCGGCAATATTCTCTCTTCCCATTGCCCACCTGGTCTCAACCTCCGTTAATTTCAAATTCCCGCCCACCATTCAACATCATCTGTGCCTCTAATCTCTGGACAGAACCTCTGCCTAGACTGGCATCTCTGTCCAACTTTTTTTTTTTTACTTACGTCTACCTTGGTGTGTATGCATGTGTATAAGTGTGTGGGTGTGTGCGTTTGTTTACATGTCCTTTTTCCCCCAAGGTAAGTGTTTCCTCTCCCAGGATTGGAATGACTCCTCACCCACTCTCTTAAAACCCGCATCCTTTCCTTTTCTCTCTCCTTCCCTGCTCTTTTTCTGAAGAAGCAGCCTAGGGTTGCGAAAGCTCAGCATTTATGTGTTTTTATTTGTGTGTCTGTATATATAGTGGAAACAAAGAATAATTTAGTTACAAACTATGCTGTGCCTACACGTTTTCAACATGTAAACTTCACTACAGATATTCGGAATTTTGTTGTGACTTGATCTTTAATATGCCTGCCTTCCGTCTTGATGATTATTGCGCAGATGAATATTGAAATTCTGCACGACTTGCTGGAGTGTCAGAACACTGATGCTTTCAACGACCTAACTGAATGTTGTCAGTTCAGCAATGGTTTTGGGATTATTGCTGTACACCTTGGCTTTAATATAGCCCCACATGGCTCCTCCAGGACCAAAACACTCTTCTGCTTTGATAGGGTCAAGCTCCATTGTGCACGAACCACATCTTGTCGAAATCAGGATGACTTTGGATGATGGGATGAAATTATCTTCCAACACCTCCGTGTACCATTTGATAGCAATATGCCATCAGGGAATACCGCACCCTTTATTCTGTAACTGTTCATTGCACATCACACCGTCACCTGTTGAGGGGAAGAGACTTGCTAATTGACTAAATACAGATTGTCCATGCCTCAAATGCACCAATTTTGCTTATTGATGAACCCATCCAAATGGAAGCATGCTCTGTCCCCAAACCAAACCTTATTTGCATGCGCATACTAATTCACATCATGTACTGTAGACATCCATAGAGTTTGAACGACATAACACAAACTTTTCAGAAGTCAGAATGATTTTATTTAATAAGTTCAACAATTGTCACCCTTCATATAAGGAGCATTCAAAAACAAATAAGCCAGAGGCATAGTTCCAGAAACCAGTACGTGTATGTTAGAAGAATTGACCCTGGCTGTTGAGACACTTGTCCCATTGTGACACAAAGCAGTGAATGACTGTCTCATAAAATTCCCAGAACTGCGATGTGAACCAGTTCTGTATGTACAGCTGGTCGTCGTTGTCTGAGATGAAGCATTTGCCCCGTCAGAGCCTTTATAAGGGGTCAAAAAACGGTGTAATTACAGGAAGAGGGCTCAGGACTGAATGGAGGGTGGCCAAGAATCTCACACTTGAATTTTTGCAGGCGTGCTGTAACTGTGTTGGCCATATGAGGCTTTGCATTGTCGTGGAGCAGAAAGACCCCATGGATGAGATTGCCTGGTCTTTTTAATTTAATCAATTGGTGAGTGGTGATCAAGGTTTGCAAGTAAAGTTGGGTGTTCCCTATTATCCTGTGCTGCAGGACATGAAACAGTAGGGGCATCTTGGTCAAAGAACGACATCAGCATAATCTTTCCTGCACTAATTTGGATGGCTTTTATTGTGGCGGTGGCCCTGAATGCTTCCACTGGAGACTTTGTAATTTTGATTCTTGTTTGAAGTCATGACACCATGATTCATCTCCAGCCACCAGTCATGCCAGGAACACCTTCCCTTCTTGAGCATAGTCCTGGAGATGAGCAAGATGTTGCGCCACTCATCATGCTTTCTGGTGTAGTTGAGACTGGGGGGCACCAATTGGGCACAATTTTGTGCAAGTGGACTTGTTCTTTCATTATGTTGTGAACACTTCTGACATTCAATCCGACATTGACGGCTATGGCTTTGACTCTCACTCGTTGGTACTGATTAATGAGTACTACCAGCTGGACGAAGTCATTGGTAATGCAGTGTGTTGTTCCAGACTGTGCGTCATCAACCCTTCCTTCCCTGAAGTGCTTGTGCCATGCTTTGACTCTTGAAAAGCACATTCAGCATTTGCTGTACACATGTGACATTTGTCGATGAATGTCCGTTCTTCATCCTTGTTCTGCTGCCAGAAAAATAACAACACCTCTTTGCTCTTCTTTGGACCCCTTCATGTCACTGTTTCCAATGTGACTAGCAGTGTTGGATGATTGATGCATGCTGCTGCTAGCTTTTATAGTCACCAGACATGCATGTGTGCCCTCTGTCTACAGGCTGTGAACTTACACACCCTAGTCAGAACCACTACTCATTACACATGCCACGATATTACACTCCTGAGATCGGTTTGCACATTCCAAACTGTGGCTCATTTCTTTTTGAATGCCCATTATATATTAAAAAAAAGTCCCTCAGCATTATTTGAAATTATAACTTGCAGCACACCTCCTGGTAACATACTCATGCCCTGGGGATGTTTGGAATCAGTATTAATTTCAAAGTTCTAATGGATCATAAGAAATTCTTTTTGTCTATCACTTTCAAGTGAGGGCACACATGGGCAACTGGTTAAATGGTGTGAATCTTGGTACCTTATTGCTGCTTTCAATAAGTTAATCTCATCTTTGGAGATCTTCCTTAGTACAAATAGTTCCATTAAATATTGCAGTTTATGCAGTATTCTACATTGAATTCTAGATGAAACTGAATCTCGGACTATATTCTTCACTGAGTCAGCTTTCTCTGTTATGAAGCTGTGATAGGGCTGAAGTATGAGCAAAGCTGCGTATCTTTTATAATGAAGTGGCAAGGGAACAAGTAATTTTATGTGAGGGAAGATGTTTGTTGAGGTCACTGTAGATGTGTATAGACATTCCTATGAAATACCAATAATGTCAGAATCAATATTAATAACCAGTTCATTAACTTTATCTCTGATACCCTGTATATTTTGATGAAAAATATTAATTCCCTTATTACTTGGATTCTTAGACTTCATCAAAGGTGGTTCCTTTCTTAGAGGGACTTTCTTTAAGCAGGAATACCTATCGGCTGTCCTCAGTCTAAAAAAAAGAAAAATAAAAAAAAAGAAGCCCTAACACCAATTACTACAGGAATCTTTCCATGAGTGACACCCCCACCTACTACTACACTCTCACCTATGAGCATTGCCAACCTCCCCTTACTATACCTATTGAGGTGCAGATCATGCCTAGTGAAATCCGACCTTTGGATAGTCTCAACTGGCACCACTGCAATGCGATCCTTGCCCTTTGTCATCACCGCCTCCTCAAGCCCCATGTTAACACGCCTGACAGCTGTATTACGACAAGGCCTATCGTAACGCTGAAACAACTGCACGAAATGCACATTTGTGCCACCAGTTTGAGTTGCTATCCTTTCCAGATCACCACCTATATCATATTCCCCATCCCTATCAAGACTATTCTCGGACCCACCTGATCCTCTTTTCTGAAATTCCTACATAAGTCCCCTATGTTACAAGTAACCTGAGCTAACCCTGCACTAGGCTTCACTATGCTGGCGACCTGGTACTCACTCCCAAGTACTTCCTGCAACTGTTGGCCAACACCTCTGCCATGAGAACTGCCTAACAGCAGAACCTTCTTCTTCCTAAGAGACCTCTCTACAGATTTCGGCTTCCTAACAGCTGAGGTTTGCTGCGTACTTCCTACACCTACAGCTACAGGACGTTCATCTCTACTCAACTCTGACAGTTGTTCAAACCTATTTGCAACTTGCAACGTGAAGCTATCAGAATACCTCCTCCTAGCTACCTTCTTGCCAACTGCCAGTTCCCATTCCCCAGCCCCCCTTCCCCTCCTCAGCCTACCTAGTTCCTCTTCAGCATTTTTCAACTGCACTTGAAGGGCACAGATCAAACACTCCTACTCCTCTATCATCTTATTCCTGCTGCAAATCCTACAATTCCAGGAGAGAACCTCACCACAATGCCCATTGGCTTTTCCACTGCATTCCCCCCCCGATGAAAATACTTACCACAAATCCCACACTGCAGCCCACTATGCACGACCCTACGACAGAGCCCACACTTTTCACTCGTGGTAAAATTTCAAAATTATGTGTTAAGAAAAACTAGACGTCTACGTCATGTAAGTTACGTTTCTACAAAACAATGAGGAAGTACCTCTTAACTACAGCAATCAACAAATCTCAGTCTCTACAAATCAAGTAACAACAACAACTAATACTACAACTACTAGTATCAGAAAAGAGCAAATAACACTGCCACAAAAACTGTAGACTGTTGCTTATATAAACAAGTTCAAATTCAAGTGTCAGTAATAAACTAACTAAACACAGCGAGAGTACAAGAGTTATCAAATACCGCAACGGAAAGTTTCCCAACCGCAATTACGTCAAAAACAGCAAGAAGACACCAGTCGAAAATTACTAAATTTTATTAAATAACTAGTGTGGTAACACCAACTGACATCTACTAATGTTAATAATTTAACTACAATACACAAACACTTATTGGAACATAGCTTTCGGATACCGCTACAGCTGGAACCACTCACCACCAGATGTGAACAAAGCAGTAAGACGTTGATGCCGGCGCACACGCGAACACAAGTAACACCACTTAAAGCAAATACGGTACAACAAACGCTAAAATAACTGACGAACCTCAACTAGAACACCTCTAGATTGAATATTATCACGAATAACAGTTAAAATAATTATATTAATCCTAAGATTATATTAAAAAAAAAAATCGAGAGTGACGTGCACAGCAGTCCAGCACTTGTGACGTCACGCCAAAGGACCACAGACTTAAAACTGCCTCATTAAATTTAATACATTGCTCACAAAAAGTGGTTAAAAGATCTCTGACATCGATGACTGTGATAGGGTGGAGATGTTTGAGGCTCACATGTGATCTGTTGGCAAAATTATACATCATTGCCCATGTAAATTTCTGTCCCAGCCAGCCATTTAGATATTTAACTATTTCACAGAAAGTATTGAGCATGTATGTAATGTTATTTGTCTGCAGAGTTGATGTTTGTGCAGGTGTTATCGGCGTATGAACAGAAGTGCCTCACACTTGTTGACTTTTACTTTAATATGTCATTGGACAAACCAAGATTCAACAGTATTGACAGGCTCTGGTCGCCAGACAGTTTTTGTATAACTATATTTAGAGGTGTCTGGTGTGGTGAGAGGACTTTGGAAATAGGCTACACTGATGCTCGTCCAGGCATTGTTGGCAGTTGTTGTCATTGAGAAAACGTATCAACCTCCATGGTTTGGGTCTAGTGGTGCTATCTTTAAACTGTGGCTAGAACAAAAATGCATTGCTAATGTGCTTCATTAAACATATGGTATGCTCTCACCTGAAGTGCTGCACATGAGGTGATGTAAGGTTGTGGGAGCTGCTTGATCACTTGCTTTCCTATGTACTGTACTGTCTGTAAGATAGTTATTTCACACAAACACTGTATGTGACTGTTGTGCTTTCTAGTAATGAGTGAAATGTTCCCAGTACTGAAATGTTGTTGAAAGAGGAAAAAAAAAGTTACTGTACTATAGTGTCTGTTAGAATTAAGTCATATGCCTTGTGTTTTTTTTTGTACACTTATTAAATTAATATTGCTGACATAGCTTTGATTAAAGGAGAAATTGATTGCATTTGGCTAGAAGTTTATATGTCTTGAGACAAACAGCTACTTCAATTTGCTTTTACAAGTGCTTGCATGGTTAAGAATGAGTTTTAATCATTGATGTTCACTTCAGTATGGCCAGAAAGAAAGGGTGACAACTACTGCAAATAAAGAACTGCACCCATACACAGATTATTTAATACGGAGTGGACAGCAATTTTTCAACCAAGCAAAGACAGAAGTGAAGTTGTTTCAAATGTAAGTTTAAAGAGAAAGAAAGCTGCAGAATCAAAGCACTACTCATTAGCCATGGGTGACAGCACTGACCTTAATTGATACTGCGTATCGATCTAGTTTTTATTCATGGTGCTGGTAGTAATTCCAGTATCACAGAATAATTGGCAGAATTGTGTTCCATAAAAGGGTGAATAGCTGGTAATCTCTACTGTAGAAAAGAACTGTGTTTGACTTTCGAAAATATTGTGGCTATTTGCACCAATTGAGCACCTTCTTTGTGCGGAGAGATGGTTGATGTTGTATCACTACTGTATTAATATGCAAGAAAAACAACAAACACATTCCACATTACTGAGAATCAGAAAATGTAATGTGGTAAAGTCCTGGGATAGGATTGTGTCTACTACGGTTTATGTGATCAATTACACCTGATCAAGAGGTTTAAACACCCAAAATCTTGTGGACGTCTTGAAGAAACAGTGGGCACCAAATTCCGAGTTGTATTTTTTCATAGAGATGTTTGCTGACTAAGTTGCAGGAAAGTATTATGTGCTGTTTTACACCAAGAGAGGAAATAGTTTTATGGGAAAAAAATCAAAAGGAGTTGTATCCAAAAAAACTGACCTGACCTGAAAAATGAAAGCTTGAATTAACTAAATTTTTTCACTCATATGATGATCAACTTAACTCAAAAGTACAAGGAAAATCACCATTCATTTTCCATCAGTTGACAACCGAATGTGCTTTCAAAATGACACTTGTCCTCTTCAATAACCAATTGTTGAAAGGAAACGTGATCCATTTTTCAAAGACCTCAGATAACTTGTGTGCTAGGAAAGATATTTTCTCAAAAAGTCGATCAATGAACTAAAGAATTCGACAAGAGCTTTGCCTTATCAGATGATAGGAAAGATGTTCAAGATTATTGACTATCCTTTTTTTGTAATTCTAGAAAAATTACCCATGGATTGGTGATTATAAGAATTCATTGTTCTCCAGTCTATAAAATGAAATACAGAAACTGAGGTGCTCTTGACTTCTGTAAAATCCCAGAAAAATAAATGTGATAATCTAAGAAACACATGTTTTATAGTACTTACATATATGGACAAACATTTTCTGCCTTAGAGTTATATAAAAGCAAGTTCACTCTTGTGTAACTGACAAACATTCAGGACACATACTAAGAAGAGGAAGATGAGGTAGGAGATAAAATACTTTGAGAAGAATTTGACAGAGCATTAAAAGATTTGAATAAAAACAAGGCCCCTGGAGTCATCATTCTATCTGGACTGCTGATATCGTTAGGAGACCCAATCATGAAGGAAGTTTTTCCACCTGGTATGCAATATGTATGAAACAGGAGAAAACTCTGTGACTTCAAGAAGAATATAGTAATCTTAATTTCTAAGAAAGCAAGTGCAGACAAATGTGAAAATTACAGATCTATTGGTTCAATAAGTCATGGTTGCAAAATACTAACACGAATTATTTACAGACGAATGGAAAAACTGTTTGGATCAGGCCTTGCGGAAGATCATTTTGGATTTAGGAGAAATGTAGGAACACGCGAGGCAATACTCAAGACTTATCTTAGAAGATAGGTTAAGGAAAGGCAAACCTACATTTTTACCATTTGTAGATCTGGAGAAAGCTTTTGACAATAATGATTGGAATACACTCTTTCAAATTCTGAAATCGGCAGGAGTAAAATATAGGGAACGGAAGGTTACTTACAACTTATACAAACACCAGACAGCAGTTATCAGAGTTGAAGGGCATGAAAGGGATGCAGTAGTTGGGAAGGGAGTAAGATGGGGTTATTGTTTAATCTGTACATTGAGAAAGCTGTGCAGAGATGCAAGGAGAAAGTTGGAGAAGGAATTAAAGTTCAGGGAGAAGAAATAAAAACCTTGTGGTTTGCTGATGACATAGTAATTCTTTCAGAGACAGCAAAAGACCTGGAAGAGCAATTAAACGGAATGAACAGTGTCTTGAAAGAAAGGTATAAGATGAACATTAAAAAGAGTAAAATGTGGGTAACGAAATGTAGTGTCAGAAAATGAGGCTAATGTAAAAGGATTTATATTAAGTAATGAGACAATAAAAGTAGTAGATGGGTTTTGTTATTTGGGTAGCAAAATAACTTCTCATGGACGTAGGAAAGAAGATAAAAAATGCAGAATGGCTATGGAAAGAAAAGCATTTCTGAAGAAGTGAAATTTGTTGATATCCAATATTAGCTTAAATGTTAGGAAGTCCTTTCTGAAAGCATTTGTCTGGAGTGTAGCATTGTATGGGAGTGAGACGTGGACAATAAGCAGGTAAGAGGAAAGATAAAGCACCTTTTGAAATGTGGTGATATAGATGAATGCTAAAGATTAGATGGGTAGATCACGTAACTAATGATGAGGTGTTCAACAGAATTGGGAAGAAAAGGATTTTATGGCATATCCTGAGTAAGAGAAGTAATAGGTTGGTGGGACACATTCTGAGACATCAAAGAATCATCAACTTAGCACTAGAAGGAAGAGTGTGGGGTAAAAATTGTAGAGGGAGACCAAGTGACAAATACAGTAAGCAGTTTTAAAAGGATGTAGGTTGCCATTCTTATTCTCAGATGAAGAGAATTGTAAAGACAGGGCAGGTAGCATGGAGAGCTGTATCAAATCAGTCTGCAGACTGAAGACCACAACAAAAACATTAGAAACTTCAATGCCACATGTGATTCCTGACGAAAATCTTATAGCTGACATGAAATGCTATTTGTAGCATTAACATTTTGATTCAGTTTTTTTATCTTTTTATACTATTTTCAAAGGAATACTTAGTCATGTTAATATGCTACTAAAATATGCATTGCTCACTGTTATTAAATGTGTCTTTTAATATAAATATTTTGTGAATATATTTTTATTGAAGAGTTCAAAAATAAATGTGTGTAGTTTCACCACATTTTATATCTTTGGTGGCGGCTTATGTTACTTAGCCTGTATCTGCACAGTCTGTCAGCTCTATCTGTGTGACAGTTCAAAAAAAGAATGCATAAAATAATATTTAAAACAATGATGAATATTTATTAATTGTAAAGATTATACTTAAGACAATGGGCCAAGAAATCTTTTGTGATCCGTATTATAGATTCTAGTTTTGGTTTGGCCCTGGACTGCCCTTGAGTTGTGCAGTCTTGGGCTAGAGAAAAAGATAAAAACTAGTCATTTTTGTGAGAGTTGACAAATTTGTGCAAATTGAAATAAATATGGTTTTAAGAATACCAAAAAAAGTATTAATGATAAATAATAATAGAAATTTCAGCTTGGCGGTATGAATTATTTATTTTAAAAACTTTCGTAATGGTTTTGTGAATTAAATGAATGTCCTCAGTGCAGTTTTAAGTCTAAGGGATTCAGGTACACCAACTGTTTAACTATTAAAATACGTAAGATGACATGTAAATGTGTGCATTATATATTCACCTGTTTTAAAATGTTTGATTTTAATTTCTAATTCACTGCAAAATTTTTCAGAAACATCAAATCCATCAGTGGCAGCAGCTGCAATAGGAGCAGCAGCTGCAGCAGTGGTGTCAGATAGTACTACTGCATCCCCAGTGCCACCACAGCAATCTCAAACACTCAGCAACAAACCATTTTTGGAAATGATTTTCAACACCCTCCAGTGTTCGGAAAATGATTATTCTGCCCTGTTTGCACTTTGTTTGCTTTATGCATTGGGCCACAATCAGGGTGAGATGTTTGTGCTATATTCCTTAATCTGACTTTCCAGATTAAATAGTGTATGTGCAATAAGGTGTGTTGTGCTGCCTTAAGTATTGCACTGCTTTTGATCACTTGTTTGGAATAGTAAACCATATAACCAATTGTCTAGTACTTGTGACGTGCATTGTCTGCAGGTACATTGTAGAGTGCTGTAGAGAGAATTTTTATGATTGGTGTGTTATAAAAATAGAAACTGCATGAATGCCTGTTATACATTTTGCACAGATTCAAGGACAGGTTGTCATTGAATAGATCTTGTTTTTAAGGAGAAAGTTAGTAAACAATATCCTTTAGCAAATCTTCTGTGTTATAACCATGAACTTTTTGTTTCACTATTTGTTGATATGTTTTGACACTACTCATCCACAAAATAGCCTTTTTTGTCAAATTATAGTTACATACATGCTGTACTTTTGCCTGTAGAGCCATCAGCATAGAGTTCCATCAGCCGATGAGCATAATTTTGCGAAAAAGTCATCATGTTTGACAGCTCTTTAGTGTTGTGAGAAATTTGCAAATTGGTATTTCCACTCAACTTTCTGTCCTGACTTCAAATATAACATGTAGAAAATGTGCTTCCTCACTGATTTTTTTCCAATTGTTGCTCAAAGTGAGTGCAAAACATGCCCAACAGGTAGCGCCATCCCATTTTCAATCGTTGATATCTCCAGCCTGCAACATTTTTACATCACGATATTTTATTTCGTTATCAATAACATTGATGTTAGACCTAACAATAAATATTAACTTTCTAGCTTGTTTAGTTACTGAGATATGTGGCCCTAGACTTGGTATCTTATATTTATCAAATTTGACCAATATTCCAAGTCGAATATCTCAAAATGATGGTCAACCGATTTTTTTCTAACTGGTCTCATTAGAAAGAGCTGAATTTTATCTTCTAGGCACTTGTTTTTGTTTGATGGTATCTTATGTTTGATGAATAATATTTAGATTCAAAGGTAAGCAACTTTGTTTCGATGCGCGAATCTGATGGTGGACAGTTTCTTACACTGGTCACTAGTGTTTCCAAGGACAACAATGTGATCAGAAGACCATTGTTGAGCTGGACAAAGTCTTTAGAAGTTGTGAATTTTATAGTGAACTTTAAAGTTTTTGTGAGTTCAGATATTTGCGCCCACAGGTGAATGAATATTACTAATGTTTGTGATGAAGTTAGTCAGCTTCATTAGAAAGCACAGTTATTGTACATTCTTATATTTACCATCTCTAGAATCCCAAGACATGGTCAAAATTCTGCCATGCATCCATGTTCAATTGGGTTAGTTAGTGATCCAACAACATAAAACCAAGAACAAACAATAAATACAAAAGTTGTAGGGGTTTTAACTATATGATAGGAAAACTGAAAGAAAAGTTACGTGCAGCAAATTGAGATGAACAGCTACAAATTTTGACACTAGAACCACGAAGCGGGACAATGGAGAAAAACAGCATCCACTTTTAATGTTCCAGCAAATATGGGGAAGACGGCCAGAAAGCTAAAAAAGAAAAAGGGAATTCTTGCTCTGCTTGAAAACAAGCAGGGGAAAAAGATTTTAGACCAAATACAGTCAAAAGTTTTACAATTTTATGATGATGAATATAGCAGTATTTGCCCTGGGGTGAAGGATTGTGTTTCTGTTAGGGTTGAAGAACAGACGACCAAGAAGCAGGAATGACTCTTACTTTGCAACCTGAAAGAATCATTCATCACCAATTGATACCCTAATGGACCTGAAATTGGGTCCCTAAATTCTGCAAATTATGTCCAATATTGTGTGTGCTTGTCGGTTCTTCCAGAACCCATTCAGTTTGTGTTTCTGATGAATTGTACAATGTCAAGCTCATGACAGACGGAAGTCCAATTGAAGAAGATTACAAGTGCATAGTTGGAAAAACTGTCTGTAGCTTAGAATATAAAGACTGCATGCTCCATCGGTTTGAGAAGTGTCCTAGTAAAGAAGCTTTAGAATTATTTTTCACAGACTATGCTGTAAAAAATAATGATGCTGAAGATGATATTGAATTTATGCAGTGGGTCCGCACCGACAGACAGGCAGTGGACACAAAACAGCTGTCCATTAAAGACTTTATTTCAGAAATAACAGGAAAAATATGGAACCTTTCATGTCATCAATACATTGCTAAGCATCAAAGCCTCTACTTGAAGACGAAAGAGAATTTGAAAATGGGCGAAATTTTTGTTTTAATGGGTTTTGCCAATAATTCTCATTTGTGGTGAAGAGTCTGTGCAATCATTCCACTGGGAAAATAGCCAGGCCACATTACATCCATTTGTAGTTTATTGCAGAGATGCAGAAGGTACAAAAAATGTTTGCTTAATCAGTGATTCTCTCAGACGTGACACTGTTGTTGTGCATGTTTATTTGAGAAGGTTGATCGGGCACTTCAAGAATACTATTGCGAAAATCCACTGTTGCTGTTATTTCAGTGTCTAATACAAAATATTTAAAAATTTATCAACAGGTTATCATGAAAATAATTTTGGAAGTAAAGCTGAGTGGCATTTCTTTGGGACAAGCCATAGTAAAACACAAATTGATGGAATTAATGGAACAGCAAAATGGATTGCAACACATGCAAGCCTTCAGCAGTCTAAGAAAAAGCAAATATTGACACCACTTGACACAGTCTGTGATAAGAATGTGCAAGGAATAAAGTTCTTCTTCATTGAGAAGGCTGAAGTGGAAATTGAAAGAGTGGCTCAAGAAGATGACAACCAGTTTGTGCTGACTGATGAAAAACAAATTCTTATGGGCAAAGTTTCCAATGATACATCTTTTGTAGCTAATATAGACCAGTCTGTCACAAGTGCCTTTGTAGAAAATATTTCAAATCTTCAGTCAGTATCCACAACAACAAAGGGTGGATTTGGAAATATCTATGATGTATCAGTCAAACAGAATAATGTGCTAATAGATTTCACGCATCCCGAGGAACCTGCGTGTTGATTCTACTGGCATGATAGTAAAGACTCCTGCTGTGTTAGAGTGCAGCATATTATTGCCAACATTCCTGCTCCATTGCTAACATTGACAGAACACCAGTACAAGTTCTCTGAGCTAACTTTATTGTACAAAAATTCAAATCCAGTCAATAGTAAACAGCAGCTCATGCTTGATAACTTGATCCTAAACCCTAGTAACCTAGCAAAACAATCAAGTTCATGCCTGGGATCCTGTACAGAGAGACCCACCCGTGGCTGTTCTTGCTTGGCTACAGTGTGTGGTCCCTTGGCAATGGGGTTACCATTAAAAAAAATAAAAATTAAAAAAAATAGGTTGTAACACTGCTACTACCAATTTTTATAAATTGGTAATAGCCAAGCCACCATGAACCAACACAAGATTCCCATTAAATAGCCTTAAAAATAGATTTATTGTCATTCATCTGTTTTCAGATTCACTTTTACTGCGACAAAGTTGCTTACCTTTGAAGCTAAGTAATATCCCTCAAATAGAAGATAACAAGAAAACAAAAGCAAGTGCCTTGGAAATAAAATTCAGCTCTTTCTAGTGAGACTAGTTAGAAAAAAATCGTTTCACCACCATTTTGAGATATTTGACCCAGAATATTGGTGAACTAAACAAGCTAGAAAGTTAATATTTAATGTGAGGTCTAACATCAATGTTCTCAGTAACCAGATAAAATATTGTGATGTAAAAATGTTATAGGCCGGAGATATCAACGATTGAAAATGGCGTAGCACCACCTGTTGGACATTTTTTGTGCTCACTATGAGCAGCAATTGTGGAAAACATGCTTCCTCGCTGATTTTCTCCATTTTATATTTGAAGTTAGCACAAAAAGTTGAATGGAAATACCAATTTGCAAATTTCTAACTACAATAGTTGGTTTATAAAGATCTGTCAAACAAGAGGATTTTTTTCGCAAAATTATGCTACTGGCTGACCAACCTCTACGCTGATGGCTCTACAGGCAAAAGTACAGCATGTATGTAACTAAAACTTGACAAATTTTGCTTTGACTTTTACCTGCAGTTATGGTGAAAGTTTTTTTAAAAAATGGAGATGGTCACATGGGGACCATTTCTAAAATTGGCTGGTTTGACATGGAATGACCCTTAGGGGGGGAAAAAGCCTCTTGTTGCTTAATTTTTCTCAGGTAGTTATTTTCCTCTTATGAGGATTGCAATGGGTGAAACAATAAGCATAACGTTTACCTATTTAATAAATATAAAATTCTTGTAAAGTGTAATCATATTCATCACATTTGCCAATAGCTATACTTTTCTTATAACCTGTCCTTACATGAAACCATTGGAATGCTTCTAGAATTAGTGATGTTCATAGCAAGACAAGTATATGTTTTATGTTATGGTGGTACACTAGTTGTTTGTTTCTTATCCTCCAAGGGAAGCTATATAGTCTTTGAAAATTAATTTGGGTCTGGACAAATAATTAATCAACCAACAATTTTGGAACTTCTTTTCTATTGTTTTCAAATGTTGAATAGATGTGCCACAGATTTCTTTTCTGCAGATTACAAAAATTCTCTTCATAATCTTGCATAGCAGTTTTTTCACAAGTCACAGAAACGAGAAGTGAGTCACGGATAGCAGCCATGTACACACCTGGTTTGGTGTGGGAAAATACCTAAAAACCACATTTAGACTGGCTGGCACAATGGCCTTTGTTGTTAATCTACCAGGAGGATCCAGCACCAACTGGCCCATCAGTAGGAGTACAGAAAGCAGTGTGCTGTTGCATGCAGCCATGTCGGCATTTCATAAATTTCTTTGTATATTTTATGACTTCAAGTTTTTTTATTTGCTGAACGGTACAGGTTTGCGTCAGTACAGGGATTGGCCCCAGTGGCTCGGCTGCCTGGCTTAGAACATGCTTCTCTCCATCAGGTGGCATAATGCTCAAATTGTTCTGCTTCCTCGTACGTCCTCTGGAGGCGGTTGGCCTGTTGTGTTCCCCGTGCGGCCTCTGGTGGTGTGCTGCAAATTGCAGTGTGCACAACTTGTAAATTGTGTTGATTTCGGAGTATTCCATACCTCCCCCTTCCTTGGTGGGGGGGGGGGGGGGGGAATGCGGGCACGGTGATGGCCGTCAGAGGAGAAGGGAAAAGGTCCCAGTCCATACCCTCGGCTGTCCAGTGGTCTGGACCTCCGGTGAAAAGGCGTGCGGAGCAGGGGTGGTGAATGGTGGTGCCTCCGTGCTGGCTACCCAATGATCGGAGAGGATGGGGGCGACTCCCGCCGGTGGGTACCCAGGGCAGAGGGACAGATCCACCCCCTGACGTCGATGCCATCCGCATCGTGGTGCTGGCCACAGGGCTCGCAGCGGGGATGTGCGCATCGGCCCCAGTCAGGCTAGACCCGCCAACCGTTGTCCCAGTATTAGCAGCAGGGCCGGGCAGAGAAATCCTCACGACGCGGTATTAGAGCTGGTCCCGGTGACACGTGCAACTTGCAGAGGCTGTGCGCAGGTCCAGAAGGCATCGGCCGTGTCAGTGGGTGACGTGCATTGGAAATCAACCTGGCGCCCTGCAACGGTAACTATGTGCCCAAACTGCATTGCCTGGGCTGAAGTCTGAAGCAGTCAGACCCGGGGCTGGGCACGGCCAGCATGTCAGGTGGTGTCAGGAGATGGAGTAGGGAACAAGGTTGGCGGCTGTAGAGCTGTTCAGCCAGAGTGGCCCGATCGGTCGTCAAAAATTTTAACGGGGCATAATCAACTAGCACAGAGGTCATATATCAAGCATTCCATGAATGATGGATGGGACATTCAGCTGCAGAGAAATCAGAATAAAATGTTTGTTTTTATTTTATTCTGTGGCTTCTCTCTGGAATCCAAACATTCATTATTTGGCAACAGAAGATTAATTGGAAATGTTGCTAGTCCATCATTATTTTTGTCTGCAATGTGGAAAAATAATGGTGTGATGGACGGGACAAAAAATGAGCATCAAGTGTCGCAGCTTGCAAAACATTGCAATATTTCTGTGATTTATATGAAACTATACGTAACATGTACATGAACTTCAAACTCCAAAATTTAGTAAGGACAGTTTACAACTCACCGCAAAGACGTGGTGACGCCATACAAAAGACACACACATACAACACTTTCAGCTATCGGCCATGGCCTTCTTCAGAAAATAGAACACTCATGCAATCACACAGGCTGACAACAAAGTCGTACAACCACACCCCGGCAGGACCATTAATAAATTTAAGTTTCTGAAACAATAAATGTTAAGTGACATATGGGACAGGTAATGTGATGGACAGGATTTGTCCAATGACCTGACTTCCAAAATTATATTTTACACCTTTGAGAGAGAGAACATTAAACAAAATTGTGGTAGTAACATAAATATTGCTTAACTGAAAGAATGGTGTCTTAAAAACAAGCAAAACAGTGAATTGTTAGCCAACAATGGGGGGCGGGGGGGGGGGGGGGGGGGGGAATCACTGCCATTTTGACAATCTATTTTACTACTACCACCCATGATTGTAACATCTCTGAGTTGATGGTGATAAATTAAAGGAAAAAAGTAAATTGCAAAATATTTCTATCCTGTACAGATAACTGCAGTACCTTAAGATTTTTGTGGAACTACTCATAATCATGATTTTAAGATTCTCAATTTTCACTCATAGGCTCACTCACTCGTGGTATGCCTGTATTTTGTGCAACTGTGCCTTCAATGTCTGCAGTGGTTGCTCCAACTCCCCGTTAGATTCCAGATGGAATGGTGGAGCCCGCATATGCCGAATGCCCTGGTGCGCACAAGAAGACCAAGAAATACCCACACAGAATTGAGGGCCGTTATCTGGCATGATCGTGTGCGGAAGACCTTCAATAGAGAATATTTTAGTTAACGCCCCAACGGTGGCCTCAACCAAAGTGAACCAAATGCGAGCGATATACGGAAAGTTAGAAAGTGTCAACTATCTATAGCCAATAGGAACCCAGGAACGGCACCGCAAAATCGACGTGTATCCGGTCCCATGGCTGTGAACAGGCCAAGGAATGAGGAAATGTCGTAAGCTGACATCAGATGTTCGTTTTCCCGATCGATTCCCAGCCAAAAGCCGTTGCTTCGGGTCAGGGCCTTATTGCGGTAAATTCCCCAGTGCCCTTCATATAGTAAACTCTATATTCGTGGTTGGAGAGTCAATTACGATCCGTGGGTTGCCGGCTTTCATGGCCAATAAGAATACCCCGCCGCTACTGAGAGCCAGTGCTGGATGAAAAAATAATTACATAACGGGTCCGACGCCCTGCTCGGTGGGCGTTCCAGCCACCCTCGTTCCATATGTGACTTCACTATTCTGAGAACGGCATCTTTGTCCATGGCCGCCACTATTACTGCACTGGTGATGAGAAACCCGTGTAGTGTTCTTTCCTCGTCTGCATCATCAGGAAAACAAAGGATTTCTTCCTTATTAAACTATGGATCCACACCAAGCAGAAGCTGCGATAATGTGTCCGCATTAGCGTGTTGCGAAGTGGGGTGGTGAATTATGTCGTACTGAAAACAGGACAGGTGTAAGGCCCAGTGATGGAAATGGTGAGTGGACTTGTCTGGTAGGGCTGTGTCTGGCAGAAAGAGGGCCACAAATGGCTGATGGTGGGTCATTAAAGTGAATTGGTTGCCATGTAAGAACACGTAAAACTTCTGTACCACAAAAATTATCACCAGTGCCTCTTTGTCTACCTGGGAATATCATTCCTGCGCTGGGGTAAGGGTTTTAGCCATGAATTCCAGGGGCCTTTTGGTGCTGTTTGAGTACTGGTGCAACAGGACCGCTCCCATCCCATACTGCGAGGCGTCCACCGCAACTACTAGGGGCACGTCCGGAGAATACATTGCCAGACATGTACAAGACAACAATAATTGTTTAAGGTGCTCAAAAGTGGCCTGACGGGCAGGAGACCATTCAAGTGAGACATCTTTGTGTAACAAGTCATGAAGGGGCTTAGCAATGGAGGCTGCATGCAGAACAAACCGATGATAATATGCCAATTTCCTGAGAAAGGCTTGTAGTTCCTTTACTTTTGGTGGGGCAGGCATAGAGGCTATTGCTTCCGTCTATTCCTTTATGGGTGTAACACCTTGCGGGAACACTTCCAGCCTGAGGTAGCCTATATTTGGCTATAAAAACTGAGATTTCGCCAAGTTACATTTGAGAGTGGCGTTGGACAAGATGTGAAAAACCTTTTGAAGGTTGACGATATGAGCCGCGGGAGTGTTTCCCGTGACCGCAATATCGTCTAAGTAATTTACACAAGCATCTACTGGTTGCAAAAGCTGCTCTAAGTATCTTTGAAATATTGCGAGTGCACTGGAAACACCGAATGGGGGTTTCAACACCAAGCAACGTTGAGCTTCTTGATTCACAGGTAATTGACAATACGCTTCAGCTAGGAGTAACTTTGAGAAGCAGGCCCCTCCGGCCAGCTTAGAAATCAGATCTTCCGGGTGAGGCATGGGGTATGTATCCAACTATCATTGTGCATTGACTGTTTGCTTGAAATCCCCGCATTGCTGTAACTGTCCATTAGGCCTTGACACAACCACCAAGGGGGAGTCCCACTCACTAGATCTGATGGGGAACAGAACCCCTTCACTGACTAATCTCTCAAGTTTCTGTTTGACTGCTGAATGCATACTGACCAAAAGAGGCCGAGCTGTTTTAAATATTGGTGTGGTCTCTGGTTTGAGAGGGAGGTTTGCCTCAAAGTTGTGCACCTGACCCAGTCCGGGAGAAAATAAGGGAGCAAATTCATTGCAAAGAGTTGAGACAGCACGGAATGGGACCATCTCAGACATAAAGTTAATAGACTAGTCCACTGTAAACCCAAAGCTTGTGAAGCCATCTAACCCGAACAAATTAACCACATCCATGGATTCGACGATGATGAAAGTAAATAGCCTTGAAACTGAATTGTATTCAATGGCAGCCTGAAACTGCCCCAAACGGAGCTCTGTTGATTGCCATTCATGCAACTTATGTGTTACCGATGCGAGCTGAGGGGAACCTAATTCATTGTATGTGGCAGTATTTGAAAGAGTAGCCGCTGCATCGGTATCAACTTGCAAAAACACGCTGTGGCCCAGAATCTTAAACTGAATTGGAATTTTGGAGGATTTAGGGGAAATGTCTATAACTTCATGGACCGTTGTGGGGGATTCGTCAACATAAGAGGTATCTTCAACTACTGGCTGTATACAGGTTTTTGTATGACAGATTGTCACGATATGACCCCATTTTGGACAATTTCAACAAATTACCTGCGCTGAGGACATCTAGCACGATCATGTTTAATTAAACAACTGTAGCAAGACGACCAGTTGCCAGCTGGGCCAGCACTATCCTGCCGTGCTGGAGTAGTAAACACGACGCGTGGTGTTTTCCTGCTTTGTGGAGCAGACAGAGCCACGGATGATGCCCTGTCTACTGAGGCAACCTGCACTGGTGAAATTCCAGCCCACTGATCTAACTGAGAATTGACAGAGGGAGACATTTCATACACCGTAGCTATTCTAACGACTTTGATAAGGGTAGGATCTTCTATCTGTAACAGTTGTCTGTGGACTTCAGAGTCCAGTGCAAGCATATCACTGCATCCTGAACCATTGATTCTGCATACAAATCTTTGTGAGGTTTTGAAATGAAGTGGCAGTGCCTGGCCAGACAAGACCTTGAAGTTCCGTAACCCATTCCTAGTATGATTGTGATGGTTGTTTTCGACTCCTGTGAAAGGTGACCCTAGACATCATTACACGGGATTGTTTGACATAGTAGCCCGAAAAAGGGAACACATTTTAGAGAATGACAGTGCAACGGGGTCCAGAAGGGGGGAAAGTTCAAGCAGCCTACGATGCATAGATGGGGACAACCATGACAAAAACAAGGCTTTTTGCTTACCTGGGTCATGCGCCGAAAAAGACCCTAGAGGTGGTCACAGACAGCCCGAAGCAACGTGTCCATAGTGATGCCACAGCACACGCGGATGCAAAGCCTCATTGTCACTTTTATGACTTCAAGTTCTTTTATTTGATAAATGGTACAGGTTTGTGTCGGTACAGTGACTGCCTCAGTAGCTTGGCCACCCAGGTTAGAGCATGCTTTTTCCCATCAGGTGGCATCCTGCTCACGTCGTCCTGCTTCCTCGTGCGTCCTCTGTCGGCAGCCGGTCCGTTGTGTTTCCCAAGCGGCCTCTAGTGGTGCGCTGTGAATTGCGGTGTGCGCGACTTTTAAATTGCTTCGATTTTGGAGTATTCCAGTATAAGTGACTGACTTCTTTGTAATGTGTACAGTAGCATCAAATGATTGTGCTAACTCAATGTTATAAATATGAAAGTAACTCTGCCTGTTACACTTTTTTGTTACTAAACTTTTGAACTGACCTTCTTTGTCTACACCTACATCCGTACTCTACGAGCCACCACTCGATGTGCCGCACAGGGTACTTCGTGAACCACTGTGGCTTCCTCCTAATCTTTATGCAGATAGTTCACAGGGAAGAAAGACTGCAGCTAAGCTTCAGAGTGGGCTCTCTAGTGTCTCGTATCCTCATATTCTATTCTTGAGATATACATACAAGAAAACAATATATTGGTTGGCTTTTCAGAAACTTACACTATCAGAACTCTGACAAAAGCCCATGCTATGTTGCAGAATGTCTCTTCTGCGATGCCTGCTACTGAAGTTTGCTGATCATCTCCATGGCACTGTTGTGTTTACTAAATGAACCTGTAATAAAGCCTGCTGCTCTTATTTGGATCTACTCTATCAACTCTTATCTGGTATAATCCCAGACTGATAACCAATGTTTAAATATTGTTTGAAAGAGTTTTTTTGGAAGCTACTTCCTTTGTTGGTGGCCTAAACTTCTTGAGAGTTCTTCTAATGAATCTATGTGGCACCTGCCTTGCCCGTGATTAATTTTAAGTGTTTGTTACACTTCAAATCATTCATAATGCCTACTCACAGGTATTTTATGGAAGTAAATCTTTCCAATGATAGTTTTGCTATTGTATGATCATGTAATAAAGGATCTTTCTTTATTCACAGTACATTACATTTGTTTGTGTGGGCAGTCAATAGTCACTCCCTGAATTATTTGTTGATATGGTGCAGATCCTCAGCATTTTTCTACAATTTTCCAGTGTTGAAACTTCTTGATATACTACGGTATCATCCGCAAAAAGCCTCATTCCAGTTCCAAAGTCTGTGAGGTCATTTCTTGATTGTGTAAAGCATTGGTCTTCTAACAGTCCCTTGGGGCACACTAGAAAATATTTTCACATCGGAACACTTCTTTGTTGACACTGATGTGCTGCATTCTATTATAGAAACTCTTCAGTCTACTCACAATTTATTTAATTGAAGTTTATTTTGGTTAAAAATGCAACCAGCCGCTTTTATGGACGTATTTATTCCATAACTACTTTTCAAGCCACTCGAGGCTCATCATCAGTGGATACATTACAGGAACATTTATTATCTTCCACCAAGTGTAGGTTTAAGCTGTCATGGTGGTTTTGGTAAACTAACTGAAATTTAGTAATTGGGAACAGAATAAAATGGAATTAAACCTTAGGTTTATATATTTTATGTACTTACTGTGCTTTTATTATAGGTATAAATGTAAGCATGTTGTACATTGGGCACTGATGTTTTTCACACATTACAGCATTTTTGCTACACTTAGTGTCACAAATCTACAAAATATAAACATTGGATGTGGTGCAAAGAGTATGGCTATGGTAGATGCTACACTGCACTAATTGTTCTTTGAACATTGAACATTGTGTTCAATCTATTTAGCTCAGCATAGTCAAATTAGTAATTGTCTAACCACTCTGTAAACATTTCACCCTTTCATCTTTTATTTTGTATATTTGTTAATTATCTCACTTGTTTTAAGATGAACGTTGAGCCGCCAACAGACGCAAATAAAGGAACACACACACGATTCTATATTTTCGGCCACAGCCTTCCCCAGAAAGAGAACACTCATCCACACAATTACTCAGGCACACTTATTCACACATGTCGGCCACGGCTGCCCAACATATTCCTTACTGGACTTTCCATTGTTGTTATCTCACTTGTTTCATTACTAATCCAACTAATTACTAACAAAATTCAATATGATATGCAGAATACATACAAACCAAAGAACATTAATTAGTGAAGTTCAGCATCTACTGTAGCCATCCTCTTTGCACCACAATCAATGTTTATATTTTGTGAATTTGTGACTCCAAGTGTAGCAAAAACTGCTGTCATGTGTGAAAAATATCAGTACCCAATGCACAAGATCACGCTTATACCTATAATAAAAACACAGTAAGTAAATAAAATACAACAACCTAATATTTAATTCCATTTTATTCTGTTCCTGATTACCACAGTTTAGTTATATAACCAGAATCACCATGACAGGGTAAACCTACAGTTGGTGGAAGATTCTAAATATTCCTGTAACATATCCACTGATAGTGAGTCTGCAATGGCTTGAAAATTAGTTATGGAATAAAAACACTCACGAAAGCAGAAGGCTGCATTTTTTTGACCACCAATTTACTGTATAGTTGCAATTCACATTCAACATCGGTTGTTTTGAAAGTTTATTTAATATTCTGTATACTCACATTTTGTTCATTATGCTACTGGGTGGGACTGTATCAAACTCCTTCTGAAAGTCAAAAAACATAGCATTGATGTGCTAGCCTGTATCTACTTCTTTCAGGGTTTCATGGACGAATAGTGTGAGCTGGGTTTCACATAATTGTTGTTTTTAGAACTCATGTTGATTCCTGTTGACAGGAGACTTTGTTTCCAGATATGTCATAATATTTGACTACAAACATTTTCCAAAATTCTACAACTGATGTTTTAAGGGGTTCCTTCACATCAAATTTGTATCCAATTAGTTTCAGAGGCTTTTCCGTTTTTGAACAATGTCAGTTGCTTATCCATACCTCTGTCATATTTTTCACCTGCCATTTTCTCATGTGTGCAAAGGGAGGACATAAAGTGCGATCTTCATCTGTAAAACAGCTGTAGAAAAAGGTGTTTAGTATTTCATTTGGTATGTCACCCTCTGCTTCACTGCCATCATCATCACAGAACATCTGGACTCATTGGTTTTGATCAATTCAGTGATTAAACACAAGACCAAAACTTCCAAGGATTTTCTGCTACTCAGTATATAGAACTTTGCTCTTGAAGTTGTTGAATGCATAATTCATAGCCCTTCTTTACATTGATTTTGGTGTCATATAATTTTTCCTTGGCTGTGAAGTTATAGATACGTATATATTTGTAGTGAAGACCTTTTAGCTTCCATAACAATTTTCCAAATTGGTTATTGAACCACAACTGTCTTTCCCATCTCGTGCTGGAGATGAAAATTTCATGTTGAACCATAGAGTACTCTGAAATCTGCCTCTCGTTGCTTTGATAAACATAAAGATCTTCTTACCTTTCTTGATATTTGTATTTACAGCTGTATTCAAGAAAGGTAGGAAGATCTTTATGTTTATCAAAAGGTCTAAAATGTGATGATGATGATGATGATGATGATGATGATGATGATTGGTATGGAGCTAGCTTGAATTAGGAGGAAGGACATGGGCTAAAATAGATAGAAGTTAAACATATTTATTGATTTGAAAACTATAACACATCGTGTAACGCAATATCTCTTTGAAAACCTATTTACTCTTTGGCTTTTGATATTTGTCATATACGTGAAAATATTTTTAATTGTTCATATGTTCTATGTAATCTTATTGAACACTAGCTTATATTCCCATGCTTCACAACGGTTGTTAAACAGGGACCTGTGTATATCATGGTTTTTTAGGGTTCCGGACCTAGGTCAGCAAAAACTGAATCCTTGTTGGATTTCTGTCAATAAACTCAGTTCTTCAGATGCCAGATTTAAGTAGAAGTCAGTGTTGAAAACAATGAATGTTCATAAAGGTTTCCATACAAAAAGTGAAATTAATTTAAGTTCGTACTCTGGAACAATTTAAATTAATATTAGGTTGTGTTCATAAAGACTGCGGTGTGCAATTGTCTGTTTGGTGTAAACTTCTAAAAACACTTCCATCGTTGAGATGAGAAATATTAATAATAATAACAGCGCCACATATTGGTTCTGTGGTGCAGGGCTACACTCTTTATCTCTCATAGTAAGTGTATGGTGAAGTATTAGAATGTTTCAGTGTTGCACTGGGGACAATGTAGTTATTCTGTATGCATTGCTCCATATTATCGAAAAGTCGACGAATACTGAAAGAGTTCACGTCAGTTTAAATAAGACGTCGTGGTGGTGTCAATGTGTGATAAAGTAAGTCTGGGTAATCATTGAAGGAATGGTGTCAGCTGATTGTCTGTATAGAACTTTTCATTAAATATGGTATTTCCAGTGAATTTTCTAGACCACTCTTTCAGCTAATAGAGGTCCCCATGTCCTGCAGTGATTACTTCGTAAAGCACCAAGTTGAAATCGATCTTGCGTAATAGAACTATATATTCAGAAATCAGATTATAACTAAAAGTACAATTGTCTCTGCAAAAGAAGACGTCTTTCTCTATCTTAATGTAATCTGCACCGAAAGTAAGTAATTATAAATTTTAATCGCAATATTGTACCGAATAATTATGAAAGCGGGGAGGTTTCTGATGAGTTTGTCACTCGGCTGTGTATGTTATCTCTAGTGGCAGGCACAGAGCAGAAATATCCCCGGACTGAACATTCAGATGCGCAGAACAGATTTTCTGTCCTTGCCTGATATTGCGAAAAATCTACTAATCGATGGCTTTATCTTGATCTTTTTTTGTTCAGTTAAGACGTATGACTATGTGTAATTGGCCCTCTTAGCGACGCTTCCTCAACTTTCTTGTTGCTTCTGTAACACATTTATTTAGATATTATTTCATGTTATGTGGTTGCTCTGCTAAAATGAGGTGGGGCTTTTTTGCAGCCAATGTGGTACAAACCAATTGTAGGAGCAAATAAATTTGTGGAAAGAGTGGATTTGTTTCAATATCATATGGTAATTCCATCTTAATGTTGAAAAGATGCACAGAATCCAATGCTCACTCTACAGATATTTCAACTCTATGTATAATTTAATGGTTATACCCGTCAAAAGATGCACTTATTTTCTTTACATGACATTGCAAAGCATATGTGATGCAGCTAGGAAGAAAAAAAAATTGTGTCCTACCCTGGCTAAATTTTACTTGCAGTGGTGGCAGTTTAGTTTGCTATCCTTGACAACGAACTATTTGCTTTAGGAGGATGATTAATGTACTGACTAGAACAGCATAAATTATTTATTTCATCTTGAACACAAAGAATTATTCCCCTTATTCTACGTGACTGATTTTTGAAACAGCATTCAACAGCCGTTGCCAACATCAGCGCACAATGTCGACGCTGTAAGTAAAATTGTACCCCGTCTTGTAGTGTATTACACCATAGTTATGAGAATGAAGAAAAAAAAAAGCAGCAACCCATAATTAGTTATTTATTAGTTATTTTATTTTTGAGGCATTCCTAAACAGAATTCACTCTAAATAAACACCGAAATCAGAAATGGAACTACATAAATTCCATTTCCCTTGCAAAGAATTCTTATGTAAATTAGAGCATCGATAGACATGAAGGAATGTCGATATGGTTTAAATTCAAATGTCCCCTGTCAAAAGAATCATAGACGTCGTTAAGCTGTGAATATACAAAGTGTAATCAGCAACTCACTGTTCAATGTTTGTTTGTATTTGCAGAGATAAGATTGCAGCTCTTAATTCAAAATCAAGGAGGTTTTGTTCAAAATACTTCTGTTACTGAGGGGATAAGCACAACACAATCATGTATTGTTTCTTTGCAGCACTATAAAACCAACAGCACCTTTAGTGGTTTGTTGCTGTTCTATGGCATAACCATCGAAAAGAAATAAACTAAAAAATGCAGCAGTGCCAACTATTATTTCTTTGGTGCACTATATAACTAACAGGGCCTCTATTTGTTCTGTACTGTACTACACCGTTTTCTAGGCATTCCTAAACAGAATGGACTCAAGATGTAATAAGTACGGACCGAAATAAGAAAGGAAAAAACATAATTCCTCTTCTTTTGTAAAGAATTCTTAGTAAATGAAGACATCGATAGATGTGAAGGAAAGTCGTTATGTTTTTAATTCAAATTATACCCATGGAAGGAAGCACTTTTTTTCTTTCCATGGTATTATATATATATATTATAGAAGGAAACTTTCCTGGTGAGGATAAACAAATATAAAAAAATAGAAAACGGATGACTTACCCAAAGGAAAGGCTCATCGACAGACACAAATAAAATCACATACAAGCTTTTGCAACCATTGGTCACTTCTCCAGGAAAAGAGGAAGAAAGGAGAGGAGGAAGGGAAGGATATGGGTTTTAAGGAAGTGGAAAAGGAGTCATTCCAATCCCAGGAGTGGATGGACTTACCTTAGGGAGAAAAAAGGTAGGTAAACAAATACACACACACTCACATATATCCAAACCCAACACACCTAGACAGACATTTGTAAAAAGGAAAAAATTGGACAGAGATACCACTTGAGGCAGAGGCTCTGTCCACAGAACCAAGGCAAAGATGCTAAAGATGGTGGGTGGGAATATGAATTTAGCGGAGGTTGAGACCAGTTGGGCAATGGGAGGAGAGAATAAGCTGAAGGGCACGTTCCCATCTTCGGAGTTTGAAAGGTTGGTGTCACTGGGAAGTATCCAGATAACCCGGACGGTTTAACACTGCGCTAAGATGTGCTGGCCGTGCACCAAGGCATGTTTAGCCACAGGGTGATCTTGATTACCAACAAACACTGTCTGCCTGTGACCGTTCATGTGAATGGACAGTTTGTTGCTGGTCATTCCCACATATAACGCTTCACAGTGCAGGCATGTCAGTTGGTAAATCACGTGGGTGCTATCGCAAGTGGCTCTGCTATTGATCGTGTACACCTTCCGGGTTACTAAGTGGTGATGGAAGGGTGCATAGGACAGGTTTTACAACGGATGCAGTTGCATGGGTAGGAGCCATAGGGTAGGGAAGTTGGTTTGGGGATTTCATAGAGATGGACTAGGAGGTTACGAAGGTTAGGTGGGCGGCGGAAAGACACTCTTGGTGGAGTGGGAAGGATGTCATTAAGGATGGATCTCATTTCTGGGCATGATTTAAGGAAGTCGTATCCTTGCTGTAGAGCCACATTCAGAGTCCGCTCCAGTCCCGGAAAGTATCTGGTGATGAAAGGGGCACTTGTGGGGTTCTTTGGTGGAAGGTTCTGGATTTGGGGGGATGAGGAGGTGGCTCTGGTAATTTCCTTCTGAACCAGATCAAGAGGATAGCTGCGGGATGTGAAAGCTGTTATTAGGTTATTGGTGTACTGGTTCAGGGATTCGGAAGTGGAGCAGACTCTTTTGCCATGAAGACCTAAGCTGTAGGGAAGGTGAAGAAGTTGTGGGTTAGGATGAAGCTGGCTAGGATATTAAGGAAAGAGGTTTTAGGTAGGGAAGTGTGTGGTCGACTTGAAAGGAAATATTCCATCGCAGCGAGGCCCTGGGCATGTGGGATATTTGTGTATAACGAAGTGGCATCAATGGTTACAATGATGTTTTCAGGGGGTAACAGGCTGGGTAAGGATTTTGGGTGATCGAGGAAGCAGTTGGTGTCTTTGATGAAGGATGGGAGACTGCACAGGATGGGTTGAAGGTGTAGGTCTATGTAGGCAGAGATTCGTTCTGTTGGGGCTTGGTAACCGGCCACAATGGGGCGGCCGGGATGATTGGGTTTGTGAATCTTCGGAAGTAGGTAGAAGGTGGGGGTGCGGGGTGTCGGTGGGGTCATTAATTTGATGGACTCAGGTGAAAGGTTTTGTAGGGGGCCTAAGGATCTGAGAATTCCCTGAAGTTCTGCCTGGACATCAGGAATGGGGTCGTCTTGACAGACTTTGTAGGTAGTGTTGTCTGAAAGCTGACGCAATCCTTCAGCCACATACTCCCACTGACCAAGTACCACGGTCATGGATCCCTTGTCAGTGGGGAGAATGACGATGGAATGGTCAGCCTTCAGATCACGGATAGCTCGGGATTCAGCTGCGGTAATGTTGGGAGTAGGATTAAGGTTTTTCAGGAAGGACTGAGAGGCATGGTTGGAAGTAAGAAATTCCTGGAAGGTTTGAAGGGGGTGATTTTGAGGAAGAGTGGGTGGGTCTCGCTGTGATGGAGGACGGAACTGTTCCAGGCTGGGTTCAATTTGAATGATGTATTGGGGAACTGGATCATCAGGAGTAAGATTATTTTTCTTCGTGGCAAAGTGATATCTCCAGCCAAGGCTAAGAGTATAGGATAGTAGGTCTTTGACAAGGGCTGTTTGGTTGAATTTGGGAGTGGGATTAAAGTTGAGGCCTTTGGATAGGACGGAGGTTTCAGATTGGAAAAGAGGTTTAGAGGAGAGGTTGACTACTGAATTGGGATGTTGTGGTTCAGGATTGTGTGGATTAGGATTGTGAGGTTTGGGGGGGGGGGGGAGTGGAGCTGGAAGTGGGAGATTGAGTAGATAGGAGAGACTGGGTTTCTGTGCAATAAGAGGAGCTTGAGATTTATTGGAGAGGTTGTTGAGGGAGACTGTATTGCCTTTATGGAGGTGGGTGACGAGGAGTTTGGACTGTTTTTTGAGGTGGAGGGTGGCATGCTGTTCCAATTTGCGGTTGGCCTGTTAAAGGATGTTCTGAACTGTAGGTGTGGATGTGGGAGTGGAAAGGTTGAAGATTTTGATCAGGGATAGGAGTTACAGGTGTGTTCATTGGCAGAGTTGAGGTACAGGTTAAGGATCAAGTGGGTGAGGGCTGTGGATTGTTCTGTTTGGAATTGGTATAAGGCAGGATGAAAGGATGGGTTACAGCCAGAGATGGGAACTTTTAGTGTGAGGCCCTTGGGGGTGATGCCAAATGTTAAACAAGCGTGGATGAATAGAATGTGTGACCTCAATCTAGCTAGGGAAAAGGCATGCTTGCGGAGGGAATGTAGATAAAATTTGATGTGGTCGGTGTAGGATGACATGTATAGTATGGAAAAAAGAGAAATTTGAACTGAACGGTAATGAAATAAAAAGTAAATATATATAAATAAATAAATAAAATTATATATGTGAGAGATATAAAGGTGATCAGATAGCAAAAGGAATTATTCAGATATGAAAAAAAGAGAAAAAGTTGTTCGAGGAAGTAGTAGAAGAGAAAAGTTGTTGAAACTGTGATCAATCACAGTTAGTCAACAACGTGATGCTCAGAGGTGTGGCGGTTGTATGGGCGTCTAACAGGTTATGGGGTGAAGGAAATCTGGAAAAGTTTGGCAAACCGTGTGAGGATGAAAGAAAAGTGTACTATAAGCACCCACATGATTTACCAACTGACATGCCTGCACTGTGAAGCGTTCTATGTGGGAATGACCAGCAAAAAACTGTCCATTCACATGAACGGTCACAGGCAGACAGTGTTTGTTGGTAATCAAGATCACCCTGTGGCTAAACATGCCTTGGTGCACAGCCAGCACAAATTAGCATAGTGTTACACCGTTCGGGTTATCTGAATACTTCCCACTGACACCAACCTTTCAGAACTCCGGAGATGGGAACTTGCCCTTCAGCTTATTCTCTCCTCCCGTTGCCCACCTGCTCTCAACTTCCGCTAAGTTCAAATTCCCGCCCACCATCTTTAGCGTCTTTGCCTTAGTTCTGTGGACAGAGCCTCTGCCTCAAGTGGTATCTCTGTCCAACTTCTTTCCTTTGTACAAATGTCTCTCTAGGTGTGTTTGGGTTTGGATATGTGTGAGTGTGTGTGTATTTGTTTACCTTTCTTTTTTCCCCTAAGGTAAGTCCTTCCACTCCTAGGATTGGAATGACTCCTTTTCCACTTCCTTAAAACCCATATCCTTCCCTTTCTCCTCTCCTTTCTTCCTCTTTTTCCTGAAGAAGCGACCAACGGTTGCAAAAGCTTGTATGTGTGTTTGTGTGTGATTTTATTGTCTGTCAACGAGCCTGTCCTTTGGGTAAGTCATCCGTGTTTTTTTTTATTTTATTTTTTTATTTATTTATATATATATTTATTTATTTATTTATTTTTTTTTTTTTTTGCCGTACCTGGGTTAAATTTTATTTTCAGTGGTAGCGGTTTGGTATGTTAACGTTGGCAACGAAATATTCACTTTAGGTTCCATAAATGAACTGTTTTCAGGGTGATTTTTGTCCTACAGTGCCCGGAAGTGACATTTATATACAGTAAAACTTTACCGGCATGACCAACAACAAACTGTCTGTCCACATGAATGCCCATCGCAAAACTGTGGCCAGCAAACAGCTGGACCATCCTGTTGCACAGTGTGTAGTTATGCATGGTGTTACTCACTTCAAAGATATGGATCCTCCTCACAAACACAAGCGTATCTGAATTGTGCGGGTGGGAACTCTCCCTACAATATATCATGTGCTCCCACAATCCCCCAGGTCTAAAACTTTACTAGTTCCTGCTCTCACCACCCTCACTTCTCCTCCCCTGCCTACACCCTAGCCTCTCGTACATCTCCCATTCTGCCACACACTCCAGTCCCTACCCTTCCCTTCCCACCTGTCCATCAGACAGCACTGGTATATTCCCCCAGTTCTTCAGTGCATTCCTTTCTTCCCCTCCTGCTTCCCTTTCCATGCTGCTTCCTCACTGCCAGCACTGGTTCTTTTACCTCGGCTATGCTGAGTCCTCCAGGCTGGTCACAGTGGCCGGAGGTGACGTTTGTGTGTGTGTGGCTTTACAAAGTTTGATTTAAATCAATCCACGAGCTTAAAAGATGATGATCAACATATGTGTATTTCACACATTGTCATTGTTTGTGACTTCATATCTCCTGAACTGAATTTTGTAGGTGCCTTCACTAGCAATGCTATGCCCTGTGCAGCAGTTATTCTGTATGAACAGTGACACTGTAGTAAGCAATTAACTTTTTTTCGTTTCATCTTTTTGTGAGGGTGTTCAGCAAGGAATACTAAGTAAAGTTTCAAAATTATGTGGAAAATTTGTAGTATATCAGTAAGTGCTCTCATTCTCAAATACAACACTAAGTGCTCTCACTGTAAAATGCTGGATGAGAAAATTCTGCGAATTCACAATTTATGTACCACATGTCTATTTCATCTACACTCCCAGCTCTTTGTTGATTCAGCAAAGTTGATAGGTAAAAACATTATCTATAAAAAATGCAATGTTGTCAAAATATCAAGTCAATTTTTGCAAACAAAAACATATGCAGGCTGAATTTTCATTTATAGAATATGAAGAAAACTTAATCTTTCGTAAGGTGGTATCATTTGCTTTGTTGTTCTTGACAATTTATCTGCATCAATATTTTGAAATGTTCATGGTTGTGATTATAATCTGTGTACATGTATGAATATTGTCTCTTGTAATGTATTTTAAGGGTGGGAATGAAAACATTGACTGTGGTTTCCTTCATACTCTGCTCAAAGCAATTAGGGTATCAGGTGAGATATCATACATGATATAAATATGGTAACGTTTTTCACTCAGATATCAATTACAACTGTAACTTCGGTGTGATATAGTACGATATTTTGCTGTATCATCTCTTTACTTGAGGTTTACAAAGTGTTTAGAGTGATGCACCATGGGGCTACCATAATAGTGAAAAAGTCATTCTCATTGCCATCTAATATGGTGTGTGATAACCTCAGTCAGTCAGTTCAAAATCACACCTGTGTGGCAAGGACAATATGAGGTTATCAATCACCTCTTGAGAGATATTTGGCCATTCTTCCATGAGTGCAATATCCAGTTCTGCAACCATTGTGGGAGGTGCTGGCTTGGCTGCAATGCATCTACCAAGTGCATCCCAATCGTGCTCAGTTGGGTTTAAGTCCGGTGAAGATGCTGGCCACTCCATTTGTTCAATTTCCTCAGCTTCAAGCATGTTGTCCACCAGTGCATCTCCTTGGGGATGAGCTTTATCGTCCACCAGAAGGAACCCATCTCCTATGTCACCAGCGTAGGGCAAAACATAAGGTTGATGGCTCTTGTTTCTATACCTCTGAGCAGTCAAGAGTGCCATTTTGAACAGCATAGAGGGCCATACGTCTACACAATTCGTCCACCGCAACGATATGCTGATGTTTCCTGCATATCAGCAGGTTTGTTCAGAGATCCATGTTCTCTCCAGATGATGGAACTAAGATTGTCTGGCTGATAACAAATTCTTCACTATCTGTGAACAAAAACTAGTGCCATTTGTTAAGACACCAATCTTGATGTTCCTCTGTCCAGTTTCTGCAGGCCAAACAGTGTTGTGGTTTTAATGGGACACACACCATAGGCTTCTATATGTAGGGGCCACTTTTCTGAAGACAATTCCTAACTGTTTTTGTTGATATTGCACATTCTGTTGCTGCCTGGAGGGTGGTTGCAGCTATGTTGCATTCAGCCTCCTGACGTGATGGGCTGTGAATTATAGTTAATGGTAATCTCTTGATGATGTTACCCCTGGACGATGTTAATGTTGCCTTTTAAAGGTTCCTGTTGACTGAAATCGTGCCCAGGTCCTGGAAAATACACTTTGGGACACTCCAATAGCTGCATCCACCTCCCTCTGTGTCTGTCCTGCTTCCAAACTTCCTATGACTCTCCATGCCATAGCTTCGGGTAAGTCACATTGTTTTTGCTCGGTACACTATCTGAATCAAACTGCTTGTGTAATTCATTTGGTATAGTAAACACAAGTCAACACCAACACCCTCTGCAGCAACTTTCTGTTATTACAACTATCTCGATTGCAATAATGTTGTTGTGCCCACTTAGTAGAATCAACAGAAAGACATTGAACTATTTTAGTTCATTCTGCCAATGACAATACTTCAGAACCAAGACATTTCAACTGATCCCCCAACTGTTTTGACCATTGTAGTAGTAACAATAGGAAATCTCTCTCTCTCTCTCTCTCTCTCTCTCTCTCTCTCTCTCTCTCTCTCTCTCTCTCTCACACACACACACACACACACACACCTACACCTGGGTGGCCACTCAACCTGAAAACCAGAAAATATCAGGGAATTTTTGAGTTCTGAGAAAAATCGGGGAATTTTCACATATTTCTGGAGTTTAAGTTAAAGGTTTAGAAACCGTACACTTTCAGAAGTCGTGTGATCTTAGGTGATTTCTTGTTTACACGACTGGGAAAACAAGCGGACGCACAACAGCGAATGAGAATTCGCTCTGTTGTAAACGCTGTGCCTGTATTGTTCGGTCGTATTTGCAAGTGTTTACTTGTGATCAGCTGGTCGTTGGTTTCAGGAGGAACCACCAAAGAAAGTTCGCCTCCACTCTGCTCGAGCACTAGTTTTGCTGATAAACTGAATGCACTTGCTTTGCTGCAGTATGCTATCTTTCACGTGCGCATTATTTGTTGTTGTGCACTAAAATTATTGTCATGGTAAGGGAGCACCTTGACAAGACTACATCCATCAATTGACAGAAGAATACAAATCCCATAGACGCTTTTGAGATCATATAGATTCTTATCCCAAAATAACAAAGAAAAGAGATTATGGTTTGCAAGATAAATTACATATAATTTGGTGAACTGTTCTTGTTTCATTTCTTTTGTGTCTTTCGTTTACTTTTTCACAAAATTGATGCCAGGGAAATAAACGTCTACAAAGAATATGCTCATAACAGAAATATAGTTGTGGTGTTTCTGTTACATATCAGGGGCTGTACACAAATACATATTGCAGGTACAACTCAACCTGTGAGCACTCGCACAATGAGCACTCTGATCATACTGATTTAAAAACAGCCATTTAGTCATTAAAAAAAAATGTTTGTGCTCTTTTATAAAAACACCCAAAATACTTGGTTACACACATTAAGTACATTTCAAACTGTTCATTGAGTGTCAGCAAAATGCTATACAGGCGACCAATTGTGTAACTACTGTAGCCCTTGTGGGTTAAAGTACACTACTGTACTGCATACATTGGATAAGAAATTGTTAAAATCCTTTACATTCCTGCATAACACCTTCCAGTTTGTTGTAGTTAATGTTCCTCCGAGGGAAGTGATAAATTCTTGTTGGAATAGAACAAGTTCTTGGGTATATTGCGAATCTTAGTTTTTTTTTTTTTTTTTTTACGACTGGTGTTTACTTGTCATCTTGAACAGGTGTGTAGAGGCAAAAAATTATTAGTAAGCTGATAGGTAATAACCAGTATAAAACTCTGGCAAAGGCCGATCGAGATAGTTTTTAATGTATCTAAAGTGTCTAAATGTCATGTGTCCTGAACTGTGTGTGGTCAGTTGTACAGTGATACAATTTAGCAATGACATTCATTGGAATTAGAACATAAAGGAATAAATTAAAACATTTTGGCAGATGCTGAAATTACTCCACATGAATGGCAAAAATGGAGCATGCCACCTTTTTACTGTGTTCCAAATGCGTATTTCACTGTGGAGCATTATAGAAAATCAGAAAGGAAAAAACTCTGATTGCTCAATGTCAGATTTTTTTATACTGTTACATCGTCTGGAGGGATTCCAAATGTTGAAATAACAAAACAATTCATACATACCGTGAAAAATGGAAATTCATGTTATGTGGAGAATAAAGAGAACAAGATGAATAGACACAGCCTCAGAAAAGAGTCACTGAAGAAATCAAACTTCTAAAAATGAAAAAGTTGATATTTTCAGCTGATACTGAAGTGGCAATTATTAAAGACAAAGTGTAATATCTTAATGTGACAATTACATCGTTATACAGTTAATTCAGTTGTGTAACAATATAAGGATGAACACTTTCCACATCATCACATGCAAAATTCATTTTAACTAGCAGTTCACAAGATTTCTTCTAAAAAGTGTGATATATTGGATTTGCAAATATTTTGTCCATACAGTAATTTAACAGATGCCTAAGCGAGGCAATGACGATAAAAGCATAGCTTAATGTCTCATTGTTTTCATTCTCCCTGGTGTGGAAATACAGATTAAGCTGCGAGTGCTAAGGGATAAATGCAGTTTACTCATATGTGCAGTCAGTGTGGTATATGGAAGTTTGGGTGGGTACTGGACTCGTGTTCGGGTAGCCTAGTGGTTAAGGCAACCGCTCGCAGAAAGCGGGAAACCCGGGTTCGAGTCCTGGCCCGGCACAAATTTTCACCTGTCACCATTTGGTAGAACACTCATACCTTATACAGTGACGCTAAAAGAAATTCGCTATTGTTTGAAAATATTGATAATCATAATTTTAACATATAAAAACAGAAATTATTTTTTAAAAAACCAATAAAAATACTGTATACTTAAAGCACAATAAAAATTCAGTTATCACCCCTAAAAAGACAGTTTGGGAAAATACAGTAAAACTTGGGATAAATCCTGGAAAAATCAGGGAGATTTAATCACCCAGGAGAGGAGCCACGCTGCAACCCCCCTCTCCCCCCACACGCAAACAAACAAACAAATAAATAAAGAAACAAACAAAACTTTTTTAAAACAATAGTTGTCAGTAACCAATGTAGAATGAGCGATAAAGATACATGGTTACAGTTTCCTAAATAGTAACATATGCTGTGTGTGGTGCATTGACATGTAACAGCAACAAACTTACATTTTTGTTTTATATAATTATGAAATGCAATAATTGTGTGACTTTCAGTGTACTGTAGCAGTAGTCAATGTGAAGAGTATGGCCGGCCGTGGTGGCCGAGGGGACTGAGGCGCTTCAGTCACGGTCCGCACGGCCACTACGGTCGGGGGTTCGAATCCCTCCTCGGGCATGGATATTTGTGCCGTCCTAGTTCGTAAGTAGTTCATAAGTAGTTTGTAAGTTTAGGGACTGATGACCCCGTAGTTAAGTCCCATAAGCTTTACAAACATTTGAACATTTTTTTTTGAAGAGTATGAATTCCATGAACCTAATATGTGGTGTACCTCAAAACTGTTGCTCTTGATGACTGTAGTTTCTTCATTTGTTCCCTTTTTTTCATGATGCCAGTGAGTTTTTGCATTATGTTTCTTCCTTATAAAATTATTGTCTAGAATATATAGTAGTTTTCTCTATTGGGATCAAGTCGTTCCACGAAACTTTTAGAATTGTCCACACTTACGAATTTCATTTACTGCATATTTTCTGTGGAGTAACTTCTATGGTGTTGTGTTTTCTTATATGTGGCAGTTTGGTAATTGACAAATACACTTGGTTGAAAATGTTCCTTGTGACACAAGAGGTTTTATTTGCTTGTTGGTTGAATAAGTTTCCTTCACTACCTTCATTTCCTCTTTGAAAAGGATTCTGCATGTCTGTTGAATTGATTTCTCTTGTGAAACATACATATCATTGCCCTGTGTATATTGTGCCAACATTACCTTATTGGTATGTGCTCAGATCTCCAATAATATAGTCAGTTGTAAGAAAATGAGTACCCTTCATGTTTTTCATTAAGTGCTGTTATATCTGTCAAGCAGATGATGCAGTAAATTTTTTAAAATTTTAAATATAAATTGTTTTAGTTGTAATTAAAAACTTTATCCTTGTAATGCAAATAATGCAAAAATAGATGCATTATCATAGAAGAAAATTATTTATCATAGAAACTATAAATTAATCTTTATAATTTTATATTGTTAAATATTTTATTGCTATAATAAATATTTGTGGTTATTTTAAGCACAATGCTTTTTTTCTCCTTTCCATGCATCCGTGGTATTACATAGATGGTATGCAGTAATTGTAGAATTTTTTGTATTTTCATTTTCATCTTCATCTTCATCTTAAAAGTTTAGATTGTAACGAGAATTTGACGTGTGTACTCATCCTTTTGTAAAGAATGATAGTATTATATAACATGTGACTGTAAAGTATGAGGTCATTCAATAAGTAATGCCCCACATTTTTTTTAAGCCATCAATGTACATAGACAAATTTCCTTGTTGGTGCTTTATATTTGATGTCTGTGCTGGTGAAGTTTCAAAGCATTCCAGCTGATGGCAGAGCATTAGTAAAGCATCAAAATGGCATCTACATACGACTTATGTTACAAGCAATGTGTCGCTATTAAATTCTTATGTTCAGAGAAAGAAACCATGGTGAACATTCATAAATATTTGTGTTCAGTTTATGGCTATGCTGCAGTTGATAGGATTACAGTTGGGTGATGGATAAAGAAAGTTGCAGCCTCAGGATATACAGTAAGAGAGCTCCATGATCAGCCACACTGGGATGTCCTGTCACAGACACTGCTCCAGACTTGTTGAATCGTGCGGATGACATTATTTGTGCCGCTGGCACATCACAAGTCATCAGTTGGCTCTACACGATATGCGTACCCGTACACAAGTCTGACAACCCAGGAACACATCGACAAAGTGGGATGGACATCATTGCTTCGTCCACCCTACAGTCCAGACCTGGTACCCTCGGACTTCCATCTCTTTGGTCTGCTTAAAGATTCTGTATGGGAAACACACTTTGAAGATGACTAGTGTGTCAGACATGCATTGCAAACATGGCTAACCTACAGGACAAGAGCTTTTACCGGCAGGGAAAAAATGCTCTCCCACAATGTTGGCGTACAGCCACAGAATATGATGGCGACTAAGTAGAAAAATAGGATGTGGAAAAGACACGGCAAGAAATGTTGATATATATTGACGCCAAATTCTGACAACAAGAAATATGTTCCGGGGGAGGGGGGTGGGAATGTGGGGTATGACTTACTGAATGACCCTTGTAGTTTTATGATATTTCCAATATACAGTAAAACCTCCAATATACTTTTTTGAAGGGGGATAATAAAATAAATGTACAAGTGAGGTTAACGACAAAATGAAACTTATTAATATATTTATTTCAAACTGAATTGTGTGCAAACAGAAGACACATATATTGTACAGTAGTAGGTACAATAGTTGAAATAGGCCTATACCTAAGTTATAGACAATTAAATTTATCTAGGTGTAAAGAATGAATCAATTGTTGTTTTTGTTTTGAAAGCAATACTGTAACGCTTGGCCTGGCTTTCAAAGCACTTGATCTTACCTACCTTTCATTGGCCAGTATGGTAGTTACGGTAGAATATGGGATTTTTAAGACACTTTGTAATGCTCACTTTACATTCAATAGGACTTACTTGCATATTTTCAATCATGTTTACTTTCTCCTGCAAGGAAACATCGTCATTTTTGCATGTACGAAAATTGTAAATTAAAAAAAAAAAAAAAAAAAAAAAAAAAAAACCACCTGCGTTAACCCATTAATAATAATAATAATAATAATAATAATAATAATAATAATAATAATAATAATGCATTCCTAATTTCACTCAGCATCCTTTTCACATGCTTATGCTGCCATCAAGTGCCACTGATATGTACAATACTGTTTGATTGTTGGACCTCGGGCTGCATTCCCCCTCATTAGGGCCCCTATGATGCTGTTCTGAGTGCTCATGTCTTTACAAAGCGCTTCATGCTGTCACTGAAAACAGGTGCAGTTGTTGATGTGAGCAACATTAATGCTAGTGCTGCTGTTTTCTCTTATGTCTCATACTGACTGGCCAGTCAGCAGCAGCCCTAAGTGCCATCATATGAGGGCTGTGACTCTTTACAATAAATATGTTCTGAATGACCCTTATAGTTGGGAGCAATGTTCTGCCAAAGTTATATCTGAAACTGAATGCCACAAGGTCAACAACAGTGTCACCAGTATACTGTAGCTAAGGCCACAATTAGAGCCGGTCAAAACGGCTGCCACTCCCGCTCGGTTCCCAATGCACTCACGGCTCGCTCTAGCCGGCTGACTACTGGTAGATGGGGAGCGATGATGTCACACTGGTGAGAGCGAGGCATGTTGGAACGGAACAAGTCACGGTACTCCCATGTTCATGTCGCGCTGGCTGGGCTGAGCTGAGCCACCACCGGCCTGTGTGTTCACACTGTGCACCGGGCCTGGCCAAGACGAAAAAAGGGGGGAAAATTCACTTTTTCGATTTTCACATTGTAAAAATTGTTGACGGTATACAAGATCATGCTACATAGTTTTATGAAATTATTTTTTTCTTACAAGCTTTGCCTTGCCTGTGAAAGAAATAAAAAGTCTACTTTTCATTCTGCATGAGTTTTTAGTTCCGTAACGCTCCTCAGTCAATGTGGTTAAAAAAATCTGATTTTTAGACAAATCGCAGTAAAACAGCTTTCGAATGAAACATTCACCTTTTCGTAATTCGTAACAGTCGTTTTCAAATGAGGCTCTTTGTCAAGTATGTGCACTTGATTTTCAAATCACGTATTGAAAAAGCTTACGGTTCTGTGCATTTCAGACTATATATTCAAGCCAGTGAAATGGAGCTAAAAGAACAGAAAAGTTTTTGAAATGGTAGTCGCTCTTCCTTTTACAACTGATTGCAAGATATGTGAGTGGCTTCAGTCGCGATCGAAAGCCTACGAACTCTGCCTGTATTGAGCGTAGCATGAAGCACTGCAGCACTGAAAAATTTAAATTGCTGGCTACGTTTATTGGTCCCTTGTGATGTGTTAATGGGTCATAACCAGAAAACAATTATGAATAATTTTTCTTGGGTGGTGACCGATTACATTGGACAACAATCTGCTACGGTTTTACATCAGATCATACTTGATTTTATGAGAGGCCTACAACTGATTTTTTGTCCACATCATACAATTAATGGAATACATATTTCGTGTTTGGAACTATAAGAGAAGAACAAATTAAAGTAAACTGTGAATTTGCTGTTGACTGGACTGAAATTAAAATTTTTGACATTACAGTTGATGGCATTCTAGGTGTAGATGAAGAAGAATCCCAAAACAATTATATTTATAGATGCATCTCCTCCTAAGACACAATATGCACCTTTTAAAAATTTTAACTTTTGTGGCTTTCAGAAAATGTTACCACAAGGTGAAAATAATTGTAAACAGCTTGTCCCACATAAATGCGGTACCTTCACGTCTGAGATTATAGTAGTAAGAATGAACTAAGTGGCTTTTAAGAAACTGTCTGAGAGGAACAACGTTTCTATGAACATTTTTCTGAATCATTTGAAGACAATTTTCTTTGCTGAAAGATGGTACTTTCGAATTTTCTACATATGTTGGTTTAATTTATCCTCAGACACTGCAGGAAAGGTCAGTAGAGAATGAGAAACGTGTCACTTTTTTTTGAAATTATTTTTTTCCCCGCACATGTTACCGGGGGGCGGGGGGTGGCTTGTCCCCAGAAACAAGAAATCCCCTCCCCCCTCCATCAGCAGAATACTGATTCCCGTCTACTTCAACAAGCCAGCTAACAGTTCTTTGATTTTGTTTATTACTATTGTTCTCACACTGTAGTGACTCGTTGAATTAATTTTATGCACATAAGAATTAGGTGGTAATGGACTCATCCCATGAATTTAGACTAACCTTATGTGAATATCCGATATGTTTAATATTCCTGCTGCGAGTCGGCGCCGGCATGAACAGATTGGGGTATGGTGCTGCTCCTGCAGCACAAGTAACACACATGTTCATCCTGCTTTCAGCCGAAGCTTCTCTGCATATTTTTTTCAACTACACTTATGAAAATATGTTTATTTTCCTTCTGTTACTATTAATTCTGTACTATGAATTAAAAATTTCAGAAATGTATTGTAATTCACATAAGGAAAAACTCGAAAATGTTAGTCGAAATTAATGGAATGAGTTCATACCTCATATTTATTATGTGATTATAATTCTGTGAGTCACTACAGTGTGCAAACGATAGTAATAAAAATACCAAAATCCATTAACAGTTAGCTGGCTCGAAGTAGACAGCCGTGAACAGGTATTGGTCACTCCTGTGTTTCCTTCAATCTTCCACTGACAGTGGGGGACGATCGCTTGTTTCTGGCCACAAGCCCACCAAGAAGAAAAAAAAATTACAACATGAAACAAAATGACACCTGCTTCTCATCCTTTACTGATCTGCAGTGTCTGAGGCTAAACTAAATCTGTGCATTTTTCTTTCATGTAAGGTAGAAAAATCGAAATGAAAGTGCCATGGAGACAGAGAAAATTGACATCAGGTGATTCATGAAATGTTCATAGAAAATCAGTTCCCATCAGACAGCTTCCTAACAAAATAAATAAAAATTCTGAGAACAATGTAGAGTTCTTTGAAAGTGGAGGTGAGTTGAAACATAGTACAGTGTGTCCCACATAAAACTGGCACACCTCATGTAACCCCCAAGGCCATAAGTTGTAGCATCCCTTATAAGGATGAATAGTGTAATACTCATCTTAGGCGGTGTAGATGCATCAATAAATGTAAATTTATTTTTGGACTGCTTCTGTTTATCATCTACAACTACCGAGTCATTAAGTAGAATTTCAGAAAATTTTATTTCAGTCCAACAGTACATTCATAGTTTACATTAATTTATTCTTCTGTTGTAGTTCAAAACACAAAATAAGTATTCCATGAATTGTACGGTGTAGACAACAAACTAGTTGAAACTTCCATTGTAAGGATCAGGAAAAGGAGAGAAGATCCTAAACAAATCTGTCATGGTTAAATGTGGGAATGAGGCAAAAGGTAAGGCCTTTGGAAAGGGTGGTCACTTCTGTGGGGCTGAGGATTTTTGAGGTGAGGTTCATGCACAAAGCCTCCTCAAAAAACTCTCTAACCTTTTTACTTTCTTCTCCCACCTTGGGTTACCATTATCCATCCCCTACCCAATAGCCTGCAAACATACCCTACAGTGCCCTCATAGCTAACAAACCTTACCTAACAGACCTTTTGCATTTACCACACTCTCAGAAACTCCTCCACACCACCACACAACACCCACAACCTAAACAGACTAGACACACAGTCCAGAACCTCTCCTTGAAAAACCACACATCCCAGTCCCTTCCTTTCCCTCTGCCCTATCCATCAGACAGCATTTGTGTATTCCCCCACCTCTGCCATGCATCTGTCCCCACTCTCCTGTTTCCCTCTCATTGGCTCTTTCTCAATTCCACTACTGGTTGCTCTCACCTCGGCTGTGCTGAGTCCCGCAGACTGGCTGGAGATGGCGGTCATGTTCAGTGTGTGTGTGTGTGTGTGTGTGTGTGTGTGTGTGTGTGTGTGTGTTCTCCAATCAACAAAGGCCATAATGGTCAAAAGCTCTGCATTTGTATTCTATTATTTGTGCCTTTAAACGGCTCATCGGACATATCTGTGGCAAGTAGCGACCTATCCTTTACAAAAATATTGTTAAATCCTTTCTGGAATTTCCACTGTTTAATTTTAAATAACGAATATTTGTCTAGTGGATTATTTCAAAACCAAATTCTTCAAATACAGTAGAACCCCATTTTTATACTTTTCAATGGACTTAATGAAAATGGTGTAAAATGTGCGAAATGTAGAATGCAGGAAATAATGTTTTAAACAGTAAAATATGCTTACTGGATCACCCTTGTATTTTTGTAGTTTATTGGTGATATATGTGCATAATAGGCATCAAAATGCTCACAAGGAAGTTTGTTTATTATGTACTAATGAATGTTATCCAAATTTTGTAGGTACTATTTTAAGCGTGTGGAACTGGAACTGGTAACTTTATAGGAAGTAGAAATTTTTGATATAATTTCGTTCATCATAAACCATTTTATCAGCAAGCCCTTAATTGAAATTCATTATATATGTAGTGAGACTGCACAAATTCCATACTTTTTGTATTTTTCAATGTTTCGCACAACAATATTCGAGAATTTATTCACATTCTCAAGTGCAAATATATGCATTAGTATTTGTGTGACATAAGCACAGTTTCGGCATCGCACACTATAATTGTGTTTTTGAGGTTATAATATAAGCCTACTGCACCCCTTCAATGTGGAGAAAAACTTACAGTAAACAAGCAATCAATCAGTCTCATTGTTTATAAAACTTCACAAAACATAGTCAGGCCGAAATAGGATGATCCCTGGCTCTGCCTTCTGGGCTGGGAGACCGCCCCAGCCGCGGAAACTGAATGCAACCATGTTGCAAAGTAGTTAGTTCACTGCCTGGCAGTATAGCTTAACGGTCGGTGCTGTCTGACAGAACAGGCAAAAGTGCAGAGTGAAGCCGAATGCGCGCACGCGCAGAGCAGAGCTCGCGTTTGACTTACTCCAATGGTCTGCTGCCGCAGCCAGCGCTCAAAGCTGATTGGAGCAAGCACCAGGGATCACGCTGTTTCGGCTCAACTATAGTTACATATTTATATTTCACAATAAGAATAAATTCCCAAAATGTGTCACGCAAAGCATAGAAACTACCAGTTGTGTAGGCGTAAACAAAGCTAAGCCGACAATCGGTGCGGTGGCTGATGGGATGCCATCAGCCTCTCCGTCGTGAGTCAACTACTGGCACACACTGAAAACAACAAAACGTGAAATATACATTTGAATAAATGCAAAGTGTCAAGAAACTTAATTGCGTAACATTTATAAACACTGCACTTGAAGACGAAAGCCATGCCAGCATTATTTTTTCTACACGAACGTGGTTTCAAAAACGTAAAATGCGGGAAAAGTGTATGTATTTTAACGCAAAAACGGGGGGGCATTAATGTTGTGAACATAGGAAATTTGACGGGACCAACCAAAAAAAAAAAAAAAAAAAAAAAAAAAATGGTGGGAAAATGTAGAATCTGCGAACAAAAAAATGAGGTTTTACTGTATTAGAAAAGAGAATGTGTGTGACATAAATGTTGGCATCTTCATTGTTTGTGTTTTCTCATGATTTTTAAGTGTAATTCAGAGCTGCGTAAAATGTATCTCTAATCTCTATATGTTTAATTCCTATTGTGTCCTTTTCTCCTCCTCCTCCTCCTCCTCCTCTGCTCCATCCTATCTCACTTTTGAAACTTCCTGGCAGATTAAAATTGTGTGCCGGAACCGGGACTCGAACCTGGGACCTTTGCCTTTCGCGGGCAAGCGCTCTACCACTGAGCTACCCCGACACGACTCACGATGCCACCTCACAACCTTACTTCCGCCAGTACCTCGCCTCCTACTTTCCAAACCTCACAGAAGTTCTCCTGCGAAACTTGCAAGACTAGCACTCCTGGAAGAAAGGATATGGTGGAGACATGGCTTAGCCACAGCCTAGGGGATGTTTCCAGAATGAAACTTTCACTCTGCAGCGGAGTGTGCGCTGATATGAAACTTCCTGGCAGATTAAAATTGTGTGCCGGAACCGGGACTCGAACCTGGGACCTTTGCCTTTCGCGGGCAAGCGCTCTACCACTGAGCTACCCCGACACGACTCACGATGCCGCCTCACAACCTTACTTCCGCCAGTACCTCGCCTCCTACTTTCCAAACCTCACAGAAGTTCTCCTGCGAAACTTGCAAGACTAGCACTCCTGGAAGAAAGGATATGGTGGAGACATGGCTTAGCCACAGCCTAGGGGATGTTTCCAGAATGAAACTTTCACTCTGCAGCGGAGTGTGCGCTGATATGAAACTTCCTGGCATCGTGAGTCGTGTCGGGGTAGCTCAGTGGTAGAGCGCTTGCCCGCGAAAGGCAAAGGTCCCAGGTTCGAGTCCCGGTTCCGGCACACAATTTTAATCTGCCAGGAAGTTTCATATCAGCGCACACTCCGCTGGAGAGTGAAAGTTTCATTCTGGAAACATCCCCTAGGCTGTGGCTAAGCCATGTCTCCACCATATCCTTTCTTCCAGGAGTGCTAGTCTTGCAAGTTTCGCAGGAGAACTTCTGTGAGGTTTGGAAAGTAGGAGGCGAGGTACTGGCGGAAGTAAGGTTGTGAGGCGGCATCGTGAGTCGTGTCGGGGTAGCTCAGTGGTAGAGCGCTTGCCCGCGAAAGGCAAAGGTCCCAGGTTCGAGTCCCGGTTCCGGCACACAATTTTAATCTGCCAGGAAGTTTCATATCAGCGCACACTCCGCTGCAGAGTGAAAGTTTCATTCTGGCTATCTCACTTTTGTTTCTTCCTCCCAGCGGTTCGTGTTCCGTCCCTTCACTGAACTGCTTTTTTTCCTTAAGCAGAGAAGACATTCTCTTCTCTGACACCTACTGTGGATGAGACTCGATCTTGAAAGCTCTCTTCATTGTGTTCACAGGACATAAAACCTGGTACTTAGAACTGGACACAGGGCATATGTACTGTGAACCTCAACTACACTCATTCTCTTGTGTATCCTGTTATCATTGCAACTTGCTCCCTTTCATACCACACTTTCCTTGGGCGAAGAAGAAGAAGCAGCAGTTTAAGACTTGAGACAAGGTACCCCTCCCTCTCCCCCACAACATCTGAGGGGGATTAGCCCCCTCCTACTCGGTCTGATTTTGTTTTCATGTGGATGTGGAGTTTGAATTTGTCCCTACAATTGATGATCACTGACTCAGCAAAATGACAGATTCTGGCGTTTTGATGTTCATTCAGAGTCTTGTACTACTCTTTTTCCATGGAGCTGCAGTGAATACTGCTGTCACCTATCAGAATTGCGGTCTGTTCATTCTTTCGACTCAACAGTCTGTGTTGTATCATGAGAGTCTCTTTTGTGTATGGTCACGCGTTGACTACTAGTGGTTTCCAAGCCGTCTGCTGGAACTGGATCATCTCTATGTGAACATCATATGAAGTCTGTAAGCTAGTTCATAGGGATAATGTCTTTCCCTTAGCAGCCATTTGAACAGTTCCACTGAGACTGATAAAACTCTTGATAGTGGATGCTTTAGCAGGTTCTTCCCAATGGAAGACAGTTCCATCGTTGGCCCCTGAAATTGGTACTGCTGTTAAATATCATTTCATTTCTAGGACTTCTATTTTCATAGACTTGATTTTGATGAATGTGTACAGAGTTTAACTGATAAAACTCTTTCAGCAGATGCTTTGGCAGGTTCTTTTCAGTGGAAGACAGTCCTTTGGTGGACCCCTGAAATTGGTACAGCTATTAATAATTTCATTTCTAGGCCTGGTATTTCCTTAAACTGTAGTGTGTAATTTTTCGTAACTTCACGACATTTGTTGCTGCATGATGAAATCTGATATGTTTTGGTATGCTTTTCTGTACTTATAAGATGCCGAGAGTTTGTTGCTACTGTCAGCAGCAAAGTTTACTCTGAAAATAAGAAAAATGTTTTAATTTTTTATTTTGATAATATCATGAATGACTTTACTGAAGGAGGCAGACACATACATATTTCTTCTGGAAAAATCAGTGTTTCAAGTATTTCTTTCCTTTAATAATACATTTCAAAAGCATCTTGTAGGAACAGCATTCTCAACAAGAAATACCGTTTTCAGCTGTTGGAGGATACCCACAGGTGGGCTTAATTATTATTTATACTTTCATAAAATAATGTTAAAATGTCAAGAGGACCATTGTGCCTGATATAAAACTCTATAAAAACAGATTGTACTGTTTCTAGAATGTTGGATACTGTGGGACAGAACTTAATTAGTTGAGAATGGTCAGTGGGTTAAATATCAGAAACAGATATTTTGGGAACTACAGATTGTTGCTGTAAAGTTTCATTCACCATCTATCCCTATCCTGATCTTTACCTTTTATGGTCACTCCCTCAAAGTGGTGAATTTAGTCATTTATTGGGACCCATCTTTTATTAATTTGGATAACATTGTCCTACGAGAAGACATTGATCTTTCTTGACAATATTTGTATTGTAATAACAGTCTTGACCACAAAGGTAATTTTATAATTTTATTTTGTTATTTTACTGGTTTGAACCTAATATATGTCATCCTCACAAATAATAATAATGATGATAATGTTGTCAAGTTCAGGCGCTATGATTGCACTGCATTTCCAGACTCCCATTCTGAACTCCAGCTTTTCCCTCTGCCACCTCTTCTCCACAATAACATACACTTCCATGATGCATTCTCTGACCACAGCCCTGTCTTCACCAATCACAACATTCTCAGTTCAGTTCATCCTGAAGCCCTTTACCACTAAAATTTTCCTGCATTTTTGTCTTGTTCAAATTATCACCATATGGAATACAGTATTTTTGCTATGGAGTAGTAAGAATCTCTCATGCTGTTCATTTAATGTGTTAGTTCTTCTTGAACTGTAGTGACTTCTTGTGTAGATTAAAAGCTTTTGATGAATGTTACCCTTGCTGTCCCTTAACCCTTTCTATTCAGGATTCCCCGTGAGTTCAATTTCTTTCTGTTTTGACTTTAATATTTTACTGGGTCACTTCCCTTTGATTCACAGCAGCATACTATTTTATTCTAGGTGTAAATGAAGAACTTATGGATACGGTTCTGCTTCCGTCAGAGAAACCAGAGACTCGACACTGGTACAATGTTCTTCTGGTTGAAAAGCTCATTAAAATCATATCACAAGCATGTCAATCAAGTGAGTAATAAATTTGTATTTGCTGTTGGTCCACAGTCTTATAAAATTCTTTGCCATTGACTGGATTTTTATTAAAAAATTCACTACTGCAATTTTGGCCTTGGTCATTTTTAAGTGAGTGACAGTTTCATGTGGTTTCTTCCTGTCTGGTATATAATGATGGTGTCGTGACTAGATTAGATTAAATTTGTTGTTTGTTTCATAGATCCATGTTGAGGAGATTGTTGTGAATGTGGAACATGTCAATATAACTTTTTTTTCCAAGCTGATATAATAATACTAATAGTAGGAATACAGATACATACATGATATGGTTCTATTAAAAAATTACTCAGTGGAGTGGAAGCAGTTCGCCACTAATAAGCCTTTCAGGCTCCTCTTAAACTGATCCTTATATGTAGCTGAATATTTTATGGTTGCTGGTAAATTATTGAAAATATTTCTTCCTGAGTATGGAGCCCTTTCTGAAGTAATATCCTTGTGCAGATCCTTTTTGTTCTTAGTATTGTTTGTATGAACTGAGCTGTTTGTTGAGAAAATTGATATATTATTTATGACAAATTTCATTATGGAATAAATATATTTAGAGACAGTAGTTAGTATACTGAGTTCTTTGAAGAGGGTTCTGCAGAATGTCTGTGAATTTAGTGCACAAATAATACGTATTACACATTTTTATAATTTGAAAACGTTTGCTTGACATGAAGAGTTATTCCATACCATATGACATTAAGGAATGAAAGTAAGCAAGCTTTTTTACTTTTTATGTTGACTATATCTGATAGAATTCGAATTGAACATACAGATTTGTTAATGTGTTATTGCAGTTCTTTGGTGTGCTCCTTCCAACTGAACTTATTATTTAGGTATAGTCCCAGTAATTTAATACCACCAACCCTTTCTACCGTTCTTCTTCATGCTTTATGCACATGCTAGATGGAAACCTATTATATGTTCTAAACTGCATGTTGTGAGACTTTTGTAAGTTTCATGTCAATGAGTCGGCTTTAAACCATTTTGCTCATGAAAATTTCACAAGAAGACCTTTATAGAACTATGCTCATTAGCTATTTATTGTGATATTTGTATCATCTGCAAACTAAAGGAACTCTGCTACTGGCAGTGTAACTGATGAGAAGCCATTAATGTACATAAGAAAAGCAATGGCCCAAAGATGGATCCTCAAGGAACACCACATGTAATTTCTTCCCAACCTGATGATGACTGATGGCTTAATTTGCACTGACACCCATTGTTTCCTGTTAGGAGGGTATGGCAATCAAATGCCTTTGACAAATTACAGAAGATAGCTGCTGCTTGTAATTAAAATAAAGCTTCCAAGAATCCTAGAAGGTTACATAATTTCTTTTGACATATTGATACTGACTTAGAATTGCAATTGAGAGCTTTCGAATAAAAATATAATCAATAGTGGGATAGTAGTAGTGCACTCATAAAACTGACATACATGTCACAAGAGGTTTTTGAAGAAATCCATGTAGGAATGCATTAAGAACTTAATTCTTCAAATGTAGTAGTTGGACACTTGAGGTGGTACTTAATTAATAGTAAGGCGAACAGCTGACTTCAGTTTATTGGGAGAATTTTGGGAGATGTACTTCATTTGTAAAGTAGACTGCGTATAAAATGCTTGTACGACCACGTCTTGAGTATTGCTCAAGTGTTTGGGATCCACAGCAGATTAGTTTAAAGGAAGACATAGAAGCAATTCAGAGGTGAACAGCTAGCTTCGTTACTGGTAGGTTCGAGCGATGCGCGAGTGTCACGGAAATGCTCCAGGAACTCAAATGGGAATTGCTGGAGGAAAGACAATGTTCTTTTTGAGAAATTCTGTTGAGGAATTTAGAGGGCTCGAATTTGAAATTGAGTTTTGAATGATCTTCCTGCCGCCTACTTACATTTCGCCTAATGATGACTAAGACAAGATAAGAGAAATTAGGGCTCGTATGGAGGCAGATAGGCATTCATTTTTTTTCTTCATTCTAATTAGGAGTGGAATAGAAAAGGAAGTGCCTAGTTGTGGCTCAGTGTACCCTCCACCACACATCTTACAGTGGATTGCGGAGTATGTACGTAGACGTAGATATTATTATGTATGTTATTCACAGTCTCATAAGATGTGCAACTCTACTGAGAATGTGAATGATACATTAGAAACAAAGATGCATGTCTCCCCCTCCCCCCTCCTCCTCTCCTTCCCTGTCGCCATTCCCTCAATATTTGTATTTTCTGTCTGTGTCTTCTAAGGTGTGTAATGAAAATTTCCATTGACTTTAGAATATAGCATAATTTCACTTTCCTTCATATGTATTGTGTGTTTCTGGTTACTGATCCCAAGTTTTTAAATGTGTATCTTCAGATAGTCGTATACGACTTGTGACTTTGGAACTTAGTATTCGCTTACTAATACAGCTAGTGATGAAGAATGGACAAAGTTTTCTTCGTGATGGTCACCTGGCAGCAATTGAAGGAGCAAAAGAGGAAAGTGTTGCTCTCCTGAGAAATTTTTATAAGGTATAGATATATTTGATTACGGTATTCTACAATCCATGTAATTTTCTACTGTACAAAGTAACTAGTATAAAATTATATGCAGCAATTTTTGTACTTGTTGTATCATTTTTCATAATTTGGTTTTTGGGTCTCATTAAAATCATTATAATCATGTACTGTGTTCACCTAAATATTATCTCAGTGATTAAAGAGAAATTGAGACTTGTTCCTTCTGAAGCAAAGGAGTCTGTAACACTGAAATTTACAGACGTCATTTGGCCTGACCATAACTTGTATTATGTATTGCTGTTCATTTAACAGATAAGTAATCCAACACCATTATTTGATTAGTGAAAATGATTTGAATAAATGCAGAGGTTGGATAAAAAATATATACACATCATGAGAAAAGCATACTTTTGTATAAATTCAGATGCTAGTCAAACCACCTGATTTTGCTCTTCTAGTTGATCACAGATGGTACCTGTGCCTTCTTTTTAATGGGCTAAAAGTGGCATTTATGATTATATAATTATGAGAAAATTATTTTGGGCTTAAGTGAATTTAAGACACGAGTAAAAGTTAATTCTCATATTGTGAGTGATTCTATAATCAAGGTAGTGAAGTATTTGGTATTTCAGGAGGTAAAGTCAAAATAAATTACTTGGAAAGTCACAACTTGGATTTAAGTGTGTGTCATTTGATCTGGACAAACTGTCATATGAGAGGATTGTGAGATCACCGTTGCATAAGTCACTGCAGAACTGAAAGTAGCATATGTGAACTCTGTCAGCTTCAAAACCCATGAAGGGTGCTCCATGAGGAGAGATTTACAGGAATAGCTGTAACTCCAAACTGTTCATCACTAATGTAAATGACTGTAATAGAAATACACGGTGTCACAGCCATGAAACCTGTTCTCTGGAGTATAAGAAGATTGGAATTTGGTCGGATGAGCCTTCTGGCCAAATTCACAGCTCAAGAGATGTTTTGTGGAAGTTTGGTGATGATTAGGGCCTTATTTGGTAGCTTTTCATGGGCATGATTTCTTTCTTTCTTTGAAACTTCTTATTACTGCCAAGGATTATATGACCAAGTTGATTATATGACCAAGTTGATTATCAGGTGTATCTCGTGATACAATGTTCATTCATGTTCTCAAATGGTATTGATTTTTCCAAGACAACAGAAACCCTGGTTGCATAGCTCACATAATTCAGGTCTGGTTTTGTGTGGATAAATTGGCTCTGAGTATGACTGAGCCTTGGTGTTCTACTTTGGAGAGTAGATTATGTGGTTGCTATCCACCTCATCATCCTTATCGAACTTGACTATCTTGTAGGGAGAATGGTATACAATTCCCTTGAAACCCATAAAGTATCTGTATTTACACATTCAGAAGTCGTGAACTGTTCCTACACCATATTAGGCATAATAATGTGTTTATAAATCCATATTTTATCCTCCCCCATGTAATAGTTTTGATTGGTTAATGGGGAATATAATGTATTCAATTAAATAAATGGAGAATTTGATTACCAATTGGTATGAATATACACCAGGAAAAATGTAGCAAACTTTTGCCTAAGATATGGTTTAATAAATTAAGAAGTCTGAACATATGGTTAAATGGTTGAGCGACTTAATAGCATAAAATACTGTAAATTATTTGTTAGCAGACATGTATATATACCGTATATACTCGAGTAATCTGCGACCTTGAGTAAAACAATTGATACTGCAGTGATAGAGGGGGGGGGGAGAGAGAGAGAGAGAGAGAGAGAGAGAGAGAGAGAGAGAGAGAGAGAGAGAGAGAGAGAGGGGGGGGGGGGGGCGCAGGGTTGTCATATCAGAGCGTGCGAATCTCGCACCAATCCCATAAAATTCTCATATTTCACCTACTAAACGTTGTCATGCAAATTAAAAACAATATTTCATTTGTAATGTTATTACTGTGAAAACGTATTCACAGTTACACGCTGAAATGAATGCTTCTTGAATCTGAACTGTTAATAAATAAATGGAGCTGACACTGGTATTACACGGTCATATATCATGTATTTACATCAAAGGTATTTGATGTGTAATAGGGAGCTTCGACATACATGTATTTTTCATCATAGAAATATCAAATGTAGTGCTTGACAGTATATTTGATTATAAAAGTTGCTTGTCTTCTCTCTGCTGCAATGCAAAATCTATTGGCTCTGAGTGCTAGCATTGCTGTTGCTAATCAACGTGTGTGTGTGTGTGTGTGTGTGTGTGTGTGTGTGTGTGTGTTTGAACATAGCTGCAACGCCGCGCCATATATAATATTTAACCCCAGTATCAAGAAATCGCTGTAATCCTGAAGTGCCGATACCAGAGTGGGTAATATGGTAGTACTGAACCAAATAATACCCAACTTAGGTAGATAACGTACTTTGTTACTCAGAAAGATAGTACCACAAACTTGAAACTAGTCATTCTTACATCAACAATGCAACTATTCCTACACGCCAGCCACACCGGCAAAGAAACTGCTGGAAAGATATGCTACTCCGCCACGTTTTTGAGTGGCTAAAGCAGTGCACAATAAAATTTTATTATTATGTGCTAACTTGAAATATGACAATCATAATACCCCTTTTTAACATCACGATGAGCTGAAACTTTGTCTAAGAAATATTACAAATATTTGATAATATTTCTTTGTCAAAGATTTGATCCGTAAAGGGATCTGTTTTTTAAAGGGGAGTAATACCTGCTAGTGTGTTTGTTGTTGCAAATGTAGTAATACCAACCTAAATTCGAGTAGTCCACGCACACCGGTTTTTTGTTCATAAATTTGGAAAAAACATGTGCGCAAATTACTCTAGTATATATTGTATATCTAATTATATACTGATTTTGGCTATTAAATAAGCAAAGCAAGTGTTCAGTACATACAGTATTAATAATATTGTTTTGATCAAGTTTTGTTATTTGACCAACATGAATCCAGAATCTAGTTCATTGATGTTTTATACTATCAATCACCCATTTAGAATATATAGTAAGTGAATACTAAAATATTTTATGAAACCTTTACACAAGAAGAAAATTTGTAGACCACCTAACCCACTACTTGGGGAATTTCAGATTGATTATGTTGCAACTTCTGCAAAGAATACACCCGAGATTCAGAATGTTAGAGTGTGGAAGGGAGTTGTAGATTCAGATCACTAACTTATGCAAATCAAGGATAGGTTCCAACCGAACAGATCTTGATCTAAAGGCAATGGATTTCCAATAATAGATGCTGCCTACCTGAGAAAGAGTGCTGACATTTTTGTATGTGATATACATAAACAAGGTCCCAAGATGTGGCCAGACATTCGCAACACACTACGTTCATCAGCTATGAAATTAGGACAGCCAGTCAGGAAACGTAAACACAGATGGTGGAAGACTACCTTTGATTAGGCTGTTAATGAGTGAACCAAAGCATGGAATAAATGGAATAGACATTTAATGGTCAAAAGATGGGAGAATTTCTCAAAGACTAAAAAATTTACCTTGAAAATAATGTGCTGCAAACAATGTGCTATAACAAAAACATACTCAAAGTGATAGAACACGATTTCCAGAAAAACAATACTTGGAATATTCACCAGACATTCTGTGAGTTTTTATCTGGGTACAAACTACTAACATTAAGCTTTTGTCAAACTGATTGACCACTAGAGACAAACAGTGAAGATAATTGTAAGATACTTGTTGATTGTTTCCAAAATCTAATGAACTGCAATCCACTAAGAGAGAGGCTGCAGTTTGAACAAAATGTTCCAAACCATGACTCACATCCCCCAACAGTTCGGAAATAAGAGATAATTCAATTGCTCAAAAACAACGAAGCCCCTAGGGACGATGGCATAACTGCAGAGATGTTAAAAATATGAGAAGATGACCTTATGAGAAGAATTCATGCACTCCTAAAGCAGACATGGGAGACCGAAATGATTCTGAAGAACTGAAAGACTTGCCATTATCCATCCGTTACATAAAAAAGACGTACGAGTGGACCCCAATAAGTACGGAGGTATATCCCTTTTACCAGTTATATGCAAGGTTTTGTCAGTGCGCTCTTGAAGAGAATGGAACAACAAACAACATCTTTCTACCCTATTATGGGTTGTCTCCTACCAGGCGTTTTGGCTTCTCTGTTTCTAGACGACTTTGTCATCTACTGCACTCCCAATGATGGGTTCCACTTTTCTGCAAACAAGACAGTCGGTATGAACTTCTGGTGGTGCAAAGTGTTTCTCCCACCAACTCTCCACCTTGTACCAAATGTTCTTCCATTCGTTGAGACAAAAAAAAAAAAAAAAAAATCTTAGGACTCACATTTGACAGGAAACTTTGTTAGTCCTCCCAAGTCTCCTCTTTGGTTGCTCACTTAATGTTCTCAGAGCACTTCATGGGGTGCGGAATGGTCTACTCTCCTCTGACTGTATCACTCCCCCTGTCTGCTCAAAACTGGACTATGGGTGTATCATGTACTCCTCTGCACGACTGTCAACTTTACGCAGTCTCAACAGGATGCATCAGCAAGGGATCCATTTGGCAATGTGAGACTTATATACCAGTCCTGTAGAAAGTCTATATGCTGAAGCCGCTGAATTACTGCTACCGTACCGCAGGGACATCCTACTCAGCTGATATGCGAGCCGATTATCATCTATGCATGGCCACACAACATATGCTGTCTTTTTTGATGACTCCCTTGACTGTCTATTTGTAGTGCATCCATCATCTCTATTACCACTTGGAGTCCGCTTTTATTTGTTGCTTCAACAACTAAACTTTACACTCCCTGCCACATTCCTGATGCATGTTGGCTCCTCCCTGCCGTGGCTATATCTGGAGGTACGTGCCAACTTTGAACTCTATTCGCTTCCTAAGGACACTACTCTTGGCCTGGTCTACTGCAATGAGTTTCTTGCACTCCATTCACAACTTGCTGTTGATGTCTTTAGCTAGACCAATGGTTCAAAGACCGACCATGGTTTTGGGTGTGCTCAGCGATGAAGCCTTCCAATATTGTCTGCCCAACCAGTGCTTAGTCTTCACTGCGGAGCTCTTTTTTCTACATCAGGCCACCCACTACCTTCGATGCCACTCACCTTCTCACAGTGTCATCTGCTCAGATTTCCTGAGTGCTCTTCAGTGCCTCTGTGTTCTATGTCCAGTCCCTTTCATAGTATAGCTGATTCAGAAATACCTCCACTCGCTGTCAGTGGGACGACGGTGATGTTACTGTGGGTTTCCGACCATGTTGGAGTGTTGGGAAACGAGAACACGGATGCTGCTGCAAAGGCAGCTGTTTCCCTCCCTCAGCTTGCTATCCTTTCTGTTCTATCAGAAGACCTCCGTGTTGTAGTCTCCAGGCATTTGGTATCACTGTGGAATATGCATTGGTATTCCCTTCAAGGCAACCAACTCCGGGAGATCAAACTCCTTCCTTTTGCATGGTCTACTTCCTCCTGGCCCTCTTGCCGTGAGGAGGTCATAATGGCTCACCTGCGCATAGGACACTGTCTCTTTAGCCACTGTCACTTATTGTGTGGCAATCCTGCCCCACTTTATGGCCACTGTTCACAACAATTGACTGTGTACCACCTTCTGGGGCAATGCCCGTTTTTTAACTGTCTCTGTCAAAATTTGCGTTTTTGAACTGAGTTGTCTGATGTTTTAGATGATGACCCACACTCTGTTTATTGCATCCTACTTTTTATCCACCACAGTAACATGAAAAAGGAAATTTAACCCTGACCTTGCTTAATCATTACAGTCATATTTTGTCATGGGCACTTATGATCACAGTAGTTTTGTGCCCCCCCCCCCCCCCAAAAAAAAAAAAAAAAGAAAAAGAAAGGGGGAAAATAATAATAATAATAATAATAGATTGTGTTCTGGGCAGATTTGGAGCCTCAAGGCGATATTGAGGATTCGCCATAGTACCAACACCTTTATCATCTGGTTTTGAGAAGTTGTGTGACTATATTGACAGGTGAATGTTCATGGACATTCTAGAAGAGTTCAGTTTTTCTACAGGAAGACCAACGAATTAATCTGCCAGACTCCCACTGATACAGCATCTCAAGTGAAGTTTCTGGGTGAACTGTCAGAGCCTTTCGAAGTGTATAGAGGGGTTCGACAAGAAGATGGCCTTCCCCCTCCTTTATAACTTAGTGTTGGATAAAGTTATCAGATAATGGGGAAAAGAAATTGAAAATGTAAGCATTGGTACTCTGGGGCAGAGAATCTAAGTGAAGTGTCTTGCTTTTGCTGATGACCTAGTTATATTTACCAAGACTAGTGAAGAAAACAGATATGCCTTAAAAAGGTACATGAGATAGCATCAAGAACAGGCCTCCAGATCTTGTATGAGAAGACACACATTTCATGGCTAATGGACAGCAGGATATCCAAAAATTCCCACTACAAGCATGTTATCTCTTTCAGACCGAAGGTTGTGAAGTGATATTAATATAGAAAGGGATGTTTAACATACAAAGTACATACAGTAATTTATTAAATTCAAAAATTTTGTACCCACACAATTGTTTATTTTGGGCCTTTACTACAAATTTTTAAGATCTGCACCATCTTAGAGTAACATGCCATTGAAAGAAATGACATAATATCACAGGATCATATAAAATCAACTGGCTGACAGATATGATAGCTTCACGTGTCAAAACAAAGATATCAACACCTTGTCAACAAGTCTTTCTTGCCGTCATTGTAAGTGTACTGGAAGTTTGCCGACTTTGCTGATTGTTGGCATCACCCAGTGTAGAAACATGGAACTAAAACACATTGTGCACATTACCACAGTCCATCCACAATTGTTTGATGTAGGCCTGAACTTCCTAGCATGATTCACAAAGAAATAAAGCAAGCAAAACCAGAACTGCACATTTGTGCATGCAGGGCCTGAAAGGGTTATGGCACAATCAAACGTGTCTTCCTTCAAGTATCTGGGAGAAATAATTGTACCATCTGGATTGGACAAGGGAGCTAATTTAGAAAAAGACACCAAATTCTTGAAAGCTACCAAATAATTATGAATCTTCTTCCGGAAGCTTTGTATGCCTCTGAAACTATATCTTTAGGAGGTCACTCCAGAATTGATGAAATTGAAAAGAAAGAACAAAAAATCCACAGGAAATTATTTGGTCCCGTTCATGTAAATGCTATGTGGATTAAGAGAAAAACTATAGACTGTACACATTAACTGATACTCTCACCAATGTCATGCACAGGAGACAATTGCAATTCTACGGTCATATCTGCAGAAAGATAAAGTTATGCTTCTTTGATCATAAGACAGAGTATGGTTCCGTGTATCTTATGGCAGTAACAACTCAAAAACAACAAACATGTTGTTACACCTTTCTGATCCTATATAAATGAAGTGACAGGGAAGTTAGTGTGTTCATAAACCAACCAGTGTTGATCTTAATGAAATATTAATGTATTTGCAGTTAAGGCAACTGATACTGATCTGAAAGGTTACACAATTAAAAAAAAAAAAGAAAGAGAGAGTGGTGAGCCTCTTTTTTAATGTCAATAATGGTTCATATATATGGAAACCGCTATATACAGTGTGTCCGTAAAATCATGGTGCAGTTTTAACCAGTCACACAAAAGCAATAGAACAAGATAGAAGTGTGTAACCTTCAGCAAATGAAACAAGAACTCTTCAATATTATATTACATAATTTTCATTATTGTGCACAAACAATTTATGTCAAAGAATGAAATGAAACAGGTCAGGACATTTCAGGCAAGATACCTACAGTGCAGAGAAAAGTTCAGTGTTTTATATTGCTTGCTAAATTTGAATTTATGAAACATATTCAGGGTGAATATCATCATGTGCACAATGGAGTACTGCCTCATAGAAATAATGTTAGATGGTGGGATCAGCCATTGAAAACTGGGAATTTCTTGGACCATAAACATTCTGGTAGACTTTCGGTTAGTGAGAAATCTGTAGCAGCTATATGGGATGCCTGCCTAAGGAGCCCCAATAAATTGATGTGTACATCTGCTTGAGAACTACACTTACAGAAGATAACAGACCATAATGTTTTGGAACATCTGTCATCTATGGGTTAAGGCCAATACGTACTGTCGATCACTGGACCGTCACACCACATCAAGCTTTCTTGAGAAGAATGTTTTGATGGAGCGGTCGACTGCTAACATTGGAAGTTAACCTATTTTCAATACATGATTTTCATGTTGTAGTTGACGGTTAACATTATTTACACACAAATGTATCTTATTAATCTTTATTTTATAATTCTACTTTATTTTGGCAGTAAATTGCAAATGTTGCACGAGGACTTAGACATTTTTTCCATTGAGTGTTTTTCCAAAATTGAGGTCAGATTAAAACTGGAAAATGGTTTAAGTTTTATGCTAGAGTAACAGAAAAGTATAACACAAACGATGTTTATGAATAAGATTGTAAATTAATGAAGCAGTGTCATTAATAAACATTTTAAATGAAAAAGTCAGCACTAATGAAGGAGACAAACACAATTGTTTATGATGTTATTAACAATGGAAGGGAGAAAATCATACTGGATAAAGCAACGAAAGCTCTATTTATTCTCTTATACATATTGTTTGATGTGCTTGTATGTATATATTTTCGCTTGAAAATGGATGTCAATTTTATGAGATGTTATTTCACTTCCCAGCACTTTACCACACAAAGTGGACCAAAAATATACAGTATAAAGTTCGTTTTGGTCATCAAGAAAATTTAGTATTGTTGAATCCTCAATTCCAATATCGAACTATGACTTTTTGCATCACAGGCGGTAACTCATAACCTCACTTTTACAGTTGGGTATTGGACTAAGCAAATTGACGTGATGGAACAGTGTGAATACACTTTGATGTGACGGTGCCGTGATGGGATGGTGATGTGACGGCCAGTGTGAATCGGCCTTTACAGAATGCAGTTGTTATGTGCTATCCACTAAAGATTCATTCATGAATGAAGGGGTTCAGAGGTACGGTTCACAAAAGTGAATGGAAGGACCAAAAAACTGCAGACAACGAATTTAATTTACATTTTATAATTATGTAACTTATCCCACAGAAAAATTACATTCTATATACAGTAATACTCATTTTTACATGTAGCATACAGGCAAAACTGCATATTTTGTTGAAATTTTTATCAACGGCAGAAGACATAATTCTCGCTAGTTTAATTTTTTAATATTATTTCTATATGTGTAAATTTCATCTGCTTAATTTAATGCCTGGTTTAATCATTTTCTTAAAATGTAGTTAAGAGAGTTCACATGAAACTCAAGATTTATTCACTAGCTGAAATAGTTAGGTGGCTGCAATTTTTCAGGTTTGTCTGTTTCTTGGTGCTAGCTACTTGTTAGATTTCTTTGCATAAAAATCAAACGGGAAAAATGAGTGCGTGTATTGGTTTAGGAAGAAAAGGAGAAAAGGGATTTTGATTTCGAAAGAGTAGACTGTAATAAAATTGTATTTTCTTTTTATCTTAAAAACTGAGAGGAGGAGGAGGAGAAGAAATAGAAGAAGAAGAAGTATTGTTCAGAAGTAGATTTTAAACCAACTATTCACTATTCAGGTTCTGTTGTGATTATCTGTATTTGGATAGTAATTAGATATAAAAGGAATGGCGAACAAGGAGTAACAAATTCCCAAAATGGAATGGTTAATAGTGAGCTAGTTCCCAAAAATGAAAGCATTTGCCCATCTCTACTATCCACCCATCTGGTAGATCCAAACGATTTGAATTTGCTTCACAGATGCTTCATGTGATTGATATTTGTGAACAATTCCCAAAGATGGTAACGTTCAGTGATGAGACCACATGCTGTGTATGGGGTCATGTTCATCGTTATAACGTAAGATTACAGAGTGCTAAAAACCCTCTTCTCTGTACTGAGTACCAACATAACTCCCCTAAGGTGAACATCATGCATTATAAAATTATAGGCCCCTGTTTCTTTGTGGAGCAAATGGTGATATCAAACTAACACCTAGACATGTTGCAATTGTATGAGATGCCACAAATGTAAGGTGAAGGTGTCATCTTCCAACATGACAACACTCCTTCACACTATGCCAGAGTTCTTTGGGAATTTCTGCCTACAAGACTTCCCCTGTGATGGATAGGAAGGCGTAGATTTAAGGCATGGCCACTACGACTTTGGGTTTTCATGCTCCCTAGACTTTTTCTTGTGTGCCTGTGTGAAGCAATGTGCGTACAGTCTACATATCAACAACATTTAAAAGAGAGAACTGGAGATGCTGTTCACTCCATTACACCCAATGTTCTTCAACATGTGTTGAATGATCTGTACTGTTTAGATTTGTATAGAGTGACAAATGAAGGCCACATCGAACTGCACTGAACAGATATGCAAACTTAGAGAGTTATTCTTTCATGTAGTGAAGGTTTTAAATTTCTAAGCTTGTTTTGTTGCTTTTCTGTGAGCAGTTGCTACTGCTTGATTTTGCAGACCCAGACCGGCAATGCAGTTCACTTCATTTCAGTGCTGTAGAACAATGAAAATTGTGTAACACCAACTTGGAGCAGTTTTCTTTCACTTGATGAAGGTTCCACATTTCCATCTAGTTTCATTGCCCGTCTGTGACTGGTTAAAACTGCATGGTTAAAACTGCACCATAACTTCATGCACAACCTCTACTTGTGGTCTAATATTAATGCTAGTGACAGTGAAAGATGGCTCTCCTGTGAACTGTAGGGAGTCTTTAATGGCCTCTAAGTGTGGGCTAGGGGAAATACACTAAAAGAATTTATTTTAAATTATTAACTAGATGACCCATGTGAATACGTCACACTGTTAGTATGAATGATTTTAAGTGGCAATAAACATAAATATTTATCAAATCATATTATTTTATTATGAGTTTTAACAGTATATACAATATTATTTTTTACAAGACTTCCTTTCAGACAGTGTTAGCTGTTTGTCACATTGACCCATACGTTTAGTTTCTACCTTTACTTGGATTGATGATTTTCTGTCAGAAAGGACACAGTACACTGTAATTGACGGTAAGTCATTGAATAGAACAGAAGTATTATCTGGTGTTCCACAGGGAGTGTCATAGGACCCCTAATATTCCTTAGTTTTGTAAACGATTTAGGGAGACAATCTGAGTAACTCTCTTAGACTGTTTGTGAATGATGCTGTCATTTATTGGTCAGTAAAGTCACCAGAAGATAAAAACAACTGCAAAAAGATTTAGATAAGATATCAGCATGGTGCAAAAATTGGCAATTGACTTAATAATAAGTGTGAGGTCATCCATATGATCGCTGAAAAAAATCCATTAAATTTCAGTTATGTGATAAATCAGTCAAACCTACTAAAGGCCTTGGTGTGTGTGTGTGTGTGTGTGTGTGTGTGTGTGTGTGTGTGTGTGTGTGTGTTTTACTTTTTTTTTCTCTCTAAGGTAAGTCCTTCCAGTACCGGGATTGGAATGATACCTCTCTTTTAAAACCCGCATCCTTTCCTATTTCCCCTCCTTCCTTTCTCTTTTCCTGAAGAAACAACTAATGGTTGTAAAAGCTTGAATTTTTGTGTTTTTGTGAGTTTTTATTTGTGTCTATTAACGAGCCTGTGCCTTTGGTAAGTTAAAAAGAGCAGGGAAGGAGAGGAAAAAGGACAGGATGTGGGTTTTAAGGGAGTGGGTGAAGAGTGATTCCAATCCCAGGAGAGGAAAGACTTACCTTGGGTGAAAAAGGACTGGTAAACACACAAACACCCCCCCCCCCCCCCCCCACACACACACACCAAAGCAGTCATATTTAAAAAGCAAAAGTTGGACAGATATGCTAGTTGAGACAGAGGCTCTGCCCAGAGATCAGAGCCAAGGTGTTGTTGAATGGTGGGCGGGAATTTGAAATTAACGGAGGTTGAGACCAGGTGGGCAATGGAAAGAGAGAGTATGCTGAAGGGCAAGTTCCCATCTCCTGAGTCCTGACAGGTTGGTATCGGTGGGAAGTATGCATATAACCCGGACGATGTAATACTGTGCCAAGACGTGCTGGTCGTGCACCAAGGGGTACATAGCCACAGGGTGATCCTCATTACCAACAAACACTGTCTGCCTGTTTCCGGTCATGCAAAAGGACAGTTTATTGCTGGCCATTCCCACATAAGAGGATTCACAGTGCAGGCAAGTCAGTTGGTAAATCATGTGAGTGCTATCGCAAGTGGCTCTGTCCTTAATCATGTACAACATCCGGTTTACAGGACTGGAGTAAGTGGTGGTGGCAGGGTGCATAGGACAGGTTTTAGACCAGGGGTGGTTACATGGGTGAGGAGCCTGAGCTGATATCTATCCTCCATGACATACTTCCCATTCCACAAAGAGTATCTTTCCACCACCCACCTAACCTTCAGAACCTCCCAGTTCATCCCTATGAAATCCTCAAACCAACTTTCCCATCCTCAGGCTCCTGCCCATGTAACTGCCCCCCCCCCCCCCATGTAAAACCTGTCTTATGCACCTTCCATCCACCAACCAATCCTGTAACATGATTAAGGGCAGAGCCACTTGCGATAGCAGCCACATATATATTGTTTGCTCTTGAAGGGCTTGGTTGAGCTAAGGATTGTCCGCACAGTACACATAACTGTTAATGGTTTTTCCAAGGAGTTCAATAAGTATCAGACCTTGGACTTTGAAAAAGGCAGAATTTTTAGGGGTAGATAACAACACATGTTTCATGTGTCTAGATGTTACACTGTTTGCCCAAAGTGGTATATTCAAGTTACAACAGTTTGGTTGTTAATAGGTTTCATACCTGGGACAGGTTTTGTAGTGAGGTCAATGACAGGGGTGGGAACCATTGGGTAGGGAAGATGGTTTTGGATTGTTGTAAGGTTTGTCAGGGATGTTGCAGAGGTTGAGAAGTCGGCCAACCAAAGGCTGCTTATCTATGTGGTGTGGGGAGGATGCTTTGGAGGGATGAGAGAATCTACACACACACACACACACACACACACACACACACACACACACACACACACACAATTATTGTTGCTTTATTGTCTCAAGTTCTGAGAAGGTTGTTCCTTGCTTTCTAATTTTTATAGTATATGTCATGTATTCGTTTTAGTTTTTACTCTTGTCACCCAGAAATTTTAATACTTTCTCTCCCACAACATAATTTTTGATTTGTTTTATGTAGTGATGTAAGGCCATGTGCATGTATATAATTGCATAGCTTGTCAGCAACAATTTGAAGTATTCATGAACTTTTTCAAGTTACTTGAATACATCCTTGTGACTACATTGTCTTCCACATTTGAATGTTTTTGCTAGTTTCATGACTGAAAACTTGAATTTGTTATTTTTAAAGAGATTTTTATGCTGAAAGAAGCAGTAGTTTTTATTTTTTCCCCTTACTCCATGCTATATGATCTTTTATATTTATTTATTACTAAAATTTGCAAGATTTTATTTGCTGCATGAACATGTAATTTATTTGCCCGTCCAGAGTGAAGAAATATTTCTCGATATGTTTGAAGATGAATACAATGAAATGAAGAAACGGCCTCTGAATGTGGAGTGGCTTATGATGGATTCAAACATTCTGCTGCCGCCAACAGGAACTCCGATGACAGGAATTGAATTTAGTAAACGGTTACCATGTGGAGAGGTAATGTCCTTTTCTGTTGAAGTAAATTAATTTAAGAATTTAATCACAATTTTCAATATGAAGATTAATAAAAAAATAACTTGATACTACATCAAGAACTTCCACAATTACAGTCTGAATCTTTCCCATGAAGCCACTGACTCATATAAATGAACACTGTACACAACCATAAAATATTTCAAAACCAGCTGATGCTAGTTGATGTACATCTGTCTGTCCATCCTGGTGCTTAAATAAATACTTACTATCTGTCTTTTAATACAACATATACTTGTTGTTCCCCTTCTCTAGGTCATTGATACATTCTCAGTGGCTGCAAAGTGTTTGCCTTGAGTTGTTCATGCTAATGGTGTGGTTTAATGTTAGTTTCAAATGTATATGAATGAGTGGCCTCTTCTTCAATTCACTACTCGTAAGAGTCAGTCTCATAAGCTCATACATTGCATATGAGGAGAAAGGGAAACTGATGAGCCTTTTAGTGGCACTAAAGAAGACATAATTTCAATCAGAAATGTTTCCGGGTAGAATAGTCCTGCCTGAATGGAATTATACTGAGATGCTTGTGTTTATCTTATTATTTTATTTGTATGGGAAGTTTTTGAGTGGCAATGTCACCAATTATTTGAGTTTATAAAAAAAAATATTAAATTGTAATCATACAGATAATCTGCATGGACTGTTGACAATGTAATAGGAATAGTTAAGCAAAAGTTGGAAAAAGTTTTTGCGTCATTATTTTACTTGATGGAACAGTCAGAAAAAAAAAAATAATTTGAATTGTTATATTTCAGCATGCCACCAAATGTATTTACTTACTGAAATACAGAAATCTTTACCTTATCTCAGAATATATTTCCAAAATTTTCTTTTTGATTAATAAGAGAGCATGTTTTGATCCCCTGAGATAATTTACATATTTTTATTGTTTCAGTAGTACAGTATAGCAAAATGTTTAAAATTTAATGTGTGATGTTTTTAGTCATGCAGCTGACACAGAATCACTACAGCCACACAGGTTGTCATTGTCTTAGCACCCTGACTGCAGTGTTGTAACTCCCATTTATTATGTCAGTGGCTATAATCTTTCTCATATTAACACCCAGTCTTGATGATTTTGAATACTGTGATGTATATTCTTTAGTGGCCGTGGTGTGAATGGATCAATTTTTCGTGTAGTGATTTCATGATCATATAGATTCCGAGCAATAGTGGTAATGTATACTTGATAGGAAAAACAGTCATCCAGGCTTAGGATGACCAGGACAGGTAAGAAAGCATGGAGAGGCTGATTAATTCAAGACATGAACGGCAGGTAGTGATTGATCACAGGAGCTTACTGTGGAAATACAAGGCAAAGGGAGTGGACAATGAGATCCATAATTGGGGAATGAGCATTATTTTTCCACAAACTAATACGTAACATAACTAACAGACGTACTACTAAAAAAGTAAGTTTCAATTGTAGGCATTACTATGTATTACCCACACATAAATGAAGCACACAAACAGCAGAAGTGTCTCAGAATGTTATTTAATGTACAGGCATAGAAGAGAGTATTAACAGAAGAAATTTGTAGTTGAGTTTAAACATCTTGCTTGGCTTGATGCAAGCTCGCATTCCTGAAATGTATTTGCAAGTTTGTTAACACAGTATAAATATATTAATGAGTGCAAAGTGACAAAAAGAATTTTCTTAATGTACTAGTGTATTGAATACATATATATAATCGTCTTCAAAATTGAATAATTGTCATAGCGCTTAACTTGGATTGATATTCATGGTGTTACAAAGTGCAGAGCACCACTTTTCTTGGGTTAGCATTTGTTGGAATTTGAGTTTCTAGTTTCTTGAGCATGTGAGTTGAAAGCTCCAAAATTTTAACAAAACTTAGAAATGTTTTGTAGTGCTGTTCTGGCCTCTAAATCTGATGAGGCCTAGAATTTGTTGTGTGGTTTTCAGCAGCTGTAATTGTAATATTTCAGTGCATTTGTTACTGATGTTAGTGTGCATGGAAATTTTAGCTGATTTTTTTTTTCTTAATCCCCCCCCCCACTTTGTAGTACACTTACTACTATGTTTAAGCACTAATTATTTGACATAACTAAAATTTGTACAGCATAGTTATATTCATTGTTTAACTGTTTTATTTACCTTGAATATGCTGATCTTGTGAGGCCCAATTCAGTATCTGCCAACTTGAGTAATAAACATTCTTTAATTTGAACTGCATACTACGTGGTTTAACTTGCATCATTGTCTTCAATGACATTTCTGATTATTTCACAAGTTTTCAATTACTGTATTTTGTTTTGGTACATATTTACATATCTGTTTAAAGCAATAGTGCAGAACAGACTCCTGACTTACAGTGGTTCAAGCTAATAGTTCTTCGTTGTGAACCGAATACACAAATAACAATTGTTTTAAACCATGATGTACTCATAATATATGAGAAAATATTTGTTTGTGTTCATCTGTATAGTGACTTCTTTAGATACATTATCATATTAGGCAATTATTCTTCATAACAAGGACCTCACAACTGTTGATTTTTCTAAAGAGCCCCATCCACTAGGGATGGATGTGATATTTGTGCAATTGCACACTCACTGTGACACTACTGTACACAAACAATTTCAACCAGTAATAAGACCACCATGTGTTGGAAAGTTGTGCTATTTGATATGTTTTAACAGCAGTTGCAGTTATCACTGTAGCCCCATAAATACTTGCAAAAATTGGTTGTTTAAGTATGGGTATTGTAATTTATTAAATATGCTTGGAAATGTAGGTTACAGAATATATTATACACATTCGGTTGTGCACATATTTCCAGCTTTTTAATATTAATACATTTCATTTTTCATTTGAGTGCTTAGATTTGTCTTACAGTTCAGCTTCGGTTATTTATAGAATTGGTTTTCTGTTCTTGACATGTATAGAAACATTGCCAATAGGAACGCTACTGATTATCATAAATCTTCTATATGTATAACAATGTTAGTCTCACTGAAACTTAGAAATGACGCAACTGATTTGAATACTATTTTTGTTTATTTCTCTTTAATACAGGGTAAGTTTGGAGCAAAAAGAAAATTAAGAAAAAAAGGTAAAACCCAAACGAACATCTGAAAAATTGAAAAAAATAAAAATTGGTAATTTTATGTGGGTTCATGACTTTTGATTGAATTCATATTTTATGTGCTGCTATACTGTTCATACGTTTATGATAAAATTTCACAACTTGACCTTCAAACCAAGAGGAAAAGCACTGTCTAATAGTAATTTGGATAGCGCATGGCAGAGGATACTTCACAACTGACTTCCCTTTAAAACAGCCTGGTTATTCATATTGGGAAGTCGGTTTTAGCGATTTTGGTCTCCGTAATGTTTAGGCATGTTTTCAGTCCAGTTTGGTACTCCTCGGGGTTTGATCTCCACCATAAAATTACAGTTACCAGTGTGAGCCATTTGGGGAAGATCTCCTGACTTAGCCCCTATGGCATGGCTCCCCCTCCCTTCCTTTCCCCCTTCCTTCTCACTCTATGTCCTCAGCACATATAGCCAGTCTGTATGGGAGGTGGGGGAGCTGTTATGTACCCTTTTGGCTGAACCCCCTGACAACACAGAGATCACACGGATGGTACCTGAGCTTCAACCTGTTCATGCAGGCCAAGGGACCGATACCTGTCTTCCTGGGGTATTGGGACTTCCAGCAATGGCCATCTTGCCAGGTGGCCTTTGCTGTGGCTAGGTGGCACCCATGGGGAAAGCCCCCAATTGGAGTGGGTGGTACCAGGGCAGACATTCTGCACAATGAAACATGTCAATTAGAAAATGGCTGTATTATGGCTATCTCTGTAGGCAGGAATAGTGACTCCGTGCGGCTACCTCTGACAAGAGGACCTTCGCCTTCCTGTCTAGCCTTGGAAGTTGAATCAATGAGCAAGATGCGTCCGGGTTCCCAGCTCATTAAAACGGTCTCTGCTGTCCAATCTGCAGCTTTCTGTGCCTTCGACCATGTTGACAATGTCACAGTATTCATAACTGCTCATCAGTTGTTAAACATGGTTCAGGGAGTTATTTTCCATCATGACATCCTCCTCCTTCAAACAGATGAAGAACTTTGGATCAATCAGGAAAGGCGAGGTGTTCATTTAGTTTGTCATGTGCAGAGAGACCCTAAGGACAATAGAGTTGATGCCATTGCCTTTATCTTGGCCTTCTAGGGGGACACTCTCCAAGAGAAAGTCAAGGTCACCATCTATCGATGTGATATGAAACCATGTATCCTGCCTCCCATCAGATGTTTCCGTTGTATGATGTTTGGGCATTTGTCTCCCCGCTGTATAGTAGTCCCTCTATGTAAAGAATGTGGACACCAATTCCACGAAGGGAGCCTGTGTGTGTCAATTGCCACCAACTTCATTCTTCACGCTCACTGGACTGCTCATGTATAAAAGAGATAATAAAATATAGGAATAAAAGTCGTTCGATTGTTTAATGTATCAAGAGGCCCATTGAAAATTTGGAGAGTTAAATCCGGTTTAAACTTTTGCCTCTGTTAAATCTTGCACCCCTCCCCCTTCCTCCTCATACCACTCTCGCCTCCCTCTTCCATCTCTTTCTCCTGTAGCCCCTTGCTCCTCCCTGTGCTCCTCTTCTTTGGCACTTGCCGGTGAAGGTGATCCTCTTAGGGCACCTACTCTTGGCATGCACCAGATCGGAAGTATTCTACCACAATTCAGCTGTTGGACTCACTCTCTGTGAGTACCAAGGTCACCCAATCTTCATCAATGCCAGAACTCACTGGTGCCAGTTCTCTCTACAGGACCTGTACACTCCGCCCAGTGAGAGAGAAAGAGAAGAAGAAGAGAAATAAGTCGTAGGACAAGGCCCCTTTGGTAGTGCCTGAGGTGTGAACTTTGTCCTCACAACCAAGTAATTCCACTGAACCTCAGCCACTATTCATGGATGTCGTCCCTTCCCTTCCTCATTGGTGATGGATGTTGACCCAGCTTTGTGATAAGCTTCAATCCGTCACCTCCTGGAGTTAAGACAACTTATTTCTTTTTACTCTGCAGCCTGTTTTGTTCTACAGGAATCACATTATACTGATGGACTTTCACCAGCCATCCGTGGATGCCATGCTGTGATGAAACTGGGTTGGCTCCCTACAGGCATGTGGTGGAGTCTGCACACTAGTTCAAACAGACATTATTAGTACATGGATTTCTCTCCATACTACACTGGAAATGGTTGCTGTTCAGGATCACTTACACAGTCTATTAACAATTTGTAATCCTATCTCCCTCCAGACAGGCAACCTATGTTTGCAACCCTAACATTCCTCCTTCAGCATTTCCCCTTCCTTTCTCATTCCTGGGGACTTCAATGCCTATCCTCATCCATGGGGCAGTCCTCATGAAACTAGTTGAGGCAGCGTCATAGACCAATTCCTTGCCTTCTTAATGATGCTTCCCCAACCCATTTTAGTACTGCTCACAGCACCTTCTCTGCCATAGATCTGTCACTCACTTCTCCACCCCTTTTCCCTTAATTTCACTGCATGATGACCTCTGCAATAGTGACTGCTTTCCGTCCATTATTTCACTCCCCTCCCACTTGATGAGGGACAGAGTACCCCATTGGGTTTTCCAGCACGCTAATTGGCCTTTGCATAGATCCCAGGTGGTTTTGACACCATCCCCATCTGACCATATTAATGACGTAATCCACGATATGTACTCTGCGATTACATGAGCCACTAGTATTTCTGTTTCCGGGTGGACAGGCCCTCCTAGTTGCTGCCCAGTTCTGTGGTGGAACGCTACTATTGCCATGGTGATTCATGAACACCATCAGGCCTTGAACATCTTAAGTGCCCCTATTCCATTCTGCTCTTATCAACTTTAAATGCCTTCATGCTAAGGCTCATTATATTATCAAAAAGGGCAAGCAGGTGTGCTGGGAGCATTCTGTCTCTTCCTTTGGCTTTTCTGTACCCCTGGTGAATGAATAGGCTGACCACTTGGCTAGAGTAGCCGTTACTTACTATCCATTCCCCTTGGCAATCCCAGCTGCAGATTTGTGGGTGCATATGAGATCCTTGTTCATACAAGACTGGAACAGCAACTGGCAGGCTACTGTCCCATCTAATAAACTCTGCTCCCTCAAGTCGACCACTACAGCTTGGAATTCTTCCTTACGCCCCTTCTCAGAGGGAATGCATTGGTCTTTCCTGGCAATAAGCCTCCCACACATTGTGGTTGTGGAGCCCGACAATCTATGGCTCACATCTTAGTGGAATGTCTGCTCCTGTTGGCGCTCCACGAAACTCCGCACGCATTGTCGTTTGTTTTGCTGCATGTTTCACAAATGGCCGACAGGGTCCTTGGTCCATTCCTCCCATCAACCAAAGGACGTTGACATCAATATAGTTTTATTCTGATCGTGATGAAATTTTGCTCACTTGATCTTCAAAATAAGAGAAACATCACTGTTTACATAAGATTTTGTACATGACAGGAGAGGTTACCGTACTCGAAGTTTTTACATAATTTGATCAATCGCCATGGAATTTAGCAGGCGTGTGTAATGTTTCATATACAGGGAAGGGAAGAGATGAACAGAGAGTGAGAGGTGATAGGATGAACTTGACAGAGTGTGGGAAGTAATGACAGAGGCAGTGGGAATAAGAGGAGGGGGGAGAGTAGGAAGAGTGGACAGAGGAGGAGATGGACAGAGATAGTGGGGAGGAGGAGATGGACAGACAGTATTGGGAATAAATAGGTACCTGAGCAGTGCCAGGTTTTCAGCTAGTTAATACAGAGACAAGCCTAAGAGGACAAAGAGGAAGATAAAAATTAGGCAAATTCTAATAATGGAAAGTCCAAGTTGGAATTAAAAATCTACTAATAAGACATTTTACAACTCACAACAAAGACATGACAATGAGCCACGACAGGAAGATAAATAAGGCACACACATACAACATTTTCAGCTATCAGCCATGGCCTTCTTCAGAAACAGGAAACACTCACACAGTCACACAACTGAGTGTGACTATGTGGTTGTATGTTTCTTATTTCTGAAGAAGGCCATGACAATAGCTGAAAGTGTTGTATGTTGAAATGTCCCCAAAACTGTGCTTAATTTGGAGAATACATTTCATGTGAATTATGTTTTTCTCATTAAATGGTAAGTATCTGAGGTCCAATCTTACTGTGCCTCAATCAATGTTCTTCATTATGTAAGTATTAGAACTTGGACGTCTTCTCAGTTAACTAAATACATCTGAAGATAATGAAGATAAACACTAGCTCAAAAGAACTTTTTCCCTAAATAATGGGTTACTCAGTTTTAAACTTTCATATAAATAGGGCTTTATTGTAACCCAACTACAATGTCTCTTCTGAAAATGCTCCTTATTACACATTTACATAAGGAGTCATATCCAACATATTCAGAACTCCAGATTAGACAATCATTAACAACTGAATAATACATATAAAACTACTTTAATTTTTTTTCTAATCACTTGATAGTATTTCAATTTTGCTCAATACTTTGGTTGTTGAACTCTTGACATCTTGTTTCTGAAGATCCTTAATATAATTCCGTTCCGCGATACGGCGATTGTACTTCAACTCTTTAAAAGGAAAAACAAAAGTTTGTTTATAATTTGTTTCATCATCATTAGTCATACTTCCGTTCAAATAAGTCATTTCAATCACCCTTTTGTATTGAAGGGCACCACCTAATTAAGAACTTTTCACCACAAGGTAAAATTTTGAGCACAACCAAAATGTAGATGTAGACATGTACAGCCATCGAATTATGACTCATCAGATTTGAAACCTGTAACAGGGGGTGGTTTTTTTTTTTTTTTTTTTTTTTTTTTTTTTTTTTTTTTTTTTTTTTTAATAAATAGTAGAATTAAATGTGGTTGGTTGCTATTTTTGTAATTGTAAGAATTGTCCTGTATTTTCTATAGAACCACAAGCTCAAAATGTCATTTTTGGACAAAATAGCCCAAATATTAAGCCTGAATGCTGAATATGATGTGGCTTTATTTGGTGTATAGATTCTATAAAAATATATATTTTGTTTTAATCATCATATCAGATGAGTGGAGTTATAATTATGTTTCTTGATCTTCCAATATCTTTTATTGTTTATTTTTTCAAAAGTCATTCACATTTACAGGTTGAACGAGCAAGAAGGGCAATAAGAGTATTCTTCTTGGTCAGAGATCTGTCACTGACCCTTAGGGGGGAGCCTGAAACTCAGTTGCCTCTCACAAATCCACAGTCATGTGTTCAAGTTGATGTTGTTCTAGATCTCAGTAAGTGCTGGTTGATATGAAATTGTATATTTTTATACAGCTGAAATTATTTTTTTTTAAATATAATATTTTGTAATAGCTGTATATGTCCACAGGAAAGGTAGATCTACTGTCAATAAAACCTTTAATTACCTTCTTCCAACTCTGCAATTACTTTTCTCATCCTTCTTTTCCCTCCTCATTATTCCCACTCCCCCCCCCCACCCACTCATCACCAATGTACTTTTCTTTACATGTTATTTAAAGTTTCCAAAGTTAAAGGCTACATAAAGGTGTGGTTGATTAAACAAAGGAACTCTTAAGTGTTGTGTAATTATAAATTTGGACATCTCTTAATAATAATGATTGTAGTATATGTGCACAATACAGTAATCACTATAAGAAGAGAGACACTTATGTCATATACAAATTATATTTACTTAAATATGATACAGCCTTTACACACACTAATATATGATGGCAGAAACAGTAATAGTGATACTCAAGTACTAGCATTTGTGTGATCATTTTCTTTCTTTTTTCCCTTGAGCAAAGTGACAAAAAGGGAGGGGGGGGGGGGAGGATTACAACCCATCAATGATACGGCTGTTGTATGCTAAACACAAGCTCGCATTGAACAAGGAAAATAGAGAAAATGGGCTGTGTCCTTTGTAAATACTCATTCCATCATTTCATTTAATCAAATTATTATAGATTAACTTGGAGACATTCTTTTGATATCCATAAGTAATGCATAACATAAAATTTTGAACTTCAAAAAAATGACACGTTTCGTTAATACAGAATGTAAAGGATTACAAACATTACTTTAATGATATCTTATCCTTTTCTTGCCCAAGAACATCTTTTGTCAAATGAGTAGCTGGAGTTCTTCAGATATACGAGGCGTGTTTTTTAAGTAAGTACCATTTTGAAATAAAAGAAATACAAGCTAAGATATCACAATAATTTTATTTTTCACGAAAGCCTGTACCTTAATCTGCTTTTCTACATAATTTCCGTCAATATTCAGGTACTTGTCAGAACATTGTACCCGTTTTTTGATACCCTCCTCATAGAAATCTGCCGCCTGACTTGTTAACCACTGCATTACAACTGTTTTGACCTTGTCATTGTCTTGAAGATGCTGACCACCCAGGTGTTTCTTCAAGTGCAGGAACAGGTGGTAGTCAATGGGCGCCAGATCAGGGCTGTACGGACGGTGATCTTGCTCAACTTGCCACGTCTTTTGTTCTGAATTGAATGGCGCAGATTGTGCAATGTCTTACAGTAGGCTGCTGCATTGATTGTCTTATAATGAGGCAAAAACTGTGCACATGATTTTTCGGGCAGAAATTGTTTGCTTAAACTTCACTTTTCTGGGTGAATCTGAATGCTGCCATTCCATGGACTTATTGCTTTGATTCTGGTGCGATGTATGCCACCCATGTTTCATCGTCTATAACAATTTGGCTTAAGAAATCATCACCGTTGTTGTGGTAATGCTCCAGGAAAGTCAATGCACTGCCTAAACATTTGGTATTGTGCACATCCGTCAACATTTTCGGTACCCAACATGCACCCAATTTTCGGTAATTAAAGTGCTCGGTCACAATGCCATATAAAACACTAAGAGAAACATTAGGAAAGTCATCCTGCAAAGAGGAAATCATAAAGTGTCTGTTTTCTCTAACCTTATTGTCCACTTCCTGCACTAAACTTTCATTAATGACTGGACGCCCAGTCCATTGTTCATCATGCACATTTGTGCTGCCATCTTTAAATGCTCTCACCCACTTCCTTACCATTCCATCACTGATAATGTTTTCTCCGTAAACTGCATAGATCTCACGATAAATATTGATCACTTTTAGGCCTTTAGCTCTAAGAAATCTTATAACAGCCCGTACTTCAGTCAGCGGGACTCATGATTATCAGTGTCATCTTAAACACTCGGTACACAACGTAAACAAAGAAGAATGAGACTGTAATTGTGTCAGTGTGTAGACAACAGATTTAGGTACCAGTGTGCATGCACAGAACGCCGACCGCAGCGCTGTGGCTGCGGTGTGACAAAACTGTACTTACTTAAAAAACATGCCTTGTATTAATGACCATCTCAGAACCTTTATAGTTTCTTTTCTTCACTGTGAACTAGTCATCTGTCTGAATGTCATTTAACAGCCAAAATGACCAAGTATTTCTTTGTTAGGATAGACTCACTACAGATTGTTTTCTGAAATGTGGGCTACCTTAATGACCTCTTCCTCATCAAAAGAAAAGGAAGGAATGAGGCAGGGTATTCTTTTGATCACCCATTCTGAGCAATTTCTGTTCTATCCCTCTGTCTGTTTATCACTCTTGCAGCTCAGGTTTCATTCTCTGTATGATGGCCAAGGTGGAATATCCCCACTTAAAATGTCCTATTCCACTCTCCCCCCCCCCCCCCTTGTTTTCCCCTGAAGAAGGCTTTTTCTTGTATTTTTGTTAAGCCTTTTGTGAGTTTATTAAATGTTAATATCAGGTTTAGTGATTTTTTCCCTCTTGTTGATTGTGAATTGTGTGAGATTCACATTTCATGGTTACCTAAACTAATTGGCAATGTACGCCTCCTTATTAGCTGCTGTTGCCCAGTGTCTATTTGTTTTGTAGTGCTTTCTCATAAAATAGATACATGAATTTTATTTGTTATATTATTTTGACTATTATTATGAATTTATTTGTTATATCACTTTGACTGTTGCCACCCCCTTACACATAAAAAAATTGCACCTTTACAGTCTAGACACACTTGTACAGCATATCTGCAGTGATGGGAACTCCGTTACTCAATATGCTTACAAAGGCCTTCACAGTCAGAAACCACCCCCCAGATCTAATCTGCTAACAGATTTTCTGTGCCACATCCCCACACATCCCAAATCCTCCTTCCACCACTGACAACCAGTCACAGAGCTCTTCCCCATCACTCAATACTACCAGGGACTGGAACAACTTAACCACGTCCTCTGCCAAGGTTTTGATTTTGTATCATCATGTCCAGAAATTAGAGATATCCTGCTCAAGATTCTCCCCACCTTCTACTAAAGTGGTGGTGTGTTGCCCACCCAACCGCCACAACAACCTGTCTATCCCTTTGTCACTCCCAAACCTCCTCTACAACACCTGCCCAGTCAATCCTCCCCATTACTTCCTATTCCAGTTCTGTCACAGGCTTGTCCTATTCAGTTAGAGGCTGGATCACATGTGGACGCAGACGTGTCGTAAGATTTTTATTGTGGCATGATCACTTATCAGCTGTTCATTAGGATGAATGGCCTCCGTCAAACCATGGTTAAAAACAAGGTAGGCACTGTGTAGCACAACATGCAGATGAGGATATGCTAGATTTCAATGACAGCTTCACAACCTGGGCCATCAGAATTCATGCCCTCACCACCAGTATTCCTAAATTTACACAGGACGGAAGTTATCCTTTGACAGCACAGTCTCTGGTCCCAGAAACATCCAGGCCTCAAACTATGATTATTGTGCACACACACCCAACTGTTCCTGTCCCCTCTATCCTACATGTCTCACATTCTGTTGTCGTTGTCGGTGGTGGTAGTGGTGGTGGTGGTGGTGGTGGTGGTGGTGGTGGTGGTGTGTGTGTGTGTGTGTGTGTGTGTGTGTGGTTTTTTCACCCCACTGTCCCCTCCTCCACCTCACCACTGCACTAAGCTGCATCTATTTCCACCCATCTCGTACCTAAATGCCTTGTAATGCGGAGCTGTATCCACTCCCACCACTGCCTTGCAACTTTCAGGTGCTCCCTCTCTTCCAATCCCCTCACCGAAGAGTGTAATTCAGAGTGCAGCAGCTGGAGATAACAGTTGTGTGTCTGTGAAGTGTGCCTGTGTGTTTGTATGGATGGTGTCTATTCCTCTGATGAAGGTTAATGCCCAAAATCTGAAGTTATCTGTGATTGTCTCTTTATGTGCCTATCACTGTTTGATTAATGTCTTTGTGGTGACTTGCAGTTATCCTCATTTTAGTGTTGAATGTTGTGAAAAGGATAGATTACTGCTCATTATAAAGATTTCATTCTGAGTCAGAAGACAGGCACATGCCTGGTTTCTGCTTGATGTGTTCTCTCTACAGCAAGTAGCAATCTGTCCTTTTCACAATATTTTTAACACCCAACTTGAACTTACCATTGTTTTATATGTTAGTCTGGTAGATGCTGTTGAGATACATAACTGTTAAACAATGAGTCCATTGAATATTCTTAGCTGTGTTTGTTGTATAATTTATCTGTTGTTTGGAAAGGCTTGCCATATTATGTATATTTTTGCTCCACAACATGATTTTATTTTTAAGTGGAAGTGTGTATTTATCTGAAAATGCTTACATCTTACCCTGAATGGTGTTCACATACATTTTTAAAGAATTGTAAATTTTCCTTCTTGAGTTGAAATTTTACTCTGTTAATCTCATTTTACAGTAATGTTTAGTAGTGTGAGTGTTATATAAACAATTTCTCTTGTTCTTCCTGTGGCTAGCAACCAATGCCTAGTTGCTATCTATGCAGAATTATTCTCACTGAAGCAATGTGGCTTGAGGACAGTGCTCTTGCATTCAAGAGTGAGATTCAAATTCCCATCCAGCCACTTGGACATAGATTTTCTTTGTTTACCCTAAATGTATGAAGGCAATTGTTGGGATGGGCTCAGCTGAGATTCTTCCTAAGGCCTTTCCTATCCAAGCTTATGCAACACTTATAACAACATTCTTATAGCCTTCCTTGTCTCATTTATTACCTAATTGTATTAGCTACCGATGTGAATTGAAGGTTCACTTGAAGCAATTGTTTGGTTCTAGTTTCTATGCTGTTTAAGTTATTTGTGAGATTTAAAATCTCTTTGTATACTTTTAGGTTTGAACTGGGGCCATTGTGTTCCTGTATGAACTGTAAAAAGTAATAATAATAAGTCCATGTATTGTTCATTTATCTATTTTTGTTTAGTTAATGCTGTGCAAATATTTGCTAATTACTTATGACCAGAAAATGTTATACTGCCCAGGGTCTCACTTCCTCTTTAAAGCAGAGTTGTGCATATTGATGAGTGTTGAGAGACTTGTAAATTTAGGAATTAAGGAAAAAAAAGTTTTAAATTGTGTATTAATTTAAGACAATGAGATACTGGTGAATTGTGCCTTTTCTTTTTGTGCAGATAACAGCGACCTCATTGCATGCACTGTGGTTAACAAAGAGGGACACAAAATTCGCAGATTTCTTGTGATTGATGTAATGCAGTTTATTCTTGTTGAACCTGACACAAGACGTCTTGGATGGGGTGTCACTAAATTTGTTGGTTTCCTTCAGGTAAGGTAACATTAATTCAAATTAGTAGCTTGTATGCAAAAGAGTAGAGCATTGTTAGAAACAAATATGCAATTGAATAGAGAAACACCATAGACTATAATAAGAAAGTAATATAAAATATTTTACATAAGAAATCAAAATAAGGAAAAACAGTAAGAATTAGCAAAATTATAGCTGCAACCAGGAATGACGGCAGCTGAGTTTGCTTGCTCTGTACAGCTACATCATGCATTTTCAGACAGCAAATGAGCATTCAGTAGTGTTCAGAGTACTTTGCTGTGAATGCCATAGCCATTGTCAGCATTAAATATGATATCCAATAAATAATATAGTGAGGACAGTTTACAACTCACCGCAAAGACGTGGCGACGAGCTGCGACAGGCACATACAAAAGACACACACATACAACACATTCAGCTATCGGCCATGGCCTTCTTCAGAAAATAGAGCACTCACGCAATCACACAGGCACACAACACAGTCATACAACCATCACCTCCGACTGCCACACTTCGAATCACGCTCTGCAGCGAATCGGGACGGGACGGGAGGGGAGGGGAGGGGAGGGGATAGAAAGGTTACGTCACGGTGGTGGGGATGGGTTAGATGGGAATAACGAGATGCAGCTTAGGAATGGAGTGGGGAGGTGGGTGAGCGGAGAAAATAAAATAAAATAAAATAAAGTAAAATAAAATAAATATATGCATGCACACTGCAAGTACTGCAAGCAAGGATAAGCCTCGTCCCGTCCCGATTCGCTGCAGAGCGTGATTCGAAGTGTGGCAGTCGGAGGTGATGGTTGTATGACTGTGTTGTGTGCCTGTGTGATTGCGTGAGTGCTCTATTTTCTGAAGAAGGCCATGGCCGATAGCTGAATGTGTTGTATGTGTGTGTCTTTTGTATGTGCCTGTCGCAGCTCGTCGCCACGTCTTTGCGGTGAGTTGTAAACTGTCCTCACTATATTATTTATTCCAATCTGGACTTTCCATTATTATATATCCAATAAATATTCAGTGAATGTGATTCAATTTGTTGTGAGGTGTCATAGCTAATGGTGCTGGTATGCAGTTCTATGCAATCTAGCAACAGACATAATTTCCAGGATACATGCTTTCTTCAAACACAAATCACATATGTGTTCTCCACTTATTGCTTTGAGCTGGCAACAATAAATCCCCATCTCTACCTAAACATACAAAATCCTCCTTCACTCATGGTTTGGGATATAACAGTGGACTAAGTAGAGGTTACAACTTCTTGTACAAGGACAAAATTTAACTGTAGAAGGGCATACGTATCAAAAGTTACACAATTTGTATAGGTTAGGTAACCGTCTTATACAACTGTAAATTAGTCTAATTTAGACCAGATGCTTTATTCTAAAGCATCTTCAGTGGTTAACTGTACAGGAAATGTTTTGTTTTATATTATTTGTTTGATTAAATTTGATCAATGACAGTTCTTATGCAATAGGATTATTTTGTTTCTGAATAAAATGGACTACTAACACTAGTGACGTATTTTTATGTTGACCTCTTCATGTGTCTTTTGTAGCACATTGCCAGTTGCTGTCACTGTTAATAATTACAATATTTACATTTTCACTTTCTCATAAAAGTTTCTGAAAAGTCACCATTTCTTTTGCTTGGTAGGCTTTGTATGTCATTTGTTTTGTTTTCCTTTGTTTGTGTATATGTGTTTTGTGTGTGTGTGTGTGTGTGTGTGTGTGTGTGTGTGTGTGAGAGAGAGAGAGAGAGAGAGAGAGAGAGAGAGAGAGAGAGAGGGGTGGGGGGGTGGGGGTGGGGGGAAACGACATACAAAGGCTACCAAGCCATAGAAATGGTGATTTTTCAGAAACTTTTATTGGAAAGTGAAAATGTAAATATTGTAATTATTAACAGTGACAGCAAGTGACAATGTGCTACAAAAGGCGCATGAAGATGACAACATAAAAATATATGAGTAATGTTAGTAGTCCATTTTATTCAGAATCAAAATAATCCTGTTGCATGAGAACTGTTATTGATTGAATTTAATAAAACAAAACATTTCATATACAGTTGACCACTCAAGATGCTTTAGAATAAAGCAAAATGCGTCTGTTCTAAATTAGACTAATTTACAGTTGCATAAAACGGTTACCTAACCTATACAAATTGTATAACTGCAACTGCGGAGAAAGGAGGCCAAAAATAAGAAGAATTATGTAAAAAGTTACACTTTGTAGCTCCGTTGGAGTGATATTCCACATTATGTTAGATTCTGTTTCAAATTTGTATTCATTTTCTCTGCATGCCACTGCCATTTTCTGTACATCATTCCTATTACTATTTTTATCATACATTTTAATTCGTAACTGCCTAGGAAATATGCCATTATCTCCGAAAAATTTTTATTTTTATTTTTTCAGTCTAAATCCAGGAATTTTATTAATAAAATTTGGTATTGCTACAAAATGGATTATAATAATAATTATTATTATTAATTAAAGGACCTAGATAAAAGAGAGCAGGGTCAGTATGACCCTACCAAATTTATGATGCCCACCTGGTACCAGGTGGAGTACAATTCTTTGTAAACAATCGTGACCCTGGTACCACCTTTCAGTCAGTAGCAGCAAATTGTAATTACTGGTATCAATGTTTTTGAATTGTCTATGTATTGTTTTATTTTTATTTATTTTTTTGCAGACTGTTATTTCAGTACCAATTTCACTGTTATCAAATGTACTCATTAATTGTGTTTGTACATGTTGTTGTTGTTGTGTTCTTCAGTCCGGAGACTGGTTTGATGCAGCTCTCCACAATATCCTATCCTGAGCAAGCCTCTTCATCTCCACATACGAACGACAAACTACATCTGTCTGAATCTGCTTACTGTATCCATCTCTTGGTCTTCCTCTGCGGTTTTTACCCCACACACTTCCCTCCAATGCTAAATTCACAATTCCTTGATGCCTAAGAATGTGTCCTACCAATCTATCCCTTCTTTTAATCAAGGTATGCCAGAAATTTCTTTTCTCCCCAATTCTGTTCAGTACCTCCTCGTTAGTTACGCGATCCACCCACCTAATCTTCAGCATTCTTCTGTAGCACCACATTTCAAAAGCCTCAATCCTCTTCCTGTCCACACTGTTTATCGTCCATGTTTCACTCCCATACAAGGCAACACTCCATACAAATGCCTTCAGAAATGACTTCCTTAGGCTTAAATCAATATTCGATGTTAACAAATTTCTCTTTTTCAAGAACTCTTTTCTACCCATTGCCATTCTGCATTTTATATCCTCTGTACTGCGACCATCCTTTGTTATTTTACTGCCCAAGTAACAAAACTCATCTACCTCCTTTATTGCTTCATTACCTAATCTAATTCCTTCAGCATCACCTGATTTTCTTAGACTGCACTCCATTACCCTAGTTTTGCTCTTGTTAATGTTCATCTTATATGCACCTTTCAGCACACTGTCGATTCCATTCAATTGCTCTTCCAGGTCCTTTGCTGTATCTGACAGAATTACTATGTCGTCGGCAAAACGCAATGTTTTTAATTCTTCACCCTGAACTTTAATTCCTTCTCCAAATTTCTCCTTGCTTTCCTTTATAGCTTGCTCAATGTACAAATTCAATAACATTGGAAAAAGGCTACAACCCTGTCTTACTCCCTTTCTAACCACTGCATCCCTTTCATGCCCTTCAACTCTGACAACTGATGTCTGGTTTTTGTACAAGTTGTAAATAACCTTACGCTCCCTATATTTTAGTCCTGCTTGCTTCAGAACTTGAAAGAGTTTATTCCAATCAACATTGTTAAAAGCCTTCTCCAAATCTACAAAAGCTAGAAATGCAGGTTTGCCTTTTCTTAATCTATCTTCTAGGATAAGCCGTAAAGTGAGTATTGCCTCCCGTGTTCCTACATTTCTCCTGAACCCAAACTGATCTTCCCCGAGGTCGGCTTCTACCAGCTTTTCCATCCTTCTGTAAATAATTCGTGTTAATATTTTGCAACCATGACTTATTAAACTGATGGTTCTATAGTTCTCACACCTGTCTGCGCCTGCTTTCTTTGGAATGGGGATTATAACATTTTTCTTAAAGTCTAAGGGTATTTCACCTGTCTCATACATCTTACACACCAGGTGAAACAATTTTGTCATGGCTGGTTCTCCCAGACACTATATACATATACTATGTACATATACTATGTTAAAGGTCTCAATCCAGCCATGTGACATACCCTCCACATATCGTTATCAGGATTTCCTTCCACTGAGCCAGGTAGGAACTTGGTGAAAGATATGCCTCCATTGATTTCTGTCCTGCTTTTCCCTCTCCACTGTGTCTCACATTATTTCCCTCCTCTTTATCTTCCAACTGGTCTGTGCACCTCTTTGTAGGCCACCAAATTGGTCTTCTTCCTGGCACCTACATCTGCAAATACTGGCATGGAGTTTGAGTCAGGTGCATTCGCTTCCCATGACTACTCTACTTCAATCTCACAGCACTCATCCTCTCCTCTAAGGTCAATGTCACACGTAGGTCTCTTCTTACATAATCATTCCTGACTCAGTTTCTCCTAATTTATTGTAGAGCTGACCTAAGGAACTTCATTTCACATGCTTGTATTTGACTCTCTTCTCTCTTATTCATGACACAGGCCTCCATACTATACATAATGATTGGCAGGAGATAAGTTTTATACATGGTCTGTTTGGCTCTTAGTGCGAGTCCCTTGTTCCAGATTAGATTTCATACCTGGTGGAAGAAGCTAGATCCTTTTATTTCTCTGTTTAAAACTTCTAGTTTGGAACTTCCATCACATGATATGTTGCTACCCAAATAATTGAAATACATTCAACCTTACCTCCCCCCCCCCCCCGCCCCTCCTGGGGCTCACAATTCTTTCGTGAGTATGTGCATGGCGAGCACTAGTCCCCGAGATAATTCAGTCTTTCCTCATTCTTTCTTACCCGGACTACATTTCCTTTCCCTTCCCTCCTTTCCTAACCTCACTCTTTCCCCTTCCCACCGGCGGACTGACGACCTACATAGTTTACTCTCCCCCGTCACAAATATCCAACCAACCATCCATCTCCCTCCTGTATGTTGTTACAAGGCGTGGCTGTCCTACTCATCTTGTCATTGTCTTGCTCCTACTCACAGTGAACTTGAATTTTTAAAACATAATATTGCATAATCCATTCCTTTCTTAACCTCCATCTCCCCCTCTTCCCAAATGGTGTTGTCATCAGCAAAAACAAAAACGCTGAATCTTCATTTTCTACTTTCTTGATTTCTTTTATTATTGTGTACTTAAAAGTAATGAAGAGTAACAGAGAGAGCAAACTGCCTTGCTGCATACCTCTCTTTGTCTTAAACCATTTTGATCTTCCACCTCCTACTTGTACACTGCTCTGACAATCATCATAAGGCATCTGAACTTTTTAAATTAATGAATCAGGAACATTGTTTCCTCAAGCATTCACATATTTTAATCCACTGATACACTGGCATATGCTTTTTTCTAATCCACAAATATTACTGTCAAGTTGTTTCCTTTCTCATAAAACTTCACATTAACTAACAGAGGGATAAATTAAGTTTTTTGTTCCCCTGTAACTTCTTAATCCATGCTGCTGTTCCTCAAATTGGTGTTCTAGAATTTTCCTCAACCTTCTTTGTATGATCTTTTCCATTATCTTAAGGTGGTGTGATAACATTGAGATTCATCAGTAGTTGACACATTTCTTTCTACTACCTTTCTTTAACAATAGTATTATAATTCCTTTTTTCCAGTCATCTAGCACTTTGTTCTCTTTCCACATCATCCCTTAGCATCCAGTGTAACCATTGTATTCCATGGATTCCTGCGGCTTTAATCATATCCATTCCCAGCTCATCTACTCCAGCCACCTTCCCACTTTTCATCTGTTTCGGAGAATTATGTTCCTAACCAATAGATTGGATCCTACTCCTCCTCTAATTCCCCCTCAGGGGCTCTGCATTAAATTGCGGAGTATGGGCTTGGCGAACCCGGGGTCCTGAGCTGAGGACTGGTAAGCGCCGCCAGTCCTCTAGACCGTAAGCCCTTGGCATGCTTCAGCGACCACCATATGGCACAGCTGTGGAATGTTGTGTGTTGCAGGGAGCGGGGATCTCGGCTTTATTGCCCGAATCGTGAGGATGGAAAAGACGTCTATAAAAAAACCCTCAATCCCAAGGTGTGCTGCGTACTGATGGGATGCATGGCTGTTGAGGTTGAACAGTCGCTAGTGAGCGACCTCTGGGGATACTGCCACACCTCAGTTGTAAAAGGCTTACCCAGGCAAGCGGGGCTCTACCTGGGTCGACCGTCCCTTCCCTAGCTACTCGTGGGACCAAGATGGAGTCCTCACATATTTTTAACCCCGGCGGGATGGGTGTACGGTCAGGGGGTACTCGCACCCAGTCATCTAAGCGTTTGAGGGAGGCCAGTCCTCCTGAGACACAATCTGATAATAGTAACAGGGCTCAAGGAGTCTTTAATAATAACGTCTTTGTTGTTATTAAGAGGAAAGAGGGTACCTTTGAAAAGGTCTCTCCTTTCTACATTAATAAGGGACTGGAAGGAATTGCAGGTTCTTTGAAATCAATTAAGAGGCTGCGGAATGGCTCTTTGTTAGTTGAGACGACCAGAGTAAAGCAGTTGGACCTTCTTCTGCATTCAGCAAAGTTAGAGGAATATGACATTGTTGTAGAATTACACAACACGCTCAATTCCAGCAAAGGAGTGATCACATGCCGTGACATTATGGACATTGAAACGGCAGAACTAAAACAGAAATGGGCATCACAGATATCACTGACGTTGAGCAAAGGACCTGAAGGAACAATGGAGTGATAGAGAAAACCCCTACCTTCATTGTCACCTTCAATTCCCCGTTTTTGTGTCCCGACTTCGTCGCCGCTTTTGTGTCCCAGCCTCGTCGTAGGTGTCGGTGGCCGAGTGGAACGAGACCGACACGCTGATGCAGGTACGGAGGGGAGCAGCCAGAAACTATAAACACTCGAGTAAATTAGAAAGAGATATATTGCACAGAATGTAACAATACTTAACTTTTACATAGTACTGCAGAATGTTGGTACATAGTTGTTAGAGGCCTGCCTAGTGCCTGTACAAATAGCAAAGTCTTCAATCGTGCCTATCTGATTACGAAGGTCGTAACTGTTTGCTAGCTCAGTCCGAAGTGCGAAGTGGACGATGTCCTTCAGTGGTGGCCACGAGCGGCGTTGTACCAGAGGGCGCTCGTGGCTGTCGTCGGAAGAACGCCGCGCCGTGCATGCATGGCGGCGCGCGGCGAAAGTAGGTGGCGCGCACTTTGTACTTGTGCGACACCACACCCCTCCCCCCCAAACCGCCGCGCCGTCGTGGCGTAGGGCTGAGGGCCACGGCGACGGCACTGGGAGGAGGGCCTGAGCGGGGGCGTTACTGGTGGGACGGGCGTCGTAGCTGAGGCCGGGATCGAGACGCCGTCCGCGCCCCGGCATCCGCCTTGCGATCCTCCAGGGAACCCGCCGAAACCTGGGGAAGGGCGCCCGCCCCCGCCCAGAGGGAGCAGGTCATCTTCTTCTGAGGTGCGTGGCCCAAGCTGGGGGGGCCCGCACGGTCCCGGAGTCCCTCTCGGTGACGCTGTCATCTGCGGCGGCGACAGCGGTGGCGACGACTGCGTCGGATGTACGTCGACGTCCATAGGGATCTCGTAGTCCGGGGACGAACGATGTGGTTGTGCTCCCTGGCGCAGAACTGGGTCTGGAATCAAGAAACCGGAGACAGGATCGCGCGGTCTGTGCAGGCGCAATTGGTTTGCGTGGCGCCGCAGCTCCGACCCTGTGGAAGAACGTACAACATACATATTTCTACCGAGCACGCGCTGAATGGTGCCCGGCAGCCATGTCTTCTTGTTTCCAGCAAACACCCTGTACAGCACCGGCGTAGAAACCTGAAAACGCGTAGCGCCATACGAACCGACTCGGTGCGTGGAAGGCTGCAGCAGGTGAAGGAGAGTGCGGTGACGGCGGCCGTGTAGCAGCTCGGCAGGAGACGGGCCGTCACGTGGCATGCACCGATACGTAGACAGGAAAATTTGAAGAGCTTGCTGCCTGGAGTGCTGACCTTTCATCTTTTCCATGTGTGACTTGAATGTTCGAACGAAACGTTCTGCTTCACCATTGGACTGAGGGTGAAAAGGTGCGGTGGTTATATGCTGAATGCCATTCACACGACAAAACTGTTGAAATTCCGCACTAACAAACTGAGGTCCATTGTCACTGACGATAGTTTCAGGCAAGCCTTCGATGCAAAACACTGATGTTAAGGCACTGATTGTACTAGACGCCGTCGTTGAGTTCATGGCAATCACAAAAGGAAACTTGCTGAAAGCGTCTACAACAATTAACCATCGCGTATTCCAGAAAGGTCCGGCAAAGTCAATATGTAAACGTTGCCACGGTCCCTTGGGGCGTGGCCAGTCTGAGAAACGTTGCGGAGGAGCCGCCTGATGCTCCGCACAAACAGTACACTGTGACGTCATGCGCTCTATCTGAGCGTCCATACCAACCCAGGTACAATGACGTCTGGCCAATTGCTTTGTCCTAACAATACCCCAATGTCCTTGATGCAGGAGGCGTAACACTTCACGTTGCAGGGAACGAGGAACAATCACTCTTGCTTGGTCGTTGTCGGTATGCAACAACAGTACACCCTGACTTAAAGATAATGCATGACGTTGTGCAAAATAACGTCGAACCAGAGGCCGATCAATGTCTTTGGCTCTGGCAGGCCACCCTGAGCGAACAAAACGTGCTACCACACTTAGGTCTGCATCCGCAGCTGTTTCCTGTGCAACCCGACGAGAGTTCAAAGGGAAATCTGCGACAGCGGAAGCATCTCTGGAGTCTATCTGACAACATGCCATTTCTGAAGAATCGAACGACACATCCTGGCCAACCGGAAGTCGGGAAAGTGTGTCCGCGTTGGCGTGTTTAGTGGTAGGTCGGTACAAAATCTCATACTGATAATTAGACAGTATCAAGGACCATCTCTGAAGCTTTTGTGCCGTACGTGGCGGAATCGGCTTTGTGGGTGAGAACAACGACGTGAGAGGCTTGTGGTCTGTCAACAAATAGAATTTTCTGCCATAGAGATAATGATGAAACTTTGCGACGCCGTAAATGATTGCTAAGGCCTCCTTTTCTATCTGACTGTAATTCTGTTGCGTCGGCGTCAGTAGCTTGGATGCAAAGGCAATAGGACGATCGTGAGAACCAATACGATGTGAGATTACTGCGCCGAGACCGTACGATGAGGCGTCAACTGCTAACACTACAGGCTTCTGGGGGTCAAAGGGAATCAGACATACATCACTGAGTAGTGCAGACTTTAAGTTGTCAAAGGCAACCTGGCAATCTTTGGACCATACAAAAGGAACATTCTTCCTACGTAAGCGATGCAGTGGAGCTGCAATCTGAGAGGCATTGGGAATAAATCTGAAATAATAGTTAAGCTTTCCCATCACTGCTTGCAATTCATGCACATTCTTAGGAGGAGGCAAATCTTTGATCGCTCGAAGATGCGACTGTAAGGGATGAATTCCTTGGGCATTAATCACATGGCCTAGGTACTCTATTTCAGTCTGAAAGAACGAACACTTTGCTTTATTACAACGTAGACCTGCTGCAGTCAACACTTTGAAAAGGCACTCCAGGTTTGCTAAATGTTCTTCAACTGTACGTCCGGATACCACAATATCATCTAAATAGTTCGAACAACACGGTACAGAAACTGTCAGCTGTTCCAAAAAACGCTGAAAAATAGCGGGGGCGGAAGAACTGCCAAAGGGTAGGCGTTGAAATTGAAAAAGGCCCATGTGAGTATTAATGACGAAAAACTTTTTTGACTCGTCATCAAGTGGAATCTGTAAGTATGCCTCTGCTAAATCAATCTTAGAAAAGAAACGAGACTGTCCTAATTTGTCCATTAGTTCGTCAGGTCTGGGCAGGGGATAAGTGTCTACAATTGTTTGACTGTTGACAGTTGATTTGAAGTCCGCACAGAGACGAAGTTTTCCTGACGGCTTGGGTATAATTACTATAGGCGAGGCCCACTGACTCGCAGAAACAGGAGAAATCACCCCACTATCTTGCCAACGTTTAAGTTCTTCGGCAACTGTATCACGCATTGCGATAGGCACTGGTCTAGCTTTACGAAATTTTGGAACTGCAGAGTCTTTTAAAGTTACATGTGCCACGAAGTCTTTTGCACAACCTAGTTCCGGCGAAAACAAGTCACTATATTTGTCACATAAAGCATTGATTTTGTCCTGAGGCACTACTGACGAAATTTGAAGCACATCTCTTTGAATTGATAAACCAAACAAGTTAAAAGCATCTAGTCCAAAAATGTTCTGTGTCGATTTGGCCTGAAGAACTACAAAAGCAACTGTTTTCGTTACACCTTGAAAAGAGGCGGGCAGGCTACATGTTCCTAGCACGGGAATATTTTCACCTGTATAAGCTGTTAACACTTGCTGTGACGGCGACAATTTTGGCGAACCCAGAAGTTCATAAGTGTCTTTATTTATTAATGTAACAGCGGAACCAGTATCAAGCTGAAATTGCACAGTCTTATTTTCTATAGAGAGAGTAACAAACAGCTTGTGCTTCTGGCGCACGACCGGTGCGCGAATGTGGGCAACGTCTAATACATATTGTTTTCTGCGCTTGCGCGGGTTGCGTGCAGTAGGAAGCGGCGCATACTCGGCACACAGCGGATTAACCACACTGTCACTAGATGACACTACCGCCGGATCGGCGTCCGCGCAATGCGAGGCTACTGCACTAAAATTACTTTGAGTAGCTACACCAATTCTACTGTCACTAGCTACACAGTACTGGGCACTATTACAATTAGAAGTTGTAGAAGGCACTATTTTCACTACAGGAATGCACTGTTCATAGTCATTTTGCTTGTCCCGAACCCTTTTCCGTTGCACTGTTTTAGAATTGCTGCCCGAATTCTGGGATCCTGAATGTTCTGCGTAATCGCATCCCTCAACATCACGTCACTATACGAAAGTCCACAAGAGCAAGTAAATTTACATTGGCGGGTTAAGCCCTTCAACTCGGTGATCCACTCTTGGTGTGACTGCTGCGGTAATTTTTTAAGTCTGAAAAATCGGTATCGTGCAGCGGCTACAAGAACTTTTCTCTCATAATGAGCATTCAGTGCATCTACAAGTTGTTCAAAGTCTACATCACGAGGAGATGCGAGAGGGAAAAGCTTTTGCAATAGTACGAAAGTCTGGGGGCCCACAATCGATAAGAAAAGGTTCTTCACTCTCTGACCTGTAATTTGATGAGCCGCGACGAGTTCTTGAAACTGTGCGAAATAGTCGCTCCATTCTTCCTCACGTTCGTTGTACTGGCGGAACGTCGGAAGCGGTGCGGCGGCAGGTGTGGGCTGCTGATGTGATGACTGTTGTTGTTGGTGAGCAGCCTGTGTCGTCAACTGCGACACGGCCTGGAGAAGCTGGGTAATTTGCGCCGTCTGTAACTGAATAATTTCCATTAAGTTTAGGTTCGGGGTAGTGGCCATGCTGACCGATTAGGCGCCGCGCATACAAGTAAATTATAACAAAACACAAATGCAATATGAAAGAGGACTCGCTCTGAAACAAAAAAGTCCACAAAACACGTAACAAAATATCTTCCCCCAAAATTCTTATATTAAGGGTGGGTGGGCGGGAGCAATTTTTGCGTGCTCCGACTGCTGCTGTCTGGCTGCTGCAAGCGGGCTGGTCCAAGGTTCTATCCCATCCTCGTCGCCACTTTTGTGTCCCGACTTCGTCGCCGCTTTTGTGTCCCAGCCTCGTCGTAGGTGTCGGTGGCCGAGTGGAACGAGACCGACACGCTGATGCAGGTACGGAGGGGAGCAGCCAGAAACTATAAACACTCGAGTAAATTAGAAAGAGATATATTGCACAGAATGTAACAATACTTAACTTTTACATAGTACTGCAGAATGTTGGTACATAGTTGTTAGAGGCCTGCCTAGTGCCTGTACAAATAGCAAAGTCTTCAATCGTGCCTATCTGATTACGAAGGTCGTAACTGTTTGCTAGCTCAGTCCGAAGTGCGAAGTGGACGATGTCCTTCAGTGGTGGCCACGAGCGGCGTTGTACCAGAGGGCGCTCGTGGCTGTCGTAGGAAGAACGCCGCGCCGTGCATGCATGGCGGCGCGCGGCGAAAGTAGGTGGCGCGCACTTTGTACTTGTGCGACACCACACCCGTCATTGCCAGAACATCTTGTGGCAGGGTTTCTCCATCTGAAAGTTAGGCCCTTTATACCGAACCCTATGAGGTTTGGTTTTTTACAAATGTATGTCTAGGTGTGTTTGCGTTTGGATATGTGTGAGTGTGTGTGTATTTCTTTACCTTCCTTTTTTTCCCCCTAAGGTAAGTCCTTCCACTCCTGGGATTGGAACGACTCCTTTTCCACTTCCTTAAAATCCATATTCTTCCCTTTCTCCTCTCCTTTCTTCTTCTTTTCCTGACGAAGCGACCAACGGTTGCGAAAGCTTGTATGTGTGTTTGTGTGTGACATTATTTGTGTCTATCGACGAGCTGGTCCTTTGGGTAAGTCATCCTTTTTTATTTTTTATATTTGTTGAACCCTATGAGGTGTTTTACATGCCAGCGTTTCCGTCATATGACACAGAATTGTGGAGGTAAACCAACCTGTGTGAGGTGTGGACAGGCAGCCCACGACTCTGGAGCTGATTTTCCTCTCCAGCAATTTGTCTAAACTGCTCGGAAAGCCACCCTGTATGGAGTCATGATTGCCCTGTCTTTGTTGAAGAACAAAAAATACAGGAGATAAAAGTGTGCAAGCATATTCCATATGTGGAGGCCAAAAAAGAATATAAGGCGACACAGCCTCCTCTGTTTCCGACCTCCTATGCCTCACTACTCCAGAAACCCACACCCACTGTTAATGCATCAACACAGACCATCCCCATTTTCCACCAGCGACACTTGCACCTGCATCTGTACGTGCCAAACAGAGATTAATTGAGATGTTGGAATACAGGCCGACCCCATAGATGTGAAAGACGAATTAGCTGCAGTAACCAGAAGACACCTCAAAAGGAGAGTGCCATCCCACAGGGACGTGCCATTCCACCAGAGCGTGCTCCTCAACACCGGGGAGCTACCCAGAAGCAGAGTGCTCCCCGAAAGCAGAGTGCTCAGCAACACGCCCTTCCTTCATCTTCTTCGGAGAAGAAGAAACCAAAGAAGGCGTCTCAGCATTCAATCGAAAGCCTCCCCCAGGCTCCATCGAATGTCTTTCTGGCAGCGTTAACTGATGACGAGGATATCGTAATGGACCTGGATACCTCATCACCGGAATCAGTCAGCCCTTCTGCCGCTGCCCGATCACACAGTGCCTCACCGTCTCGGCACAAGGATAGGGGGAAACTACAACCGCACCGCTGAAATGGCAACCATACTTCAATGGAACGTGAACGGATTCAGGGCTCGCTTGGACGAATTACATCTTCTTATGAATAACAGGCCATTCTGTGTCTCGCTTCAAGAGACACATTTCAAGCAGTGTGACACACCTGTACTTAGCCTCTACAGAAAAGACGACCTGACTGGCGATAGGGCGCAAGGTGGTGTGGCAGTGTTCATCAAGGACACATTCCATTCTATGCCTGTGCCCCTAACTACAACGCTACAGGCAAATGCAGTCCGTGTGTTGGCACATATTGAGCTTACAGTGTGTTCACTGTATTTACCACCTGGAGAGCCTCTCAATGTTGTACTCTTGACTCAGCTTCTCGATGACCTTCCTCACCATTTTCTCCTTTTAGGAGACTTCAATGCTCATAATGCTTCATGGGGATCTAACTCAACTTGCCCCAGGAGTCGAATGGTTGAGCGTGTGATACAGTTGACATCGGTAATTTTACTGAACACGGGTAAGGCCACACACTTCAGCGTTGCTACAGGTACGTCTTCCGCCATTGACCTCTCCTTCTGTTCGCCAGCTCTTGCAGACATTGCCCAGTGGGATCCAGATGACGACCTTCATTGCAGTGATCACTACCCTATCTGGCTAACTCTGCCAGATGGAATGAGTCATGCTTGACAGCCGCCGAGGTGGCTTATCAAGAAAGCTGATTGGCAGATTTTTAAACAGTTGGCTGTTTTAGAGCGGCATGAAGGCGTTCAGAACTGGGTGGATCACACTACAGCCGTGATACGCGCCGCCGCCGATGCGTCGATCCCCAAATTGAAGGGTTACTTTAAGAGGCAGCCTGTTCCTTTGTGGAATGAGGAGTGTCGTTCTGAAATCAGAAACAGGAGGTCAGCTCTCCAACGATTCCACAGGTGCCCTACTGATGACAATCTTGCAACTTTTCGCGTGGCGAGAGCACGGGCGAGACGCATTATTCGAGAGGGCAAGAGTTCCTGAATTCTATCAATAGGTTCACATCAGCAAGCAGAGTATGGGAAGCCATTAGGAGGATCTCGAGGCGGAACTCCCGACCACCAATAGCAGCTGTACAAGGGCAAGGACCTCTCCTGACTTCGCCACAGGAGATTGCTCAGGTAACGGCAGAATCCTTTTATACTATTACGTCGGATTCTAGCCAGAATGCAGCCTTTCGGCAGCATCAGGCTATACAGGAGAGGGTTGGTTTTGATTTCCGGTCCACCAATGCTGAGGAATACCATTCTCACTATGGGAGCTGGAGAATGCATTAGCAGTACCTCGTGATACTGCCCCTGGCATCGATGACATAACGTACAGCATGCTCCAACAGATGGAACCGCAATCAAAGCAGGTCCTCCTTCAGCTTTTTAACCAAATCTGGCTCACGCGAAACTTTTCCCGCTTGTCGAAAGAGTCTATTTTAATACCAATTTTAAACCCAGGGAAAGATCGGACTGATACTGGTAGTTATTGTGGCATAAGCCTCACCAGTTGCGTAGTAAAGACATTGGAGAGTATGGTGTACCTTTGCCATTCACCAATATTTCAGAATGCTTCTTCAAGTCTTTCCTGATAGCTTCCATGTCCCTGGTAATATGCCCATCCCCTGTTTTAATCACTTTTATGTCTTATACTTTTCAACAACTCATATAACAAATTTTTGTTCCCTATGCTGTCCTGCTCTAGTTTCTGGGTGAAAATTCCCAAACTCTTTGCCTTTTCTTCTTTCACAATTCTCTTTGCTTGAAGTTTCTTTTGTTGGAATTCCTTCTCCAATGTTGTCACCTTGTGTTCATCTTTTTGCACCACCCCTGGTTCTCATTTCTTTTTTCAAACTCCATGTTTTGCTTTGCTGCATTGCATTTTTTAATTTCACCTTTTACTCTATTGTTTCACCAACTGGTTTCTTTGTCTTTCACTTTACCTTTTGTTTTGCATCATATTTGCACAGAACAGTTAATTATTGATGTGCTGAACAAGGTTCACTCTTCCTCGACACTATCACTTTCAGTTTTTGGACATTTTTGTGCTAATAGATTTTGGAAACTTACCTTAATTTCTTCTTCTTTAAACTTCCACTCCTTAATTTTTGACAAACTTTTTACAGTATTCAAATTTTTCATCTTTTAATTTAGATCAGTTACTAATAACTTGTGGTCATTATGCAAGCACTTTGTTATAATCTTAGTGTCCGTAACTCTTCCTCAAATTAATTTGTCTGTTAATACATAGTCTATAACTGTCTTAGCTTTTCCATCCCAGCCATATCTAGCAATCTTATGGCTATCTTGTTTCTTGAAGAATGAATTCTTCAATAAAAGATTATTCCTTATTCACAGATTTAAGGTTTCTTCACCCTCAAAATTCAACTTCCGATCCAAACAGTCCCATCACCTCCTCATATCCGTTTCTATCCATGCCAATCTGAGCATTCAGATCCCCAGTTATTATAACTTATCTTCTCTTACTTGGTCTTCCAGTTCTTCACTTGGAGTATAGTAAAACTTTTCTTTCCCAAGCTCACTGTGGCTTTAATTATTTTTTCACTTATAAAGCTTACATCTGTAATTGGGTCAATGTCTTTGCGAAACACAAACTCCACTCCAGCTTTGACCTCTTTATTGTGATCCTGCCGGTATAATTTGTACCCACCTCTCAGCAGTTTTGAGTCCCTTCCCTTCCAATTGGTCTTGCTCAATTCAATGATACGAATCTTTCTCCTCTTCATAATGTCTACAACCTCTTCTCACCTTCCTGTCAAAGTTATTACATTTAATTTTCATACTCTCACAGTGTTTTTGTCTTTGGGTTCTAGTTTTCTGTTCTTTGTCAGTGTTTTTGCTTTCCTTGGATTCATTCATTCCAGGAGTACAGTAAGTGCTGTCTACATTAGGTATTTTCAACCTGAGGCTTGTTCTAACACATCTAGGGACTTTCTTTCAGGGTTTACTCCTTCAGCCTTTGAAGATCCCTCTTCACTCACCATAAGGCAGTGGTTCCGCTCCTCATTTGGCCTCAGAAGGGAGAGGGTACCTGTTGCGCCAGCTGTTTCACTTTAATACCATCCTACTGAATATCTTGGCTGATCTTCATTTCTTCTGATGTGTGGATAGAGTTAACTTAAATAAGCTGCATTTGCTCTGAGTTGTTTACTTCTTTCCCCTCTTTCAACAAATATAGAATCATTGTATATATTTCCTTATATTCCTTGTTCATCTTTATGCATGTTTGTAAAATGAACTTACATAATAGTGCTAAAAATTTATTTTGTAGTAAAAAAATAATGGCATATGCAGTAAAACTATAGTGTCATTTATTTATTTATTGCTGCGCCCATCTCACTGCACATGCCCTGATCTTCGTAGTTTAATTAAAGAGCTATGTTTCATGTTTCAGGACATAGAAGTTACAGGTGACAAAGATGACTCCCGTTGCTTGCATATTACTGTTCACCGTCCGCTTTCGAGTAGCTCTTCTAATCGTGTGCCACTGTTATCGGCAAAATTCATATTTGATGATCATATAAGGTGCATGGCTGCCAAACAACGGTGAGTTACAGTTTTAAATGGATTAAAAAAAAAAATGTAAAAGAAAATTTTCTTTCAGATTATGCATATTTTGTCAGTAACAATTAAGATTGTATTGTAGCCTTTAATATCTTGTGATCTGTTGCTTCATATAATGAATGTATCATGTTAGTTACATCATTAGATTGCTGAATTTTGATTACAAAGATTTCAGATTTTCTTTCTTCTTTTGCAGAGGCCATTAGTAAAGCTTAATCCTGAAATTAAAGATAGTCTCAGGATCATTTCACATGGTTGTGATTCCCTCTTTAGTCATATGGTTGAATATTGATAAAATTGTGAAACACCTGCTGTGTTAAAGAGTATTTATGACAAAAAATGAGAACGAGATCTTTGTTAAAATCAAATGTCTTACTGTTCCGCAGAAGTAACAAGTCTTTAAGAAAAGGCTTTTCAGTTAGATACATATAGATCTCTGGGTTCTGTACACAGTTTATTGAATAAGGTGTCACATACAGCACAGTGGAATCATATTCAGGTGGAGTGGACTTCAAAGTTCTGTTTGGCCACTTTCATACAAGTTTATTATGATTTCTCTAAATTGCTTAAAGTGCATTTCACTATAAATAGGTCTTACATGACTGTCATTGTAAATGAAATGTTATTGTGCTTCTTGGTTTTGGAACAGTGGTATTTTCTGTTATATTGTTTAGATTGTACCGTTTGCTTTTTTGCAATCTCAGGCAGTACTCTAAATTTTTGTGACACTGTAGTGTTAAACTGGCTTCATGTGCTCTCTTACATGTTTTTTTGATTCACAACAATTTTTCTGCTAATTTTTTCTACGTCAAAACACTCTGGTGATTGCAACCTGTAACAAAAGAATTATGGAATTAAATAAAATTTGAGAGATACTCCATTAACACTTAACTACTATGGACATTGACAGGAACACAATCACTATGGAGGGGTCTCTCAGACCTCCTCCTTTCTTATACATCAAACTATGTTGAAACTTTACTTTTCCAATAGGAATGTTAATAATGGAGGATAGATAACAACTTTGGTGCTTACCCTGTACAGTGTATCACCTTCTGTAGAGAAGTACTCTTATTTTAGAATTGGTAAACAGTCTCGCAATAAATAGCATTTCTATTGCACAATTCTTTTCATACTGGTTGGAACTATAACCGAAGGACTTTGAGATGGAGATATACCAGTGTTTAGTTTTGACAATTGAAGTGCAGGAAAAGTTAAATTATATTTTTGTCCTGTGCAATGTGTTTGAGTGTGGTACATGTTGAAAACTATTTGGCATTAGAGATGAATTGATATATGTTAGTTTCCTGGTGGAACACAGCCAATGACAACTATATAATCCGCATATGTGACAAGAATTCAATTTTGAAGTGAACTGCTTAAGAAATTTATGAAATATTATTAGAGTAGATGCAATACTGAATGGTAACTTTTGAAATTGAAATAGTACCTGATGGTACTGCTTGGTGTGATTTGTTTAGACTTCAGGTCGTAGGTAGTGATGTGTACTGGGGATGCTGACCTATGACATTACCTATTATTTACATTTAACAACAGTAAAAGTACTTTACATATCCTTATCTGCTACATCTATATTGTCATAAAATTCTAGACTGGGTAGGACAGTTTGTAGGCAAGAATTTGTATGTTTGATCTGAGGCTTTCCTGGCGTATGTGCTGGTTCCAAGATTCTCAGGTGTCCAGCCGAATGCAATTGTTGAAGTTCCATGATATTTTGGCGAGTAACTATTCTGCCATCATCAGGTGGTACTGATGGACTGATCTGTCTGCTCTCTGCGCAGTGCTATTTAAACCTGCCGGGTCCGGATTCATTTCCCTTTGCCGATGGCCGACAGCATGCCAGGAGGTGGGGGAAGCTGCGGCCGTGTTGGGTGGGGGGCACATTTCATCTGCAGTGGCCGGGGCAGAAGGTTCTCGTCACCACGTGCATCTTTGCCCTTTGATAGTGCTCAGAATCAGTTTCCAGGCCTTGCTGAGTTGAAATCCGGAGTCCCTGTTGATGAGTCCCTAGTAGGGCGAGCGACTTGGCAGGTGGTCGGAAGACTGTGGCAATATTGTGTTTCTTCAATACTCTCCCTATTTTTGATGACACATAGCCTGCAAATGGCAAAACAGCCAGAGCTTTCTTCTCCTCTTCAGTATGCTCTTCTTCTTGGTCCCTGCTGCGCTTCTGTTGTCGGAAGGCCCTTCGGATTTGGCAGTTGCCATACCCATTTTTTCGGAACACACTTTCAAAGTGCTTTAGTTCAGATGTCAGGTTTTGTTCATCCAAAATCGAGTGTGCCCTATGTATCAAGGTGCTAAGCATTCCATTCACTTCTCAGCTTGTGGCAGCTGGAAGCATGTAGGTACAGGTCAGTGTGTGTGGGCTTACGATACACACTGTGTTCAAGTGAGCTATCAGGCCTATGTTGCACCAGGACATCAAGAAAGGGTAGTTTTCCATCTTTTTCGATTTCTATGGTGAACCGAATGCTGTTGTGGAGAGAATTTAGATGTTGTAGAAACATTTGCAGTTGGGCATGTCCATGCGGCCAGATGACGAACGTGTTGTCCAGGTATTGAAAGAAACATACTAGTTTTAGTTTGGCGGTTTCCAGTGCTTCATCTTCGAAATTCTCCATGAATAGGTTGGCCACCACTGGGGAGAGTGGTCTCCCATGGCTACTCCATCTGTATACTCGTAGTATTGACCAACAAAGATGAAGTAGGTGGATGTTAACGCAAGCCTGAATACTTGTGTCGATTCCGGGCTGAATTTTTCACTGATTATGTTGATGGAGTCTTCTAGAGGGACACGTGTGAATAGTGACACGACATCGAAGCTTACCATGATGTCGGATTCTCGTAGGGTCAGCTCCTTCAGACAGCCAGTAAAGTTGGTTGAGTTCTGGATATGGTGCACAGATTTGTCCACATAAGGTCGTAGCAGGCTCACCAAGTGCTGCGCTAAAGGATACATCGGTGCCCCTATGTTGCTGACTATGGGGTGCATTACATCTTTGTGTGTCTTTGGGAGGCCATACATCCTCAGCGCTACCGCGGAAAGTTGGCGAAGTCTCTTGATGTCCTTATCCTCAAGTGCGCCATATTTGGCGGTGCTTTGTTGTATCTCCTTTTGTCAGGTCTGTTTTAATTTTCCGATAGGCTGCATTGTCTAGCAGTTGAAGCATCTTGCAATGATGACTGTGGCAGTCCCTTTATCAGCCGGGAGAACCACTATCTCTGAGTTTTCCCTGAGAGCTCGTAGGGCTGGTCTTTCTGCTATTGAGATGTTGCTTCTGGCTGGTTTTGCCCGTGACAGAAGTCAACATGTTTCCATTCTGATTTGTCTTCAGGTAGGCCTCGCCCACCTGTTCTACCGAAGAGATTATTTCAGTGAATGGAAGAGGAGGAGGTGTTGGTGCAAAGTTAAGTCTTCATTCAAGTACAGCTGTAGCTGCATCATCTAGTGGTTTTCCTGTGAGGTTAATCGCTTTGTGTGTGGTGGGCTCCAACTCATTCTGCAGTTTACCAGGTAGTCGTGCATACTTAGTGACTTGTTTCTCTGTGGATTTCTTCTGGGTCCAGTCAGCCTGAACCCAGGTTACTTCATCCACCCATTCCCAGGAGTGATATTGTAGGGTGGAGGATACTCATAGGTGAAGGTGCAGCAGCTCTTTGGCGTTCTTGTCAAGTTTTGGCCAGGTTTAATGAATCCTTTCCCTGACAAGGGCCAGGCTGGCTCTTTGCTTAATAGGATTCGCTGCAGGTGTGCATATGTGATGCACCATTTTGGAGAAGGTAGGTATGGTGTTTTCATCCCTACACCTTATTAAAAAGGTGAGAGAACTCAGCAGATGTGCTTTCTGGTTCTGAAGCTTATCCAGTTTCTTCACCAGTTGGTACATATCCTCCCCATAGAGGTTGATGATATGTTATCTGAGACTTTCCCGGCCTATGTGCTGGTTCCAAGGTTCTTGGGTGTCCAGCCGGATGTGATTGTCGAAGTTCCATGATATTTTAGCGAATAACTGTTCCGCCATCATGAGGTGGTACTGATGGAATGATCTGTCTGCTCCCTGTTGGTGGTATTTATAACTGCCAAGTTCTGATTCATTTCCCTTTACCAACGGCTGGCGGCGCGCCAAGTGGCGGCCGGGGTGGAAGGATCTCGTGACCACGCTCATCTTTGTTCTTTGATAGTGCTCAGAACCAGTCCCTGTTGATGAGATTGTTCATAACACAAAATTCTATGGTCTCCTTGAAAACGCTGTCCTAGTTGATATTTGTAGAGGCCAGAATCTTCATTTGTTTGTAATTTGACGTGTGTTCGTTGTCGATACAGTGTTCTTCTAAGGCCAACTGGCTAGGTTGGTGCAAGCGGGTGTGGCGTTGATGTTCTTTGCATCGATCTTTGATCATGTGAACTGTTTGGCAGATGTAGTATTTGCCACAGCTGCACGAGATTTTGTACACGCCCACTTTCATGAGGCCTAAATCATCTTTTACGCTCCCTAGTAGGGTGTACGTCTTGGCGGGTTGTGGCAATATTGTGTTTCTTCAATAGTCTCCCTATTTTTGATGGCACATTGCTTGCAAATGGCAGGCAGCTGTGGCCGTTTTGCCTTTTTTTTTTGGAGCATTTGGCTTGATGGTTTAATCAGCCATTCTGGGTTTTGTCATAGTCAATACATTTTTTAAGCTTCTCTAGATATGAATTACTGCATAGAAAAATACACAGATATGTCAGTATTGTTTCATGCCTAAGAATAAAATAATCTGTAGCTTCTAGTACAATTTTAGTACCCTGCAACAAAAGTAATTAAGTGTTTCTTTGATAGATACTCTTCTGAAATTCATTCTGTCCTCCATATGTTCATCAGTGTAATAACCCAAGTGAAGTTTAGACCTGTGACATTGCTGTAATTTTTTAACAGTCATTGAGAAGCACAATAATAATGTTTTACTACACAGTTCTTTATTCTGTTTAGTGACAGACCTTTGATAATTTCATGAACACTTTGTTGATTGTGACAAATTCACATTATTGAATTTGAGAGTTAGTTTTTTTTAACCTTTTACCCTTCATGAATAATGACCTCATGGGATAACTCCTATTGGTAGATAAATATTTTTTAAACAAGATTACTGTAACATTATTTGGCTGTGTGCAATGAAACATTAACAAAGTTAATTATTTCTTGACTATTACCATCAAATAAAATGAAATATATATTTTAAATATCCTAAAAATATTTAAATTTCAAATCATAATGCACATTATATGTTCACAATAACATCTCTTCTAAATGTAGTTTGAAGTAACACAATAACACAATGAATAGCATACTTTTTTATTTCTGTACACATGTATAAAAAGGATATTACAGCTTCTAAAGTCTGTGAGTTTTAATGTCTTCAAACACAGAAATCTGTTTGAAAGAAACCTTGAAAACAGGATTGCTAAAATCTCATACACATCTAACAAGATAAAATGCGTGTCGTGGTAGAAGTTTCGAGGTGTCCTGTGAAATTTTCCTTGTGGTCCGCAACTGGTACAATCAGAGCTGGGCACTGTTAATCAAAAAGTTAACTTCATTAATGATTAATCTGTTACTAAAAAACTTAACTTTGTTAAACGTTAAAGGCTGGCCGCGGTGGCCAAGGGGACTCCGGCGTGCCAGTCACAGTCTGCACAGCCACTACGGTCGGCTGTTTGAATCCCCACTCGGGCATGGTTATTTGTGCCATCTTTAGTGTTACCTAATTCATAAGTAGTTTTTAAGTTTGGGGACTGATGACCCCGTAGTTAAGTCATATATACTCTGCAGACAATTTAATAGAAGTTAACGTTAATCTTTAACTTGTAACAGTGTTCTGCAGCCACGAAAAATCACCTTCAATCTCCGAATTTATGCATTTATGTTGTTATATTATTGAAATCAGCATTTATTTAAAATGTGTTACTCTACCTGATATTTAAGAAAACTATGGAGTATCAATAAAAACTAGTATTACTCGGTCACTCTATCATGGCTGTTCGCCGTGAGCATACATAAATAATAAAATTGATAGTCATGACATCATAAATGATGTCTAATCACATACTATAGTGTAAAATAGCCTCTGCAAGAGTCATTTACATTGAGGGAAAAGTCTTTTGTTCTTTGAAATGCTTTGTCTTCTTGTAAAAAAAATAAGAATGTTTGTTTGTCTTTTGTTTACACTCCCGACCTTAAGGAGTGAGCCTTATTATTTTTATGAAGGCACAATTTACAGTTGAAAAGTATTTGTTCTCACTATCTAGATATAAAATCAACAAAACCACTTAGATGTGGCCACGGATTTACATCAAGTGTTGAGCCCAAGATAACATTTTCAAACAGAAATTTTCTTCGACACTCTGATCACTTCCACTGTCAGAAGGTGCACTCGACGTGAACTTAATAAGCAACAACCTACTGTCGGCAAGTACAGCCACTGACACGGGATGTTAAACTCTTGGTCTTTCTTCCTTGCTAGACTCACTAAGCGCAGGTATACACAGAGTTGCGGTTTTCCCTCAGTTGGAGCAGGCATATACTGGGTTGTGGGTTTCCCTTGGGGCCCCCACTTCCACTGCTCAGATCTTCGCAGCACCATTGAGAAGATCAACCACGTGCTTTACGGGAGTGATTTAACTTATAGCCTGTGCTAAAATGAGAATAATTTAGGTGGCAAGACTTTTGTCATAAACAGTGGGTACAAAAGTAATAGATCAACGGACTTACGGCAAATTAACGGAAGTTAAAGAGTCCGTTAACATTTTTTAATGTTGTTGTTGTTGTTGTTGTTGTTGTTGTTGTGGTCTTCAGTCCGCAGACTGGTTTGATGCAGCTCTCCATGCTATCTTGTCCTGTGCAAGTCTCTTCATCTGAGAATATGTTCGGCAACCTACATTTTTTTGAATTTGCGTACTATATTTGTCCCTCGATCTTCCTCTATGATTTTTACCCCACACGCTTCCTTCTAATGCTAAGTTGACAATTCCTTGATGTCTCAGAATGTGTCCAACCAATCTCTCCTTTCTCTTAGTCAGTATATGCCAGAAACTCCTTTTCTCCCCGATTCGGTTAAGCACCTTCTCATTAGTTACATGATCTACCCATCTAATTCCATCTAATTTTCATCATTTGTCTGTAGCACCACATTTCAAAAGCCTCCATCATCTTGTTATCTGAACTATTTATCATCCACGTTGCACTCCGATACAATGCTACACTCCAGACAAATGCTTTCAGAAAGGACATCCTAACATTTAAATTAATATTGGATGTTAACAAGTTTCGATTCTTTAGAAACGCTTTTCTTCCCATAGCCATTATGCATTTATATCTTCTTTACTTGGCCATCAGAATTTATCTTACTACCCAAATAACAAAATTCATCTACTACTTTCATTGTCTCATTACCTAATCTAATTCCTTCAGCATCGCCTGATTTTCTGACATTACATTCTATTACCTTCGTTTTACTCTTGTTAATGTTTATCTTATAACTTCCTTTCAAGACACTATCCATCCCATTCAATTGCCCTCCCAGATCTTTTGCGATCTCTGGCAGAATTATTATGTCATCTGCAAACCGCAATGATTTTATTTCTTCTACCTGCACTTTAATGCCCTCTCCAAATTTCTCCTTCCATTCCTTCACTGCATGCTCAATGTACAGATTGAACAACATCGGGGAAAGGCTACAACCCTGTCTTACTCCCTTCCCAACCTCTGCGTCCCTTTCTTGCCCTTCGACTCTAATAACCGCTGTCTGGTTTTTGTATAGGTTGAATATAACTTTTCGCTCCCTATATTTTACCGCTGATACCTTCAGAATTTGGAAGAGTGTATTCCAGTCGACATTGTCAAAAGCTTTCTCCAAATCGACAAATGCTAAAAATGTAGGTTTCCCTTTCCTTAGCCTATCTTCTAAGATAAGTCGTAATGTGAGTATTGCCTCTCGTGTTCCTACATTTCTCCTAAATCGAAATTGATCTTCCCTGAGGCTGGATTCCACAAGTTTTTCCATTCGTCTGTAAATAATTCGTGTTAGTATTTTGCACCCATGACTTATTAAACTGATAGTTCTGTAATTTTCAAACTTGTCTGCACTAGCTTTCTTTGGAATTGGAATTAAGATATTCGTCTTGAAGTTGGAGGGTATTTCCCCTGTCTCATACATCTTGCATACCAGGTGAATTTTTTCATGACTGCCTCTCCTAACGACATCAGCAGTTCAGACGGAATATCATCTACTCCAGGGGCCTTGTTTCGACTCAAGTCGTTCAGCGCTCGGTCAAATTCTTATCGCAGTATAATATCTCCTATCTCATCTTCCTCCACTTTGTCTTCCATTTCTAGAATACTGCTTTCAACTTTATTTCTTTTGTATAGGCTCTCTATATATTCCTTCCACAGTTCAGTCTTCCTCTCTTTGCTTAGTCCTGGTTTTCCGTCTGAGTTCTTGATATTCATACAGCTGCTTTTCTGTCTCCAAATATATCTTTTATTTTCCTGTAGGCGGTATCTATCTTTCCCCTAGTTATGCATTCTTCTATGGTTCTGCATTTGTCCTCTAGCCACCCCTGCTTAGCCAGTCTGCACTTCCTGTCTATCTCATTTTTCAGATGTCTGTACGCCCTTTTTCCTGCTCCACTTGCTGAATTTTTTATATTTTCTCCTCTCGTCAATTAAGTTCAGTATATCCTGTGTTATCCAGGGATTTCTATTAGGCATTGTCCTTCTGCCTATATGGTCCTCTGCAGCCTTCACTACCCTATCTCTCAGAGCTACCCATTCTTCTTCTACTGTATTACTTTCCCCCGTTTCAGCCATTCCTTGCCTAATGCTCCCTCTGAAACCCTCAACCACCTCTGGTTCCTTCAATTTGTCCAGGTTCCATCTCCTAACCTTTCTACCGTTCTGCAATCACTTGAGTTTTAATCTGCAGTTCATAACCAATAAGTTATGGTCAGAGTCTATATCTGCCCCTGGATATGTCTTTAGAATCTGGTTTCTAAATCTGTTCCTTACCATTATAAAGTCAATCTGTTACCTTCAAGTGTCACCTGGTCTCTTGCACGTATAAAGTCTTCTTTCATGATGATTAAACCAAGTGTTGGTGATAATTAAATTGTGCTCTGCGCAAAATTCCACCAATCACTCTCCTCTTTCATTCCTTTTTCCCAGTCCATATTCACCTACTACATTTCCTTCTCTTTCCTTTCCTACTACCGAGTTCCAGTCCCCATCACAATCAAGTTTTCGTCTCCCTTAACTTTCTGAATGATTTCTTTTATCTCCTCATACATTTTTACAATGTCTTCATCATCGGCTGTGCTAGTAGGCATATAAACTTGTACTACTATGGTCAGTGTTGGCTTCGTGTATATCTTTACTATGATAATGCGTTCACTATGCTGTTCATAGTAACTTACTCACATTCCTATTTTCTTATTCATTATCAGAACTACTCTTGCATTACCACCAACTGATTTTGTATTGATAACCCTGTACTCACCTGACCAGAAATCCTGTTCATCCTGCCACCGAACTTCACTAATCCCTACCATATCTAACTTTTACCTATGCATTTCTTTTTTCAAATTTTCTAGCTTACCTACGCGATTAAGGGTTAGAACATTCCACGCTCCGACCCGTAGAATGCCTGTTTTGTTTTTCTTGATGACGACATCCTCCTGAGTAGTCCCCGCCCGGAGATCGGAATGGGGGACTTTTTTACCTCCAGAATCAAACTTTTTTTAAATTAACATAAAAGTTAATCTGTTAGTAAAAAAGTTAACTTCGTTAATTAATGGATTAACGTACTTGTGCCCAGCTCTGGGTACAATTATAAAAGTTTGTTGTAGAGTATAGTTTCTGGGTCAGTTTCTACTTGTCTGCCAGAGAGATAACATTGAACTTAACCGAATATTTTAAACCCTCCCATATCTTTAGAATGCGTTAAACTAGGATCACAAAAAACAACAACAACAACAACAACAACCAGGAGCACAATCTTATGAATTTTTATGCCCTCCATAAAAAGAAATAAATTTACAATAAAATTTCTGGAGAGAACAAAAGAAGCTATGGCAAACATACTGTGATAAAAGCTATAAAGGCAAACTCTCCTGTAGTTCTATATAATGAGAAATACTACTTTATGTAGGTAACATACCTAATACTAATTGAAAGCTGTATGTATACTCAACTTGGGGATGTTCCTGAGGTTGTATCACTTTTCTAAATTTGTGGTTCGTCCCCCCCAAAGTGTGTTCTTTCACAAATCAAGCATTGTGTACATATGCAACAAATTATATTCCTTCATCCTAATACCACATATTATAACAAAAGATAACTTTTTAGCATGATACAGTGTTAGTGTGCGCATTGGTTGCACAGTGATAGTGCCAGACTACAAATCTAAAGGTCGCGGGTTCGATCCCCGCCGGGTCTTAGGATTTTTATCTGTCACTTTCCACTTCTTTCACCTCTAGCAGTATTGCTCATGTGAAAAATGCTGAGTAATACCGTGGTTCGGAACCCACAGTGCACTGTAGGTCCCCCTATAACTGTAACTGTCTGGGTAAGTCAGTTCGAAGGTCGGCATACCACCTCCAAACAGGACCATGCCTAGTAAAGCACTGTGGTGTTCAAACCAATCTTCAGATTGTTGACTGCTTTTTATATATATATATATATATATATATATATATATATATATATATATATATATATATATATATATTTTTTTTTTTTTTACCGTGTTAGTATGTTTCATTTAACATTTGCAAATGCAGCTGACTTTGAATGTCTGTCCTGGAGATGTTTTATCGGAATGTCACCAGGTCTGTATGAAGTTTAATTTGTTCCAAGAATTTTTCTCTCCATTTGTGTATATTTTCCATTCTTCTTTTTGATCTTGCCTTTGTACTAGCACAGGCAAAGTTCAAAATATATACAAAATCCCCCCTTTCCACACTGATTTGACTCAACTCAACAGCCCGTCAGTACAGTCAACTGTCCCCGTACTAAAGTTATAAAATGCTGCACACTGAAATATCTTGCTTCTTTCATCAATCTTTTCCCCTGAATCATTTATGGTGTATTACAGGTTGTCAACATCCATACTTATCTTTTATCGCACTACTTAAGAGCAAGCACATTATCAGTTGAAATAAAAAGTGTTCCTCCTCATTTCAGTTTATCTTGCAGTTTTGGTATTTTGCACTTGTTGCTGCAAACTGTGCAATATGCATTCTTTCCATTGTTATGAAGCCAGAGGAACACTTCTGGACTGGTCAATAGTGTGTCCTGACTTCATGAGTTTTGTCTTTATATCATCACTTTTCCCCAAATTTGCAAAGCTTACATTGGTCAAATGATGCGCATATCACACTCATCTTTCGCAGCCCAGTCAATTGCCGATTGCTGAGCATTGTATTTCCACAGAACACTCCATGGACTAATCAGCCACAGAAATCTTAGTCACAACAAAATCACCGATTAAAGAATATGTGGAAATGCATTCGGTACAAGATCTTATTAATTGTGACAGCAATTTTCAATTGGACGAGGCTTATGATCGAGCGATCAAATTTAAAATATCTTGAGAGGGAAAACCTTCTGTTTATAACTACACTTCTAGTAACAGTTAATTTTTTTTTATCATTTGACGTTTGAGTCTTAGCATGTGTTCCGACAGAGGGTGGACATGTGGTTTCACCTTTGTGCATGTGCGTATGTGCCACATTTAGATCTGCATAAGTAGAGGGCATGAAATTCGACTGAGGGTGCTCATGTAGTGGTCACTTTCATGCATGCATCTCTATGCCCACTCTCTCTATAACGGTGTTGACGTGAACTAACAATCTCCAGTGACTAACACTTTCCTGAAGATGGCTGAATGATTGGCAGTTGAAATATCAACGAGGAGGTCGACGTTATCTGGTTCATATAAAAATGTTGAAATAATTTATGCACAAATATAGATGACCGGTTAAACTGTGAAGTGCTTGTCAATAGTAAAAAGATAGTAAAAAGTTTATTAGCCTCACAAAAGAAATTTACATACCAGTAGCTATTATAAGCATTACCGGTGGTTGAGGAGAAACTTTGATCACTAATTGTCATGAGCAGTCACAACTTATCCCCAAAGGAATGTGTATCGGGACAGCTAAACCAATCCAGGACAGTGAGCTCTACATCATCAACGAAGACCCATGCTCTACTGTTAGTACAGACAACACACTGGAGGAAGCAACTGTGGAACTGCCAATAGGGCCCAGACTGACCAAGGAACAACGCCAGCAGGTGTTAGCTGCACTACGCCAATTTTCAGGTGCATTTACACTCCAGCAGGAGAAAAGTCAGACAAAATGGCCCGCAATAAGGCACCATATCAATACTGGGGATCGTCCACCAATTAGCCAGCGTTCGTGTAGAGTATCACCAGCTGAAAGATGAATATTCCAGGATGAAGTGGAGAAGATGTTGCAGAATGGCATTATTCAACCTTCAGAGGGTCCCTGGTCATCTCCAATGGTCCTCGCAAAGAAGAAGGGTGGCATGTGGTGATTCTGTGTCGACTATCAGCGACTGAACAAAATCGCAAAGAGACATGTCTACCCATTGCTGTGCATTGACGACGCCTTAGACTGCTTGAAAGGAGCTACATACTTCTCAACTATGGACATGCAGACAGGTTATTGGCAAATTGAAGTTGTCAAAGCTGACATGGAAAAGAGAGCTTTTATTACACTTGACGGCATTATGAATTCACAGTAATGCCATTTGGATTATGTAATGCTCGGATGGCCACATTCAGACGCATGATGGACAACTTGCTTCGACACCTTCAGTGGATGATGTGTTTTTTCTACATAGCTGTCAACTGTTTTGAAGTGTATTAAGACTGCAGGACTCCGCCTCAATCCAAAGAAGTGCCTCTTCGTAACGAAAGAGAGAAAAATCCTGTGACACCCAGCCAATGGGGATGGTGTCTGTCATGATCCAGGGCAGTCACAGAATTTCCCACTCCTCAGCACATTCATGATGTGAGAAGTTTTCTCGGGCTGTGCTCATACTACTGATATTTCATAAAAGGATTTTGTAACAAGGAATGTCCATTGTGAGAACTTCTGCAGGGAGGCGCCAAGTTTGACTGGGATGAGACAAAAGAAGTAGCTTTCCGGGCACTTAAGGAGGCTCTAACTTCCGCACCAGTTCTAACGTTATACAACGAAAATGCGTAAACTGAACTTCACAGTGATGCTAGTGGGTATGGGATTGGTGCAGTGCTTCGGCAAAGAAAAGATGATAGCCTATGTATCAAGAGTACTCTCAAAGTCTGAGATAAACTACTCTACAACTGACAAAGAATGTCTTGCAGTTATCTGGGCTATCAACAAGTTCCGGCCCTATTTATTTGGCAAACTGTTCACCGCCATGACAGAACACCATTCTTTGTGTTGGCTGACTAGCTTGAAGAATCCATCAGGTTGACTAGCAAGATGGGCACTAAGACTCCAAGAGTACAATGTCACAGTTGTATTCAAGAACGGGCGCAAACACAAGGATGCCGACTGCCTTTCGAGGAATCCATTAGTGGAACACAACAGCATGAATGAAATTTCAGCCCTCACTGAATTAGGTGACATTACAGCTGAACAGAGGGAAGATCAAGCACTTTTAAAAACCACACAGGCCTTGGAGAAAGGAGAACCAACCAATGGAGAGTTCCAAATTATAAACAGGACATTGTATAAGAGCAACTACGATCCAATGGGCCCCAAATGGCTACTGGTCGTTTCATCTCATCTCCAGGCAGCTATTCTCAAGTATTTCCATGATGCTCCAATATCTGGTTCATCTGGAATTCGTGAAGTCCCAAGACAGAATCAGACACAGGTATTACTGGAAAGGTCTCTACCGATTTCTCAAGCACTATAAGAGTCACTGTAAAGAGTACCAGTGACGGAAGCATGTTGCAATTACCAGCGGGGAATCTCTTACCAATTCCATCTGCAGCAGCTCCATTCCACCGAACTGGACTTGACCTTTTAGGGAGGTTCCCGAAGTTGACAACCGGTAGCCGAAGGATAATAGTCTGCACTGACTACCCCACACACTATGCTGTCACCAAACCTGTGCCGTCTGCAGAAGCTCCAGAGATCGCAAAATTCCTTGTAGAAAACATTATTTTGAAGCATGGAGCACCATGTGTGATGATACCTGATCGTGGAAAAGTATTCCAGTCGAAACTAGTATCAGAGGTAATGTCATGTTGCGACATTGTCCACAGAATGACAGCTGCATACCATCCTCAGACAGGTGGTCTTATAGAATGTTTTAACAAGACGTTAGCAGATATGCAGTGAAGCTGAGACGACAATGGATACGCTGTTCCTTTTCCAGCTGGACGACACTCAGGATGACTGTGTGAAACAGCTCATCACCAGGGTCAAAGAAGCAAGACAGCTGGCTTGCGTACAGACAGACAAACAGGATCTGGGGGTTAGTCCTAAGAAGACTGTTGTTGTACCATTCACAAAGAAGCATATACAACATTCAGTTAGGAATCTAAAGCTTTTCAGTGAAGCGCTACCTGTGAAGGGGACAGTGAAATATTTAGGGGTTACTCTAGATGACAAAACTGACATGGACCCCTCACATCAGGAATATTTGCTCCAAGGCAGAAGGTACTCTTGTGAGTACCAGGAGAGCTTGTGGCAAAAATTGGGGCCTGAGCCCCAAGGGTATGCACTGGATATACACCACAGTGATTAGACCCAGGATCACCTATGGGGCGGTCATGTGGTGGAAGAAGGTAGAACAGTAGGTTGCTGCTAAGGAGCTTGGTAAGGTGTAGAGATTAGCCTGCTTAGCCAGAACAGGCGGAATTAGCAGCACACCCACTGCTGGGATGGAAACCATGCTGGATATGCCCCCATTACACCTTTGGGTCAAGATGGAGGCAGCGGCTGGTGCATACAGACTCAAATCTGTCAACAACTGGAACTCTTTGGGATATCCAGAATCACACACTAAAATAGTGAGTGAGGTAAATATAGGAAAGGTTGGGGAAATTCCAGCTGACTATATTATAACCCCATACGCTTCAACAAGCATTCCAATATAACAATTGGAAGTAGGGAGCAATGGGAGAAAATAGTTCGACACCATACGGGGGATATTGTCTGGTTCACTGACGGATCAAAATCAGACCAAGGTGCTGGGGCCGGGGTATATGGGGTGCAGCCAAGACTGGAGGGCGACATCTCTCTAGGAAAACTGGCCTCAGTATTCCAGGCTGAAATCATCCATCAGGGCATGTGTGGAGGAGAATTTGCGTAGGTGCTACAAAGATCGTAGCATCTATAGCTTTTCAGACAGCCAGGAAGCCCTGAGATCACTGGCAGCTCCTACAACAAGGTCTAAAATTGTTGCAGAATGTCACAGAGTTCTGGTGGAGCTATGGGAAAGCAATATAGTAAACCTACTGTGGGTCCCTGGCCACTCGGGGATCAGTGGCAATGAACATGCGGACAGATTAGCCAGGATGGGGGCAGAGACTCCATTTATTGGACCGGAACCTGTCCTGACAATCACCAAGGCAATGATCAAATTGGAGCTACGTAACTGGCTCAGAAGACAGCACGTAGAATATTGGACCAAAGTCTACCAACAAAAACATGGCAAGGTACTGATGCCAAAGCCATGTTTTAAAAGAAGCTCTGCAATCCTGGGTCTGAACAGGAGAGAGATTAGACTCATGGTTGGATTGCTGACAGGCCATGGGAATTTCAAAAAACATCTACGTACAATGGGAATAACAGAAGAGGACCCTAAATGTAGGATCTGTGATGACAGTGATGAAACTGCATCACATCTAATCTTCAAATGCATTGCATTGGAGAATAAAAGGCACAGAATATTGGGACAACCAGACCCGAAGAAATTGTGTCTAATAAAGAACTGGTAAAGGGACTCCTTGCACTGTTGAAGGGCATTGGTTGGCTTTACTAGATATACAGGGAGCGATACCGCACAATAAACTTAGTTTCGGTGCGGGCAGTGGCGGGTTGGACCAAGACTGTTTTGGCTTCCCTGGAAAAATCAATCAATCAATCCTCAGACAGGTGGTCTTATAGAATGTTTTAACAAGACATTAGCAGATACTCTGTCAATGTACATCGATGTTGAGCAGAAGGATTGGGATACAATACTGCCAGTCATGACATTTGCTTATAATAATGCAAGACTAGACACCACAGCCTTTGATCCATTTCTCCTGCTGCATGGCCATGAAGCTGAGACGACAATGGATACGCTGTTCCTTTTCCAGCCGGACGACACTGTGACGGATGACTGTCTGAAGCAGCTCATCACCAGGGTCGAAGAAGCAAGACAGCTGGTTCCAATACAGACATTGGATGGCCAGGAGAAGGACCGTCAGTGGTATAATGACAAGCACCGACCTGTTGTGTACAGCCCTGGAGATCTGGTATGTTTTTTTACCCCTGTACAGAAAGTTGGGCTATCAGAAAAGTTATTGAAGTGATACTTTTGTCCGTATCGTGTCATACGCTGCCTGTGAGACCTCACATACGAAGTCGAGGTATTATGAGCCGTCAATGAAACGACAAAACCGAAGAGATATTGTGCACGCCCTTTGCATGAAGCCTTACAATGATCCTGAACAGCAGATAAGCGAAAATGACTTATTTTTCAAGGACTCTGGATACTAATGAAGCCACGACAGGAACGTCTGTCGTCGGTAATCGTGCAGAATGGAAGGATTCTGCTGAACTGCCATACAAAGGATCCATGACAAGATCAAGATCCAGGACATTACAGCTGCCTCCAAAGGGAACCTAACATTGGGTCGCTGTTTTTTCAGAATAGGCACCAATGCCACAAGACCACAATTTATCCGTCTTCCAGTGTGGCGCGTTGGGTATTGTCACAGATTGTGGTGCTGAAGGTCACCGGTTCAATCCCATCCACTGGCAAAAATTTATTCCCTTGTATTTATCATTTCCAGAATGTTCTACATGTTTCTTATGTTCACTTGTAAGTTCTACATGTTTCTTATGTTAACTGTTCTTCTAATTTCTGGTACATTCTGTGTGTGTATAAATAGCAGAGCACTCTGCCCGAGAGGCAGTCAGTGCCGTGTGTATGTTTCAGTTCACAATAAACATGCTTCCTGTATAATTGCGGTGTTCAGTTGACAACTCTACCTTCAAGTCAAGCCTGCTTCCATTTCAACGGGACAATATTGTACTATAGGCAGTAAACAAAAAGTATCCTTATGTCACGTTCAGGCAATGAAACTGATTTAATTTTCTTTCATACTGCAAGTGACTTGGCAGTATAGGTGACTCGAGTCGTGCCTTTGTGAATGTGGTCAGCTACTCGAGTCATACAGTTTCCTAGTCTTCTAGTCGTCAGGTAGCTGGAGATGCAATTTGCATATCTCCATTTGAATAGCCCCTAAGCATTGTTGAAACCGCAACTTGAACGAAGCTAATAGTTTACTCTTAGCTCTTTGTGATGCATGGCAGCCTGCCGTTTCTGGAATTTCCTTTCCCAGGATTACCTGTTATTTGTAACAAAAGAGAGAGAGAGAGAGAGAGAGAGAGAGAGAGAGAGAGAGAGAGAGAGAGAGAGGTAAGTCCTTCCACTCCTGGGATTGGAATGACTCCTTTTCCACTTCCTTAAAACCCATATCCTTCCCTTTTTCCTCCCCTTTTTTCCTCTTTTTCCTGAAGAAGCTGCCAGTGGTGGCGAAAGCTTGTATGTGTGTTTGTGTGTGATTTTATTTGTTTCTATCGACGAGCCGGTCCTTTTGGTAAGTCATCTCTTTTCTATTTTTATTTTTGTTTATCCCACCGGGAAAGTTTCCCTCTATTATGTGTGTGTGTGTGTGTGTGTGTGTGTGTGTGTTTGTTTGTTTACCTTTCCTTTTTTCCCCTAAGATTAGTTAGTCCTTCCACTCCCTAGACTGGAATGACTCCTCATCCACTCCCGTAAAACCTGCATCCTTTCCTTTTCCCCCTACTTCCTTCCTCTTATCTTGAAAAAACAACAAACGGTTGCAAAAGCTTGAATGTGTGTGTATTTTTATTTGTGTACCAGTCTATGAGCATGTGCTTTGGGTAAGTTAAACGATCTCTATTTTTTATTCATATATATATCACACACTAGATAATTTACACTCTAGAGAGTAACTTTCATGTCCCACTTCAGATTACTTTTATGGTTAAAACAAGTAATTTTACACTAATCTCTTTATTGTTTCTCTACATATGTCTTAGTTTCATCATTGAGTCTACACATCTTTAACTATAAGAGACATCTCTCTAGTCCATTGAGTGAATCCTTTTTTGCAATATTCACACAGAACTCTTCTGAAGCTTAGCAAGAGTAAATGTCTTTCCCTTAAATCAAAAGCAGAAGAGTGCCCGATACCAATCCCTCAGAGACACAATATTTGTATCTAATAAGGCTTTTTCTAGGATGCCTGTTGCAGCGTGTTCTAGTGCTGTTCCTATTATGTACGGAATTATGATACAGGTTGTTTGACTTCTAACATTCTCTCTCTCTTTCTCTTTTTTTTCAGGAGAATTATTTTTCTGTATTTGATGGTCTTGAAACAATTATTTTCATTTGCAGACTAACAAAAGGACGCATAAAAGCACGCCAGAAAAAAATGCACATGATAGCCCGGCTTTTAGACCTTCCTAGCAATGTGTTGCCATGCCCCTCTCCACCACCTTACAATCTCATGGCACAGCGTGCAGCTGAAGCATCAGCAAGTAAGTCTTTTACTTAAGTTCGTAAATGTAAGAGAACCTTGGCTTTGGGGCATTTTTGCTGTACATTATGTTCTTCTAAGTAGAAAGAAGACAAAGGATGTGGTAATATTATTGTCAGTCTATTTTTAACAAAAAGAAGAAAAACTGGAAATTTGTCACATCCATTTGTCTTTACAGACATTAGGAGAGGGAGGACATTTGTGGTCAGTTTGGATTCATAAGGGAAGTATGCAAGTTGCTAATTCATAGTTGGTGACTATACTGATCAGTAGAGATAGGGTATCATTGAATGTAGTAAGCAATAAAAGTCGACTGAAAAGGAAAGCTTACATAAAAGAAATATAATTGCACTGTTATGTAATTAAAGACTTGGAAGATATTTAAAAGTATTTTATCAATTATACACTATGTACAGTAACACAGAAGTCTAGACAAGTGTCAACAGTTACTTTACATATTTGTCTCTGACAGCTGCTGATTGGAGTTGGAATTAGGAATTATATTTGAAATTGTGCCATTAACAAAAGAGATACAGAATGCTGTACACATACCTAAAAGCAATAATTGGGGTGTTTTTATAACATTAAAGAATTTGTCGGGGTAAAGAAAATTTTCACACACACCTACACACACACAGACTCTGACCATAATTAATTCATCCTCTTCAGGGATTTTTTAAGAACTGGTTCTATCAGCCTCTCACAACAAGCAAATTATCCCAAAGTCAACTGTTTAGCAGTTCAACTCCATAATCCTACTATGTTGGTTGTTGAATTAACTATAGGCCATGGCTAAAGTATTATCTCTCACTTATTTTCTCTCCCATATTATTTGTGCAGATATATGATGGGCATGGAATTTTTGTAAAATTGTAAGATTAGGACAAATAACTACAGTCTCCAGCTTTGCTTGATGAAACATTTTCATCTGAAAAAGTATTGACTACACAGATATGAAAGAAGTCTGTTCTTTAACTGTGTATGTCAACCTGTAATTAATATGGCAGATTCTAACAATATTTGACAAATCTAATAGCTCATCTTTACAATACAATTAAAAAATAGTTAATACACATAGGAACATGATAATATGATGGAAGAAGGATGCCACCAGCAATAAAATTAACTGAAAAAGGGACCAAGAATCCTATGTATGTAAAGCATTTTGAATTGTAAGTGGAATCTACAATATTGAACTACCACACCGCAAGCACAATGTGTTGAGTTACAAACAGGCATAACATATGGATAAGTTAAATGAAACTTTCAGCCAAAAATGTCTTCCTCAACTAAGAATACACACACACACACACACACACACACACACACACACACACACACACACACATTCTTACAACTCCCATATACAAGGCTTTTATCTCCAGCCAAAATGCAATGCAGTTTTCAGAGAGATAGCAGCAATCCAAAATGGGGTGGCATGGGAAGTGATAGTTGATTAGGGATGGTGAAGGGAATTTATCAATGCTTAGCAGAGAGTAAAGGGGGGCTGATAGCTGTTAAGTGCAGCATTGGGAGCTGTGAGGGTCAGGAGAAGATGGAAAAGAAAAAGAGTAATAGAGAATGAGAGAGGCTGGTGGATGTGTTGGCAAACGGAATGGGTAACAATTGAGTAGAGTTTGTGTGAGGATGGTGGGTCACCGTAGTTTGATGATTAGACAATTTCTGGAGTGCAGAATGTGTCATTTTGTCATAAGGAAAATTCCCATCTTTCTATTTAAAGAAAAAAAAAAAAAAAAAAAAAAAAACAGCTAATAAAATCATATCTAAGTGGACAGCTGGTTGGGGTAGGCATATAAAAAGCTGTGTAATGATTACAGGAGAACTGGTAATTGATGTGGCTGCTTCACAGGTGACCCAGCCTATGGAGAAATGAGTTAAGTCTTTGACATCACTGGAATACAAAGTAATGAGTATGTGGTTTGTATGGGTCTTGTACTGAGATATGATCACTATGTGGCAAGGGGTTGGGTATGTGGATGGCAGAGACATGTACTAAGATTATGTGGAGATGGGATGGGTTGCAGAACACCACTTCAGAAGAGGTGGAAAGGATCTTGGGGAGGATATCCGCCATTTAAGGATAAGATGATGGATGAAGGATGAGACTCAATATTTCCAGTCTGGGAGTACTTCTTTGTAGCTGTTTCTTGGTATTGGTGGTGGAATGATTGGGGTGTGTGGGAATTTGACATGGGAAGTTCATTTGCAGACTACATCTGGGGAATAGTATGTGTCTTGAAGTCCTTTGCAAGACTTCAGCATAATGGGTAAGGAGTTTTCATTAGTGCAGATAGGCAAAGGTTGTTCATGCTTTATGAGAGAGTTTTTTTGAATGCAGGTACTGTTGCTGTTGAGGGCATCCAGGAAGATGGCATGCTACATTGAGGGGGATCAGGCAAAGCAGTTGAAACAAAGATGTTGAGGTTAGGAAGTCATGAGTTTAGGGCCTCTTGACTCTATAAGCCCAGATTATGAAGGTTTAATGAATGAATGTGAACCATACCAGGGGCTAGGCTTTGGTGTCCTCTGGACTGTCCATAAACAGGTTTGCAGAGGAAGCCTGCATGCTGGTGCACATGCGTGTGCCATGGATTTGTTGCTGATGTTTACTTTAAAGGAGAAGTAGTTGTGTGATGTGATATAGCGAGCAAGGTGTATGAGAAAAGAGGCAGATATCTGCATTTTATGAGACAGCATATTAAGCTGCAGAGTACAAAAAGGGCAGAGTTTTTGAATTTTCAGTGAGAGAAGGGCAAAAGAGAGAAGCAAAAGGAAAGTATGATAGTTATAGATAAAACATTTCTCTTGTTTCTTTTGTCATTCTTTATTTCCACTTCTATTTAACTTTTCTTTCCCTTAATTTAAATATAAATATAGTAATAAGGACAGTTTACAACTCATCGCAAAGATGTGACTACAAGATGCGACGGGCACATAAAAAAGACACACACATACAACACCAGTCATGGCGTTCTTCAGGATAGAGCATTTGCACAATCATACAGGCACACTTCACAGTCACACAACTGTCGTCTATGGATGCCACAGTGCTAATTTAGAGTGTAGCAGCCAGAGATAACAGTTTTGTGACCGAGTTGTGTGCCTGTGTGATTTTGTAAATGTTCGAATTTCTGAAGGAGGTCATGCCGATAGCTGAAGTGTGTGTGTGTGTGTGTGTGTGTGTGTGTGTGTGTGTGTGTGTGTGTGTGTGTGTTTTATGTGCCTGTCGCACCTTGTTGTCATGTCTTTGTGTTGAGTTGTAAACTGTTGTTATTGTTAATTCCAACCTGGACTTTCCATTAATTTACATATCCTTATTCAGTTTACTGATCCTGTCCGATTTCTAAACTCTTTCTGATTTTATGCATTTCTACAGTACATTTGGTAAAACTTAAGAATATTTTCTAATGTGCATTAGCACACACACCATTTTTGTGTCTTATTTCTTGCTCTTCCATTTATTGAAGGTGTCCAGAAAAGGACTCCCTGATTTCAAAATTAAATATCTCGAAAACAAAGATCGATAGAGGAAGGCAGTAAACGGTATGTTTATTGTGAAAGCTGTAAGAAGTTATACAGCAGTTTGAAATAATAGTTACAAAAGCTGCTAACAGATGGCACTGTACGCTGTATAGCTCATATCAGCATACATAAGTGAAATAATAGTATGAAAACACTCTTTGCAAACAATCACGTCACAATGTTTTCAAAATGTTCACCATTGGCACTACAGAGGTGGTGCAAACAGAGAATGAAATTCGCCATCACATTTCGTAGTGTCTCAACCGAAATGGATTCACATGCCACAGAGATCGCCGATTCAAGCTCGTCCAGTGTGGCGGGATGATTCGGGTAGACCATGTCTTTCACTGTGCCCCACAAATAAAAAAAAAAAAAAGTCACAGGGAGTCAGATCCAGCGAATATGGAGGCCACTCCATGCCTGCACCAGTAAATTTGGGATATTCCAAAGCAGTCACACAATTCGCGAAGTATTCCTCAAGAAAGCGAAACACTTGTTTGGTCCGATGTGGTCAGGCTCCATCTTGCATAAACCATTCAGTACCTGGTCGATCCTATAACGCTTGTTGTGTGGCGACAAATTGTTCCAAAATTGCAATGTAACGTGCACCAGTGACCGTTTCTTAAATGAAAAAAGGGCCAATAATGCCTCTGCTGCATACTGCAGCTCACACAGTAACTTTAGGAGAATACAGGGGTTTTGCTTCACACCAATATGGCTTTTCAGAACCACAAAATCGCCAGTTTTTCTTATTCACATGTTCATTCAGGTGGAAGTGTGCTTCATTTGTAAACCAGATGCAGCGAACATCAAATCTTTTACTATCAATCATTGTGAGCATCTTATTAGCAAAGGCAACCCTTTGTTCCACAGCTCGTACGGATATGACCTGGTGCATTTCTCGGTATTTTCTGTGCGCTGGAACGCTTCAAACCAGTCTCGGATGCAATTCTATGGACGGATGACATTGGATTTTGCTGAATAATTCCAGAAACTGTGGCGATATTTTCAGGCATAACTGGGGTTTGCTTGCGGCTAACGTGCCTCACTAGATCATCAGTTACGCTGCCTGTTTGTTGAAATTTTGTGAAGAGCGTACGAATGGTTTTCGCATTGGGTCCTTTTGGAACATTAAATCGTGCTTGGAAACTTTGCCTTGTTGCTGTAGGACTCTCTTCTAACCTGTTGTACTCTAGCACCAGAAAAACATGTTGATCAATGGAGTACATGTTTTTAATCTCTTCCTTTAGTATGTTAACCTTCTTTCATGTTTCAATAGTGGAACTCATCGCTCTGGGCTTCGGATCACTATTTATACTAGGCATTACGTATGGCAATTACAGTGCCATCTGTTAGCAGCTTTTGTAACTATTATTTCAAACTGCTGTATAAACTTCTTACAGCTTTCACAATAAACATACTGTTTACTTCATTCCTCTATCGATCTTTGTTTTCGAGATATTTAATTTTGAAATCAGGGAGTCCTTTTCTGGACACCCTGTACATACAACAAGTACTACCAATTAAAACTCCTTTGTTTGTTTTGTGTTGCTTTTCTGATTGTTTCCTTCATCCTTTCACTGCTGCAGCTTTTGAAGAAGATATTTACGATTATAAAACTTCGAGATGCTCAATGACTTTTTGGTTTGATTTTTACTTTTTTGCAGATAACTACATTCTGTAAGTATAACAAAAAGAGCTTCTATTTTTGTCTTTACTACTTACATTAATTGTTTATATCAGACCTGATTGATTTTCAGAACATTTGTCCATTTAGGTATGATAGGCTTTCAGTGTTCCCTGAATTGCTGTAGTGTGTTCTTTAGAGCTTGTAAAAGTTAACTAATTGGTTTTTGTATGTGTGTTTCTTTCTGGCTTGATTAAATATGCCACCCTATATCACAGTATAAAATACTTTCAACAAGCAATTGGCTGTTTCCCTCTTAACATGCTGTCATTGTGATTTCTTTATGTCATTGGACTCTGCTTTTGCTACTTATAACTTGTCCGCTTTGCTGTGCTCAAAATAAGTTTTTAGGCTTTTTGCTTGTGTGTGCTCATAGGCATATCCTTGAGCTTCATACAGGTAAAAGCTAGTTTGTGCTATGACAGACAATGATACATATCTCCATAACTCTTTCTTTGTGTCAGGAAATCATTCTTTCAATGTACATTTTTCATGAAGAAATAAGAAAAGTAAAGTCATTGAAAACATTGAAGGGTTACCTTTTTAATAAGTAAATATATGGAAAGACTAAGGAAATGCTTTATTTGATGGCTGAAATTCTTTTTGAGATTGAGCATTTACTATAAGTTTCTGGTGAGTGCAGGATCAAGCAGTGGTAGAGCCCCACAGCGTAAAACGTACCGACGCTTTCAATTCCAAGTCAACAGAGTTCCAGGATTTGCAGCAGCCCGTGGCCAAGATAGCCCTCCTACTACAAGCAGGTCTAGCTCACCATGTAACAGGCGCTCAGACTCACAAGGTTGGTAAAGGAGTAGAGTTGACATGCAACTGTAAAATTTTGTGTCTAGTGCAGTATTTAGCTTTGCAGTGTTACAGTATTTTCAATTGAAAAAGAGGAAGCTGTGCATGATGATTTCCCATTGCAGATAGCTTTTATGAATCTTCTAAAATTATTCACTTCTGCATTATAATGCCAAACACATTTTTACTCAGCTATTTCTTTGTCATTTCACACATTTAAATATTCCTATGAACACATTTCCACTTCTCAAGGATGCAATTTTTACAGCCATTACAAAAATGTATTTATTTATTAAACTAATTATATGATGTATATTTTCACTGTTAACTTGATTATCTCACTGTAATAGTCCAGGGCACTTACAAGTTTTAATGTAACATCAAATAGTGTGATTTAGAACATTATGGTTTATTTGCCACTAATTTTCATTTCCACAGTCCAATTATTTTAAGCACCAGACTTTATTTCCAGTGTTCTGCAACTTTTATTTTGGGCCAAATGTTTACCCAGGTTGAAAGTTCATGTAGCATCATGAAGCTGAAACTGAAAAGTATTGTTACTACAGTTGTAAGTTAAATCAGTAGCATATAGGACTGAGACAACTAGTGTGCAGGTTTTTCAAATTTTTCTTTTTAAGTCATAAGTCGACACTTTTTACAAAATTTTGTAGCAAGTGGAGTGATTTTGGACATGCCGAGAATGCATACAAGACCCAACTGTTTGCCTACACAAAACTACTAAAGTATCCTTATTATGGAGCCACTGAGAATCACTCTCCAGCAGCACCTGAACCATTGAATGCTGCTACTCGGATCGCCATTACTGGGAATAGGGGTAGCTGTTGCTGTGAGCAACTTCAATGCTGCCCCTAATACCACAGCTATGATGACTCACGGCATCTATTCATATGCAGCAAACCTCTGATTGGCCAGTCAGCAGTGCCACTGCATGGTGTTGTGTGAGGGCCATCATTGGAAGTGTTCCACCAGTGCCACTAGTACTGAGAGTTTACCATTAAGTGCCACAGAAGCATAAAGCCTCTAAAATCAAATACAGTAGAACCTTGTTTTTACGCTTTTCATGGGACTTCAGTGAAATGGTGTAAAATGAAGGAAAATGTAAAATGCAGGAAATAATGTTTTAAATGGTAAAATATGCTTACTGGATCAGCCTTGCATTTTTGTAGTTTATGTGTGATATATGTACATAATAGACATCTAAATACTCGCCAGGGAGTTGATTATACAATAAATGTCATCCAAACTTTTACTCTTTTAAGCGCCAGGCAAAACTGGTAATATTGTGGGAAGTATAAATTTTTAACGTAATTTCAGTCATTATAATCGAGGATGCCGCTATTTTAAGCGCCAGGCAAACTGGTAATTTTATGGGAAGCAGAAATTTTTTACGTAAATTTCATTCATTATAATCGAGGATGCCACTGTTGGGCTATAACACATCTTCAAAATTACCTGAATTGCTTCGATAGATATCGTTTGGACGCCACTGCCAGGCTATGTAACATCTTCAAAATTACTGCCTTTTACCGGAATTAATTATTTATGTAGTAAAACTCCTACAATTCCGTTCGTTTTGTATTTTTCGATGTGTCACACGACAATATTCGAGAATATATTTGCGTTCTCGAATACAAACATATGCGTAAGTATTTTTGTGGCGTTTGCATAGGATCGGCATCTCTCACTATTATCGCTTTTTTGAGGTTGTGGGTATTATGATACCCAAGTGTGACAGATAAAGTTCTTTATTAATCAGAAATATGTGTCACAAAAACAACGCAACTATTTATTCTCACTTGAACAAAGCAACTGGTTCTGATTGTTTGAATACTTGCCAGCCGCTAAGGCAAAGAAGCTAGCAGAAAGACGAACTACACCGCCACAAATCAGCGTTATTCTCTCGTTAACAAACCGTTCTATTTGTCTGAGTACATGCCAGGCGCTCTGCCAAAGAAGCTGGAGAAAAGAAGAACTACATTGCCACAAATCGGCGCGTCTTTAAATGAACAACGAAACGCGAAATATACGTTTGAATAAATGCAAAATGTCAAGAAACTCGACTGTGAATAATTTTTATGCGCCATACTTTATGGGGAAAGCCATGCTAGTGTCAATTTATGTACATTACGTCATTTTTCTTCACGAACATGCTTTCAAAAAGTGTAAAACGCAGGAAAAGCGTAAATATGTTAATGCAAAAACGAGGGTGAATTAACATTGTAAACATAGGAAATTTGACGGGACTGACAAAAAATGGTGTAAATGGCGGGAAAACGTAAAAACCGAGAATGTAAAAACGAGGTTTTACTGTAGTAAGAAGTAGAATTTTTAAAAAAAGGCACTTTATATCGTATTTCCCTCCCATATACTTAAAAATGTCAGCCAGTGAGTTAAAAAACAAGTTTCCGAAATCACCCAAAACAAGGGGGTTATTGCAGACACTCTGTCTATATCAGGCAAATATAGGTACACACAGACTTTACGTTGTTAGGACATTTTATTTGTTATACATATACTCCATCACTTCCATAACATACAATGTAATATGACCTAACCTACACAAATTACAGTGGAAAAAAACTTCAAAAACCACCTGGAAATCACCCTCATTTTAATTTCCACTCAAAGCCTCACTAATGAAAGAAAGAGGGAGGTAGCTTGTGTTTTGTATTATTTTAATCAAAGATTCAGTTGACCAAGTATTCTATTAATCTTAATACATTTAAAGCAGAGATTATGGATCTCCACTCAAACACCTGGGTAAATATCAAGCACATTTGGTATGTTCAGAGTTTGCCCCTGAGAATCACTACGTAGCTCCTATTGTGGGTACCATACAGCATTATTGCCACTATGTAGGACAACCTACACATCACAGACAAGAAACAGTGAGGTGTAGGCAGCCTAGTGCAGTAGGCATGTTGTGTTGGAGTAGTATCAGCCTCATTCATCAACATGTTTGTAGGGTTACATATGCAGATGGCCACAACTGAGAAGAAAGAGGAGAGAAGATGGATGGTTGGATAAAGATATGGGGAGCAGATGGACAAACGGAATGTGATTAGAGGAGATGGACAAAGGGGTAAGAGGAGGAAGAGGGTATGGCTAAAGAGTGTGTAGAATGATTAGAAAGGCAAAGTTTCTTCTTGCATTGGCAGTACTCTGTAAATCTGGTTTTAGATTTTTCTACATCCAAAAGAAAAAGTTACGTTTCAGCATGTAGGTACAGACAAATTATGAAAATAAGGTATGAGAAGTTAAGTGGAGTGAAGTGTTTCATAACACTGTACGCGGTTGTTAATTAACAACACAACACTTGACAAAAAAATATTGTATTTCATCATATTTTCATGATTTACTGTGTTCGTGCTGTATACCCAAAAGACTTGATGCACATAGGAAGACACTTTTAGTGGACTGAAAATTGCGAGTTTGTGGATTTTTGTGTTGCACAAGTAAATGAAAGAAATGTTAAGAAGTACTGGGGTAGAACTTAATGAGTCTCCTTACCAAATAAAAATTAAACATAAAAGGTTTGTTTTTATTGCCATCTTCTTCAGCAAGTATTTTTATTTTATTTATTTATTTTATGCGTGTTTGAAATTTACAGTAAATCCACAGTATCGGACATTATGATCCTCCAAACACCCACACTCAGGCTGCATTCAGACACATGCTCCATAGACTCAATACAATATCACTCAACAAAGAAAACTATCAAAAAGATTTTGACATAATAATACATATAGCTGAAATCAATGGTAACAAGAATGACAGTCAGAAATCTAAACAACAAAATAAAAAATGTGGGGAAAAAAAAAAACAGACTGAACAAAACAAAGCCAAACACAAAATAACATAACTACCAATAACAATCAAGAAATATAAGAGAAGTATGAAGATGATACATAATGAAATACAGACACAGTGAGGCATCATATAACCAACATTTTAAAAACACAGGGCATAAACATACCATACACAACAGACAGTTTTATTCCAAAACTCACAAAAGACACACACATACTAAAAAGCTGGAATATATCAATTACAATGTAGCATTTTTGATGGTAGGAGAAATATAGGCAAACAGAACATTTGATATTAGATACATGGAACACAATAGAGCCTGGAAGTATTGGGGTGGGGGAGAGAAACACCTCTCCGGATTTGCCGAACACTAATTTCTAACATTTTACTTTTTTCCCTGGTCAGGTGAGTACAGGGTTATAAATACAAAATCAGTGGTGGTAATGCTGGAGTAGGTCTGATAATTAATAAGAAAATAGGAATGCGAATAAGTTACTATGAACAGCATAGTGAACGCATTATCGTAGCAAAGATAGACAACACCAACCACAGTGGTGCAAGTTTGCATGCCAACTGGCATGGCTGATGATGAGGTTATCGAAGAAATGTATGAGGAGATGAAAGAAATCATTCAAAAAGTTAAGGGAGATGAAAACTTAATTGTGATGGTGGACTGGAACTCGGTAGTAGGGAAGAGAAGGAAATGTAGTAGGTGAATATGGCCTGGAAGAAAGTATTGAAAGAGGAGATCGCTTGGTGGAATTTTGCGCAGAGCACAATTTAATGATCACCAGCACATGGTTCAAACATCATGAAAGAAGGCTGTATACATGGAAGAGACCAGGAGACACTGGGAGGTACCAGATGGTAAGGAATAGATTTAGAAACCAGGTTTTAAACTGTAAGACATATCCAGGGTCAGATATAGACTCTGATGATAACTTGTCGATTATGAACTGCAGATTAAAACTTAAGAGACTGCAGAAAGGTAGAAAAGTTAGGAGATGGAACCTGGACAAATTGAAGGAACCAGAGGTTGTTGAGAGTTTCAGAGGGAGCATTAGGCAAGGAATGGCTGAAACGGGGGAAAGTAATACAGTAGAAGAAGAATGGGTAGCTCTGAGAGATAGGGTAGTGAAGGCTGCAGAGGACCATATAGGCAGAAGGACAAGGCTTAATAGAAATCCCTGGATAACACAGGATATACTGAACTTAATTGACGAGAGGAGAAAATATAAAAAATTCAGCAAGTGGAGCAGGAAAACGGGTGTACAGACATCTGAAAAATGAGATAGACAGGAAGTGCAGACTGGCTAAGCAGGAGTGGCTTGAGGATAAATGCAGAACCATAGAAGAATGGATAACTAGGGGAAAGATACATACTGCCTACAGGAAAATAAAAGATATATTTGGAGACAGAAAAGCAGCTGTGTGAATATCAAGAACTCAGACGGAAAACCAGTACTAAGCAAAGAGGGGAAAGCTGAACTGTGGAAGGAATATATAGAGGGCCTATACAAAGGAAATAAACTTGAAGGCAGTATTCTAGAAAGGGAAGATGAAGTGGAAGACGACGAGATAGGAGATATGATAGTGTGAGAAGAATTTGACAGAGCACTGAAGGCCCCTGGAGTAGATGATATATCGTCTGAACTGCTGATTTCGTTAGGAGAGCCAGTCATGAAAAAAATGTTCAACGTAGTATGAAGGATGTATGAGACAGGGGAAATACCCTTCGACTTCAAGAAGAATATCTTAATTCCAATTCCAAAGAAAGAAAATGCAGACAAGTGTGAAAATTACAGAACTATCAGTTTAATAAGTCATGGTTGCAAAATACTAACACTAATTATTTATAGATGAATGGAAAATCTTGTGGAATCTAACCTTGGGGAAGATCAGTTTGAATTTAGGAGAAATGTAGGAACATGGGAAGCAATTATGACTTATCTTAGAAGATAGGCTAAGGAAGGGCAAACCTACGTTTTTGGCGTTTGTAGATTTGGAGAAAGTTTTTGACAATGTCGGCTGAAATACACTCTTCCAAATTCTGAAAGTAGCAGGGGTAAAATATAGGGAGCAAAGAGTTATATTCAACCTATACAAAAACCAGACAGTGGTTATTAGAGTCGAAGGGCAAGAAAGGGATGCAGAGGTTGGGAAGGGAGTAAGACAGGGTTGTAGCCTTTCCCCAATGTTGTTCTATGTGTACATTGAACAAGCAGTGAAGGAATGGAAGAAGAAATATGAAGAGGGAATTAAAGTTCAGGGAGAAGAAATAAAAAGTTTGCAGTTTGCCGATGACATAGTAATTTTGTCAGAGATTGCAAAGGATCGGGAAGAGCAATTGAATAGATTGAACAGTGTCTTGAAAGGAAGATATAAGATGAACATTAACAAGAGTAAAATGAAAATAATGAAATGCAATGTCAGAAAATCAGGCGATGCTGATGGAATTAGATTAGGTAATGAGACAATAAAAGTAGTAGATGAATTTTGATATTTGTGTAGAAAGATAACTTCTGATGGCTGAAGTAAAGAAGATAAAAAGTGCAGAATGGCTATGGGGAGAAAAGTGTTTCTAAAGAGAAGTCCATTCTGAAAGCATTTGTCTGGAGTGTAGCATTGTATGGCAGTGAAAAGTGGACCATAAGGAGTTCTGACAAAAAGATTATAGAAGCTTTTGAAATGTGGTGCTACAGACGAATGATGAAGATTAGATGGGTAGATCATGTGACTAATGAGGAGGTGCTTAACCGAATTGGGGTGAAAAGGAGTTTCTGGCATCTCCTGACTAAGAGAAGGGCTAGATTGGTAGGACACATTCTGAGACATCATGGAATTGTCAACTTAGCATTAGAAGGAAGTGTGTGGGGTAAAAATCGTAGAGGGACGAATATAGTAAACAAATTCAAAAGGATGTAGGTTGCTGAACGTATTCTCAGATGAAGAGACTTGCACAGGATAGGGTAGTGTGGAGGGCTGCATGAAACCAGTCTGCATACCGAAGACCACAACAACAACAACGACATGCCAGCACTATTAGTGGTGACAACTTGCAACAATTAGACTAAAATACACCAAATAACTCACTATGATCAAGCTTAGTTTTGCAAATGCCTATGATAATTGCTGCACAAAATGTGATAAAATGAAGAAGAAAGTATGTAAATTGTGAAGTTGTGCAAATTCAACCTGTGACCTCCTACTTTCCAAACTTCACAGAAGTTGTTCTACGAACCTTGCAGGAATAGCACTCCTGGAAGAAAGGATATGGTGGAGACATGGCTTAGCCACAGTCTAAGGGATGTTCCCAGAATGAATCTTTGATTCTGCAGCAGAGTGTGCTCTGTTATGAAAATAGGAGGCGAGGTACTGGCAAAAGTAATGTTGTGAAGACAGACCGTGAAGCATGCTGGGATAGCTCAGTTAGTAGAGCGCTTGCCCGCAAAAGGCAAAGGTTCCAGTTTCGAATGCCACTTCTGGCACTCAATTTTAATCTGTCAAGAAGTTTCATATCAGCACACACTCTGCTGCAGAGTGAAAGTTTCATTCTGGAAACATCCCTTAGGCTGTGGCTAAGCCATGTCTCCGCCTTATCCTTTTGTCCAGGAGTACTATTCCTACAAGGTTTGTAGGAGAGCTTCTGTGAAGTTTGGAAGTAGGAGGTTAGGTACTGGCAGACATAAAGTTGTAAGGACAGACCGAGAAGTGTGCCAGGATAGCTCAGTCGGTAGAGCGCTTGCCCGCGAAAGGCAAAGGTTCCAGATTCGAATCACGGTTCCAGCACACTATTTTAATCTGCCAGTAAGTTTCATATCAGTGCACACTGCTGCTGAGTGAAAGTTTTATTCTTAATACCTATATGTTCCTTAAAATATTCCTCATGTTTTATATGACAACTCCATGGAAAGTTGTAATGTAGTTTTAAAGATAATTGTTTTCAAAGAGAATAATGATGATTTGGTGGTTTAACAGTTTTATTGTAGTATAGATCTCTCTTAATTAACCGAGTTTGTACATGAAATTGCTGATGTCTGATATTTTCTGTGAATTTGCAAGAATGAATTTACTTCAGACATTGCATCCACACACGTGTACCAGGAAATTAGTGTAGTGTAACCATGTATGATAACTAATAGCAAACACCACAGAGATCATTCTGTTTTGTCTTAACTCCAGAAAGGGGAGGCCCAGCTAGTCTGTTCCTTCATAAACTCAGTCTTTCCTTTCCTGAGAAAGACTGCTCGTTACCGAAGCTGTTCTGTGAGAACGCAACAGAAGGTCTTGATATTGTAATTCATTACCTGATTAAACTGAATAATAATTAGTTCCACTGTATAAATTCAAACAAAGAATAATATGTGTTTTACTTCATTTCAGTACAACACAAAACTATCAGCCAGATATATCATGACCAAGTCCAGTTTTATAATAATTTCACTCTATACATTACGACAACAACAATGTTAATAATAATTTCTTTTTCATCACACAGAGTTCATAGACACATCATCTCCATGGATCTTCTTCCATGCAGTTAAATTTTTCCATGAGAAGGCATTATCTTATTCATATCTTTGCTCACAGCACGTCTCTACCTGGACGTCCACCTGGACGAACAAAAATCCGAGGCAGAACTTGCTTTTCTATTAAAACAAATCCCAAAATAAAAGGTTTTGGTCGTCTTGAGCTGGTAAAGATGAATGTGGTGTAAATTGTTACACTACACTGGGTGAGATCAAATTATACATTGTTGTGTTTCTTTATGCAGCTAGAAAAATAAAATATTGTGTCAAGTGTGATATCACTTCTTAAACATAAAGCTGCATGAGTAAGTGACTGGCAATTGACTGAAATAGAAAAACAACTTTCGAAGTTCTCAGTTTAGAGCACAGAAATGTTCAATTGTACTGTACACTATAGAACAGAATAAATTATGCAAAGTTCATAGGTGATAGTGGCAGTGTGTATTCTGTAGGAATAAAAATGAAAATGATCAAAATACACAGTGTGTGAATTATGGTGATGGAAACCACTAATGACCCAGAGAGCAATTCCTGGGATCTCTCTACATGGAGCTGTCTGTATGGGTCACGGCACTATCGCCAAGGCTTTTGCCAAGCACTATGTATGTGCTGCTGCGTCCCATAATTATCAACCTGCCTTCCGCATGTTAAAACAGCGGATGGAACACAAAAACCTCTCGCCACCCTTAGGTATATAAAACTCCCGTTTAACGATTGGGAGCTCCTCAGTACCCTTGCCCACTGCCCTGACAGTGCCCCTGGGCTGGACAGAATTCAGTCACATGTTAAAACATCTTTCTGATGACTCCAAGTGACATGTTCTTGCATTGTTTAATTGCATCTGGAGTGATGGTGTCTTCCCATCACAGTGGCAAGAAAGAACCATCATCCCAGTTCTTTAGCCAGGTAACGACCTTCTAGATGTGGACAGCTATTGGCCCATCAGCATTACGAACATTCTCTGGAAACTGGTAGAATGCATGGTGAGACAGCGGTTGTATTGGCTCCTTGAATCTTGGGGCCTGCTGGCTGATGCCAAGGTGGTTTCCTCAAGGGGTGCTTGACCTTGGATAACTTGGTCTATCTTGAGTCTGCCATCCAGACAGTGTTCGCTTGATGTCACCATCTGGTAGCCATGTTTTTTGACTTGACAAAGGCATATGACACAACCTGGTGACACCACATTACATGGATGGGGTTTCCGGGGCTCACTCCCACTTTTATCCAAAACTTTTTAACTCTATGTACCTTCTGTCTACAGGTCAGGGTGTTCCATAGCTCATTACATACCCAGGATAATTGAGTTCCACAGGGCTCTGTATTGAGCATCCCCTATTAATGGCCTGGCAGCAGCAGCAGCAGCCAAGTCGTCAGTATCGCCTTCATTGTATGCTGACGACTTCTGCATATATTTTAGTTTTTTAGAATGTGTGTTGCTGAACGCCAGCTGCAGGGCACCATATGCAAGGCACAGACGTGGGCCCTCTCCCAAGGCGTGCATTACGCATTATGCACTTCTGTCTGCGTTGGATGGTCCACCCACACATATTAATGACCAACTACTCACTGTAGTGGAATCTCACCGTTTCTTAGGACTGGAATTTGATGATCGGCTAATGTGGATATCACATACTTGCCAGCTTAAACAGTAGTGTTGGTGGCACCTCAGTGCCCTCCACTGCCTTAGCAGTACCACTTGGGGTGCAGTTCGCACTACCCTGCTGCGCTGTTACAAAGCCCTTGTTCTGTCGCGATTGGACTATGGGAGCGTAGTATAAGATTCTGCAGCGCCGTCAGTGCTGCAGATGCTGGATCTCATCCACCACTGTGGTGTTAGGCTCTTGATATGGACTTTCTGAAAAAGTCCTGTGAACAGTCTCCTTGTGGAGGCTGGAGTGCCTCCTTTGCGAATCAGGTTTCAACAACTGCTGGCGAATTAGGCGGCTCATGTCTATGGTTTGCCTGCTCCTTTTCCCAAACAGAGTACTCCATATTAGTTTGTGTCAGTGTTCAGTCTCTTCTGAGTGAATTCGAATCTTTTTCCCCTACCATCTCTGTTCAAATTCCAATTGCATTTGCCACCATGGTCTATACCTCGATCTTTAATTCGATTGGAATTGCCACAAAACTCCAAATGCTCAGTTCACCCAGAGACACTTCACCAGCAATTTCTGTCAATTCTGTATGGGTACCAGGGATCCACGGTAATCTACACAGTTGGCTAGAGCGCAGGAGGTCACGTTGGCTTTGCATATACACATGCAGGAGATACGGAAATGCATTCCCTATTGGTTGGCTGCAGTGTACTCACTTTTGAACTGGTAACCATCCGTCGTGCAGTCGATCACATTCATTCCTTCCCCGGGGAGTCTTTTGTCATCTGCAGTGACTCCCTAAGCAATCTACAGGACCTCGATCAATGCTTACCTTGCCATCCCTTGATTAAGGCCATCCAAGAATCTCTATAGAAAATTGACCGATGTGGGCAGTCTGTAGTATTTCTCTGGACACCAAGGCGTGTTGTGATACATGAAAACAAGATGGCTGAAAAGTTAGCAAATGAGGCTACTCATAAACCTACCCTGGATATAGATATTCCAGCTACTGACATCCGTTGGATGTTTCACAGTCACATTCTTGGTCTGTGGAATACAGAATGGCGAACCCTACAGACTGCCAACAAATTGAGGCTAATAAAGGAGACAATGAACATGTTCAGATCCTCTATGCAGAATACTCTCAGGGATTCTGTCGTCCTCTGCTGCCTCTGTATCGGCCATACTTGGCTCACAGACAGTCACCTTCTCCATCGCGAGGACCCTCCGCATTGTCAATGTGGTGTGCCTTTGACTGTCACCCACATCTTACTGGAATACCCCAATTTCACCACTCAAAGGCGAACTTTTAATCTCCTTGATACCTTAACCCTTGTTTTAGGTGACAATGCCTCTGTGGCTGTGTTTTAGACTTTATTCGTAACAATGGATTATATAATTCCTCTGACGTTTATTGAGTATGCTTTATCTATATGCTCTACACTTGCTTAATATTTTTAGGCAGGTGTTTTTAATGTTTACAGTGTGGCTGGACATTCTACTTTTATTTCTGTGAACACACAGCCTTAGACACTCTGGTATTCTCTTTTAAATCTTCCTTCTTTCTTCCTTTTATTTGCCTCTTTTATTTCTGACATCTTCCATCTACAGTTTGAAGTAGTTTAACACTCAGTGAAATATCCAAGGGGGGGGGGCTGCAGCCCCCCTCCCTCCCCCCTCCCAGTCCCTCCTGGAGGCCACCACCCCCTAGACCTTGCTGCAGTCCTCCCTAGAGAGAGGGGGGTGGGCGGAAGAAGAAAAAATTATCTATCCTCCCAATCCAATAGGAGTAAAGGTGCAGCCTCTCAACGTCTCTCTCTCTCTCTCTCTCTCTCTCTCTCTCTCTCTCTCTCTCTCTAAAAAAAATAGATGATTACTTACCAGGAGAAGGAGCACAGGAAGTGATAGTAGCACAAATAAATCAATAAATTCACACACACACACACACACACACACACACACACACACACACACACTCACTCACTCACTCACTCACACACACACACACACACACACACACACACACACACACACACACACACACACGCTAGCTTTCACAGCCTAGTTGCTTTGTCAGGCAGAAGGGAAGGAGAGGGAAAAGGAAATGATTTCCTTTTCTCTCTCCTTCACTTCTGCCTGATGAAGGAGCTAGGCTGCGAAAGCTAGCATTTAAGTGTGTGTGTGTGTGTGTGTGTGTGTGTGTGAATTTATTGACTTATTTGTGCTACTATCACTTCCTGTGCTCCTTCGCCTGGTAAGTAATCTTTATCTATTATATATATATGAAGATTACTCACCAAGCGAAGAAGCACAGGTGGTGATAGTAGCACAAATAAAACACACACACACACACACACACACACACACACACACACACACACACACACACACACAAATGCAAGCTTTCTCCAGGGCTGTACACATCAGGTTGGTGCTTATCATTATACCACTGACGGTCCTTCTCCTGGCCATCCAATGTCTGTATTGGAACCAGCTGTCTTGCTTCTTCGACCCTGGTGATGAGCTGCTTCACACAGTCATCCGTCACAGTGTCGTCCGGCTGGAAAAGGAACAGCGTATCCATTGTCGTCTCAGCTTCATGGCCATGCAGCAGGAGAAACGGATCAAAGGCTGTGGTGTCTAGTCTTGCATTATTATAAGCAAATGTCATGACTGGCAGTATTGTATCCCAATCCTTCTGCTCAACATCGATGTACATTGACAGAATATCTGCTAATGTCTTGTTAAAACATTCTATAAGACCACCTGTCTGAGGATTGATTGATTGATTTTTCCAGGGAAGCCAAAACAGTCTTGGTCCAACCCGCCACTGCCCGCACCGAAACTAAGTTTATTGTGCGGTATCGCTCCCTGTATATCTAGTAAAGCCAACCAATGCCCTTCAACAGTGCAAGGAGTCCCTTTACCAGTTCTTTATTAGACACAATTTCTTCGGGTCTGGTTGTCCCAATATTCTGTGCCTTTTATTCTCCAATGCAATGCATTTGAAGATTAGATGTGATGCAGTTTCATCACTGTCATCACAGATCCTACATTTAGGGTCCTCTTCTGTTATTCCCATTGTACGTAGATGTTTTTTGAAATTCCCATGGCCTGTCAGCAATCCAACCATGAGTCTAATCTCTCTCCTGTTCAGACCCAGGATTGCAGAGCTTCTTTTAAAACATGGCTTTGGCATCAGTACCTTGCCATGTTTTTGTTGGTAGACTTTGGTCCAATATTCTACGTGCTGTCTTCTGAGCCAGTTACGTAGCTCCAATTTGATCATTGCCTTGGTGATTGTCAGGACAGGTTCCGGTCCAATAAATGGAGTCTCTGCCCCCATCCTGGCTAATCTGTCCGCATGTTCATTGCCACTGATCCCCGAGTGGCCAGGGACCCACAATAGGTTTACTATATTGCTTTCCCATAGCTCCACCAGAACTCTGTGACATTCTGCAACAATTTTAGACCTTGTTGTAGGAGCTGCCAGTGATCTCAGGGCTTCCTGGCTGTCTGAAAAGCTATAGATGCTACGATCTTTGTAGCACCTACGCAAATTCTCCTCCACACATGCCCTGATGGCAGTGATTTCAGCCTGGAATACTGAGGCCAGTTTTCCTAGAGAGATGTCGCCCTCCAGTCTTGGCTGCACCCCATATACCCCGGCCCCAGCACCTTGGTCTGATTTTGATCCGTCAGTGAACCAGACAATATCCCCCGTATGGTGTCGAACTATTTTCTCCCATTGCTCCCTACTTCCAATTGTTATATTGGAATGCTTGTTGAAGCGTATGGGGTTATAATATAGTCAGCTGGAATTTCCCCAACCTTTCCTATATTTACCTCACTCACTATTTTAGTGTGTGATTCTGGATATCCCAAAGAGTTCCAGTTGTTGACAGATTTGAGTCTGTATGCACCAGCCGCTGCCTCCATCTTGACCCAAAGGTGTAATGGGGGCATATCCAGCATGGTTTCCATCCCAGCAGTGGGTGTGCTGCTAATTCCGCCTGTTCTGGCTAAGCAGGCTAATCTCTGCACCTTACTATCATATCACTATGGTGTATATCGAGTGCATACCCTTGGGGCTCAGGCCCCAATTTTTACCACAAGCTCTCCTGGTACTCACAAGAGTACCTTTTGCCTTGGAGCAAATATTCCTGATGTGAGGGGTCCATGTCAGTATCTCATCTAGGGTAACCCCTAGATATTTCACTGTCCCCTTCACAGGTAGTGCTTAATTGAAAAGCTTTAGATTCCAACTTAAATGTTGGATGTATATCCTTCCCTTTCTCCTCTCCTTTCTTCCTCTTTTCCTGAAGAAGCGACCAACCATTGCCAAAGCTTGTATGTGTGTTTGTGTGTGATTTTATTTGTGTGTCTCGACGAGCCTGTCTTTGGGTAAGTCATCCGTTTTCTGTGTGTGTGTGTGTGTGTGTGTGTGTGTGTGTGTGTGTGTGTAGAAGTTTAATTACCAGGCGAAATAGCACAGGCAGTGATAGTAACATAAATAAAAAAAACACACACACACACACACACACACACACACACACACACACATATCAGATAACTTAGCCAAAGCACATGCTCGTCAACAGATACAAGTAAAAACAGACATACAAGCTTTTGCATATTCAAATTCAAATGTCAAATGTTTGTACAACTTATGGGACTTAACTACGGGGTAATCAGTCCCTAAGCTTACAAACTACTTATGAACTAGCTAAGACTAAAGTCGGCACAAATATCCATGCCGGAGGGGGGATTCGAACCCCCGACCGTAGTGGCCGTGCTGGCCGTGACTGGAGCGCCTCAGTCACCTCGGCCACCGTGGCCGGCACAAGCTTTTGCAACCATTGGTAGCTTCTTCAGGAAAAGAGGAAGGAAGGAGGAGAGAAAGGGAAGGATATGGGTTTTAAGGAACTGGAAAAGGAGTCATTCCAATCCCAGGATTGGAAGCACTTACCTTAAGGGGATAAAAGGAAAGGCAAACAACTGCACACACACCCACACGCAAACACAACAAGGTAGACATAATGTTAGGGCCCTGCCCCCCCCTCCCCACCCCCATCCCCCTAAGTCCATGATCCTGGTTTTGTCCCATTTTAGCTTTCTTATATGTAATCTCTGTGATTGGTAAAAGGGGGTAGATGACCAAAGTAGTTTGGTCCCTTTAAAACCCTAACCATCCGAAACCACTAATAGATAAGTGAGTTCACTAACTTAGCCAGATACGGTATTACAGTCTACCAATGCAGTACTTAGTAGTGGTAAATAGAATGTCACTATAGGCTCACCGTAAGCAGTCCCAGTCGGAGCATGATAATTCAAAGGAATATTTGCTGTTTTGCAGAGTTATTGTTAATACTTCAGTCAGTGAAAAGGTACACTATAGCCAGCTGACCCTGCATCCATATGTGGCGTCAACCTTTTATAAATACAGTGTAATTATTCATATTAATATCACATTATTTTATTGTTGGAAAGTTGAACTATTAATAAAATTTACAACATTTGAAAGAGCATAGATCACTACCCACTGTAAAGATAATGCACCGAGCAGCCAGGTAGCTAAAACAAAAGTAATATTCATGTAATATTGTGGCTGTAGCAGCTGAAGACAGTGTTTATGTGTGTATGAGTGTGTTTGTGTGTGTGTGTGTGTGTGTGTGTGTGTGTGTGTGTGTGTGTGTGTGTGTGGAGGGGGGGTATTTTGACTGTACATATGTGCTGCTTGGCACATGTTCTTTACAGTCAGTAACAATCTATCCCTTTCACAATAGTGTTCTTATAATAAACTGGACTTTCTATTGACACAAAATTCAGAGGTGTGTATCTCTGTAAAATATTCTTGTTTAAAATATTCAACTTTTCATTCATTTTCCACATAACTTCAAAAGTATTGTTTAATCATTAATGATATTGCATGGTGTGGTGTGCACTATGGAACCCAGCTTTGCATGCAATGTTTGTGCATTTTGGGTTTTGCATTTTCATGAATATTTTACATAAACAGTACTTTTTAAAGGTAACTTTCATTGAAGTCTAAAGAATAAAAGACAAAGTGAAACCATTACTGTAAATATAAAAAAAAGTAGAGGTGAGTAAAATTTACTTCAATATGTTTATGTAGCTCTCTACAACAGTAATTCTGTAAGTTACTTAAACTTACAGTTTGTTACCATCAAAGGATTCCTATATGTTCAGTTTTATCTACTAATAGTCTTCTGTTACAATTTCATGTACTGACTAGTTTCGTGACCATGGAAGCTTACTCCCCAGTTGGACACTGTTGAACATGATACAAATAAATAAAAACATTATATTTTACTTGAGATGATTAAGATGGGGATACAGTCTTAGTATACAGTTATGTAGTTTAGATTGTGCATAAATTAATCATTGATTCCTAGCAGTTTCTTCGCATGTGGTGAGAATTTATTTCTCTTTATCACCCGTCTCTGTAATTCTTAACAATACCATCATCCAGCAGAATGTATTATTTTCTAACAATATCTTGATGTTTTCCCATGATGAACTCTGAAACTACTTGCTCATCTTGCACACTGTGGGTGGTTTGCTCCAGCTTAAAAATGGGAAGTTTTTATTATATTGCAAATTAAATGTTTCTGTCTAGGTCGGTAATTATCTAGTAAATGATGCAGCTCTAGATCTTAAAGTCTGGACTAGCGGCATTGTGCACAGTTGGTGAGCGAAAGGTCACAGCTTTTAAACTCAATGGCCTCACAGGTTTTAAACTAGCCTTCACCTCTCATTCACGTGAGGAGCGAAGATAAACTGTAGGACTCCTTTTCCTGGTTGGATATCTGGGGATGGTTAGAGACATGTAAGGTGCTGAACTAGCATCCGATCAAAAGACACACCAAATCACTGAGCCACACCAAATTATATTCAGTTTAAGAAGTTTCCTTGATGCTACAATTTTTTGTTGTTGTTGTTGTTGTTGTTGTTGTTGTTGTTGTCTTCAGTCCCTCCAACACTAAATTCACAATTCCTTGATGTCTAAGAATGTGTCCTATCAATCGATCCCTTCTTTTAGTCAAGGTATGCCAGAAATTCCTTTTATCCCCACTTCTGTTCAGTACCACCTCATTAGTTACGCAATCCACCCACCTAATCTTCAGCATTCTTCTGTAGCACCACATTTCAAAAGCCTCTATCCTCTTCCGGCCCGCACTGTTTATCGTCCATGTTTCACTCCCATACAAGGCAACACTCCACACAAATGCATTCAGAAAGGACTTCCTTAGGCTTAAATCAATATTCGATGTTAAAAAATTTCTCTGTTTCAAGAACGCTTTTCTACCCATTGCCATTCTACATTTCTTTTCTACCCATTGCCATTCTACATTTTATATCCTCTGTACTGTGACCATCATTTGTTATTTTACTGCCCAAGTAACAAAACTTATTTACTTCCTTTATTGTTTCGTTACCTAATCTAATTCCTTCAGAATCTCCTGATTTTCTTAGACTTCTCTCCATTACCTTAGTTTTGCTTTTGTTAATGTTCATCTTAAATCCATCTTTCAGCACACTGTCCATTCCATTCAACTGCTCTTCCAGGTCCTTTTCTGTCTCTGACAGAATTATAATGTTGTTGGCAAGACACAATGTTTTTAATTCTTCACCCTAAACTTTAATTCCTTCTCCAAATTTCTCTTTGCTTTCCTTTATAGCTTGCTCAATGTACAAATTGAATAACATTGGAGGAAGGCTACAACCCTGTCTTATTCCCTTCCCAACCACAGGCATGGACTAACTAAATGTTGGAATAAATATAGCTAATATAGTCATCGCACTGCATCATAACCTGGGATGTCTCAAAACCCCCACTCCCCCTCCTCAGATTTTCTTAACTTCACAGGTGAGCATTGTCTTTGCAGTACATTCTCCCAACTCAAAGTTGAAGAGTATGGGGAAACACAGTAGTAACCCTCAAATGTGAATTTTTCAAACTTAGACAGCAGTGCAGTGGTAACATTGACCTACACTAATTGGTGCAATGAGTTTGTTTTATTGATTACAGGTGATAGAACTATGTCGATTTATTTATATGAGACCCACATATTGTGGTGAAAGGGAGTGGTAACATACAAATTAAATCAAAGGCATAAACAAATTCCATTAAGTGATGTTCTGATCAGAGATGACAACAGTTGCTACTACAACACCATAACACAGAAGACTCAAACATTAGCAGAGACCCATGTCTATGTAGTAGATGATGTGCAGTTAGTCCATGTCTAGAACATATTTTAAAATATGAAAGTCATAACAGTGGACAAGATAATTATAATAAATTGTGTCACTGGAATTCTCCATATTATAACAATTATGAAGATTACTACTGTCCTGACAGCAGAGCAAAAACTGTATCATTTCGTAAGTACCATTCTAGTTTTTGTGTTCAAGGCCTCCATATTTCATTCAAACTTCAAAAATCAGATACCTGTCCAATGTGGGACAACAAACTCTTACACATAACTTCCAAAATCAAGTTCAAGGGAGATATGTCCCAACATTTCCTCATCAAATCTGATATCGGATAGGGTAACTGACACCTTCCCCCCCTCCCACTACTCTTCAACATCGTTCTTTATAAAATAATCAAAGAATGGTAAAAAGAAGATGAAAAAACAAAACATCTGGAGACTCATCATGCCAGAAAACAACAGGATAACATCAATGTTACATGTTTAGCCTTCATTGGGGATCTCGTTATCCTGTCGGAGGATAAACAAACAGCAATTTGTCAAATTGAAATACTAAAAGAACGTACCAAAAAATTTGGACTCTTTTATCTTTCATAAAAACTGAATTTATGACCACAAAACATGTCAAAACACAAAATTTGATTACAGAATATGGCACGTAAACAGAGTAAATCACTTTAAATACTTGGGTGAAATCATTCAACCCACAGGAATAGAAATTTTGGTCCAAAAAGCATATGAAGTCAAAATGCAAAAAGCATAAGGGAAAACTGCAAGCATCGACAACAGAAGATGCATGAATATCAAAACAAAAATTCGACACTATGCGACTGTCATGAAACCTGAAACACTATGGCAGTGAGACCCTAAACTTCATTTGCAAAGGGGATCTTGAGACTATCAAAAAATTATGGGTGCAAAGGTCACAGATGAAGGATATCAGTTACATTCACAGATGACAACATAAAAATACTCCCTACATTGAAACGGACTTCCACAAACGACAACTGAAGTTCTATGGACACATAGTGAGACTGGATGACAACAGTCTGGATCAAACAAGTTCACACTGATCTCAAAAATGCCAACATCACATCCAGAGACATCGCAGATGATTGAAAAATATTTAGTCAGAAGATTCACTGCTGGAAGTTGCACCAGAAGAAAAACTCTTTGATACATGTACATACAAATGAAAAAGCAGTAGATGATCCTTGGTTAGAGGTCTGCATGGATAAGAAAAGTGTTACCACATATGCACCACATCCCCAAGGCCCATATCCACAACTGCATCCACAACTGCGGCAGTTTATCCGCATCCACAAGTTTATCCGCATCTGCAGATATTATAAGTTTTGAATGGGTAACCATGCTATGTAATGATATAATTATTGTTAGAGTGTTATTTCTGTGACAACATAACTACTTTTTTCTCGAATCATGGTAACTGTTCTATACCTACTCCAAAACAGGCTATTCCAAACAGGAAAACATTGGCGCTCCGGGCACATATAGTAGCGCTTCGGAACTCGTGTTTCATACAGGCATCTTCTTAAATTTCTGTGGTTAAAACTGATTGGCCTAAAGGAGTTTTTACTATCCTTACATTCAGAAAAAGAATCGGTTCTTTCAGAGTTTTACAAGAGGACACTTTATTTTCCCCATATTAACGCATAAGAGGTTATGTGACACAAAGCAAAGCATGTCGTTTCAAGTCTTAAAACTGCCATCTACTTCTAAACCGCATCTGGTTATGCAAGTTGCTATAAAATGCTATTGTTAATCTTTATTACTTCCATCACCATTTATCTAAAACATAAACATGAATGTTTATTTGTATTTAATGCATAGCTGTATAGTTCATTCGGTTGCGAATATACTTTGCCAACATATTGCTTACACTTTCAAGACAGTTATTGATAGAATTAAATAACTGTAAGACACATTGTTTAGGAGATATGCCCCCACATCAATAAGAAACTGTACTGTTCTCGAGAAACCCTAAATCCACATGCAACTTTGAACAGTAAAATGTCTTTGCTGATAAGATTTATAAGTTTTTTGGTTGTGGTTGTCTTCAAATTTGGTGGAACTTCAGAAACTTTTGCATTTGTATTGGTATTTATATAAATAACCAAGCTACTTTGCCCTGTATCACACAAATGTTTCAGCAAATCTGAAGTTTCTCTTTTGTATCCAGTGTAAGAATACAATTCATAACATGTAAAATAAGCCACTATATCGTTGATCTTTTCCTTGCCATCAAATACGTATCCAATTTTTTTCCAAATTGACAATTTAGTTTTCCTTCGCTATTGTCAAATCACCTCTTTTCACTTTAAATGACATATTATCCATTGATACATTCATTTTGAGAAACTGCTGTCACTGCATTCACTATGATATATGTTGTCACTCAGTCACTACAAAGTGCTAACTGAAGCCAGTGGAATTTAGCATGGCGCCTCTGGTGGACAGTGTACCAGTTTGTCACCCAGAAAGCAGTTGACAGGCTGCAGATAAGACACAGTTGCATAAATGGATTAGGCACAAGGTCCCTCAGATACAGCTATGTCTGCCGTGGTCAGAGGATGAGGACTTCTGCTCTGCCTGGGCCCTGCAAGGATTCCAAGAATGTCCACAGGCTTTAAGTTTTCAGTTAACGTTTCAACAGGTGTACTGGGCAGATACCTTGGTTTTTATCCACTTATAACACACAGATATCCGCACCGCTCACAATTTTATCTGCAAAGTAAGAAAAACTGCAGATATCCACATCTGTGCAGACCTCTATCCATGGTAGTTGTCTACAATATTCTTGATGTTGCTGCTTATAACGAATGTCTTGTGTATTTCAGTTGACCCTTAATTGAAATGCAAGAAAACTGATTACAATATTTTTGGAGGAACTTGGAAAGTCTCTGGTTGCAGAGTGTGTCTCAGCCCTTTTGGTTGAATTATAATCTGAAATCATTTTTGGTTTATTTTCCCACCATGATGGAGAGTACTCATTTGTATTTGTATTAGATCCTCAGAGAGCACTGGGCAGTTTCGTAATGTGTAATGTAGCATTTGTCCTGTTGGGGTTCTGTTAAGAGCCACCACCAATTATTTTGGGTGTCTACTGTTATATAATTTTTTGTTTCATAAGATTACAATCAATTCTGTAATTGCCATTCTGGTGTTTAAGTGGAATGAGCTAACTTCAGTTATTTTAGGGTTTTGGCAAAGTCTCTACTTTTTATAGAACTGATCAAACATTCACAAATTATTAGTGTTTGTTCACATTCTTGGAATGTTTTTGCACAGAATTCTATTGCTAACTCTTTGGAATATGACAGACTCAGTGATGACAATGTCATTGGTGTTGAAGTTAAATAAAAGTGGGGGTAGTTCTGACTAAGCTCTGTGAGAGATCGGTCTTCATAGTTTTTCTAGCAACCTGCCCTGTCTTTGCATTGGTAGCATAGCATATATTGTGTCCTTTACTCTTTTTCTTCTTTCATAGTGTCATATCAGTCAGTTGGGTTACATATATTGTTAAAATTAAAACATAACTCATTTTCATTCTACTTGCAGTATTTTTAATATATTTTACTTTCATCTCAAAGCTGAACAGTACTTAAAAGCAATAGGAGGACATAAAGATGGTATCACTGGATCATTTCTGTAATCAATTTTTTGATCATAATTAATTGGAGAATATTTTTATTGGGCCATCTATTAATGTTGCTTGTAACCCTATTAGTTTGTATATGATTTCTTAATTTCTGCAGAGAATACAGGTCATTACTTCCACAATTAGAGTTGTCTATCTTTAGACATTTCTGAGATCATGTCTTCATTGTTATTAAAGCCTGAATGACGAAGCTTCACAGATGTCATATTACAAAACAAACTCATTTTCATGTTTATGGTAAAGTTCACAAGTCACGGAATGTATAACTTTCTCTCAGAGTATTTTTGCTCTGTTTCGCAGGTTTTTGCTCGCCACATTCCCCCAGTGGCACACACCTTAATTAATCATGCACGTAAACCTCTCTCATGAATTACACCATCCATTGGTGGAATCTGTTGAGTAATTTTTGAGCTTATCAAAGACAGACAGACAGACTGACGTGGCAGGTAGCATAGCATATATTGTGTCCTTTACTCTTTTTATTATTTCATAGTGTCATATCAGTCAGTTGGGTTACACATATTGGTAAGATTAAAACATAACTCATTTTCATTCTACTTGTAGTATTTTTAATGTGTAAATGATTACATCTAGTTTTTCCAATGTTCAATTCAAAAGAGTTATTTTCCACTAGCTTATATTCCTGTGCTTCGCAATGGTTGTTAAAGAGGGTCTTGTGTATATCATGATTCTTTGGGTTCCGGATGTAGGCCAGCAAAAACACAATCCTTGTTGGATCACTTTGTCAATAAACTCAGTTCTCCTAACCAAGATGTCAAATCTAAATAGAAGTCATGGTTGAAACCGATGAATGTTCATAAAGTTTTTCATACTAAGAGTGAAATTAATTTAAGTTCGTACTGCGGAACAATGTAAATTCACTGTTAGGTTGTGTTCATAAAGTTAAGAATGTCTGTTTGGCATAAACTTCTGAAAACATGTCTATTGTTGAATTGAAAAATACTAATAATAGTGCCATGTGTTGGTTCTATGGTGTAGTATTAAACTGTTTATCTCTCATAGTAAGTGAATGCTGAAGTATTAGTATGTTGCTGTGTTGCACTCGGGACAATGTAGTTACTTTGTATGCAGTGCTCCCTATTATGGAAAACTCGGCGAATGCTGAAAGTCAGGTAATTCAATCAACAGATGTTCAAATGTTTGTAGAACTTATGGGACTTAACTACGGGGTCATCAGTCCATAAGCTTACAAACTACTTAAGAACTAGCTAAGCCTAAAGACGGCACAAATATCCATGCCCAAGGGGGGATTCGAACCCCTGACCGTAGTGGCTGTGCAGACCGTGACTGGAGCGCCTCAGTCCCCTCGGCCACCGCGGCCGGCCAATCAACAGAGCAGTTCAAGTCTGTTTAAATATGACGTCATGGTGGTGGCAATGTGCGATAAAGTAAGTCTGGGTAATAGTAGAAGGAATGGCGTCAGCTGATCATTTGTATAGAACTTTCCATTAAATATAGTATTTCCAGTGAATTGTCTTGACTGTGTTAGCAGCATTGGCCATTCTTTCAGCTAATACATGTCCCCACGTCCTTCAGTGATTACTTCATAAAGCACGAAGTTGAAATCGACCTTGTGTAATCAAACTATATAATCAGAAGTTGGATTATAACTATAAATACAATTGTCTCTGCAAATGAAGACATCTTTCTCTATTTTAATGTAGTCCACACCAAAATTAAGTAATTACAAATATAAATCACAATAGTGTACCAAACAATTATGAAATCAGAGAGGTTTCTGATGAGTTTGTCACTCGCTTGTGTATATTATCTCTAGTGGCAGGCACAGAGCAGAAATATCTCTGGAGTGAGCATTCAGATGCACAGAACAGATTTTGTGTTCTCAACATTAAGGTGGAAATGGCACATGATATACTAGTCGCTGACTTTATCTTTCTCCTTTTTTGTTTGGTTAAGACGGCTGACTATATGTAAATGGCCCTTTTAGCGACACATCCTCAACTTTCTTGTTGCTTGTGTGACACATTTATTTAGATATTATTTCATCTTATGTGGTTGCTCTGCGAAAAGGAAGTGAGGCTTCCTTACAGCCAATGCGGTACATAAGAGCAAATAAATGTGTGGAAAGGGTGGATTTGTCTCAATATCACGTGGTAATTCCAGCTTAATGTTGAGAAGATGCACAGAACACAATGCTCACTCCATAGATATTTCTACAATTTAGTGGCTATACCTGTCGAAAGATGAACTTCTTTGCTTTCCATGACATTGAAAAGCATATGGGAGACAGCTAGGCAGAAAAAAAAATTGTCCTACTTGGGTCAAATTTTACTTGCAGTGGCAGCGGTTTAGTTTGCTATGTTAGCGACGAAGTATTCACTTTAGGAGGAGGATTAATTTACTGACCAGAACAGCATAAATTATGTATTTCATTGTGAACAAAAAGAAATATTTCCCTCATTCTACGTGACTGATTTTTGAAAAAGCAATCAGGGGCCGTTGCCAACATTAGCACATGACGACGCCACCGTAAGTAAAATTGTACCCCTTCTTGTAATGTATTACACCATATTTATGAGAATGAAAAGCACGCAGCAATGCCATAATTAGTTATTTGGTGTACTAAGTAACTAATGTCACCTAACTTTATAGTTTCTTGTACTCTTGCGTTTTCGATGCATTCCTAAGCATAACACTCTCAAAATGTAATGAGGATACACCGAAATCATAAAGGGAAGTACATAAATTCGATTATCTTTATAAAGAATTCTTATGTAAATTAGATCATCAATAAATATAAAAAACAGAAAACGGATGACTTACCTAAAGGACAGGCTCATCGACAGAATAAAATCACACACAGACACATGTACAAGCTTTTGCAACCATTGGTCGCTTCTTGAGGAAAAGAGGGAGAAAGGAGAGGAATAAGGGAAGGATATAGGTTTTAAGGAAGTGGAAAAGGAGTCATTCCATTCCCAGGATTGTAAGGACTTACCTCAGAGGAAAAACAGTAAGGTAAACAAATACACACACACACACTCACTTATATCCAAACAAAAACACACCTGGACAGACATTTGTAAAAAGCAAAGAAGTTGGGCAGAGATACCGCTTGAGGCAGAGGCTCTGTCCACAGAACCGACACAAAGATGCTAAAAACGGTGGGTGGGAATTTGAATTTAGCAGAGGTTGAGACCTGGTGACCAATGGGAGCAGAGAATAAGCTGAAGGGCAAGTTCCCATCTCTGGAGTTATGAAAAGTTGGTGTCGGTGGGAAGTATCCAGATAACCCGGATGGTGTAACACTGTGCCAAGATGTGCTGGCTGTGAACCAAGGCATGTTTAGCCACAGGGTGATCATCATTACCAACAAACCCTACGGACAGTATGTTGCTGGTCATTTCCACATAGAACGCTTCACAGACACTCTTGGTGGAGTGGGAAGGATATCATTATGGATTGATCTCATTTCGGGGCACGATTTAAGAAATCGTATCCTTGCTGTAGAGCCACATTCAGAGTCCGTTCCAGTCCCGGAAAGTGTTGTTGTTGTGGTCTTCAGTCCGGGAACTGGTTTGATGCAGCTCTCCACAATACCCTATCCTGAGCAAGCCTCTTCATCTCCACATAAGAACGGCATCCTACATCTGTCTGTATCTGCTTACTGTATCCATCTCTTAGTCTTCCTCTGTGATTTTTACCCCACACACTTCCCTCCAATGAGGGAAGAATGTGTCCTACCAATCTATCCCTTCTTTTAGTCAAGGTATGCCAGAAGTTCCTTTCTCCCCAATTCTGTTCAGTACCTCCTCGTTAGTTACGCAATCCACCCACCTAATCTTCAGCATTCTTCTGTAGCACCACATTTCAAAAGCCTCTATCCTCTTTCTGTCCACACTGTTTATCGTCCATGTTTCACTCCCATACAAGGCAACACTCCATACAAATGTCTTCAGAAAGGACTTCCTTACGCTTAAATCAATATTCGCTGTTAACAAATTTCTCTTTTTCAATAACGCCTTTCTACCCATTGCCATTCTGCATTTTATATCCTCTGTACTGCGACCATCCTTTGTTATTTTACTGCCCAAGTAACAAAACTTATCTACCTCCTTTATTGTTTCGTTACCTAATCTAATTCCTTCAGCACTCCATTACCCTAGTTTTGCTCTTGTTGATGTTCATCTTATATGCACCTTTCAGCACACTGTCCATTCTGTTCAATTGCTCTTCCAGGTCCTTTGCTGTATCTGAGAGAATTACTATGTCGTCGGCAAAACGCAATGTTTTTAATTCTTCACCCTGAACTTTAATTCCTTCTCCAAATTTCTCCTTGCTTTCCTTTATAGCTTGCTCAATGTACAAATTGCATAACAATGGAGAAAGGCTACAACCCTGTCTTACTCCCTTTCCAACCACTGCATCCCTTTCATGCCCTTCAACTCTGACAACCGCTGTTTCAACTCTGACAACCGCTGTCTGGTTTTTGTACAAGTTGTAAATAACCTTACGCTCCCTATATTTTACTCCTGCTTGCTTCAGAACTTGAAAGAGTTTATTCCAATCAACATTGTCAAAAGCCTTCTCCAAATCTACAAAAGCTAGAAATGTAGGTTTGCCTTTTCTTAATCTATCTTCTAAGATAAGCCGTAAAGTGAGTATTGCCTCCCGTGTTCCTACATTTCTCCTGAACCCAAACTGATCTTCCCCAAGGTCGGCTTCTACCAGCTTTTCCATCCTTCTGTATATAATTCGCATTAATATTTTGCAACCATGACTTATTAAACTGATGGTTCTGTAGTTTTCACACCTGTCTGCACCTGCTTTCTTTGGAATGGGGATTATAACATTTTTCTTAAAGTCTGAGGGTATTTCACCTGTCTCATACATCTTACACACCAGGTGAAACAATTTTGTCATGGCTGGTTTTCCCAGAGACTTCAGTAGCTCTGAGGGAATATCATCTACTCCAGGGGCCTTGTTTCGACTTAGGTACTTCAGGGCTCTGTCAAATTCTTCTCTCAGTACAGTATCTCCTATTTCATCAACATCCTCTTCCCTTCCTACAATATTGTCTAGGAGTTCGTTTCCTTTGTAGAGCCCCTCTATATACTCTTTCCACCTTTCAGCTTTCCCTTCTTTGCTGATAACTGGTTTTCCATCAATGTCCTTGATATTCATAGAGCTGTTTTTCTTATCTTTAAATGTTTCTTTTATTTTCCTGTAGGCTGTATCTATTTTCCCCCTATTTATACATTCTTCTACATCCTTGCATTTGCCTTATAGCCACTCCTGCTTAGCCATTTTGCACTTCCTGTCAATCTCATTTCTTAGTCGTCTGTACTCCATTTTGCCTGTTTCATTTACTGCATTTTATATTTTCTCCTTTTACCGATTAAATTTAGTACCTCCTGTGATATCCAAGGATTTTTTGTAGGTCTTGCTTTCCTACCTATTTTGTCCTCTGCTGCCTTCACTATTTCATCTCTCAATTTTACCCATTCCTCCTCAACTGTTTTATTCTCCCCTGTTTCTGTCAATTGTTGCCTAAAGCTCCCTCTGAAATTCTTAAGAACTTGAGGTTCCTTCAATTTATCCAGGTCCCATCTCCTTATTTTCCTACCTTTTTGTAGTTTCTTCAGTTTCAGCCTACAGTTCATAGCCAACAAGTTATGGTCAGAGTCTATATCTGCCCCTGGGTATGTCTTGCACTTTAAAACCTGGTTCCGAAATCTATGTCTTACCATTATAAAATCTATCTGGTATCTCCCGGTGTCTCCTGGTCTCTTCTACGTATACAACCTTCTTTTGTGATTCTTAAACCAGGTGTTTGTTATAACTAAATTATGTTCTGTGCAAAATTCTGCCAGGCGGCTTCCTCTTTCATTCCTTTTGCCCAGACCATATTCACCTACTATCTTCCCTTCCTTCCTTTTCCTACTACCGAATTCCAGTCCCCCATAAGTTTTCCTCTCCCTTAACTGTCTGAATAATTTCCTTTAGCTCGTCATATATTTTTTCGATTTCCTTATCATCGGCAGAGCTAGTTGGCATATAAACCTGTACTACTGTTGTCGGTGTTGGCTTCGTATCTATCTTGACAATGATAATGCGATCGCTGTGCTGGTCATAGTAGTTTACCCGCATTCCTATTTTCTTATTCATTATCAATCCTACTTCTGTGATACCCCCAACTGATTTTGTATTTATAATCCTGTACTCACCAGACCAGAAATCCTGTTCATCCTGCCACCGAACTTCACTAATCCCCACTATATCTAACTTCAACCTATCCATTTCCCTTTTTAAATTTTCTAATTTTCCTATTTGATTAAGGGATCTAACATTCCATGCTCCGACCCGTAGAATGCCAGTATTGTCTTTCCTGATGATCACATCCTCCTGAGTAGTCCCCGCCCGGAGATCCGAATGGGGGACTATTTTACCTCCGGAATATTTTACCCAAGAGAATGCCATCATCATAAAGTAGAGCTGCATGTCCTCGGGAAAAATAACAGCTGTAGTTTCTCCTTGCTTTCAGCCGTTCACAGTAACTGTGTGACAAAGCCACATTAGCTGATGTTACAAGGCCAGCTCAGTCAATCATCCAGACTGTTGCCCCTGTAACTACTGAAAAGGCTGCTGCCCCTCTTCAGGAACCACACGTTTGTCTGGCCTCTCGACAGATACCCCTCCGCTGTGGTTGCACCTACGGTACGGCTATCTGTATTGTTGAGACACTCAAGCCACCCCATCTCGGCAATGTCTGTGGTTCATGGTAGTGGAAAGTATCTGGTGATAAAAGGGGCACTTCTGGGGTTCTTCGGTGGAAGGTTCTGGATTTGGGGGGATGAGGAAGTGGCTCTGGAAATTTGCTTCTGAACCAGATCAGGAGGATAGCTGGGGGGGTGTGAAAGGTGTTATTAGGTTATTGGTGTACTGGTTCAGGGATTCAGGACTTGAGCAGACTCTTTCGCCACGAAGACCTAAGCTGTAGGGAAGGGAACGTTTGATGTGGAATGGATGGCAGCTGTCATAATGGAGGTACTGTTGTTTGTTTGTTGGTTGGTTTGATGTGGACAGATGTGTGAAGTTGGCCGTTGGACAGATGGAGGTCGACATCGAGGAAAGTGGCATGGGATTTGGAATGGGACTAGGTGAATTTGATGGGACCAAAGGAGTTGAGGTTGGAGAGGAAATTCTGGAGTTCTTCTTCACTGTTGGTCCAGATCATGAATATGTCATCAATGAATCTGTACCATACTTTGGGTTGACAGGCTTGGGTATCCAGGAAAGCTTCCTCTAAGCATCCCATAAATAAGTTTGTGTATGAGGGGGCATGAAAGGAAATACTCCATTGCAGTGAGGCCCTGGGCATGTGGGATATTTGTGTATAAGGAAGTGGCATCAATTGTTACAAGGATGGTTCAGGAGGTAACAGGCTGGGTAAGTATTTCAGGCGATCATCAATAGACGCGAAGGAATGTCGCTATATTTTAAACTCACACGTTCCCTGTCCAAAGAAGCAAACATATGTCATTAAGCTGTGAATATACAAAGTGTAATCAGCAAATTGCTGTTCAATGTTAGTTTGTATTTGCAAAGATAAGATTGCAGCTCTTAATTCAAAATACTTCTGTTATTGAGGGAGTACGCACACACGACAATGTATTGTTTCTTAGCAGCACTACAAAACCAACAATTCTTAGTAAATGAATTTTTTTTTTTGTCACGTACCTGGGTTAAATTTTACTTAGAGTGGCAGCGGTTCACTATGTTAACGTTGGCAATGAAATATTTGCTTTATGAGATCATTAATTTACTGATCGGTACAACATTAATTATTTATTTCATTATCATACACTGAATTATTCCCCCCCCCCCCCTGTACATGACAAAGAGGATTAAACGGCTGTTGCCTACATCAATACACTACACTGCTGCTGTAAGGAAAGTCTTAGCCCTCGTTTCAGTGTCTTATACCTTAGTTATGTGAATAAAAAACTCGGCATCGATAAAGATCTTTGGTCTATGTGTACTATGTAAGTAACAGCGCCCCTAGCGGATCTTTGCTGTACTATGCTGCAATTCAAACATAGCACACACCAGAAACTACAAATTACGATACCTTTTCTGCCCCGATCCGAGTTTGATTAAAATAAGCTTACATGTTGCCCCAATGTACCATCAGTTGACCTATGAAACCCCATGAATGTTCGTATAGTACTGTTGGAGATTTTCTGTACTACACCATACATATAAGCATACACACAAAACTTAAAGGTACGCTATCTTTCCTTCCTCTAATCTGATTTTGATGAAATGAAGCCTATGTTACTCTCCAAACAACTCTCAATTTACCTGAGGAAATCCATGAAAGTTCCTGTAGTACTTTTGGAGATTACCTTCAACAAATAGCCGTACAGGATGGCTTTTAAACATATGATTAAATTATATCTTTATTTTGTCCAATCTGATTTTAATTATTGAAACCTTTATGTAACCATATGATATGCCCAAGTTAGGTGTGAAATCCCCATGAAAATTCGTCAAGTAATTTTGGAGATAAATGTGTTCGAAGAGACAGACACACATGACGGCCGTAGATAAAAACTTTCTATTCACGATATTCTTTTTTTCCGTGATCCGATTTTTATGAAATGAAGTCTATATGATGTCCAGTGTTACGCTCAAGTTACCTGTGAAATCTCCATGCAAATTGGTGATGTAGTTTTGGAGATAAGAGTTTTTCAATATTTGATCAAACAGACACAGTGGTTACTGAAAACACTTAAAACTACGATATCTTTTTTGTGATCTGATTTTGATAATATTATGCGTATATGTTGACCCAGCCTTTTCTCATGTTTCCTGTGAAAACCGCATGAAGATTCGTCTAGTAGTTTTGAAGATTTAAGTGAACAGTGACAGGCCTACATTTACAGATTTATTATTATTATAGATTAGTGCTGTGCTAAGTGATTTAACATGCTCATTAATCCATCAGCCACATAGTGTCATATGCTGTTGCGAGGATAATAAATGCCACTGAATGTTTTCTTTTGTTTTGAAACTACTCCTTTAAAAGATGCCAGGGTAAGATCTTGGTTGTAGCATCTTCAGTTACTGTGAAATCTTGCTTAGTATAAGGAGTGTATCATCAATTATTTGATATATTCTGTTCCATAAGAGTCTTCCCAGCATCTTGCAGAAAATGCTTATTAGTGCATTTGGATAATACCTAACTGGATCTTCTCTTGTAAACTGTTAGTGCAATAAGCTCTTCAATTGAATGTTTACATTGGAAACAAGTGACACTATTATTTGAAAGAGTGTGGAACTATTTAGATGAAGTTTTCTATTTTAGTGGTATATTCTTTTGTGTCAACTGGTAACAATTTGTTTAGATTACATGAGATCTGCAGGATGAACATTTATTCTTTGTAAATAAGGTGTGGATAGTCCTTCATGAAAAATGTTTCTGTTTTTTACTACTTAGGTAAGTTTTAGCTCCTATGCCAACAGTTAACAATCCATAAAGAGAAACAGGTACATTTGCACTTAACCTTATAATTTATTTAAACTGTATGATTCCTTGCTAAAAGTAATTCTTTATTTGCCAAATTGTGGTTTTTTTTTTTTTTTTTTTTTTTTTTTTTTTTAGTTCTCATGTAACTTGCTGCATAGGGCATTAGTTTTCATGAAGTCTGACAGAACTTTATTTCTGTAACTTTACAATGTATGGAGAGAAATATTTATAGTTGACAGATGTGTTGAATTAACTGCCTAAATTCGTGAATCACAGTCACTGAACATTTATATTAAGTTACAGCAGTATTTTATTTCCAGAATTGCTATAAATTTTTCTCTAATTATAGATCAAATAATGATACGAATATTATAGAGGAAAAATTCCTAACAGGAAAAAAATATACGTAAAAAATAGATGAACACTTACCAGGCGAAGGGGCACAGGCAGTAATAGCAACAAATAAACACACAGACACACACACACTCAAAAATGCTAGCTTTCGCAGCCTAGCTGCTTCATCAGGCAGAAGGGAAGGAGAGGGAAAAGGAAATGATGAGGGATTTAAGGAAGGGGGTAAGGAGCCATTCCAATCCCGGGACAGGAAAGACTTACCTTGGGGGAAAAAATGGAAGGTAAATAAATGCACATACACCCACACATTTACACAGACACAAGTACACTTAGGCAGACATACTGTAGAACTGTGGGCAGTTCTACAGTATGTCTGCCTAAGTGTACTTGTGTCTGTGTAAATGTGTGGGTGTATGTGCATTTATTTACCTTCCATTTTTTCCCCCAAGGTAAGTCTTTCCTGTCCCGGGATTGGAATGGCTCCTTACCCCCTTCCTTAAATCCCTCATCATTTCCTTTTCCCTCTCCTTCCCTTCTGCCTGATGAAGCAGCTAGGCTGCGAAAGCTAGCATTTTTGAGTGTGTGTGTGTCTGTGTGTTTATTTGTTGCTATTACTGCCTGTGCCCCTTCGCCTGGTAAGTGTTCATCTATTTTTTACGTATATAGATCAAATAAGATACTAGACACACTGAATATTCGTCAGAAACATACTAAAATAACTACCCATCATAAAGACCTGAAGTTTCCAATCTGAGCACTCATTTTACATTAGTAAGTGTGAACACAGATGCGTACACATGTAAACGCTTCAATATTCCCTTCTTGATTAGAATTATGTAACAGACCCCAGCTGTACATTGTATGGCCAATTGTTTACTGGCTGGGTGTAAAGCTCATCAGTCACTCCACTGCCAGCTGTCACCAGTGCCGCAGCGTTAACAGCGCTAAGTATCTGAATTTAATTTGTGTCAAATTTAATTTGCCAGTCTAGTTCATTTTCGTTAGTACTCTGTTTTAAGAGGTTTATTCCCGCGTACTTGCAGATTTTGTTTGTACTACTGTTTTAATAGTTTATTCTATTGTATTTGATAAACCCTGTTGTTAGTCTTCGTCTTTGACCGGTGTATTTCAAAACAAGTCAGAGACCGTTACTGAAGCTCGTTATCAGTCAGTCCAGTGCCAGCTGCCACCAGTGCCGCAGCTTTAACAGCGCCAAACTGCCGGACTCAGTTTTGTTGATTTGACAGTGTAGTTACCACTGACCACAGTTAAGTCAGCAGCCAGCCGCCTTCATTAGAGTACTAGGCTTCTTTAAAGTTGTTAATTGCAGTTAATTGTATCAATAGGATGGATAGGATGTGTGCCTGCTGTGTGCGGATGCAGGAGGAGTTGGCCGCGGTTCGCTAACAGCTGAGCGTGCTGTTGGCTACGGTCAGCCGTCTTCAGGCTGCTGTCTCGGGGTGCAGCGATGGTGGGGAGTCTGGTGCGTCGAGTGGGACACCTCAGGTGTCTCACGCTTCGCTCTCTGTCCCTGCTACCAAGGCACCTTCAGGTGTACCGGACGTCGTCAAGCCGCCTTCTCCGCAAGGGGAGTGGCGGGTTGTACGGCGTTTGCGTTGCTCGAGGCGGAAGGCCAATGTGGAGGCTGGACGTCCGTCCACGCCCGTTCGTCCTGTGAGTGGAAGTGTGGCCACTCCTTCAGCAGGGTCCGAGCAGGTGCACGGGGGGAGGGGATTATTAGTTATTGGGAGCTCCAATGTTAGGCGCGTGATGGAGCCCCTTAGGCAGATAGCGTCCAGATCTGGAAGGAATTCCAACGTGCACTCGGTGTGTCTGCCGGGGGGCGTCATCCGAGATGTGGAGGCGGCCTTGCCGGCGGCTATCGAGGGTGCGGGGTACAGTCGACTGCAAGTCGTGGCTCACGTCGGCACCAATGACGCTTGTCGCTTGGGTTCTGAGGACATCCTCAGGTCCTACGAGCGGCTGGCGGAATTGGTGAAGGCTGCTGCCTTCGCATGCGGGGTGCAAGCAGAGCTGTCAATTTGCAGCATTGTTCCCAGGGTTGATCGGGATCCTTTGGTTTGGAGCCGAGTGGAGGGTCTGAACCAGAGGCTTCGCCAACTCTGTGACAGTCATGACTGCAGATTTCTGGATCTGCGTTATCGGGTGGGGAATTGTAGGGTGCCCCTAGATAGATCAGGGGTGCACTACACTAAGGAAGCAGCTACTCGGGTAGCAGAGTACTTGTGGAGTGCACATGGAGGTTTTTTAGGCTAGGCGCTAACTCTGATGAGCACTCACCTGTCAGCATTCAAACAGTGAATTCAGGCCACGTTTGGAACAAAAATTCGAACATAAAAATATTTACCGCGAACTTACAGAGTATTAGAAACAAAGTTCCCGAATTTGCAGCGCTGCATGGAAGTTATTGTGCTCAGATAGTTTTAGGCACCGAAAGCTGGCTAAATGATGATGTGGCAAGTTCAGAAATATTTAGCGAAGCGTGGAATGTATATCGGAAAGATAGATCTAATAATGGAAAGTCCAGGTTGGAATTAATAATATAGTGAGGACAGTTTACAACTCACCGCAAAGACATGGCGACGAGCTGCGACAGGCACATACAAAAGACACACACATACAACACATTCAGCTATCGGCCATGGCCTTCTTCAAAAAATAGAGCACTCACGCAATCACACAGGCACACAACACAGTCATACAACCATCACCTCCGTCTGCCGCACTTCAAATGAAGTGCGGCAGACGGAGGTGATGGTTGTATGCCTGTGTTGTGTGCCTGTGTGATTGCGTGAGTGCTCTATTTTTTGAAGAAGGCCATGGCCGATAGCTGAATGTGTTGTATGTGTGTGTCTTTTGTATGTGCCTGTCGCAGCTCGGAAAGATAGATCTGATACAACTGGAGGAGGAGTGTTCATCGCTGTGGACAAAGATATTGTTTCTACCGAGATCTAGGTTGAATTTAACTGTGAAGTTATCTGGGCACGTATAACAGGTCTAAAAGAAGTAAAGTTAATAGTTGGGTGTTTTTACCGGCCTCCCAGTGCTGCTGTAGCAGTTTTAGAATCATTCAAGGAAAGTCTACACCAGGTAGTGCATAGGTATCCGGGCCATGTAATATAATATTAGTCGGAGGTGACTTCAACCTTAAGAGTATAGATTGGGACCTCGCTAGTTACATTTCAGGTGGTACAGACAAGCAGTCTTGCGAGCTACTTTTGGACACATTCTCCGAAAATTGTCTTGAGCAGTTAAACCGGAAACCCACCCGCAATGAAAATATTCTAGACCTTATAGCCACAAACAGGCCTGATATTATTAACGATGTCTGTGTAGAGACAGGAATTAGTGATCATGATATCGTCATAGCGTCGACGGTGACCAAAGTTCATAAACCAATCAAGAAGGCTAGGAGCGTGTTTTTGTTGGGAAGAGCTGATAAGCAAATGTTACGATCACACTTAGAAAATGAATGGGCATCGTTTAATTCTGGGACTATGGATGTAGAGGAATTGTGGACTAAATTTAAGTGCATTGTTAATAAAGGGTTAGAGAAATATGTGCCAGTAAAGACGATTAAGGATGGAAAAGATCCACCGTGGTATAATAATAATGTTAGAAAGCTGCTGAGAAAGCAAAGGCTGTTGCACTCTCGATTCAAAAAAGAACACGCAAACAGGCAAAAGTTAGTAGAGATTCGTGTGTCTATAAAAAGATCAGTGCGTGAAGCATACAATAATTATCACAGCCATACCTTAGCAAAAGATCTTTCCGAGAACCCGAAAAAATTCTGGTCCTATGTAAAATCGATAAGCGGGTCAAAGCCCACTGTCCAGTCACTAGTTGATCATTCCGGGGCAGTAATAGAAGAAAGCAAACGGAAAGCTGAAGTTCTAAATTTAACCTTTAAGAAATCTTTCACGCAGGAGGACCGCACAAATATACCATCATTTGATCAACGTACTAATTCCGAAATGGGGGACATAGCAATAGGTATTTCCGGTGTAGAGAAGCAGCTGAGAGAGCTAAATACGAAAAAGTCTGCTGGTCCGGATGGAATACCAGTTCGGTTTTACAAAGACTATTCTGCGGCGTTGGCCCCCTACTTAGCCTGCATTTATAGCGAATCTTTAATTCAGCGCAAAGTTCCTAGTGATTGGAAAAAAGCGCAGGTGACTCCCGTGTATAAGAAAGGAAAGAGAACTGACCCGTACAATTACAGACCAATATCGTTGACATCAGTTTCATGTAGAATTTTGGAGCATATTCTCAGTTCGAATATAGTAAATTTCCTTGAAACGGAAAAGCTTTTTTCCATGAATCAGCAAGGGTTTAGGAAACATCGTTCATGTGAAACTCAGCTTGCCCTTTTTTCACATGACATCTTGCGAGTCATGGACGAAGGGCAACAGGCGGATTGTGTTTTTCTCGACTTCGAAAAGGCGTTCGATGCGGTGCCACACTGCAGACTGCTAACGAAGATACGAGCTTATGGAATAGGTTCACAGATTTGTGACTGGCTGGAAGACTTCCTGAGTAATAGAACGCAATACATTGTTCTCGACGGCGAGTGTTCATCAGAGATGAGTGTATCGTCAGGCGTGCCCCAGGGGAGTGTGATAGGAACGCTATTATTTTCTATCTATGTAAATGATCTGATGGACAGAGTAAGTTGTAATTTGTGGCTGTTTGCTGATGATGCTGTGGTGTATGGGAGGGTGTCGTCTGTAACTGACTGTAATAGTATACAGGTTGACTTAGACAAAATTTCTAGTTGGTGCGAAGAATGGCAGCTAGCTCTCAATGTGGAAAAATGTAAGGTGATGCGCATGAGTAGAAAAAACAATCCCATAATGTTCAAATACAGCATTAGTAGTGAGCTTCTTGATGCTGTCGCGTCGTTCAAATATCTAGGTGTAACATTGCAGAGCGATATGAAATGGAACGAGCATGTAAGGAAGTTGTGAGTAAGGCAGACAGCCGACTTCGGTTTATTGGGAGAATTTTGGGAAGATGTACTTCACCTGTAAAGGAGACCGCGTATAAAATGCTAATACGACTACGTCTTGAGTATTGCTCAAGTATTTGGGACCCGCAGCAGATCGGTTTGAAGGAAGACATAGAGGCGGTTCAGAGGCGAGCAGCTAGATTTGTTACCGGTAGGTTTGACCAATGCGTGAGTGTTACGGAAATGCTCCGGCATCTCAATTGGGGATCGCTGGAAGAAAGACGACATTCTTTTCGTGAATTTCTGTTAAGTAAATTTAGAGGGCTGGAATTTGAAGCTGAGTGTAGTACGATCTTGCTGCCGCCTACTTACATTTCACGTAAAGATCACAAAGACAAGATAAGAGAAATTAGGGCTCGTACGGAGGCATATAGGCATTCTTTCTTTCCTCGTTCAATTTGGGAGTGGAATAGGAAAGGAAATGCATAGTAGTGGTACAGTGTACCCTCCGCCACTCACCTTACGGTGAATTGCGGAGTATGTATGTAGATGTAGATGTAATTGAACATGTCTTCGTGCCATACAAATTGATCAGAGGCTTCAAAATATTCTAATGTTTGTAAACCTATTGGACCAAACTCCTATGGCCATCAGCCCCTAGACTTACAAACTAAATAAATTAACTTACACTAACGACAACACAACATTAATGCCTGAGGGAGGACTTGAACCTCTGGTGGGAACGGTCACCCAGTCCATAGAATGATGTCTTAGACCATGTGGCCATTCCGTGCAGCTCAAAGACTTCAACATCTCTGTAGTTCTCATTCCCTGATACAAAATTTTAACCCATAAGGAAGATTCATTTGATTGATCACTTTCAGCAGAAAGCTTCATGGTTAGGTCTTTACATTGTGGGTTAGTTATTGACTGCCACATTGTTTCTCACACTGATGTTTACATAGTATTTTTGTTAATGTAGAAATATTGGTATGTTATGGATACTGTAGGATTGCTGTTTCTGTACGACATTCCATTGGCTGAGTTTTTGCATGTTACCCATGAAAAAGAGACATATGAGTTAATATAATTGCCAAGGATTAAATGGAGAAAACAACCAGGATAGTTAAATGAAAACACTGATACCACTGGAATAGGTTCATAATGTTAGTCAAGTAAATAATTAAAACACCAATGGAGAGAGCTGGTGGCCATGAAACTGCTAGTAGCTTGTTGCTCTAATACATGAAGAATTTTCATTTGATGATGGCACGGGAGAACTAACCAATTTATTTGTGTGTGTGTGTTACAGAGCGGGTATCATCTTGTGAACTTCCACCTGCAGGAGTAAGCCACGGTGTTGTCAGATCGAGAGAAGGCTCTAATTCTCCTCGACTCCCGAGACCACGCAGTGAAGAAATACCTCTTGAAGATATGAGTACAAAGGTTTGTATACAACAGGGTCTGTCATTTAGTGTTTGTCAAGAATATTATTGTCAAAGATTTAGGTTTGTTTCATCTTTGCTACATCAGATAGCATACAACGGGGGGGGGGGGGGATTTTTTCTATTCTATGTGGTAGATAATTGAATGTTCAATAAAAAGTATTGTATGCATGGAGAAAAATAGTTTGTGAGATAAGTTTACTTCTGCTACTGCTGTGTTGCAAATCTTTTCTCTCTGGAAATAACACATTAGTGTTTTCATTATCATATCAGGATTAGCAGTCTGTTTGTGGAGCCAGTGTAGAGGAGGAGAAATAGTAACAAAGTGAAATTCTGAGTTGGATAATGATGGCTGAGTGAATTTTTTTTTATGAGAGGGCACAACCCATTTAAGGCAGAGATCTGTTTCCTGGTTATTGTATGGAACACAGCTTTAATTTATGTGTTTGATTATTTTCCTACATTGTGTCCATATTCTGCAAGCTACCTCAAAGTGTGTAGCAGGCGGTGCTTTGTGTACCTTTGTTACTTCCTTCTTTTCCTTACCCATTCTCATATGGTTCGCAGAAAAAAATGATTGGAGATGTATCTCTGTGTGACCTGTAATCTCTGCAATATTTCCCCCCCTCTCCCTCTCCTCCCTCCCTCTCTCCTCGATCTCCTCCCTTCCCCTCTCCTCCCTTCCCCTCTCCTCCCTCTTCCCCTCTCTCCACCATCATCCCCTCTCCTCTCTCTCTACCCTCTGCTTCCTCCCTCTCCCTTCCTCCTTTCCCCCCTCTCCCCTCTCTGTTTCCTCCCTCACCCTTCCTCCTTTCCCCCCTCTCTGTTTCCTCCCCCTCCCTTCTCCCTTTCCCCGCTCTCCCCTCTCCCTACTCCCTACTCCCTCCCTCCCTCTCCCCTCTCCCCTCTCCCTACTTCCTCCCTCTCCCCTCTCCCTACTTCCTCCCTCTCCCCTCTCCCTACTTCCTCCCTCCCTCTCCCCTCTCCCTACTTCCTCCCTCCCTCTCCCCTCTCCCTACTTCCTCCCTCCCTCTCCCCTCTCCCTACTTCCTCCCTCCCTCTCCCCTCTCCCTACTTCCTCCCTCCCTCTCCCCTCTCCCTACTCCCTCCCTCCCTCTCCCCTCTCCCTACTCCCTCCGTCTCCCCTCTCCCTACTCCCTCCGTCTCCCCTCTCCCTACTCCCTCCGTCTCCCCTCTCCCTACTCCCTCCGTCTCCCCTCTCCCTACTCCCTCCGCCTCCCCTCTCCCTACTCCCTCCGCCTCCCCTCTCCCTACTCCCTCCGTCTCCCCTCTCCCTACTCCCTCCGTCTCCCCTCTCCCTACTCCCTCCGTCTCCCCTCTCCCTACTCCCTCCGTCTCCCCTCTCCCTACTCCCTACTCCCTCCCTCTCCCCTCTCCCTACTCCCTCCCTCTCCCCTCTCCCTACTCCCTCCCTCTCCCCTCTCCCTACTCCCTCCCTCTCCCCTCTCCCTACTCCCTACTCCCTCCCTCTCCCCTCTCCCTACTCCCTACTCCCTACTCCCTCCCTCTCCCCTCTCCCTACTCCCTACTCCCTCCCTCTCCCCTCTCCCTACTCCCTCCCTCTCCCCTCTCCCTACTCCCTCCCTCTCCCCTCTCCCTACTCCCTCCCTCTCCCCTCTCCCTACTCCCTCCCTCTCCCCTCTCCCTACTCCCTCCCTCTCCCCTCTCCCTACTCCCTCCCTCTCCCCTCTCCCTACTCCCTCCCTCTCCCCTCTCCCTACTTGCTCCCTCTCCCTCTCTCCCTACTCCCTACTCGCTCCCTCCCTCTCTCCCTACTCCCTACTCGCTCCCTCCCTCTCTCCCTACTCCCTACTCGCTCCCACCCTCTCCCTACTCCCACCCTCTCCCTACTCCCACCCTCTCCCTACTCCCACCCTCTCCCTACTCCCACCCTCTCCCTACTCCCACCCTCTCCCTACTCCCACCCTCTCCCTACTCCCACCCTCTCCCTACTCCCACCCTCTCCCTCTCCCCTCGCCCTACTCACTCCCTCTCCCCTCGCCCTACTCCCTCCCTCTCCCCTCTCCCTACTCCCTCCCTCTCCCCTCTCCCTACTCCCTCCCTCTCCCCTCTCCCTACTCCCCCCTCTCCCTCCATCTCCCTACTCCCTCCCTCTCCCTCCATCTCCCTACTCCCTCCCTCTCCCTCCCTCTCCCTACTCCCTGCCTCTCCCCCCCTCTCCCTACTCCCTGCCTCTCCCCCCCTCTCCCTACTCCCTCCCTCTCACCTCTCCCTACTCCCTCCCTCTCACCTCTCCCTACTCCCTCCCTCTCACCTCTCGCTACTCCCTCTCACCTCTCCCTACACCCTCCCTTCTTCCTTTCCCCCCTCTTCCTTCTCCCTCTCTCCCCTCTTCCTTCTCCCTCTCTCCCCTCTTCCTTTCCCCCCTCTCCCTTCTCCATCTCTCCACTTTTCCTTTCCCCCCTCTCCCTCTCTCCACTTTCCCCCTCTCCCTTTTCTCTTCCTCTCACCCTCTGCCTCTGCCTCCCTCCTCTATCAACCCTATCTGATATGACCATCCAATGAATCTGTATGGCATTGACGTGTCAATGATAAATTTTAAGTGGTTTTTCTGCTTCAAATCATGCTTATGCATTTTCCCAGATGTTTTATGGAAGCCATCAAAATAATCAGTAGCAGATTGAGAACTATATTTCCTGGGGCACACAATGGAATATAAAAGAATAAAATTAGCTCCAGTTTTCAGTTTTTGGGATTAAGTATTTAAAGAATCAGTCCTAATATGTCTTTCTGACAGTCTTGTAATTTGTGACAACAGCTTTCAACTGAATAAAAATTTGAATCCTATAATTAATATTGTCCAGTCAAAGCACTAATGACATTATCAATGATTAGAAAACTGTTTCTCTTCCACCACTGAGGATAACACTTCCAAATCAGCTGCATAGCGCATGTCACCGTTTAAATGACACCACCACATTTCGCATGTGCAAGAACCATCATGAATACCATGGTTGCATCAAAGCTCTTCAGTAGTTGCCTAGTCAGCAGAAGATGGCTGGATGTCTCTGGGCCAAAATATTGTGCAACAGTGAAAGCGATCTGGCTTCACACCCAAAAATTATTGGAAGATGTTTATGGTATATTAAATTGAATTGGTTTGGGTTGGGGATTAAGCATGTTGAGCCATTAGAAATGTGACAAAATAATAATAAAAACAGAATGTTATTCAGTATATAGCAAACAGTTGTCTGATCAGAGAGTTACAAAACTGAATTAATAATAATAATAACAATAATGATATTATATCATCATCATCTTAATCTTTTTCTCCCTAGGCAAAGTGTGAAAAAGTTTTTTTGTACTAATCAAACCACCATTGTTTAAGTACAACTAGATATCAGAATCAATTTCTACTGCCATAAATGGACTTCTTCAAAAGATTTTTTTTAAGAGAAAGCATCAAAAATCAAAATTAAGATCAGCAATACTCTCGTGTCCAGCTTTGCAGAATTGAGTGATGAGAGCTATCTCCCACAAAACCCATCTCTGTGAATAGGAAATATTTCTGATTACAATACATTTTTAACAATTAGATATAATTATGTAAAGAGAAAATAATTAGTAGAACAACCACCACGCACAGAAAGCTGGACAATTATGTTCAAGTAAAAATTAAAAATGGAAAGTAATGGATTATTTCAAGCATTGTGTCTATGTTTAGAGTTTATTGTTATAGCTTTCATCTTAACCAATCTTTGTGAAATAGATTAACTTGTTGCAGGCATTTTTTTATTTATGAAAATTCAGGAGTTCAATAATTATATCACATACTTACCAACATTATAATTTTTGTTGTGTTGAAAATTTGAAAACTAAATGACTGGCAGCTTTTAATGTTGTGGAAAACAATTGTCAGAATGTAGCAGTATGATTACTTTTAATGACATACCAATTTCCTGGTTTACTCTAGCCCCTGATTTTTTTATTATTCTGATTTCCAGAAAAGTGGTAGAAGCACCAATGGTGTTGCAGGAACACCGGGGAGCGTAAATCCTCCAGTGAAGATGAGGCATAAACCTTTACATCATAGAGATACTCTCTTCAGATCACCAATGACCACTACTCCAATACCACAGCAAGAGTCATCTGAAACTGCAACAGAAACAGCAGTACTGGATGGTAATGATAGTTCTTCTGCAGTTCCACAACCACCAACTTCACCGCCATCTTCAACACCACCGCCCCCAACACCACCTCCTCAACCACCACCTCTTAGTTCAGAGGAAACTTCTTTCACACAAATGCCTGATGGTACACAAGTAGAAGAAAAGAAACTTCGTAGGAAGAAAGGCATGGTTGAAACTGTATGAAATGAGACAAAGGATATGTATCTAGACATATCATTACTTCATGAAGTCCAGTGCAGATTTGATAATGTTCCCAGTTGACCATAGGGAAATGGTGCATATTGAAGGTATTTGTTATTAAACTCTGGAAATTTCACTTCGACAACAGAATTACAGTCAGATATGTGAATGTTAAGTGCAAACCACCACAGTGCTAATGCACATTTGTTATGTACTTCAGACTAGATATTTTGTGTTTTGTCATTATTTGTATGGTAGTGGTGTCTTCAACACATCAAACAGTTTGTTCACCACTTCAGACTAATTAATCATTTACTTTCACATTTCAGCACTTGAAAGACTCATTTTAACACTACAGTGAAACATGAAATGTCATCAGTTGTGCAGAAATTGGTAGAAATATGGGATAAAATTTAGTGTCAGAGGCATAGTAATAAGAACTTTATGTGGCACAGACTGGCTGAGATTTTTAACTGTCACAAATGATTTACATAATATTGTAGCATGTTTTTCTTTTAAATTTTGCATCACTGCATAATCAACAAAAAAGACAAAATTTCTAAGAAAAATTAGATTACTATTAATAGTTATCAGATATTTTGTTAATAAATCTTGTGTGCACCAAAGGGCTTCCAGTAATGATTTTACATGGCCTGTGAAAGTAATCATGTGATACTGAACATGCTTTTATAGTTCCACTATCTTATTTTTTGCTCGTGAGTTAGTATTGTTTTATAGAAATACACAAAGTTATTAAGAGCAGTGATATGGACTTGTCTGTCTGGATGTAGGCACTATAGTTAGTGTACAATGTGCTTTAGTGATACCATTGATGATATTTGAGCCTGTAACTAGATTTCAAGAGGTAATTTTGAAAGAAAAAAGAGTTCGAACTGTAATGTTTCATTATCTTGGAATATTTATAGACATATTGTATAGCAGGTGAGGGATATTCCTTTGACACCTGAGTGACACATTAAACTCTTAAAATATGAGGATCTGTGAATGTAAATAATATTATGAAGAAAATTACAGGCAACAGTTACAAATACATATATTTGAAGGCAGTTCATACCAACCATAAAATTTCTGTATTAATGAAACACTAACAATTACTGATGTTTGATAATCTCCTCTCGTGTGTTGTGAAAAATCAAAACACGTTCTGTAAAAGCTAGCTTCACACAACCCTCAGACAGAGTTCACAATTACATCTCAGTGATTACAGTGTTCACAGAGTGGAATTTGTGTGTGTGTGTGTGTGTGTGTGTGTGTAATAATTTTCACAAATATTGAATTATTTTGAACTTTGTAAATTTTTGTGTTTTAGGGCTTGTATCATTTGGGTGTATTGTGAATGAAAGCATAATGTTATTTCCATGAATTTGAACTCATGTCTGAGGGAAAAGTTTAGTTACAGTGAAAAAGGATTTCAATTACACTATGTTTCAGAAATACAGTACAAATAAGAAATGTAAGAGTTGTTGCTTTAAAAGGTCTGTAATTTAGTTCATCTCTTTGGGTGTTTACCTACTTAATCACCTGCTGCATAACTGATGCATATCTTGCCATCACTCATTTCATATCCTTGCAAGCATCTGCTTGTGTTGAATGAATGTTTTAATGTAGTTAAGTTGAGATAAGCTGAGCTTAACTGCCAAAGGTACAAAGATAACATACTCATTACACATACTAAACACATTGTTAGTAATCCCAAACTGCATTTGTAATAATATTATGACATTTTGCACCTGTTTTTATGATATGTCTGCTGCCTCTTTTATTATATTTTTTTGCTGTGAATAACATGAGAAAAGAGCAGCAGCATGCAAACAAAGGTTGTGGTTTAAACAATTGGTATAAATTGTAAATATTTATTTTGTTTGTAGAAAGACTTCTTGACTGCAGCTATCTTGTAAATAATTGCAACAAAAATAATAAATATCAGTAATACTGTTGTTAATGTGTATTGTTGGTGTTGTTTGTGTGATGAATGAAACTGTGACCTCCTACCACATTTCAGTCTTCAATGAAAGTCTGGTCTCTTCAGTTACTGATGTTATGTCATTAGTACATAATATCTGTTAAGCACTGTAAGAACGACAAGACAGTTTATAATTCACATAAAAGATCTGCAATGGATATTAAATAATTTGAAGTATTATGTTGAAATTCCTATGTGTATATGGCTAGAATCATACAAATGTTGTTATATCAAATAGTTCAGCCACAGTAAAAAAAGAAAATGTGCTCATTTTGAGTTATGTAATGATGCCACCGAGAAAGTAGCTGTGAGTCATCTGCTACTACCATCCACTTGTTGTCTCATGAACAGTATTTTGGATGGCAATGACATTTAATTTACCCTAATACTAATTTAATACACTGCTCAATTACAAATCACTTCACAGACTTATTTCATTGTACACATTGCTGAGTTGAACATTATCTTTCACAATGCTATTGCAGATATGAACACAATTGAGCAACTTTGTTAATTGGTGACCTTTGAGATAAACCATATTCTCTCATAATAAATTGCAAAGACATGTATTTCTTGCATAATTTATTACCTCTACAAAAGATGTAACCAGTATAAATCAGTATTAACTAGAAATGTGTTATATGAGAGCATCCTTCACACATAATTTACTGTAACTAATTTTGACAGTTGGAGGCATTTCAAAATGAGTAAATATGTGTGTGTTTTTTGTGGAGTCTATGCAAGAGAGACTGAATCATTTTCTATTGGCTGGAAATGTCTAGAACAGGTAATTGAGTGTGCTTCTCAATGTCTCTATTTGAAATGAAGTGATAGTAGTGATAATTAGGTTGATCAAGAAAAATTGGTGATGTAACCTGTACATGTTACTGTACTAGTAGAAACACATTGAAAAATCTGTTAATTGAAATAGTGGTGTGAATGTGCACAGTTCTGAGACTAGCAATAATAGTAAAAAAAATACTTCTTGCAAAACAGTGACAATGGCAAACAAAAAAAGTTTCTTGAAGTGTCTTTTTACACTGATCAGTTAACGCAATAAAAATTAAATGCTTAGTTTTGAGAAGCCACTAAGGAGCAGTGTTTTTTTTCTGTGAATGCCCAGTCCTTGTTGGCCATGATAAAACAGAAGTTCCTAGTTACAATTACTAAACAGTGGCCTTGATGACATCCAAGCCTTCTGATCCAGGGGGAGGGGGGAGGGCGCAGATCCGGATGCTCTGTCAACATCCATTGGGACATTCTGCTGGGAATGCTAGTGGTTAGATAGTCCTCCCAGGCATGCACCTGGTAATTGTTAGTTACAGATGCTGTGTCATTGGTATTTCTGGACCAACAATGATGTCAGATTTTCTGTCTGTTGATGGTGCCTTTGCCTGGACTCATTAGTATAAGAAATTTCTTCCTCTTTCCCAGGTAGTGCTTAACAGTGGCTAGAGACCAACCAAGGTGTATCCCTAGTCTATGGATTTGCCCAGACTAGATCTTGTTTGGTTTACTTGTTACATCATGGATTTGAGAACTGGTGTGATGGAAGTGTTTGGTGGGTGATGGATAGTTGCAAGTGTAATGGGCATCCCTGTACTCACATCATGGGTTGGAGAACTGATGTGTTAGGTGGATGATGGATAGTTGAGAGTGAATGGGCATCCCTGTAGCTTCTCAGTGAGTGACACTGCTTTATGTGAACGGCCCTGGTAAGGTGATAGAAGACAGAACATTACATCAGTGACTGAATGATGTGTGATGGTCCTTATGTTTTGACAGGTTGTTTGAAGCTGAGTAGAACAGGATGTATGGACCTATGTTGCACCATCAACTTTTCAAAATTTCTGGAACTTTTCAGGTGTAAATTGTGGAGTATTGTCTATCACTATAGTTCCTGGAGGACCATGCAATGAAAATATTCTGTCTAAGGTCTGGAAAGTGGCAGAAGTAGTGCCATTGATAAAACATTTGGGTATCCAGAGCCTACATTCTACCACCATGAGCCAAGACGCTCCCAGAAAGGGAACAATGAAATCCAGTTGAATCCTTGACCAAAGTGTTGAAGTGGATGATCATGAGAAATATTTATTTGCAAGGACATCTTCCTTGTATTGACAAGTGGTACAAGTGGAAACCATGCTGGCCATGACTGTACCCATACCCTGCCAGTACCTGGCTGCCCAACCAATTGCTTTATGAGAATAATCCCTCCCCCTAGTGTCCCTTTTAGTGTAGTTCTGTTGGAGCAAACTACAAATGATGATATATGTTAAACTGTTTTATCCTTGAAGCAGAATAACCTCCTGTAGTATAGAGAGTTGGTGGCTGCAATCCTAGAAATCCTGAAAGTCTGGGTTCTGTATTAGTTTTCTGTTGAATATGAATCTTTATTAGCCATTCAATATTTTCACATACAATTGGCTTTGACGTAAACTTATATAAATCGTGGATGTGTGTATGGTACACTCACACACATTTGGACTATATTCTAGTGTTAAATTCAACCACAGTATACAAATTTATATTATACAAAAAGTATTCATGTTCATAACACAATATATATAAATCATATGATTGTGTGTATGGTACAATAACACACATTTTGACTATGATTTAGTATTAAATCGGTTACAGTACACAAATTTAAATTAAACAAGAAAGGCTTATGCTTACATGTTAAGTGTTGTTTTTCCAAACTTAGGACCTAATGCAAGCAGAAGTACCTTTGTCTGTGTTAAAATGTCAAATCTGCCAAGTTACTTTATTTGTATTTATCAATTTAGCAGAATGCTTTACCTTAGAACCATTGACCTAAATAGTCATAAATCTACTTATAGATATTGTTTGTGCTGTCTTAGGGAGCATATTAAACAGCATTATATTTATAGCTGTTAACTTGGACAATCTATAGTATGGCAGATCAATTGTGTGGTTACATAATGTATTATGTGATTGGACAGATGACGGAAGGGGGTGTTGAGCAATGTTTTCTTTTACATGCAATAAGTAGCAGTAAATGTAGAGACCAGTGTCATGATGTTAAGTTTTGAAATGTTCCCTGCATGTGTACTTGGGAGATAAACCCATTATGCATCAAAGTGTTTGTTTGTGGTTTTTTGCAATTTCATCTAAAAATAACACCCTTGTTTTATTCACACATGAATATCTATATAAGATGCCAGTCCAATGTTGTGTCCATTCAGTGCCCTAACAGTTTTGTGTGGAATGCAGTCTGAGACGGTAATCCATAGGCCATCATGGTCAGATAGACCTAACCTGACTTCTCCAATTTCAACATTATTATCGTGTATATTTCTGTCGGCTGTTTACCAAAATTTCATGCATGAGAGGCCCTTGCTGAGGATTGTATATGTGGTGCTTCAAGTTGTTGATGGCTTCTTCTGCTGTAACTTATGGGTAGGAGACCACTGTGGCTCCTTGTTGAAGGTAATATCTGACCCTTCTGCTAAATGAAAGAGAATATCCACATTAACATAGTGTTTTGTTGAACAAAAATGAATGTTGTATGCGTGACTTCATAAAAAAAGAATCCAGCACTTCAAGCAGTGAGTATTCTTGTTGGGAAGAACTGCCAAAGAATGCAGAAGTGGAAGTTGTGTTAAATGACGTTAGATATAATGGCGGAATTTCTTTGTGCTGAATACGGTGGCAAGGGTTTCTATTTCAATCTGATGTAATTTTTTTTATGTGTGATTTAGTGTATTAAGAGCAAAGGCTGGAGAGTGTTCCACCCCATTTACAATCTATGAAAGCACCCCCAACCCTGCAATCAGATGACCAATAGATTTGCTGGACCCTATGCTATCTGGCAGGTAGATCTGAGAAGAACCTACTTCATGTTATGAAGGTATTAATCACATTGGGCCTATCACGTACAGCATGCAATTTTCTGATGCAACAGCTGGGTTTGAATGGCCACGTGGTCGAGGAAGCGGTGGAGATATTTAATCTGACTTGTGACTGACTTCAGCTCAGAGATGAAAAATAAATAATAAAACACATCATTTTAGGAGAGAGATTCCAGATAAAAGGGGTGAAAGATGTTACTGGTATCTGATCAAGAATCCAGCCAATTGGGTCGTTATGAATTACTGTGGTGCTAGACAATAAATGCTAATTTTGTACTGTATGTGAACTTTCATTTTGTAGTTAGAAGTCATCACTACGTAGAAGCTCACAATAATTTTGCAGAGGTCTTATCTGACAAGTGTGTGGGTGGCAACAAGAGGTAAAATTGTTCAATTATTTTATTTCTGTTAACTGAAGTGAAAAAATATTTTTAAATTTAACAGTTAAAATTTTAACTTTTCAAGGAAAACGTAATAATGGAAAGTCCAGGTTGGAATTAATAATATAGTAAGGACAGTTTACAACTCATCGCAAAGACGTGGCGACGAGCTGCGACAGGCACATACAAAAGACACACACATATAACACTTTCAGCTATCGGCCATGGCCTTCCTCAGAAAATAGAACACTCACGCAATCTCACAGGCACACAACACAGTCATACAACCATCACCTCCGGCTGCCACACTTCGAATCACGCTCTGCGGTGAATCGGGGATGGAAGGGGAGGAGAGGGGAGAGGGGATAGGAAGGTTACGTCATGGTGGTGGGGATGGGTTAGATGGGAATAATGAGATGCAGCTTAGGAATGGAGTGGGAGGCGGGTGAGGGGTGAAAAATAAAATAAAATAAACAAAATAAAGTAAAGTAAATATACAAAATGCGTGCACACTGTAAGTACACAAGACCACATCACACACACACACACACACACCACACACACACACACACACACACACACACACACACACACACACACACAAACAAACACAAACACACACGCATGGCCTCTGATAGAGTAGGATAAGCCTGTGACAGACAGGACAATCCACCCACCCAGCAGTTCCTATTCCAGTCCTGTCACAGGCTTATCCTACTCTATCAGAGGCCATGCCACCTGTGAAAGCAGCCACGTAATTTACCAACTGTGCTGCAAACATTGTTCAGCTTTCTATATTGGCATGACCACCAACCAGCTATCCATTAGGATGAATGGCCACCATCAAACTGTGGCCAAAAACAAGGTGGACCACCCTGTGGCACAGCATGCAGCAGAGCACATGCTTGATTTCAATGGCTGCTTCACAACCCAGGCCACCTGTATCCTCCCATCCACCACCAGCTTTTCTGAACTGCACAGATGGGAGTTATCCTTACAATACATTCTCCGATCCCAAATCAACCAGGCCTCAACCTACAATAACTTCCCTATTTTTTCCCCATACCTTACAGTTCCTACCTCTATCCCAAGCCTCACCTATTTGGAGTGGTGCGTGAATGTGCGATTGTGTGTGTGTGTGCGTGCACGGGGGCCCGTGCATGTGTGTGTGTGTGTGTGTGTGTGTGTGTGTGTGTGTGTGTGTGTGTGCGCGCGGTCTTGTGTACTTACAGTGTGCATGCATTTTGTGTATTTATCTTACTTTATTTTGTTTTATTTTATTTTATTTTTCTCCCCTCACCCACCTCCCCACTCCATTCCTAAGCTGCATCTCGTTATTCCCATCTAACCTATCCCCTCCACCGTGACGTAACCTTCCTATCCCTTCTCCCCTCTCCTCCCCTCACCTCCCGTCCCCGATTCACCGCAGAGCGTGATTCGAAGTGCGGCAGCCGGAGGTGATGGTAGTATGACTGTGTTGTGTGCCTGTGAGATTGCGTGAGTGTTCTATTTTCTGAGGAAGGCCATGGCCGATAGCTGAAAGTGTTGTATGTGTGTGTCTTTTGTATGTGCCTGACGCAGCTCGTCACCACGTCTTTGCGGTGAGTTGTAAACTGTCCTTACTATTAACTTTTCAAGGAATAATATAAAATTTAAAAAAAGAAAGAAAATGGAAGTAGTGGAAATCAATTCTGAGCCACAAAGTACTAATTTGTCTGTTTAACCACTGGACTACACCAGCAATGCACTCAAACTTGCTTACACTGTAATAAAAAATCTTTTGTGAGAATTTTCTTTTTCATGTGGTCCAGACGGGCAAAATATAGTGCGATCTCCCCTTGTCCATGTAAAACTCTAGTTATCTTCGTTAAATTAAACACTTGAATCTTTGCAAGTAGTCATGGAATTTCGATGCCTTAGCCAAGTATATACAGGTATGTCAAACATCAACAACAATTAACCAATTTTTTAAGTATAATAATGCCTCTTAGGAGTAGACTGATACAGAAACTAAATATTCTTAATTTTATTTGTCAGCTACAACCAGCAGGTCTATTAACTCAAATGTTGTCAATCTGATTAAGTATCCTATAGTTGCAGCATCTGAGCACTAGGGAGCACTGAAAATAGGCGATAATCTAAGACAAGTTCTTTCTTCCACTCCAAAGCAATAAATTATGTGGACCTGAAAATTATTATTATTCTTGTTGTTATTATGTTGTCATGGTCTTCTGTCCAGAGACTGGTTTGTGTAGCTCTCGACCCTACTCTATAATGAGCGAGCCTCTTCATCTCCTCATAAGAATGGCAACCCACATCCATTTGAATCTGTTTACTGTATTCGTCTCTTGGTCTCCCTCTGTGATTTTTACATCACACACTTTCCCCCAATGCTAAATTCAAGTTTCCTTCATATCTAAGACTGTGTCCTACCAATCAATCCCTTATTTTAGTCAAGGTATGCCAAAAAATTCCTTCTCTCCTCAATTCTGTTCAGTACCTCCTCATTAGTTATGCGATCTATACACCTAATCTTGAGCATTCTTCTGTAGCATCACATTTCAAAAGCCTCTTTCCTCTTCCTGTCCACACTGTTTATCATCCAAGTTTCACTCCCATACAAGGCAACACTCCACACAAATGCCTTCAGAAATGATTTCCTCAGAGTTAAATTAATATTTGATGTTAGGAAGTTTCTCTGTTTCAAAAATGCTTTTCTTCCCAATGCCATTCTGCATTTTATAAACTCTGTACTGTGACCATCATATGTTTTTTTACTGCCAAGTAACAAAACTCATCTATCGCCTTTATAGTTTTGTTACCTAATGTAATTCCTTCAGTGTCATCCGATTTTCTTAGAATGCATTCCATTACCCTTGTTTTGCTCTTGTTGATGTTCATCTTATATGCTCCCTTCAACACAATGCCCATTCCATTCAATTTCTCTTCCAGATCCTTTGCTGTCTGTGACAGAATTACAATGTCATCAGCAAAACGCAATGTTTTTATATCTTCTCCCTGAACTTAAATTACTTCTCCAAATTTTTCCTTGCTTTCCTTCACAGCTAGCTTGATGTACAAATTGAATAGCATTGGAGAAAGACTACAAACCTGTCTTACTCCCTTCCCACCTAATGCTTTCCTTTCATGTCCTTTGATTCTAACAACTGCAGTCAGACTTTTGTGGAAGTTGTAAATAACCCTCCTTTCCTTGTATTTTACCCCCACTGACTTCAGAATTTGAAAAAGTGTATTCTAATCAACATTGTCATAACCTTTTTTCAAATCTACAAAAGCTAGAAATGTAGGTTTGCCTTTCCTTAATATATCTTCTAAGGTAAGCCTAAACTGAGTATTGCCTCCCATGTTCCTAAGTTATTCCTGAATCCAAACTGATCTTTCCTGAGGTCAGCTTCTACCAGCTTTTCCATCCTTCTGTAAATAATTCATGTTAAAATTTTGGTACCATGCCTTATCAAACTGATGGTTCTGAAATGTTTACACCTGTCTGCACCTCTTTTCTTTGGAATGGGGATAATTATATTTTTCTTAAAGTCTTAGGGTTTTTCACCAATCTCATATATATTACACACTAGATGAAATAGTTTTGTCATGGTTGGCTCTCCCAGAGACTTCAGTAGCTCTGAGGGGATGTCATCTACCCCAGGGGCTTTGTTTTGACTCAGGTCTTTCAAAGCTCTGTCAAATTTATCCCTCAGTATAGTATCTCAAATTTATCCCTCAGTATAGTATCTCCTATTCCATATTCACCTACTTCTCTTCCATTCCTACAAAATTGTATCAGTTCATTTCCTTTGTCAAACCCCTCTCTGTACTCTTTCCACCTTTCAGCTTTTCCTTCTTTGCTGTGGACTGGTTTTCAATCTGAGTTCTTTATATTCATACAGCTGCTTTTGGTGTCTCCAAATGTCTATTTTATTTTTCTGTAAGCAGTATTTATTTTTCCCCTTGTTATACATACTTCTACAGACTTGCATATGCCTTCTAGTTACTCTTTCGTAGCCCTTTTGCACTTCCTGTCAACCTCATTTCTTAGTCATCTGTAGTCCATTTTGCCTGCTTCATTTACTGCATTTTAATATCCTCACCTTTCATTAATTAAACTTAGTATTTCCTGTGATGTCCAAGGATTTTATATGTCTTACCTTTCATCCTATTTGGTCCTCTGCTGCCTTCACTATTTCATCTCTCAAAGCTACCCATTCCTCCTATAATGCTTTATTTCCCACCCAGTTCTGTCAGTTGTTGCCTAAATCGCCCTCTAAAATTCTCAGGAACTTAAGGTTCTTTCAATTTATCCAGATCCCATCTCCTTATTTTCGTACCATTCTGTAGTTTCTTCAGTTTCAGTCTGTAGTTGATAACCAATAAGATATTGTCAGTCTATATCTGCCCCTGGATATGTCTTTGTTCCAAAATCTATATGTCTTAACATTATAAAAGCTATCTGGTCTCTTCCTTGTATACAACCTTCTTTCATGATTCCTGAACCAAGTGTTTGTTATGATTAAATTATGTACCATACAAAATTCTACAAGGTGGCTTCTTCTTTTCTTTTTCCCAGTACATATTCACCTACTATATTTCCTTCCCTTCCTTTTCCTACTACTGAATTCCAATCCCACATCACAATTAAGTTTTCCTCTCCCTGAATAATTTAATTTACCTCCTCATACATTTTTTCAATCTCCTCATGTGTTTCATAGTTTCCTCATATATGGCATAGCTAGTTGGCATATAAACTTGTACACTGTGCTCAGTGTTGGCTTCACATCTATCTTGTGTATGATAATGCGATCACTGCACTGCATTCTTATTTTCTTATTCATTATTAGACCTACTTCTGTAATACCCCCAACTGATTTTTTATTTATAATCATGCACTCACCTGACCAGAAATCCTGTTCCTCTTTCCACCAAACTTCACCAATCCGCACTATGTCTAACTTCAACCTGTCCATTTCCCTTTTAAAATGTTCTAACCTCCCTAACTGATTAAGAGATCTAACATTCCACACTCCGATCCATAGAAAGCCAGTATTGTTTTTCCTGATTACCACATATTCCTGAGTAGTAACCTCCCAAAGATCCAAATGTGGTACTATTTTACCTCCAGAATATTTTACCTTAGAGGATGCCATCAACATATATTATTGCAGTAGAGCTGCATGTCTTCAGGAAAAGTAATGGCTGTAGATTCCCCGTGCTTTCAGCCATTTACAGAAACTGTATGGCAAAGCCACGTTAGCTGATGTTACAAGGCCAGCTCAGTCAATCATCCAGACTGTTGCCCCTGCCACTACTGAAAAAAGACTGCTGCCTGTCTTCAGAAACCACATGTTTGTCTGGCCTCTCCACAGATAGCCCTCAGCTGTGGTTGCACCTACAGTACTGCTATCTGTACCATTGAGGCATGGAAGCCAACCCCACCTATTATACAGATAGCTTATTGGCAGTGGAAATTTTGTGCTGTTATTTAAATAGCTGGCAGCAGTCTAGGCAAGTTAAATAATTCTGTTTATTTGTCCAATAATCTCTCCATGTCCACTCAATCATGCCTTTTCAGATGGTTCATCTTTCTTCTTACAAGGGACACCTTTGACCTTGAATGCTTGAAACTGCACCAAACCATTCTTTGAATAATAGGCAATTATAAACATAATTTTCAGGCAAAACGCCTCACTTGTGGGCTAACACCACTAGATGGTGGCTTTTTGTTGTGTAATACCTGGGTGGGTTATACAGATTGTACCCTTCTAGATGCAAGTTTTCCAAACAAAGATGTTAGCTGAAGATCTTGCCATGAAAAACAACAATTTATTGCCAGTCCTCTTGATGTTTACAGTACTTCTTTAGGCAATATAAACTGTATATCAGAAGGATTACTGTTTTTGTAAGACTATAAGGTACTATAAGGTAGTTATTTCGTCATGAATCATCACTCTGTGATTTACATTCAATTTGCTGCACCTACATATAAGCCTCTTGGTGAAAGCCAGGCTATGACACTGACATACCAACATCATCATTTGAAAATGTAACTTGGGTGCCTTTTGATATTGGACTACGTGAATGCAAAGGTGATTTGGAATGTGCTAACGTGGATTTAGTGAGGTGTGCACATTGTTCTCCCACTTTGTTATAAACACTTCATCGAAACCGTGCATCTGCACTTTGAGGACTAGTATAAGCACTTTCAGGTTATTATAAGTACTTTAAGCAGAGAGTTTTTGGCACTGCTGATTGAATATTTAATGATATATTGATGCCATTACATTACATACAATTTCCTTCCTATGGTATTGATATCTTGTTACTTTGTTTCTCTCTGTTAAAATGTTACATTAGGTACAATGCTACATTCTGCCGGGAAATGATGCTTACCATTGTTCTGGTTATGATTGCCTGTTATTCCAAACATGGTTTCATGTGGTTCCGAGCATTCAAGATCAAAGGTGTCCCTTGTTAGTACAATTTATCGAATGCCCCGGCTTCATGTATACTACCCTGAAATTCATGTTTAACATGTCTTCCTCTAAAATTCTAAGTTAATTACAAATGCATATTTTGATAATCTCATCTCTTCCTGCTATGGTAATCAGCTACAGCTCACTCGGTAGTTATGGTGCATTGGTCCAAGTGGGCGTTGTTCGCACCTGTTATAAAAACCTTGTGGTTACAGAAAGCGTCAAACTGGACCACGAGGAGGTGCACTAAGAGATACAGACCACAAGACATGTTGCCTGGCACCACCAAGAGGTCACTGGATGCACCACAAAGTGACAGCACCATCCATTCATCAGGCACTAGGAGCCAGTACGGCTCTTCCTGGAAAAAGACAATTCATGCTTGGCCAAGATAAACTGCACAGATTTCCTGTTGGCGAGTCTTGGTCATTTCATGGATTAACTGCAGTCCCTTACTAAGTTCTTGTCAATGTGCTCCTGTTGCCTTAAGGCAGAAACTGTTGTTCTTTCCCATTATTTTCGTCTTCTGGACTTTACTGAAGTTGTAACTCCTTTAGAATTGCATACAGTCATCAACTGTAGCAGAGATGGGGTTATTTTGTGTTAAATTTTATAATGATTAGCTTGTGCACACAAATAAGGAAGTTATTCTAACCTTTACGGAGACTTTTGGAAGTTAGGATTACAGGGCAGATTTAGAGACCACGCATACATGTTCTAGGTTGGGCAGGGGAAAGTGGTGCCACTGCAGCGTAAGGGCCAAGCGCATTGAGGTGCTATGCTGCAATGCGAGAGGCTGTTCCCCATCGGGGGTTCGAATCCCTCCTCGGACATGGATGTTTGTACTGCCTTTAGTATAAGGTAGTTCATAAGTAGTTTGTAAGTTTAGCAACTGATGAACCCATAGTTAAGTCCCATTAGCTTTACAAACATTTGAACATTTTTTAAAGTGGTGCCCCCATCAGACATACAGTTTTCATCCAATGATACTTTTAGTACAAAGGATGCAACAGACATATTAGGTCCTAATGTAACAAATTCTTGCCAGATAATATCCCTGACAGTAATTGCGAGGCTAGATTCCCAGCCTGGCTCATTGACACCCCTTTCATTTTAGTCCTTTGAAAGAAAAAAGATTCGTGTCCTCCTTTGACCAAGGTATACGTGTTAGGTTAGTTCAAATTGTTTGTAAGCCTAGAGTCTTAAAAACTTCAGAGACAAATCAAAGGAACAAAATCATATCATAAAACCAATAATAAATGCCCAATCAGATCATGATATGCAGCTCCTTGTTTTACGTATAGTTTCTAAACGGATTATGGAGACTGCAAAATCTACTTACAGGAGAGAAGTCAACACACTCGACCTGCTTCATTGCAGCCGCTTAATTTGAAGAGCAAATAAATTGGAGGAGGAAATAATATTACAAAATGAAACATATGTACTGTAACTCTTTCAAGTTTACTCCACTTCAGTAGTGTCAGCTTTACATATAATAAAATGTTGTGCATAATGGGCATTAAAAATTAAACTACCTTACACTGCTTGTTGAAAAACCAACTCATTCGTTTCCACTGCAGTTGTGAAGTGCGGTATAAAATGTTCAAAGCAAAGAGACCTTCGACACCAGCTACACATTAGAAATCGTGCACTTTGACATGATGAACATAACACTCCACTAGTGTCAAAATAGTATTTCATAGGATGTTCACAGTGTTCTGGCCGGTCACTAGTGTAGCCACTTCGATACCAAACATACCGGAACACTGACCTAAACATTTTTAAAGTGAATAAGCAACTGCATTTGCAGGATGGTGTTACGCTGACTGAAGTTCATACTGACACCCAGAAGTCGTACGGAGTTGGTAAACCTCCGAACAAAACCCTTGAACACACGGAAGCCAAATACTAGTGGCTGACAGTATCTTGTGCCACCGGGTGGTATTGTCAGTAAAGAAACTGCAGTGTCTTCAACTCTGTGTCCTTCATCCACTGAAAAAACGTTTATGACCAGAAAACGAGCCCACTATTAAAACTGATAAGTTATCATCTCGAATGATTTTATTAAACACCTCTGCTTCCAGAAGATGAGGCGACTATGACAATATTGTCCGCGTTAAACAAATTTTGTCTGGCTTGCGGCCCAAACGATCCGGTCTGCTCTTTTAAAACAATGAACAGAGGTGAATGCAAATGGCCGTCTGCAGATATCATTAGCATTATTGTGTAGCTATGAGTCGTATTACTGACGGACTGCACGACTTTGACATCTTTTGTCTCCTTTATTGCAAGAGATCGACCTGATGTCATTTCTTAAATAAAATCCACTTTGTTCCATATTGCAAACATGACATGTACTGACCACTTCAATAACAGCTCTGGTGTCAGCGGCGAATTGTTCACAGGCATTAATTATAGTTGTTTTGTTACATAACTTTTTTGTTGTTGTAAAATGGGTTTTCTTTTGTGATACAGTGCAATATTTCTTCATGAAACTGCAAATCCACCCAGCAGATGCCTTGAAATTTTTAGGCCCACCTCCACTGTGGCTTGAACACCCCACTGCTGTATGTTGACACTGTGGATCAGCAACTTATCGCTGCATACATTGTTAAATGTATCGGAACATATTAAATTTACTTTTGCAAGCTTTTGACAACATGTATAAGTTTTCAATGTATTTGTTCCCAATGTACTGATCCCTTTTCTGTTTTAATAATTTAAACTTCCTCTTGACAGCCTTGAAAGGTAGGTTCCCCCCCCCCCCCCCCTTTTTTTTTTCTTTTTTCCAAAACGCAACGGCTCGTTGCATATATTCTTCTGTTACATAGACGGATGGTATTCGACAATTTAAAATCATCAAAGCACCTTTCACCATCACTGGCGAACTAAATTCCACACCCAAGTCCTGTTGAAGAAATGAAAGTGCTCGACAAATCCGACGGTGGTGAAATGGCAGCATCGTTACTGTCAATGTCATCCTCTTGTAAATCTGCACTGAACATACACCCGATACTTTCTTCTGTATCCAGCATGTCTTTGTCAGTGCAATTGTCTATGATATTTTCAACACAGTTGAAAGATATTACGAAAGAACCATTTATTCTCTTTTATCATGTTTAGTACGTGTAATAACTGCAAATTATAAAGCTTACTAGTGATGACTTTAAAGAGCCCTAATTCTTTGACATTTAATTGTTGCAGATTAGTCATCATTCCATACCGCTGCTGGAGGTGTTGCACATCAGCCTGTGGTTTAATTGACATTGCGAACACAAACCTCTCACAGTACTATATGTTTGGCCATTAAGAGGCGCAGTAAAGCGGACCGAGTGAGGAACCACCCAAGTGCGCGAATGTTTAAAACCTGTTTTTTGATGAGGCCATAACTGTGTAGTATCTGAATAATGGCCCAAATTTTCACGTGATATTGATTTCTGGGTTTGATATCTAACTCGTGTATTTTTATTTATTTATTTTTTCTTTCTTCTCAAGAAAATATGAGGTCGAGTTGGTAATGTTTCCTTGTCAGATTAGATTAGATTAGTTGTTTGTTCCATAGATCGATGTTGAGAAGATCTTCATGGATGTGGAACATGTCTCTTTTTTTTACGAGCTTGTAATAATACTAATAGTATGAATACAGACACATACATCAGTTGGTTATATTTAAAAATTCATCAATTGAGTAGGAGGAGTTGGCCAGTAGAAAGTCTTTTAGGCTCCACTTAAACTGATCTTTATTAATAGTTAAATTTTTTATGGTTTCTGGTAAAATATTGAAAATATGCGTTCCTGAGTAGTGGACCCCTTTTTGAACCAAAGTAAGTGCTTTTAAGTCCTCGTGTAGATCATTTTTGTTCCTAGTATTCTATGTTTGAACTGAGCTGTTTGTTAGAAAAAGGGCTATATTATTTACAACAAATTTCATTAAGAAATAAATATACTGAGAGGCAATAGTTAATATACCCAGTTCTTTGAAGAGGCTTCTACAGGATTTCCATTAATTTAGTCCACAAATAATACGTATTACATGCTTTTGGACCCTGAAAATTTTTGTTTGACTTGAAGAGTTACCCCAAAATATTATACCATATGACATTATGGAATGAAAGTAAGCAAAGTATACAAGCTCTTTATTTTTATATCTCCTATGTCTGATATCACTCATATGGCAAATAAATATGTATAAAAATAAAGATGGTTTGACTTATCCAAAGCACAGGCTCGCTGATAGACACACACACAAAAAAAAAAAAAAAAAAAAACCACAAATAAAAACACACACAAACATTCAAGCTTTCACAACCTTTGGTTGCTTCTTCAGGAAAAGAGGAAGGAAGGCGAGAAGAAAGGGATATGGGTTTTAATGAAGTGGAAAAGGAGTCATTCCAATCCCAGGAGTGGAAGGACTTACCTAAGGGGAAAAGAAGAAAGGTAAACAAATACATTTACCTTCCTTTTTTCCCCCTAAGGTAAGTCCTTCCACTCCTGGGATTGGAATGACTCCTTTTCTACTTCCTTAAAACACGTAGCCTTCCCTTTCTCCTCTCCTTCCTTCCTCTTTTCCTGACGAAGCAACCAGCGGTTGCGAAAACTTGAATGTTTGTGTGTGTTTTTATTTGTGTTTTTTTGTGTCTATCGGCAAGCCTGTGCTTTGGGTAAGTCAAACAATCTTTATTTTTATACATATTTTTCCCACCAGGAAAGTCTCATTCTATAAAATTGCAAATAAACATTTCTTTTAAGTTGTTTCTGCATTTCTGTGATGTGCTTCTCCCAATTGCAGAGTTCTTAGCATAAGCAACACAGTCTGTTGTTCTTAACAGGCAGAAACATCTGAACATAACTGTGATTGTACTCCAAGGGAATGTTACAAGACAGTATCATTATTCAAAATATATGCAAATGATCTAATCACATCAGATCCTCTATATGGTTGTGAGTAGATGAAGCTGTCACATAGAGAAAAGTCACAGCAATAAGAACTTGCAGCAATGTGTATTAGATTTCTGATGATATAAGCATTGTGCAGGAATTGGTTTTTTACTCTGTGTGAACACGCTGAACATAAGTAGGTACAAATACTCACATTATACTTGAAAATCAATCACTGCAAATGTAGATGTGAATCTGAGATTCATTATAATATTTCTCAAAAAGTGTAGGTCAGCTATGGAGGGTTAGCACACCAAAACTTTATTTGTCCAATGTTTTAATATTTTTTGTCAAGCTGGTCCTCTTATAAGGTAGGATTGATAGCGGAACAAGAGAAAATTCAAAGAATAACAGCACATTAATGAGGAGTTCATTTAGTAAGTATAAAAGGTTATGGAGAGGCTCATCCAGTTCCATAGGCATCTGTCACTACAGACACATGTGGTTTACTTCAAAAATTTTGAGAGTCTAAATTCCTAGAAGAGTCAAGCATCATATTGAGTTCTACATTTATTTTGCAAAACGATTGTGAAGAGAGAACTAAAAGGATTGGAACTAATCAGGAGGCATTTTTTTCACGTGGTATTTGCAGCTGGAACGGGGAACAGTGGACATGATTGGTAAGTGAAATACTGTCCATCACACTTTAAATGGTGGCTTGCATAATTTAAATACAAATGTGGATTTACATACTGGTGTAATACATGTACACAATTTCACAAAAGTTGTGTAGTTCAAATGATTCACTTCCTCCAGTCAGAGCAAATATTTCCATATGGTCAGTAATGGGTCATGTTTTAACTTGCACACTACTACTCTTATTTTTCACTGAAGTAAAGGTCCATCTGTATAATATTTCAATCTCAAAATATCACAGCAATAGTTACTTTGTTATTTAGAGGTACATAAACAATGTTCTAGGTATTGTTCTTGATAAGTGATTTAACTTCATTGTAAACCTTGATTCATTCTTTATGATGTGGCCTATTGATACATAATTAGCAGTTATCTATTTTTCTTTCACAGGAAAATCATCTCCGTGAACAGAGCCACGTTCATTATTAATTATCTGCTGGGCATTTCTGACTAATTGTCAAAGTGGAAATAGAGGAAAAAACACTTTGTACCCAAGATCACTATACTAGCCATTTATTCAAGATTGCCAGTTTCGGTAAGCAACGTTACCAATGTCACCATCATGACAATCGCTGAGCTGGAGACAGGGACGTAGAAATAAACACACAATCACATAATATTTAAATTTTCAGTCAGTCTTCATCAACGTCAGAGAGTACACACACAAACTTGAACTGCAGTAGCTGAAGTCGGCAGTCGTGTGTGTTTGCAGTTTTTTCTGATGAAGGCTGTGGTCAAAAATTTAAAAATTGTGATACATTCCTTTGTGCCTCTTTGTGACTCAGTGACTGTCTTTACGGTGAGTTGCACTTGTTGTCATTGTATTATTTACATTCCACCATGGACTCTCCATTGTTAAAGAGTCAGTCAGAGTGTCTATTTTCACTGTCTTGATCTCATGGAGTTTAGGAGGAATAAAAAGACAAGACTGTTGCAATCAAGAACATTTACATTTTGTGGAACATGAAATCACTTGTTGTTGTTGTTGTTGTTGTTGTTGTTGTCTTCAGTCCGGAGACTGGTTTGATGCAGCTCTCCACAATACCCTATCCTGAGCAAGCCTCTTCATCTCCACATAAGAGCGGCAACCTACATCTGTCTGAATCTGCTTACTATATCCATCTCTTGGTCTTCCTCTGCGGCTTTTACCCCACACACTTCCCTCCAAAGCTAAATTCACAATTCCTTGATGTCTAATAATGTGTCCTACCAATCTATCCCTTCTTTTATTCAAGGTATGCCAGAAATTTCTTTTCTACCCAATTCTGTTCAGTACCTCCACATTAGTTACGCGATCCACCCACCTAATCTTCAGCATTCTTCTGTAGCACCACATTTCAAAAGCCTCAATCCTCTTCCTATCCGCACTGTTTATCGTCCATGTTTCACTTCCATACAAGGCAACACTCCATACAAATGCCTTCATAAAGGACTTCCTTAGGCTTAAATCAATATTCGATGTTAACAAATTTCTCTTTTTCAAAAACGCTTTTCTACCCATTGCCATTCTGCATTTTATATCCTCTGTACTGCGACCATCATTTGTTATTTTACTGCCCAAGTAACAAAACTCATCTACCTCCTTCATTGCTTCGTTACCTAGTCTAATTCCTTCAGCATCACCTGATTTTCTTAGACTGTGCTCCATTACCCTAGTTTTGCTCTTGTTAATCTTCATCTTATATGCACCTTTCAGCACACTGTCCATTCCCTTCAATTGCTCTTCCAGGTCCTTTGCTGTATCTGACAGAAATACCATGTCGTCGGCAAAACGCAATGTTTTTAATTCTTCCCCCTGAACTTTAATTCCTTCTCCAAATTTCTCTTTGCTTTCTTTTATAGCTTGTTCAAGGTACAAATTGAATAACATTGGAGAAAGGCTACAATCCTATCTTACTCTCTTTCCAACCACTGCATCCCTTTCATGCCCTTCAACTCTGACAACCGCAAGTTGTAAATAACCTTACGCTTCCTATATTTTACTCCTGCTTGCTTCAGAACTTGAAAGAGTTTATTCCAATCGACATTGTCAAAAGCCTTCTACAAATCTACAAAAGCTAGAAATGTAGGTTTGCCTTTTCTTAATCTATCTTCTAGGATAAGCCGTAAAGTGAGTATTGCCTCTCGTGTTCCTACATTTCTCCTGAACCCAAACTGATCTTCCCTGAGGTCGGCTTCTACCAGCCTTTCCATCCTTCTGTAAATAATTCTTGTTAATATTTTGCAACCATGGCTTATTAAACTGATGGTTCTGTAGTTTTCACACCTGTCTGCGCCTGCTTTGTTTGGAATGGGGATTATAACATTTTTCTTAAAGTCTGAGGGTACTTCACCTGTCTCATACATCTTACACACCAGGTGAAACAATTTTGTCATGGCTGGTTCTCCTAGAGACTTCAGTAACTCTGAGGGAATATCGTCTACTTCAGGGGCCTTATTTTGACTTAGATCTTTCAAAGCTCTGTCAAATTCATTTCTCAGTATTGTATCTCCTATTTCATCCTCATCTACTTCTTCTCCCTCTCTACAATATTCCCACTAAGTTCATTTCCTTCATAGAGCCTCTCTATGTACTCTTTCCACCTTTCAGCTTTCCCTTCTTTGCTGAGAACTGCTTTTCCATCAGTGTCCTTGATATTGATAGAGCTGTTTTTCTTATCTCCAAATGTTTCTTTTATTTTCCTGTAGGCTGTATCTATTTTTCCCCTATTTATACAGTCTTCTACATCTTTGCATTTGCCTTCTTGCCACTCCTGCTTAGCCGTTTTGCACTTCCTGTCAATCTCATTTCTTAGTCGTCTGTACTCCATTTTGCCTGTTTCATTTACTGCATTTTTATATTTTCTCCTTTCATCTATTACATGTAGTATCTTCTGTGATATCCAAGGTTTTTTGAAGGTCTTGCCTTCCTACCTATTTTGTCCTCTGCTGCCATCACTATTTCATCTCTCAATGCTACCTATTCCTCCTCTACTGTTATATTCCCCCCCCCCCCCTCCCACTGTTTCTGTCAATTGCTGCCTAAAGCTTCCTCTGAAATTCTTAAGGACTTCAGGTTCCTTCAAATTATCCAGGTCCCATCTCCTTATTTTCCTAACTTTTTGTAGTTTCTTCAGTTTTAGCCTACAGTTCATAACCAACAAGTTATGGTCAGAGTCTATATTTGCCCCTCGGTATGTCTTGCACTTTAAAACCCGGTTCCGAAATCTATGTCTTACCATTATAAAATCTATCTGGTATCTCCCGGTGTCTCCTGGTCTCTTCCACGTATACAACCTTCTTTTGTGATTCTTAAACCAGGTGTTTGTTATAACTAAATTATGTTCTGTGCAAAATTCTACCAGGCAGCTTCCTCTTTCATTCCTTTTGCCCAGACCATATTCACCAACTATTTTCCCTTCCCTTCCTTGACCTACTACCAAATTCCAGTATTCCATAACAATTAAGTTTTCCTCTCCCTTAATTGTCTGAATAATTGTCTGAGTTATATTTTGCTATTCATGCTCAGAAGGTTTTTGAGCAAGTACAATAAACTTCAAAAATCCATTTGGAATTCCATTACTTAGTCCTCTAATTAGGCATCCATTTGAGATGCTTATTACACAAACAATGGTCAAATTCACAAATTCTTTTTTTTTTTATTAAGATGACACTTTCAGCTCCCTCATACTGCCATCATTGGATCTGTCTTCACATACTAATAGCAAAACAGTGAAAACTAACTGAGCTCAATAAATATTAAGTATATTGTCAACACCACATTTGTGAGTCACAGTGACAATAAAATGTGTACAACATTCTGTCACTTTTAGGTCATGTGAAAACATATACTCAATAGTCATCCATTTTACCAAGCAACATGTGTCAATTTCCATTGTCAAATGAAAGGTCAAAGTTATAAATCAATGCAAATAAGTGGCACTTTGTACACAGATCAGCACTTAAAATCATAAAAGAATTTGATGTGATAAATTTTATAGCTCTGAAACAGGCAGGAAACAATTTGCATTATATCCCAATGTTTGTTTAGACACTCAGTATCCAATGTAGACCCATAATGTGTACAACAGATGATAATATTATCAGCAATTTATGTACAATGGGGGACTAAAAGATTACCTGACCCGAATAATTTTAAGTCCAAGAACAGAGCATTGGCTGAGTGGATAGGCTGATGGTTTAGGAACACAAGAGGTCCGAGTTTGAGTACCATTGGAGTCAATTTTTTTCTTTTTCGAAACCTGTGCAGGTAGTAATGTTTAACATTAACTCGCTATGAATTGTGCAATATAGGCTTTTCTAAATTCTGCAGTCTTAAACATATTCCATTTTGTAATAGCCTAATCTTTAAACAACAAAACAAATGCTAGCCATAGTAAAAATGTTGAAAATGGGTGCATGTATTTGTAATTACTTTGATTGCCATATAGTGAATCTATAGTGTTAAGCTAAGATACATTTATCAGCAGATATGCATAATTTTCTAAGTCCTTACATGTTATTTACATGAGTGAGTGGCTATGCCTTTCATTATCTGTTGTTTACAGTTTAATATTCATTCTTTAAGTCCAGTAGGACTATTCAAATGTTACGCTAATGATAAAGGACAGTTAGCTCATTTAAATTATAGAGTGTCGGCCTTCCTGGTTTAGTGGTGTGCATCAGATCACATGCCTCCAAAGTATTTAATTTTTTATTTTATTATTATTATTTTTATCATGGTACAAATGTTTCATACTTTAGTTACTTTTTGTTATTAAATTATATTGTTTATACTTTTTCAGTATTCTCTTTAGTAGTAGTAGTAGTAGTAGTAGTAGTAGTAGTAGTAGTTGTTGTTGTTGTTGTTGTTGTTGTGGTCTTCAGTCCGCAGACTGGTTTGATGCAGCTCTCCACACTACCCTGTCCTGTGCAAGTCTCTTCATCTGAGAATACGTTTGGCAACTTACATCCTTTTGAATCTGCTTACTGTATTTGTCCTTCAGTCTTCCTCTTCGATTTTTACCCCACACACTTCATTCTAATGCTAAGTTGACAATTTCTTGATGTCTCAGAATGTGTCCAACCAATCTATCCCTTCTGTTAGTCAGGATATGCCAGAAACTTCTTTTCTCCCCATTTCTGTTAAGCACCTCCTCATTAGTTACATGATCTACCCATCTAATTTTCTTCATTCGTCTGTAGCACCACATTTCAAAAGCTTCTATCCTTTTTTTTATCTGAACTTATCATCCACATTTCACTCCCATACAATGCTACACTCCAGACAAATGCTTTCAGAAAGGACTTCCTAACATTTAAATTAATATTGTTGGATGTTAATGAGTTTCACTTCTCCATTTTATATCTTCTCTACTTCGGCCATCAGAAGTTGTTTTGCTACCCAAAAAACAAAACCCATCCACCACTTTTATTGTCTCATTACCTAATCTAATTTCTTCAGCATCACCTGATTTTCTGACATTCCATTCCATTACCCTCGTTTTACTCTTGTTAATGTTCAACCTACATCTTCCTTTCAAGACATTCTCCATTCCATTCAGTTGCTCTTCCTGATCTTTTGCAGTCTCTGACAAAATAACTATGTCATCGGCAAACTGCACAGTTTTTATTTCTTCTCCCTGAACTTTAATTCCCTCTCCATTCTCTTTAGTACATATCTAATTACAGTTTGTCAATTTGATATCTAAAAATAATCTTCTTTGGAAGGTAGTATTTATTTGACTACCTATAACAAAATATAAACATCCTTGGAGGGTATTTTTCATCTGACCTCACATAAAAATAACTTTCCTTGGAGGGTTTTATTCATCTGATCTCTCATAAAAATAAAAATAATCTTCCTTGGAGGTTGATATTGGTATAACTTCCCATTAAAATTAAAATAATATAATGTAGGCTATATATATCTTCAGTATTTTATCCACATGCCATTGGCATAAAGAACAACCTTGATCCTCTGAGGCAAAGAATATACAAGTCTGTGGAAAAAGGCCTCATCCATGGCAATTCTCTCCCATGAAGAATAAAACCAAATCCCACAGGGCATCCACAATTTTTGGAGGAGGGTCTGGCCAATTATCCCACACAGTCTTCTTGAATTTAGCCCAGATGTTCACTCTGGAATTGAGATCAGGTGACTTTGGAGGCCATGGTAGGCACTGAATAACATTCTCCCTCATTTGGAACCAGATCTGAGTACTAATTCTGGAGTGTGATGGATGATTATCATGTTGGTAAATGAGACACCCTTTGGGGTACAAAGTCAAGCTCCAGAAATGATTACATTTTAAAGAAAATGATAGCATGCTGAATTGAATTTGTAATGGATTCATTCTAGGTTTCCTGCACCCATATAAGACATCCAGCCCCAACATTTCACACTTATGTGCCCGCTTCTAGCATGTGTAACCACAAAGCAGGCACCATATAATTGCCTATCTTTGTGGTAAACAAGGACAGGACCTTGCTCATGGACTCAACTGTGCACTTATCAGTGAAAATGACTTTCCCGCAATCAACATTTTCCCAGGAACTCACAATTGCCTGTCTGTCCACAGCTTGATCATCAGATGATGGTTCTTTAATGAGAGCATGACAGGACCTGATTCCACAGTTGTTTTATCATCTGAGAGCAGTTTTTGATGAGCCTGGGAAATATGAAGCTCTCCCTAGTACCCAGATGTTCGAGAAAGTGGCAATCTGGGCATTTCTGATAAATTCATCATCTTCTCTTCGAGTAGAGACTCGCAGTCTTTCAGGTGTTGGACATCTGCTTACCTCACCTTTATCTCTGAATTGTGTGATCCATCTCCTTGTGTGAAAGCATCAACACCATAATGACATTTTGCCTCTGATGCACTAACACCACTTTCAAAGTGAGCCATTATACACTTGTGAATATTCACATCAGCCATTCTGAAGTAGACCTATAACATATGCTAATCAGCTGATATGTTTCTCTTAGCTGATAACTACTAACACACCAAGTGGCAGTAGAAGTAATGACAAACAAAATTCATCCATTTTCAATATTATTACTATGAACAATCTGTCTAATTAAAGATCAGATTATTATAAAGTAGAATCTTCTAAAAACCTATGAAAGCCTACAACTGCACAATTTTTAGCAAATTAATATTTAAAATATTACCTGCAAGAGATCGAAAAAGACTCTGCTCCCTCCCACCACCACTTATTCCAGTCCTGTAAGCTGGAAGGTGTACACGATTAAGGGCAGAGCTGCTTGCGACAGCACCCACATGATTTACCAACTGATATGCCTGCACTGTGAAGCCTTCTATGTGGAATGACCAGCAACAAACTGTTCATTTGCATGACCGGACACAGGCAGACAGTGTTTGTTGGTAATGAGGATCACCCTGTGGCTAAGCATGCCTTGGTGCATGGCCAGCACATATTGGCACAGTGTTACACCATCTGGGTTATCTGTATACTTCCCATTGACACCAACCTTTCAGAACTCCAGAGATGGGAACTTGCCCTTCAGCATACTCTCTCTTCCTGTTGGCCACCTGGTCTTAACCTTCGTTAATTTCAAATTGCTGCCCAACATTCTGCAACATCTTTCTTTGCCTCTGCTCTCTGGACAGAGCTTTTGCCTCTGCTCTCTGGACAGAGCTTTTGCCTCTGCTCTCTGGACAGAGCTTTTGCCTCAGCTGGTAGCTCTGTCCAAGTTCTTTGCATTTTCCATATGTCTGACTTGGTGTGTATGCATGTATATGTGTGTGGGTGGGTGTGTTTGTTTACCTGTCCTTTTTCCCCCTAAGACAAGTCCTTCCACTCCTGGGATTGGAATGACTCCTTACCCACTCCCTTAATACCTACATCCTTTCCTTTTTCCCTCTCCTTCCTTGCTCTTTTCTGAAGAAGCAACCTAGGGTTGCAATAGCTCAGCATTACAGAGAAACGTTCCTGGTCAGAAAAACATTTATAAAAAGTAAAGAAGGTTTCACTTACCAGGTGAAAAGGCATCTGTTTGTTGTTACACACATAAATAAACAGAGACACACACACACACACACACACACACACACACACACACACACACACACACAACTGAGCTTTTGCAGTCATTGGATGAAGCAACCAATGGTTGCGAAAGCTCAGTTTGTGTGTGTGTGTGTGTGTGTGTGTGTGTGTGTGTGTGTGTGTGGTTTTATTTATGTGTATCAACAAACCAGTGACTTTTCGCCTTTTTGCCTGGTAAGCCAAATCTTCTTTACTTTACACACATACAAGTGTTTTATTCTTTATTTTACTTCGTTGTTAGGTGTAGTAAATTTGAGGTGTAATCCATTCTAGGGGTACGTCATTTTAGCTTAAATCATTTTAGATTTAAGGTATTTTAGATGTATGCCAATTTAGGTTTAAGTTAATCATAGCTCGTTATTATTTTGTAGAATCGTGTATAACTTACATAAATGTTTCTGCTATGTCGTGCACTACTGTGAGCATTCTGTTCATTTGAGGACTGATGCATCAGTTTTCTTAACAAGGTATGAGTATGTTTGTGATTGTCTTATCAAAAATGAGAAAAATTGGTCCTATTCATTCCTAACGAGTACCAAGAGAGAGAAAGTGGTGTCTTGGGTAAGGTGCCATGACCAATCAGTCTTACACTAATTACTTATCTCATAAAGTAAGACATTTTACACTGTATATATCAGAGATTGTATCCTCAGGGTGTTCTCAGTACCTGTAATAGTCCAAGTTTTGTTGCTTTACTGTGTTGACATGTGGATACATCTTACTTCTCTGAAGAACATTCTTAATGTTATTGAACTATATACTTACGAGAAAATATTTGCTCTTGCTCAACCCAGCTTAATTTTGCTCCAGCATAGGTGTTTCATTAACTTACAAAATATGTCTCTGTTTACTTGAAAATGGCCTCAGGTGTACAAGCATCACATTTTGCTTGCGTTTGGATACCCTAAAACATAATATCCAGTACATGGAATGTTAGTTACGACATACGGTGCTGTAAACATCACTTGCCACTTTTGTTTTGTTTCTTCCCCTCAGGGGCTCAGCATTAATTTGCTGAATATGGGCTTGGCGAACCAGGGCTCCCGAGCTGGGGACTTGTAAGCGCTGCCAGTCCTCTGACACAGTAACCTCTGGGCACACTTCAGTCACCACCGTGTGGTGTAGTGGTGAAATGTTGTGTGTACCGGGGAATTGGAATCTTGGCTTGACTGCCCAGGTCGTGCGGAACCAAAACCTCAGTCTTAAGGTGTGCTATGCGCTGATGGGATACATGGTTGAGGTGAAATAGTAGCTAGTGAGCAACCCCTGGGGATACTGCTGCACCTCAACTGTACAAGGCTTACCTAGGCATAAGGGGCTCTGTCTAGGATGACATTTAGTTCCCTAGCTGCTCATAGGACTGAGATGAATAATTTTCAGTTGTCCCTTGAACCTTTCAGTGGAATAGGTGTATCACTGGGGGTACTAACACCCAGCCATCAAAAAGGGCTCAGGTATCCAGTCCTCCTGAAGAATTAAAGGCTGAGTGGGCACAAGAGGGCATCACTGATGTGCAACACATGAAAATGGGTGGATGGAGAGCTACACAAATTGAACTCATTTATCCTTACATTTAACAGTCAAAAGCTCCCTGAGCATGTTAAGACCTTACGTGCCAAATCCCGTGTGCTGCTTTAAATGCCAGTGCTTTGGGCACACAATGCAGGTATGTAATGGAGTATCCACCTGTGGTGCATGTGGTAAACCTGGCCATGAGGAAGTTGCTTGTTCACCACCTCCAAACTGTGTGAACTGTTCTGGGGAACACCCTATGTGGCGTAGGGAATGCAGTATTTTTTACTACTAAGTGCATTTGCTATGCAGAATCCAATAAGATCTTCAAGGCCACACATTCTCCAGCTTTTGCCACCTCCTTCACTGCTCTCCTTCAAAGGCCAGTTCCAAAAGTTGATAAGTTGATGCTTTGACACAAACAGAGGTCGTTAGTGCTTTTAGTAACACCTGTGTTTGTCAATGCACTTGCAAAGCTGTGGTTGAAGCATTGCCAGTATCTCCTTCAGACACAGCAGAGAAAGCTACAGTTACCAGCATTGTTGAGCCTCTGCCAACTCCAGTCGTAGAGAATGACCAAACACCCATCATGGCTGCCATCACATCTACTGTAGCCAAAAAGTGAAGTTAAAAAAGGCATCCAGTAAGTCCCAGTCACAAGCTAAGTCCAGTAATGAACCTTCCAACTATATCAAAGGTCTCATCATACAAGATACTACTTCTGACTCCACTCCAGAGCTTATGGAACTGGATATCAATTTGGGGCACAATTCTCACTTCAAAAGTGAACCCCCACCTAGTTCAGAATTTCCACCTTGATGGAAAGAAAAACTGAAGGTGCTACCTCCATAACCCATGGCTCCCATATTACAGTGGAGCTTGAATGGGCTCAGGACTCACATATAAGACCTGAAACTGCTAGGACAGTCACATCCCCAATGTTTGTGTTTACAAGAAACCCACTTTAAAGCTTCGTACACCCCTATACTCAGGCTATACCATCTTCTATAAGGATGACCTTACTGGTGAGAGGGCCAAAGGAGGAGTTGCTGTGTTTGTCGGTAATACACATCACTCCTTGGCCATTCCTTTGGTTACTGAGCTCCAAGCCATGGCAGTGGAAGTTCATGCGGGTCTGAGGATCATGGTTTGTTCCTTATATTTACATCCCCAGGAACCTATAGATTCTGAGACTCTCACCAGTCCATAGAGCAACTCACTGCCCACATCTTCTACTGAGATACTTCAAAGCCCACAATGTTTTATGGGGTTCCAACTCGACTTGTCCAATGTGTCGAGTCACAGGAACTCTGCAATCTCAGTATAGGCAACCCCATACATTTTTGTGCCATCACAGCGATGTTCTTTCTGCACTACAGCTCTTGCAGACTCTGTTCAGTGAAAAGCCACTGATGACCTCCACCACGGTGACAACTTTCCACTGTGGATCAATGTACCGAATGGCCCATCACTGGGGCAGACGCCGCTGAGATGGATAACTAGCATGCCAAACTGGCCTTTGTTCAATCGTCTGGCTGTATTTGAACACTGAGATGACATCCCTGCTTGGGTGGACCACATAACACAAGTGATCCACCATGATGCTGACCTTTCTCTTCCTAGGTCATCGGGTGACTTTCAAAGGCATCCTGTTCCTTGGTGGCCAGATGAGTGCAACATGGCAATTAAAGCCAAGTGTGTGGCCCTACAATGGTTTAAAGGTGCTCCAACAACTGACAATCTTACAGCCTTTCGAGTTGCAAGAGCCAAGGCTTCATGCATTATTAAGGAGATCAAGAAAAGTTCATGGCAAGCATTCGTGAGCTCTGTCAACTGCTCCACTTGTACCACAAAAGTATGGGAAGCCATCAGGAGGACTTATGGTAAAGGCAGTCATTTACCTGTTACAGCTGTGCTGAGACAAGTGTGTCTACAAACAACACCTGGAGACATCGCCCAGATAATGGCAGATCATTTTGCAAATACTACTGTCGTAGCTAGCCAGGGTCTTGCATTCCAGTGATATTGTGTGGCCATGGAGAGGGGTAAGTTGGACTTCAAGTCCTACAATTGCCCTTTCTCCATGTGGGAGCTGGAATCTGATCTGTCTGCGTCTCATTACACTGTGCTTGGCCATGACAGTATACAGTACAATATGTTTCTGCATCCTTGCATGTTTTAATTTGATATGGCAGGCTGGCCATTTCCCGAACTCATGGAGGGAAGCAATTTTAATTCCACATCTTAAATCAGGAAAGGACTGAACACTTCCTAATAGTTACCAGAGAGTCACCCTAACAAGCTGTGTGGGATAGATCTTGGAACGAATGGTCAATTGCCACTTTGTCTGGTTGTTAGAGACCAGGTAGTTGCTTAGCTGCTCTCAGTGGAGTTTCAGGAGATACCGATCAACTGTTGACAACCTGACGCTGTTAGAGTCTGCTATCCAGCAGGCATTCCAATGAAAACAGCACTGTATCAGGATCGTCTTCGACATCAGTAAGGTGTATGACACTATCTGCTGATGTCTTATTCTAGAGCAGCTCCATCATTGGGGCTATCGTGGCCATCTCCCCATATTTCTACAGTACTTTTGTGTGTAAGCATTTTTTTAGGAAATGAGTTCGTGGCTTGTTGTCAGACTATTTTGAGCAGGAGAATAGTGTCCCTCAGGGGAGTGTTTCAAGTGTTGCCCTCTTTGCTATAGCCTTCAATAGTATCACATTCACTGTATGGACTCCTGTACAGTGCTCCTTATTCATTGACAATTCTTCAGTTCTCTGTTCTTCCTCCAGTACTGCTGCTGTGACTTGTCAATTGTAACTAACAGTCCAGAGGCTAGAGGAGAGGGCCGCAAGGACAGGTTTTCAGTTTTCTGCTGATAAGTGTGTGTGTGTGTGTGTGTGTGTGTGTGTGTGTGTGTCCATTTTAATCGTTCTTGTGGTATTCTTAATCCTCCTGATCTGCAACTGGGTGGCAGCATTCTCTGCTTCAGCCACTTAACATAATGATTTTTTTTTACAATTTATGTTTCAAAACTTTATAATTTTTATATAAATGGAAAATGTTCTTTATTGAGAAACATTATATACAGGTATGCAAAGATGGCTTTAAAAGTTCAAAATAAAAAGATACAAATTTTTGAAAATTGCCACAAATAAAACCAAGAGTATACTCGTGCAATGTGCTGCGACTAAAGAATCCTGAAAGTTAGATGTATTCTTTTCCTTTTTTGTAGATATGTCAAAAAATTCAGAAATGATTTAAATGTTTGTTGCTGTGTGAAAAGCTCAAAAACAAGGAACAATACACAGATCAATGTTACAATCTTTGCAGTAATACCTTGATCCTCTTCTTGCTTTTTCCCATCTGCATCACGAACATGGCTACACATTGCACAAGTTCTTGTTGGATGCTGTTTCTATGGAGTTGGTGGAATGACTGAGGGAAAATGTCTGCCAATGACTCACTCAGGATTGGAGCTGGAAGATGGACGACCTGCTGCTTTTGAAGCTGGTAGAACTTCCAGGTTATAAGGCCGTGGTCCATAAAACTTTTCAGTTTTTCCTACCGTTTCATCCAGAGCTGCGCCGGACGTCTTCAGAGGTCTTCCTACTTCCGCCGAGTCTTGCCGACTTAGCAGAAGTAGGAAGACGTCCGAAGATGTCCGGCACAGCTGTGAATGAAACATTAGGAAAAACTGAAAAGTTTTATGGACCACGGCCTTATAACCCGGAAGTTCTACCAACAACTATGGTATCTGGTTGTGAAAGCCTTCATTGCATGTTTTGAGATAATGTTCTCAATAACAGCAATATGGAACTCAAGTGGAGTTTTCTTACCTCTCTGTTTTGTGAACAGGACATTTACATTCCATAGAACAAGTTCAATGAGACGGAAAATATTTTTTGTGATATTTCTTTCCTCTTTTTCAAGTCACCACCCATTATATCATTATATGCCATGACAGCTACTGGCTTCAGCCCTTTGCTGTGTCTCTTCCGTACAGCTTTCATTTCAGCATTGTGAACCGTCATCAACAATGAAACTTCTCTTTTGTCTTTCCATTGAATTGCTGTCACTTCTCCCCTCTGAAAAGCAACAATTTCCCCCTTCTTCAGCTTCTTTTGACGAAATGAAGGAAGCATGTCTCTTCTTGATGGGCGCACAGTTTCCATACATATCAGTTCTCTACGCTACATGAAATGAAATGAAAGTAAATCAGCAAGTTGAGGAGACATGTGTACAATACAGCAATAGCCTTTGTTTAAAAAAGTGGTTTGATCAGTGTCATAACAGTATGAGTTGACTGTGGACATTGTTAATACATTTTGTCAAATTCCATTCCTTTTGGTGAAATGGGAGACCACACATACCCAGTTTGAGACTCACACAGCATGAATGTCTTGATGCCAAACCTTGCCCTTTTCATTGATAGATAACTGTACCCATCCAAGTCTCCCTTTGTACAACATCAAACTCTCATTGATTGTTATGTCTCTGTCTGGTGTGCAGAAACTTTTGAACTTGTTGTTGAGATGTTGAAGTTAAAATGTTTTACTATATTTTTGAGTAATTACAGTTTATTCTACCGATACTCAGCTTTTCAACGATGTATGGGGGTTCTGCTCGCTGCAACATTGTTCTCCTGGGGCGTCGTGGTAGAAATAAATACTCGTAGATACAATTTTTCGCTTCTTGTTTAATTTGAAATCAAACTGTTTCTCCACCAAACATTTTAACAACAAAACATTTACAAAGCATCAGAACGGTAGTACTTCCATTTCAAAACAAAGACTGACATAGCTTCCAGAGCACTTGACAAATGAGTGAAACTCGAACCCCCCCACGCAAGTTGGTGAGGCAAATATATAATGTCGGCAATAATGACCTTACATTACACATTGTTCATAACAATTGAATATACTGATTTACAATTAACAGACATAACAGAAAAACATTTCATGTACACAAAAATAATCACAATAAAAAATGAAAACTATACATACAATCATTTTAGATGACATGTTTCTTTTTGAATGAAATCTCCGATCTTGCTGTTTGACAACAAAGTGCGATGTTAAATGTCAATTAATTTGTTAATGAGTACATCATACATGTTTCTAATATAAATTGGACTATCAAATATCTTGGTCATTCTCAAAATAGGTTCAAAATCTCACGTCAGTCAATATATACAAAGAATTCAATATTGATAATTAATGTAATAGTCGAAATAACACAATTAGCTGGTCAACACAAATTGTTTATGAGCCTAACATATATACAATGCTATTTATTTTCATTTCTTTATGTTTTACAAAAGTTTTTACCCTTCATCTGTCTATTTATTGAAATAATGTACAATGACAAAAGTATTTTATATAGAATGATCTGGAAATGTCTTATACAAATCTCTTAATTAATGAAATCTATCACTGGTTTTAATCACAGTATCACCGAGACACTGTCCTACACTGATTCCTAGGCTGGCTATTTCATTTTTAACTTCACATGCAACGTATATCACTATTAAACCACACGATTCTGGGTCCGACGCAGACGGTATCGTACGGTAACATTGAGATGGGAGGACCAGACAGATGGTATCGCACGATAACATTGAGATGAGAGGGTCAGCAGTATCATCACAAAGTATAGGCAAAATGTATTTAGTTGTGGCTGTGTCTGGTTCACAGGATTGTTTGTTGAATTGTCTACAGAATTGAGACACTTTTTGAGCATCAAAAATTGATGAAAACTCAACACCTGTAGAAATACTAGTGTACCAAGCAATGGGTATTTTGTCCAATACATCTGATAATTTGGCTTCACCACAATGCTTTGAAGCAGGACAACAGCGATAAATTCTCGTATTTCATCGCTGGTAGTGTCTTTGCATTGAGAAACATGTTGTGCCTTAGTGTACTTGTTTGTGTCTGTGACACTAATGTTTGTCAAGTCATCAATTATTTGATCCAGATAACTCGTGACATTATCGACACAGTTGTTTACTAGATAAACTGCAGGTTTTCCTGTGAACAGAAATCTTGGTGGAGCTGGCTGCATCACTGTAGACGTATTTATCTCACACCACTGACGAGCACTTGCCAAACAGTTATCTGATCAACTTTTGTCAATTTCAGACTCCAGCGAAGTAACATTACACTATTCATCAGTGTCGGAGCCACTAAATTCAATGCCACTGTAGTTACTCATTTTTGGAAGCACTACCAGAACAATACAAAACATACATTGACAGCGAGCGCTTTCTTCGTGGGAAGTTATAGCTGCCGATAGTAGAGGCAGTATCTAGCAGCAACAACATCGACCAAACTGCAGCAGACATGCTATAAAAGTGGGACTGGATGCTTTCTAGTGGCAGAACTGTGGACTATGACTGCTGGAGTGAATATAAACAAGGTTTTATTTTTTAAAATGTTCATTGTAAGTTGTCCGAGTATATTCATTATTTTAAAATTCTGCCGAAAATAAAAAAAAATGATATATCTCGGGATTTTATATTAACAGGTTAAAGAATGGGTAGGTTTCTGGGCCTCATTTTTGACTCCAAACTATCATGGCTCCCACACCTGCAGAATGTGAAAACCAGGGCCCAAAAGGTGCTGAACATTTTAAAATGCGTTAACCAGAGGGCACATCTGCTCAAGTTTTACAGGAATTTTGTAAGGTGGCGGCTAGATTATGGGTGCACAGTCTATGGATCAGTGAGACCTTCATATCTGAAAACCATTGATGCTGTTCACCATGAGGGGATTAGGCTGGCCACTGGTGCTTACAGGACCAGCTGCATCCCCAGTCTCTGTGCTGAGGCTGCCGAACCTCCACTCACCATCCAGTGGCAACTTCTCATGGTGCATCAGGCCAGTAAGATTCATGCTAATCCAAATTCTACAGCTTATCAAACTGTTGCATGACCTGATATGATGTACCTGTTCTCCAATCGCCCACAAGCAACCAGGCCGTTTGGGATCCGCGTGCAGCGAGTACTAGAGTCACTTGTTGTAGTTCAAGTATTGCTCCAAACCCAGGCTTTTAACCGCCTATCATTCTGGCTACTACAGAGGCCCTGAGTAATTTTTGACTTAGTGCCATACAGCAGTAGCTGCACTCCTGGCAGTGTTTTTATCTCATTACTTTATACAATTTTAACTAATCACTGAGACTATGTAGCGGTATTCACGAATCGGTCTAAACAAGGAGACTCTGTTGATTGCTCTGTTGTTTTTCCTGGTCAGGTCACTAAGATCCAACTTCCACCAGAGCTTACTGTCTTTGATGCTGAACTTCATGGCATTCTGTGGGCAGTGCAACAGATGAGACATGTAGCAAATTTTAAATTCCTTGTTTGCTTAGACTCACTGAGTGCCCTTCAATCCCTTAAAACCCTGTACTCACCAGATAAAGAAGTCCAGAACATCTGGGATGCCCTGTCCCACCTACAAATTCTGGGAAAGGTGGTGTGCTTCTGCCGGGTCCCAGGTCATATGGGTATTCAAGGGAATGAAAGGGCGGGCATCGCAGCAAAAGAGGCATGTTGCGCGATTACGGTATCTCAGTGTCCTATTCCCTTGCACGCTCTGGCCAGACTGTTGATGAACAGAGTCATGCATCGATGGGAGGATGAGTGGCAGTAAATAATGAACAACAAACTGTGAGTTGTGAAGTCCACCACATGGCCATCGCACACATCCTTCCAACTGTGCAGGCGGGATGAAGCCCTCCTCACTCGTCTTCGTATAGGTCACTGTCCCATGAGATACGGCTTCTTGCTCTGGCAAGAGGATCCTCCATGTTAACTGTGCATCACATTTTGGTTCAATGTATTCTATATTACGATAAAAGGGTGGCAGCTCTTTTGTCGAGTGATCTACCCTCTATTTTAAGCAATGAACCAATGACTGTGATCTGTCTTAAAATTTTGTGAATCCTCAGGCTTCTTCCTAAAATTTTAGGGCAAAATTTTTAATGTATCATCAGGTTGGCTAGCTCTTCTGTCTTTTTGTTATTGGTTATCTAGTTGTTTCCACCTATGACTCCCATTAATGTTCTTAGTTTTACTGGTCAGTTTTAGATTTGTCACACCTGTCCATATCAATCCATGACTTAAGCAAGTTTTCAATGTGCATTTTCTTACAGTTAGATCTGGAAGGAAATGGTGTCATTTTTAGGTGGCTCCCAATTTTCCTCAGAACTTGTTTCTCATTTTTAAATTACATTCACCCATGAGAGTTCAGTGTGGGTGCTGATAACCTCGATGTTGAGTGTCCCACAAACAACAATAACAACAACTGTTTTGTTTCATCAGTTTGGCTGACTTAGGGTGTATTCCAAGTAGTACCTCCTGTCCAGTGTGAAATGAATGTACTCTTCCTAGCTTTCTGTCAAATCTTTTTGCCTCATAGGTTAAACTACCCAAAGCCTGTAGTGTTACTGGGAGAGTTTTTTAGTGTTGTTGAATGTTCTTAGGGTGAATGGCCATGAAATCAATATTTCGATACTAGGCAGGATTACGATTGAGTCTTCTTCTTGTCTTCTTTCTTCCCTATATGAAGAAATGCCATTAGAGGTCCAGCTAGTCTGTACCCCAAGCATTTAGTTTTAGTCTTCTTTACCTAAATAAAACATCAGGCTTTCTTCTCCAAAAATCGTTTTAACATGAGAAAATAGAGAGAGAGACGGCTCCTATTTAAATAATTGTCTCGGACTTGAGGTTTAATGTTTAACAAATAATTATTCTCTTTGGTAACTGCACAGAGGCACTTTCATAGTTTTCACGGAAGCTGATACAATATGAATGACCATCAAACTTCTAGCACATTTGCAGATAATCTCTCTTTAACAATGTCAAACAAAGAACATATATTAATTTCAACAAGGAATAAATAAAGTCTCTGTTTAGTAGTCCAGGGAAACTTCAGCTCGCTACAGCAAGTGAAAACCATCCATTACTTATCTGAAAAAAAAAAAAAAAAAAAAATCAGAAAGAAATATCTGACCGCTAATATTTCCCAAATAAATATATTTTACATTCTTATGTCGGGTCATAGGTTTGCAGTGCAACTCGTTACACTACAAGCTTGGCATATTTTCTCATATAATCTAAGCTTTTCTCTGGGTACCTTTGGTAGAGGTTTTTTTTATCCACTAGTCTGTCTTGAGTTTAGCAAATATTAATTCAGATGGTGTGAAACCAGTGGACAAATGAGGTCAGTTATTTACAATTTGCTGAAATGGTGTTAGATACTCTACCCACTTTGTCTATTTGGAATGTATGTCTGCATGAACCTGTTTAATTCTTTGAATATCCATACTACTGGACTGGATTCAGGATGAAATTTCAATACAAAAAGTGTTCAATCCCATGTTGAAGTGTAAAATCCTTCAGTTTAATACTGTTAAAATTAGAAGGATTATCTGTGATGATAGCTACTGATTAGCATACTCTTGGGTTTTAGTTCTGTGTAATTCTTTTCATTAAGGGTCCAGCATTCAAAGATTTCATGGCATATAGCTTTATATATTTAAAAAAGATATTTTATACCACTATGACATTTGCCACATCCTCTTGCATGTGGATACTGTTCTGCTGCATCAATTGAATCAAGTTCTAGTGATTTGTATGAAATAATCAGGTGTAGTTCATTATAACATGAGTAGGTTGAGCGTTTCTCCTTTTGACAGATAACACACTTGCGTATGCCTTCAATATTCTCCTGCATGCATTCAGAAAGTAAGAGTTTAACAAAAAAAATTCTACATTTTAAGATACCATAGTGCCCCCTTTCATTGTTTGTGTATTTAATAAAATTATTTACACAGCTGTCTGGCAAACAAACAAACCATCTATCACTAGCTGGGTGTCTCCTGCGAAACAAAACCCCATTGTTTATCTTGTATAGTTGTAGTCATTCATCACCATTATGTAATTTTTGTACAATGTTTCCCTATCGTCTAGCTTGGTGTTGTAGATCAGACATGTTCTTACACATCTTCAAATAATATGGGCAGTATGTACTGTCATACATAAATAATACACGCATATCAGTGGTTTGATTAATGATGAAAATTCTCCTCAGAGATGATAAATTATTTTTCAAAAGAGATAGATTGGCTGGCCAATACTTACCTTTGTGCTGTACCACCGATAGTTACCCAAATGAAGAAACAGAGAAAAAGGGGACGAAAAAGGACAAGCTCTCGGAACACAGTTCCTTCCTCAGGTGGGATAGAAGGGAAGAAGAAAGGATGGGAACGGAAGGGAAAGGTAATTCACGACCTAGGTCATGAAGGTGATGTTTCAGGAGTGTGGACGTCAAAGATTCTGCATCTTCGTACTGAGTCAAGCCAGACCAAAGAGGAAAGATCAAGTAGTAAAGAGAAGAGAAGATGAGTGAACTGAATGATGCTGAGGGGTGTAGGAGGGGCGGGGGGGGGGATGTTGTCTAAAACGTATTTCATTAACAGGGAAAGATGGACACACACACACACACACACACACACACACACACACACACACACACACACACACACACGGGGGGGGGGGGGGGGGGGAGAGAGAGAGAGAGAGAGAGAGAGAGAGAGAGAGAGAGAGAGAGAGAGAGAGAGAGAGAGAGAGAGAGAGGCAAGGGAGGGATAATGAATAGGTGAGCTGATAAGGGGGAGGGGTTTGTTCTGTTAGGTCACTGAACTTGTGTAAACCCTGCAGCAGTTTGGAAAGTGTGTTGGCTATAATGTCCTGTTCTTCAGAAATGTGTCAAATCTCAAAGCTGAAATCTCACAAAAATAAACACCATAGCATTAATCGCCAGCGAAGCAGCTTACATGAAAGTATGACATTTGTAATTTTATACGTCTTTGTTTTACACCTTCAATGTTTTAAAATACCATAAGCATGTTTTAATTATTTTACCATATTTTTATACTTATATCACATACAGTTTTATATTTTTTTTTTTTTTTTTTGCATATATTCAAGAACCCCACTTTTAGGAAAATATTTATATAACAAATAATTGTTCAGTATAAGACCCTGGCTTCTAGGGCTCAAGTCATCCCCTCCAATTACCCCCCCCCCCCCCCCCCCCGCACCTGCTCTTTCCCTCCCCACCACCACCTGGAAGCAAATTATAAGTGTTTACATCAAATTGTAAAACTCAGTACCAATTAGTACTCAGCCAAATGGAGTTGCAGACGCAACTATAAGGTAAAGAAAAATTTCTCCATTTATGTATAATATAACTATTGTTCAATTAACCTTTAGTAAGTTTAACAAATTGTACATATTAATTTTATTTTGTTTTTTAGAGCTGAAGATATCCAAGTGATTGAAACATGTAATTAAACAAATATATTTTAACTGTTGATGGAAATACACATATTTGAAATAAGAATGAAAGGTCTTGTGATCACAATATACTTTTGTGTGATTACCCCCCCCCCCCCCCCATAGATAATATTGAATTTGCAGAATGCCCAAACAATTGACAAAGCCTCTAATTCTGTGGCAAAATATGAATGTTAGCATTTGGTCAAGGTTATGCTTGTGAAACTGATGACACATATAGTTTCCTTACCTTCAGTTTGTCTAATTGGGAAAAGACATGCTGCAAGACCTTGACCCAAATCGTCTGTACTTAGACAAACTTCTGCCTGCATACTGCGAGTGTGAAAGATCGGGGTGAGAGTTTAAATAGGGAAAGTTTAATTTTTAAAACTCACAACCGCCAACTGCGAACAAAATTCCTAAACATGCAAAAGCACTGGAACTGTGATAGCTACTGTTTGACTCGTTTTCTAGGGGATGATATCACACGTTCGCAGGTTTCTTTCCCTGCATATGATTAACAAAAAAATTTCATAATAAAGTAAGTTCATGTGAGAAAAACTAATATTTTTGAAAACACGTGAAAGTTCACTTTATGTTGTTTATTACACCATATTAAAACCCTGTGGCTGATACGTCTGTATGCCGATACATTTATCAAATAAAGTTATAGCTCGTGAGCCCCCAAGCAAAACGAATATTTGTCGCAAATTGTTTTCACACCATGTGCCTGTCTCAAACACCGCCTATGCGACGACACGTGTTAAATTAACAAAACACAGTCACTTTAATTCAGTGCGATGCACACCTTGTTCCACCAGCTAAATATTCACAACACACAGTAGCACTCGATTCAACTTGGTGCAGTTTACGATGAGCAACCGCACATGGCAATTGCCACACAAAAATCTATAGTCTCCACCTGGAGATCCACATGCCGACTGAGCAGAAAGACGCCGCCCGGCCAGCTACACCACTCGCTCCCGACTCGTCACTTCCTGGGGCCACTACACATTAAACAAATGTCTTCTTATTAGGTTTTTTATATTGGTATAAACATCCTTTGTACTATTAATTATAATTGTGTAATTTCTTATATCACAGATAAGTGATTTAACTGAATACTTCAAGATAAAATACATAAGATTAATTGAAAATAAAATGAGAAATAGTTAATATATTATTTTTATAAACAAACATTGCCATGCTAGTTGTATAACTCTCTTGCATTAATTGGTGAATTATTACTTTTCATTGTCAAGTTAAACATATTACGCCAGATGTGACTATATCAGCTAATGTGTTGTTTATTTGTCAACAGGTTATTTTGTAATGAGGGCCTTCAAGATTCCTAACTGCATCATATTACTTCAAATGCAAGTAGTATTAGAATCTTTTATTTCACGCTGTGCACTGCACTGTGCCTGGCACTCGCCATTGTCCTTATCTCCCCTCACCGGAAATGAACCTGGAAAATCCTAAGCTGGAACAAGCCACCAACATCGGCCTGCTTGCTGGCCTCCTGTCAGCTACAAGCACACAGAAAATCTCAACGTGCAGAATTTCTACCTATGGCCTAACTATAAATGTTGTCACCAAACTGTGTACATACATTGCTACCATAATTAATAAGATTAAAATTGTGTAACATTTAGTGCATTGGCATGGTCAATGTTTGCAGTGAACTTCATACTGTTTAATTATCAAATGCTATTAATTACCAATATTTCTATTGGGCGGTAATCTCACAATACCCCCACTTGCGGCATCAAAACCATGTGCAGAATGGCACAAGTAGCACCATAATTAATACTTTCAAATGAGCAAAATTTAAAATTACAAAAATTATTGAATCGGATTGACTCACACACTATACCAATTATGACCTCAACTAATGCAAAAAAAAAATAATAAAAAAAAAAAAAAAAAAAAAAAAAAAAAAAAAATAATAATAATAATAATAATAATAATAATGAATTAATTAATTAATTAATTAATAAACAGGGCAGTGAGAAAATTTCCCAATATTTGTACCATTAAGACCACTTATAAATTATACAATAATTTTCATAATGTGTGCATATTTTTAAGAAAAGAATCCTTATAACTAATTACATCCATGAAATTTAAGTGTGCCTGTTGTTTATATACAGAATTGGCACCAAATTTATAATAGTATTAACCTTTAGTCTTTAGAAGACTTGTCCTACATGGAAAAACTAAAATTATCACTATAAAAACTTTTGACTGGGTACACTGCACTTGTTTAAAGGAAATCTCTCACCACTTTGACACTGAGAACCCTAAAGTCATCGTTGCAGCAACTCTTGCACATGGTGTAAGGTCCTATGTCTCTGTCATTTCAACCAACATGCTGTTGCAGCTTAGATTCATGGCACTGGATCAAGCGTTCTTGTTCACACACGTCATATGCACCTTACATGTAACAGCAGGAAGAGCAGAAAGCACCCATGAGTCAACATAGACAAAAGTTTGTCTGGACACCAGGATTCGGTTGGATTTGTATCCCACCCCTCTGCCATCCAGACTTGGTGCAATTGTAACTAAGCCTTGAGACATGTACAGTAACATGCAAATCAACAGAATTAAGAAATCACAGTGGCTTGTGTTAGTCATGATCAGATTAACCCAAAACCACATGCCTGCACTCTCATCAGCCATAGCTTCAGATGAAACAGACAAGAGAATATGTGGCCTACTTGGTGTATTACTCCATCAAATAAAACATCAACAACCTGCCTGTGTCAAAAATATATCTTAAAGCTCAAATAGTACTACCAAAAGAATGTTATCATAGAAAATTTTCTCTTCTATCAAAATGACACCTACAAGCATAAATACAAATCCTACCCCCTCGCACCAAAAAAAATTATTTTGGCTGGTGTGAGATTTAATTGGCCTATACTATCCTAAGTTAATCCTAGCACGTCTATACTTCACAGTAACTACAACTCCTGCAGCCTGTGAGCATCAATTGAAAACAATATATATATGTCCTCTAGACCTGAGTCCAGATTAGTGTACATAAACAAAAATAAAAACAATTTAATTATCATTCATAGAATTACCTAACTAAATAGTTTCACTACTCATACATAAATTATGATGACACAATAAACACACTATCCCTCTCAGCTGCTGTTTCAGGAATGAGTCCTGGCAACAATTCCACCTTTCACCAACGCATATACATAAACAACAAAAATAAAGCAAGGCAAAAATAGAGAGTAAACCAAGTCAAAATAATTATCAAATTGTCAAGTTAATCCACAAAAACTCTTAAATCTAGACATACATAAATCACAAAAAAAAGAAAAGAAAAAAAATTACATACCGATCCTAAACCTAATATTCACTTGAGGCTGCAAACTGACTTAATCCAGTTGCTTATATAGCCTCAACTGAGTAATATTTCTTAACCCCAACAGTTTTCCAGACTTGGGGTATTCCAACCGGTAAGCATTTGGGTATGGACATGCTGCTGCCCGGAATGGCCCATGATATAACTCAAAAAGTTTTTTTATTTCTCCATCAATGTCACTAGACTTTTCTTTAGTTTTCACTAGTACTAGGTCATTGACTTTGTACTTAGTTGGCTTGTACCTACTGTCATGTCTGTTTTTCCTCTGAGCTGCTGCCTTAGCCATCTGCTTGGTCACCAGCTTTATCCATTCCTGTGGTGTCACTTGATCCCCTGGTGGGAAATCTACAATCTCACCTATTAGATTTGGTGCCTTCTTGCCCATCATTATCTCATATGGTGTATATCCTGTTGCTTTACTTTTAACACTGTTCATGACATCCTCAAAAGAAACAATGTACTCTGCCCATGATTTGTGATTATTACTACAGTATGTTTGGCATAGCCGTCCCACCTCGCGCATGTATCGCTCGGCAGGATTACGCGCCGGATGGTAAACTGAAATTTTTAAATGTTTCACACCTGACTGTTGCATAAAAATCTTCCCACACCTTAGATGCAAACTGGGAACCATTGTCTGACAGCAATGCCTTAGGTTTTCCATGATTTTTTAAATAATCTAGCTCTAGCTTACGGATTATTGTTTTGCTGGTAGCCTTCTTGATACCGTATAGCCTTACATATTTTGAAAACACATCAACAGTAAGTATGACATATTTTTGTCCACCCCTACTTGCTGGTAATGGTCCAAAAAGGTCAATTGCCAACAGCTCAGCCACACCCTTAGGTAAAATGCTTTGCATTTCACCTTGGCTAGCCACAGTGCTATGCTTCACACGCTGGCATTTATCACAAGCACCTAACTGTTTCCTAACACTTCTATCCATATTGTTAAAAATAACATAATCCTGCAATATTTCCAAACACTTTTGTGGTCCATAATGACCATGTGACAAATGTATATATTCTATCAATGACTGGACATGTTCCTCTGGCCAACATGCCCGCCATTCTTCTTTGTCAACATTCTTTCTCCTAAACAGTACCCCTTATAGATCTTGTAATATTTATCTAATTTTTCATGACCTTTTGTACTCATGTTTATTTCGACCAGTTTGAGAATCGGATCAGTGTTCTGTATCTGTCTCATGTCCTTACAGATGTCCCTAATATGTTCTTCCCCATCAACACCTTTCATGTACATCATGTGGAATTCAGTGCCTTCACCCTCAAGTTCTATAGTCTGATCCCCTTTAATAGGCAAATGGGACAGGCTGTCAGCAACTACGTTTTCAGTGCCCTTTATGTATTCTATCTTATACTGGAATTGTTGGAATATTAGTGCCCAACGTGCCAGCCTTTGATTTAGTAACTTACAATCCTGCAAATAGCTCAATGCCTTATGGTCAGTCATAACAATTGTCTCATGACCTCGCATGTAAATTCTGAATTTTAGAAAACCCCAAACTATAGCCAAAAGTTCCTTCTCCGAAATACCATATCTCCGCTCATGTTTTGATAGGATCCTGCTTCTGTGTTCAATCTCACCAGCCACTTCTTTTCTTTGAAAGAGAGCAACTTCTATTCCATAGTCTGAGCTGTCTGTGGCTAAGTAAAATGGAAGAGACATGTCTGGGTAATGTAAGAGTTTGCTATTGCACAGACTGTTTTTGATTCTTTCAAAATCCCTATCACATTCATCAGACCACTCCCAGGACACATTTTTCTTCAATAACCGTGACAAATTTGGAGAATTCAGGCTTTGATTACTTACATATTTTCTGTAGAAACTAGCCATGCCAAGAAACGATTTTAACTGCTTCTGGTTCTTAGGTTTTGCACATTCTGATATTGCCTTAATCTTATCCCCATTAGGCATAAATCCTTCTGAAGATAACACATGACCTAAAATGTTTATTTCTGCTTTCACAAATTCACACTTTTTAAGCTTGAGTGTCATATCCCCTGCAAGTAAAGCTGTAAAAACATCCTGCAATAAACGGTAATGCTCCTTCCAAGTAGCTGTAGCAACCAATATGTCATCCACATAAATTGTAAGCCTTCTCATCAGTTCATCTGCCAACACATAACTCAAAGCTCTAATGAAAACAGCAACAGAAATACACAAACCAAAAGGAACAACCTTATATTGATATGCCATGCCTTCAAATAAGAAAGCCGTGTATTTCCTGCTGTCAACAGCCAGCGGCACCTTCCAAAATCCAGCAGTCATAAGTTTCACATTATGGAACCCTTGAATCAGTTCATCCATGTTCTCTGGATGATCTGTTTCGGGAACTATAATTTTGTTCAATTTTCTGGCGTCTAACACTAACCGCACAGATTTGTCCTTCTTTTTTACCACTACCATGGGAATGCTGTACTCGCTTCTACATCTTTCAATTATGCCCCAGTCCAGCATCCTTTGTAATTCAGTTCTGACTGATTCCCTTTCAGATATGGATGTAGCATAAGGCTTAGCTTTAACTGGTTCATTTGGTTTTACCCTAATTTTATATTCAAAATCTAAGATTTCTCCTGGCTTTTCAGAAAACACATTCTTATACCTAGACAATAAATAATACAATTCCCCCTTTTGACTTTCACTTATCCCCTTTGTCTCATCTACCTTCCTCCATATTTCTTCCTCAACTTCAGCTTCATTCATAACACATTGTGCTATCTGTATGCATGCCATCAGATTCTTTTCATCAACAGAGTTCTTAAAATTAATCTTCTTCATATGACCCCCTACATTCAATTTTATAGCCTTGTCCTTATAGTCTAGTTGTGCCCCATATTTGCACAAAAAATCATTTCCCAATACTAAATTTAAGCAAAGTCCCTTTATGACAATAAACCTTGACTAAACAATTCATCCTCAATCATCCAGTGTAACACTACTTCCTTATTCACTGGTTTGCTATAACTGCCAGTAGCATTCTTTATCCGTACCCCAGTAACTGGAAACTCTACTGTCCCTGTACTCTTGATTTGATTGCAGAAATCCTCTGAAATACCACTAATTGTACTTCCAGTATCAATCAATGCAGTTTCACAGACCCCTTCTACCTTAACATTTATAATGGGCTGTACATTTTCAATAACATCTTCCTCAAGTTCATTTTCTGCCAACAAATCCTCCTCAATTTCTTGTATACAGTTCTTAACCATAGTATTTACTTCCCCTACATAACAATATGGTTGTATGTCCTCATAATTTCCAAATATTTCACTGAATGCTTTCCCAAATTCTGGGTTTATTGCACTCAACTCCCCAAGTTTCCTTGCATACCCATATTTTTCTTCTACCCATGTCACTGGCTCCACTGATTTTAAATGTCTAAGGAATTGGACCAAATCATCTAGACCATATTCACTTACTTCTTTATCAATCCACCCTGCTCCTACCCCATCACAATCCATTTCCTTACAATTTTCATTGTTGTATACTACAAAAGTTTGTACACTCTCCTTATCATTATCTATCCCCTCCTGTAATATACCAAATCCCTCATCTACTTCATTTTGGTCTACAGCACACATGCCTAATCCCCTTAATTCATTGTATTTATACTCTCCACTCACTAAGTCTTTTACCAGGCTATAATAAGTTTGATCCCTATTACATTGCTTCCCAAGTCGGTCCAAATACTCATATTTGTGTAATAGCCAATCATCTGGTGCCCACTTCCTAATCCACTTTATCTTCTCAATAATACCTCTGTCCTGTCCCAACACATCATCAGTTACAGGTGGGTGTACATCAGTATTGACAATTTCACCTACTTCAGAAAAATTCACACTTCTCTCATTATTCATACTAGACATAGTGCCATTTAATGTTTTTACTGGATCACATTTAATCTTTTTAAATTCAGAACTCCATTCATTCTCATTCACACACTCAACACCACTTATCCCATGTATCACTTTTGTGCTGGTTCCAGTGCCATTAATTTTTATTGCTGGACCAGTTAATCTACTACTAGCATTACACTCATCACTGTTTTCACATTTGCTTTCATTCCATCTTTCTACAACAACCATGCTGGCTCCAGTACCATCACTAGTTTTAGCTGGGCCAGTTTGTTTATAAATCCCATTATCACTATTCACAATCACACTTTTACCATTAGTCAACACTGGTTCTGAGTCACTCAAAACTGAGGCTAACACAACACTATTGTCATCCTCCTTACATTTGTTACTGAATAAATTTCGCACATCATATTCCTCTTTACTGTCCTCATTCCTATCCTTTCTCCTCCTGTTTGCCTTTCTTTTGTCATGTTGTATGAACCAATCCCCAAAAATTTCCTCGCTACCTATAACAGCATCCATCTGACACATACTTTCCTCTCTTTTCTCCCTTTCCTTGTTTACTCTATTTGTGTTTTCTTCCCTCTTTTCTTTATCCTTGCCCTTGTGAACTCCTACTTCCTCTTTCCTATCATCATCTCTGTCCATGTGACATAGTTTTTCCTCCCTTCTATCCCCATCTCTATTCCTACTGTAATTATGGTCATTAGATCCCCTGTTATCCCATCTTCTGGTCCTATTATGGACCTCATTTGGAACAAATCTTAGTTTCCCTGATTCTGTCTCTGATTTTCTCTCCTACTGTTATCCACATTCCTATTTCCAACTTCCTGCCTTTGATTTCTCCTATCATTTTCCCATGTTTTCCTCTGGCTTCTATTATCCCAGTTGTCTCCTCTGTTATTGTTACCTCTCCAATTTTCATTTAAATTCCTCTCTCTATTGTGGTTTCCCTGGTTGTGACCTCAATTTCTACTGCCTCTGTTTTCATTGTGTCCCCCTGAGCTGTTATTCCATAACTATACCCTGATCTATCTTTTCTACAAATTCAATGAAATTCTCAGCTGAATCTGTGGGATGGTGAATTAACTTGCAATGCAAATCTGCAGGTAACCTCCTACAGAAAGTAGAAATTACTGCTAAAAGACTCAAAGGTGTATCTAAATGCACTAGTTTCTCAAGTTCCTCCTGACAAAATTGCTTAATGCTCTGTTTCCCTTTCACATAGTTTGGCCCGTTCAAGAATTCATTTTGTATCTTAGCTTGCTTGGCCTCCCCCCAATACTTTTTAGAAACAACTTTTCAAATGCCTCAAAAGTAACAAATTTATCAGCACACTGATTTGCCCAAGTTTGAGCAGAACAGTCAAGCATTCTCTTTGCTAACTTCATTTTACACTGGTCTGACATACCAGGCACAAATTGGTCCTTGCATGCAGCCAAAAAATTTACTGGACGATAATTACCCACTCCTGAAAACTTTTTGCCATTAGGTGTCTGCACCATGGACCAATTAGTGTTTCCTGATGCAGTACACAATTCTAGATTATTTATTCTAGTGTTAACCTTCTCAATCTCAGTATTGTTTACTGTCACTACTTGTTCTATCTTTTTCCTAAAGTTACATTCTGTATTCTCTAATTTTCCTGACAACAAAGTTTTTGTTTCCTCAATACCTGCCACCATCCTCTTGTCAACCTCCGCCAATGCCTGCATAGTGCCCTCATTCCTGTGATCACATATTTGTTTCATAGCATCTAACTTGCCTCTTACCTCAGTCTCAATAGTACCAATTCTGGGATGTATCTCCTTTTCCCTATTTTCAAACCGTACTGTTAGACTTTCTATCTTTTGATCAATGTCTTTGATTATTTCTGCCTTTAATGCAAAAATTGAATTTTGTAGTGCCCTAATGTCTGCCTTAAAGTCTGCTTTCAATTCTGATTTTACAGTTCTTATTTTTGATCTCAAATTTGATTCTAAATTCGAGTTTGAATTTTCTATCTTTGATTCTAAATTTGAGCTAAAACTCGCTAACATAGCTGTGATCATCTCCGGTGTCAACAACATTCCCCCAGTATTTACCCTCTATGGACTTTCTGGTATGCTACTCTCTGAATCTACTTTTTTAAAACGTGCTCCATTTTTGGTACCACAAGAAAGCTTGATTAACACACAAGAATTTATAGCACCAGCTGCTTTACTTATCTTTTAATCCAGAAGTTGCTGCACCGAGCTGCAACGTCCCCAACGCCCGCTGCCGTCTGTTGTAGAAACTGTGACTGGAATATGTCCTCACTGCATCCCTTATCCTTTGTAGAATAGAAGCTGCTGGGTCCCGATATTCCGTTGTCGACTTGCGAAGTCCCCACGATCACTGCTGTCCGTTGCAGACGATGGAATTTAAGTCTGTGGATCCCGTGCGCCGCCACTCACTGCTGCCGGGCTGATGCGCCGCCGATCGCCAGTTACGGATGCCTGCGCCCGAACTCTGCCAGCCACCAACCGTCGTAAACCACGCGACACGTTCGCGTACCGTCCACAATAATGCTAACTGTTTTGTCCACTATCACTGTCCTAAGCACACCCTACATCTCTGTCCGAGCAAGACCAGTGTGAATTTATCCCGCTCTTTGCTGCCAGCCGCCACACACACTTGAAATTGTCCGTCGCGTCCGTGCACTTGTTTGCAACTGTTCGTAACTGTTCACTGTCCTATACACACCCTAATCTCTCCGTTCGAACAAGTCCCAACATGAACTTATCCCATAACGAGCCACCAAATGTGAGGGTGAAGATCGAGGTGAGAGTTTAAAATAGGTAAAGCTTAATTTTTAAAACTAACAACCGCCAACTGCGAACAAAATTCCTAAACATGCAAAAGCACTGGAACTGTGATAGCTACTGTTTGACTCGTTTTCTAGGGGATGATATCACACGTTCGCAGCTTTCTTTCCCTGCATATGATTAACAAAAAAATTTCATAATAAAGTAAGTTCATGTGAGAAAAACTAATATTTTTGAAAACACGTGAAAGTTCACTTTATGTTGTTTATTACACCATATTAAAACCCTGTGGCTGATACGTCTGTATGTCGACACATTTATCAAATAAAGTTATAGCTCATGAGCCCCCAGACAAAACGAATATTTGTCGCAAATTGTTTTCACACCACGTGCCTGTCTCAAACACCGTTTATGTTCATGCCTATGCGACGACATGTGTTAAATTAACAAAACACAGTCACTTTAATTCAGTGTGATGCACACCTTGTTCCACCGGCTAAATATTCACAACACACAGCAGCACTCGATTCAACTTGGTCCAGTCTACGACGAGCAACCGCACATGGCAATTGCCACACAAAAATCTATAGTCTCCACCTGGAGATCCACATGTTGACTGTGCAGAAAGACACCACCCGGCCAGCTACACCACTCGCTCCCAACTCGTCACTTCCTGGGGCCACGCATGCGCGCGCCAAAAGCCCAACTGCCAGGTTTTTTCCCTATGTCATTAACTTCCCTATGTGAGCTGTTCTAACCGACTTGCCAATGTACAGCACTCAGCCAAATAAACTTTACTTAAAATAAAAATAATTACACTACACATTAAAGAAATGTCTCCTATTAGGTTCTTTTTATATTGGTATAAACATCCTTTGTACTATTAATTATAATTGTGCAATTTCTTATATCACAGATAAGTGATTTAACTGAATACTTCAAGATAAAATACACAAGATTAATTGAAAATAAAATGAGAAATAGTTAATATATTATTTTTATAAACAAATATTGCCATGCTGGTTGTTTAATTGTCTTGTATTCATTGGTAGTTTATTACTTTTCATTGTCAATTAAACATATTACGCCAGATGTGACTATATCAGCTAATGTATTGTTTATTTGTCAACAGGTTATTTTGTAATGAGGGCCTTAAAGGTTCCTAACTGCATCATATTACTTCAAATGCAAGTAGTATTTGAATCTTTTATTTCATGCTGTGCACTGCACTGCGCCTGGCACTCGCCATTGTCCCTTTCTCCCCTCACCAGAAACGAACCTGGAAAATCCTAAGCTGGAACAAGCCACCAATGTCAGCCTGCTCTCTGGCCTCCCGTCAGCTACAAGCACACAGCAAATCTCAACATGGAGAATTTCTACCTATGGCCTAACTATAAAAAATGATGTTAAGCTGAAATATAACTTTAACCGTTTCGTAATCTGTGATGTAGGAAAATTTCTGGATTACATTTAATTTCTCAGGGTGAGGTGAAATACCTTCAGGTGTAATAATGTGGCCTACAAATTTGATTCTATCTCTGCCAAACTTTGACTTCTGTAAGTTGACGGCAATATTGAATTGCATAAATCTATCTAATACTTTGGATATCAGCTTGATGTGGTCCACTCAGGTAGAAGTGGCTATTAGTAAGTCATCGACATAGACAGTAACATAGCTAAGCAATGCAGGTCTGAGAACTGCATCCAGTGCCACTATAAAAATTCTGGAGCTCATGTTGAAGCCAAATTGATAGTTTCTGCCAAAAAATTCAAATGCTGTGTGTCTACTCTCAGAACGAAGAGCTACTTACCAGTATGACACCCTCAAATCGATCGACATGAGGAAGCACACTCCGTAAAATTTCTGGAATTGTTCCTCTTGGTTCTCTGGCTTCATCCTCACAGGAATGATGATTTTGTTTATCTCACATGCATCAAGTACTAGCCTTACACTGCCATTGGATTTACAGATGGCTAGAAAAGGGCTTGAATAAGGAGACTGTGATAGCTCAATGATTTCCCACTGTATAATTCTATTTATCTCTTGTTTCACTGCCTCGCTCTTTGTACAAGGTATTCTGTAAGATGTATTACAAAATTTTTCCAGTGGGTATATATTCATCCTTTACTCATATGACTTGACAAAACCTAGTCGCTTTCAAACACAACAATATACCTAGACAGTACTTCTAGCATTTCTAGTCTTTGATCTTCAGACAGACATAAAGATACATTGACCTTCTCTTTGAGTTGTTGTTGTTGTATACGCTTCTCAGTGTGTAATTGTTGCACATGGTCACTGCAAGATGTTATTTTATGTGCACTGGCCTGTATCCCCATATAATTTGTTATTGGAGCTAGATTGGTTGTGACCTTTACAATGTCTATGGTTACAATTTGCTGGGCTACTTGCACAATCCACTTATCCTTTCCTAAGTCAATCTTACACTTCTTAAAGAATTCCTTTCCGAGTAAACAGTTGACTATGAGATTTTCTACTGTCAAGAAAGCACAGTCTAAAATTGTGTCACCTAAATTGATTGGTAAAAATGATTGCCACCTGATCGGCTTGGATTTGCCTTTCACTCCCATTAGAATTTTGCAATTTTGTATGGGTCAGATTGGTAAATCCATAGTTTTGTTTTTTGTTTTTTTTTTTGTTTTTGTTTTTTTTTTTTTTTTAGTTCTTTAAGTATATCAGCTGATATGATGTTTACACTTGCACATGTGTTGGGTACTATTGGTACCATTAAATTGCCAATTCTTAATTTTATCAAAGCTCGGAACCCACGTTAAACTGTAGGTCCCCCTATAACTGGCTGGGTAAGTCAGTTCGAAGGTCGGAGGAAGGCAACGGCTTACCACCTCCAAAAAGGACCGTGCCTAGTGAAGCACTGTGGTGTTCAAACCAATCTTCGGATTGTTGACTGCTTTACCTTAACTACTTCATCAGGGTGATATTGGATAGCATCTTCCCTTAAATTGAGGTCATCATTATATCTAATTAATAGTAATTGATTGTTCTTGCCCTCACTTGGCTCTTTGGTCTGAATAGCAGGATGTACACAGACCAACTACTGTTTTCCTGATTCCTATTTTGTGTCTGTGTTGGTGTGTTAGTGCTCTTGTCAACTACCTCAGCAATTTTTACTGAAGGTTGCACATTTTGACAATTAGTTATTACCTGGATTGAAAACCTGATTTTATGGCTGAAAATTAGGATTAAAATTGCTGAACTGGCTCTTTCTAGTTTGCCTGTTTTCCTGTCCAGAATTGCCAGAATTGTTTCCTGCATTTTGCCCTTGTTGAAACTTACCACTGTTACAGCAAAAATGTTTCACTGAATTGTAGCTGCTACCCTGATTAGAATTGAAATGCAGTCCATGGTCATTGAAATTTCACTGACCATTTTGTTGCTGACTATTAGGCTTGATTGTTATTGTTTTTATTCCACTTGTTCCTGTCACCTTTTTGATTTTTATTTTCATTACCTGAATTGTGTGGATTGTTACGAATGTTATATTAATAGTGTTATGTCTCGGGATGCTGCGGGATCAGGAGGTAGACCGTGACTAGCAAGGATGTGGACATGGGTCTGTAACTAAAATAATTGATTAATCCACATATAATTTATTTACAAGGTGAAATGATATGTAACTTTGCTGTGCTTGAAATGGTACAAAATTCTTTCTAAATTCTGTAAAGTATCACTAAGACTCCTGGAAATAGTATATTGTTCTGGCTTGTGCTAAGATAGACTGGTGACTCTCATAGAGGGAACCCCTCTGTTGAACTCCTGGATTGAACTTTCACATTGCTGTGGCACACTGGCATATGCAGGTGAGAGCCCTCTTCTGCTTAGTGGCTGGTTCGTGAAAGCAATCGAAGAGATACAGAGAATGCAGGCGCCACCCAGCAGCTGAAGTACTATACAGCAACTTATCGCCCATCTTATACTGGTGTGGTCACTTGCGTGGACAGCCAGCGTTGTGGAGAATAGTGACGTCATAACAGATAGAAATATGGCTTTTGATTGTTTTGAGGAGTGCCATTGAAATTGTTTTTGAAACCATTGTGGTTACCGCTAAACTGCTGAGGAATATTTTCTGTCTGTCCTGCTCTCTGATTGTCTGTCAAATCTAGTGTGTCTAACTGGCATTAGTATTAGGTACAGAGGCTAGATCATGAGTGATGTCTATTGGCAATTTTCTTTTTAGCACTTGAAGCAAATCCATGTCTGAAATTTGGTTCCTTAAGGACAGTGCTTTCTTGACGTACTTTTCTAAACATGCACGTAGTCCACCTTTCTTCCTGTTGTAAGGGGGCAGGTTGAAAAATTTGTGTTTGAGTTTCTGTTGTATAGTGCACAACCAATACTGGTTCAGAAATTCATTTTCAAAGTGCTCATATGAATGACATTTTGTGCCAATATGAGTGGCCCATGTCCCTGCATCGCCTTGCTTGTAGCCAATAACAAAGTGTATTTTCCTTCGTTCTGACCATTTGTCTGGAAAGACTTCATCAAATGATCAATAAGAAGTCACTGGATGGCAATTTTTATCTAAAGGATCAAACATCAGAAATTGCATACTTTCTTCCTCCATGATTTTCACTATGCATGAAACTGTGTTTATGGTGTACATTGCCATTTTGGAATTATGCTCTCGTATTGTGCAATTGTCATGTTCATTATGCAAAATATGATTTAGATCATTATCAAATTGTAAAGCTCTGCTATTGCTGCTATCGGCTTGTATGTTGTTGACAATGCATAGTTCACTTGGTTTTCATACCGTTCTTCATTTATTTCAAATCTGCTCCTGACATTTCCATGACGGCTTTCAATTTCAAATCTGATATGTTGCTCAACATTTGGAATGTCAGCATTTGTTTTCACAAAAACCTGTGTTTCTCTTTCCTTGACTAGATCTTCTACCTTGGCAAGAAATGGTGTTCTTTTGTACATTTCTGCGCGAGTTTTGTATGACTATAAAAATTGCCAACTTCAGCTGTCTTATTTAATTCTGTGACGTCTTTTATGGTTTTATCATAACTTGTTTCAGGAAACCTACTTCTTTAGTTAATTTCATTACTATGTCAGGCAATTAATCACAAATAGACTTAACTTCAGCCACAACAACTTGCACTTCTTCTTGTGCCTTGTCTAAATTGGCTTCTTTCATATTAACAGATTCAACTTGTGCTATGTTTCCTTCTTGCTCTGTCATTTTTTGTTCAATTCTTGCATCAATTTTTTCAGACAATTCCTCATTTATCTTGGGAGCCTGGGAGAGATTCTGCAGCTGATGTTGTGCTGTTAGTAAAGGCACTCAAAGTCTGTTTCTTCTGCCATAGACCATTAACAAAAAATTGTGCCACACTGTCCTATCAGATAAGTTTGTCCCACTTTCCACATTGATTTTTGTGGTTATTTGATACAGTTTCATAATTTTCAATAACCATGCTGATCCAAGATTTCTTCAAAAGCTTTAGTTGGGACCGGTTTCAGCATATCTCTGCAGCCGTCATCAGATCTTGCACTTTCACTGTGTGACAAAAAAGCGATGCTCCCAGAAGGAGTGATTAGAAGTAAATAAAATTACATCTACATCTACATAGATACCCTGCAAATCACATTTAAGTGCCTGGCAGAGGGTTCATTAACCACTTTCATAACTTTTCTCTATCGTTCCATTCTCCAATAGCGCGCGGGAAGAAAGAACACCTAAATCATTCCATTTTCGATCTGATTTCTCTTATTTTATTGGGATGCTCATGTCTCCCTAAGTAGGTGGGTGCTAGCAAAATATTTTCATATTCAGAAGTAAAAGTCGGTGATTGAAACTTCGCAAACAGATCACGCCGCAATGAATAACGTCTTTCTTTTAATGATTTCCACCCCAATTCGTGCAACATTTCCGTGATGCTTCCACCCCCCCCCCCCATAACATGATAAAACAAAATGAGCTGCCCTCGTCTGAACCTTTTCAATGTCTTCCAGCAGTCCCACCTGGTGAGGGTCCCACTCTGGACGCACAAGTGTTATGTAGGCAGTATCTTTGGTGGAGCTGGTGCATCTTCAAAAGCGTTCTGCCAATGAAACATAACCTTTGGTTCGCCTTCCCCACAATATTTTCTGTGTGTTCTCTCCAGTCTAAGTTATTCGTAATTGTAATTCCTAGGTATTTGGTAGAATTTACGACCTTAAGGTTTGACACATTTATCGAGTAATTGAAGTTCAGTGGATTTCTTTTAGTGGTCATGTGTATTACTCCACACTTTTCTTTATTTAGTGTCAATTGCCAATTTTCGTACCATGTAGAAATTTTGTCTAAATTGCTGTGCAGTTGCTTTTGATCCTCTGTTGACTTCACTAACCAATAAATGACAGCATCATGAGTGAACAGTCTAAGGGAGCTATTCAGATGGTCTCCTAAATCATTTATAAACACAAGGAAGAGTAGGGGACTTATAACGCTTCCCTATGGAACATATTATGAAAGGTCAAGTGGCTTTATGAAACTGATTACAATATGGGATGACAGAAACAAGGCCATTGGAAGTTACAGGTGGAAAGGTGACACCATGTAGTAGGGTGTCACACCCTCCCTGGCCACAGTGCATGTCCTTATGTGGATTGGAATGGTATCAAACAGCCTTCAGGTCCTCCTCAGGCATGTTTGTCCTCAGTTATTGCAGCTGTCTCCCTAGATCCCATGGAATGAGATGGAAGGTCCTTCCAATGCCATCTCACACATGCTGAAAGATGGAGAGGTCTGAGATATTTCTGGCCAAGGGATGACCTCAACATGCTGTAGGCAGTCTGTAGACACCCTTGCTGTGTGTGAGCAAGCCTTGGCTTGTTGGAACACTGCCCCAGGGTGCTGTGCCATAAGGCGTGGGATAACTGCTGAGCATGACTAGAGGTGACCTGATGCATATATTATGGCTTTTGACACATTGATGCCAAGATTTATCCCTGTGTGTCTCTTTACAATATTAGCAGAAAGTGCCCATTGGCCTTCAGACCAGTAAACATGAACTTGATGGCCATTGGAGACTATTGAGAACAGTATTCATCACTGAACATGACTCGATGACATTTGTTCTCTGACCGTACCTCCCAGGCATGGTACTAATCTAAACACTGGCACTGGTCTTCTAGTGTCAATGGGAACTGATAAACTGGGCTCTAGGACCCAGCCTGGCAGATGCAAGTCATCGAAACTCACAGGATGTTGTAGATTTCCAGAAATGTTCTTGGACAGTGGGTGGTGAGGTCAAGAGATAACACATTGCTCCCTCAGAATGGTGTCTCTTGCTCAACCTGAACCTGCATGATGTGACTGTGTGCCCTTATGTACCCACTGATTCCAACATCAGGCCACAGTGACACCTGAAAGGTGCACATGCATAGTTGTTACAGAATATGACCATCCTGTGTCATCCAGTCCAACTATACAGGCTCTGGCAAGTGTGTTCAAATTGTGCATAAGTTTACAAGACATCATGAGTGTTTCCTGCTGTACGTAAACATCTTGCTTCACTGTCTGACTTACAGCAGTCAACTGATACCTATTTCGCAACAACAGGGCAGTAACATCAAATGCATTCAGGATGGCATTCTGCAAAACTATGTAACTCTAATCTTTTAGCCATTCATCTGCGGTATGGATATATACCAAAATGGGATGGTATTAGATCACTTCTTTTGTGTGGATCACATTTTTTTTGGAATTGTATTACCAGCTTATGATTGACAGATCATACGTTGGTATTGCCTCTTATTGCAGAGCAGGAGTCCAGGGCCATCAGTATGTCAAATATATATATAGGTATAAAAGTTTTTTGACTTACCTAAAGTACAGGCTCGTCGACAAACACACACAAAAACACACAAACATTCGAGCTTTCGCCACCAGTGGTGGCTTCTTCGGAAAAAAGAGGAAGGAAGGAGAGGAGAAAGGGAAGGATACGGGTTTTAAGGAAGTGGAAAAGGAGCCATTCCAATCCCAGGAGTGGAAGGACTTACCTTAGGGGACAAAAAGGAAGGTAAACAAATACACACACACTCACACATATCCACATCCAAACACACCTAGGCAGACATTTGTAGAAACCAAAGAAGTTGGACATAGATACCACTTCAGGCAGAGGCTCTGTCCACAGAACCGAGGCAAAGATGTTAAAGATGGCGGGCGGGAATTAGAATTTAGCGAGGTTGAGACCAGGTGGGCAACGGGAACCGCATAGGGCAGGTTTTACAACGGGGGCAGTTACAAGGGTAGGAGCCAGAAGGTAGGGAAGGTGGTTTGGGGATTTCATAGGGGTGGACTAGGAGGTAACGCAGGTTAGGTGGGCTGCGGAAAGACCCTCTCGGTGGAGTAGGAGGTTAGGGTTATTTGTGATGCTGTCACACATGTGCTCCTTCGCCTGGTGAGTAATCTTCGTCTATATATACTTGACATACTGATGATCCTGGACTCCTGCTCTGCAATAAGAGGCAATACCAACATATGATCTGTCAATCATAAGCTGGTAATACAATTCCAAAAAAATGTGACCGCCCCCATTGTAAAACCTGCCCTATGCACCCTTCCACCACCACTTACTCCAGTCCCGTAACCTGGAAGGTGTACACGATCAAGGGCAGAGCCACTTGCGATAGTACCCACGTGATTTACGAACTGACATGCCTGCACTGTGAAGCGTTTTATGTGGGAATGACCAGTAACAAACTGTCCATTCGCATGAACGGTCACAGGCAGACAGTGTTTGTTGGTAATGAGGATCACCCTGTGGCTAAACATGCCATGGTACATGGCCAGCACATCTTGGCTCAGTGTTACACCGTCCGGGTTATCTGGATACTTTCCACCAACACCAATGTTTCAGAACGTCGTAGATGGGAGCTTGCTCTTCAACACATTCTCTCTTCCCATTGCTCACCTGGTCTCAAACTCTGCTAAATTCTAATTCCTGCCCGCCATCTTTAACATCTTTGCCTCAGTTCTGTGGACAGAGCCTCTGCCTGAAGTGGTATCTCTGTCCAACTTCTTTGGTTTCTACAAATGTCTGCATAGGTGTGTTTGCATGTGGATATGTGTGAGTGTGTGTGTATTTGTTTACCTTCCTTTTTCCCCCCTAAGGTAAGTCCTTCCACTCCTGGGATTGGAATGACTCCTTTTCCACTTCCTTAAAACCTGTATCCTTCCCTTTCTCCTCTCCTTCCTTCCTCTTTTTCCTGAAGAAGCTGCCAGTGGTGGCGAAAGCTAGAATGTTTGTGTGTTTTTGTGTGTGTTTTATGTTTCTGTCGACGAGCCTGTACTTTAGGTAGGTCAAAAATAAAAATAAAAACTATTGTAAAAAATGTGCAGCTCATTTCCATTTTCAAGCAGGGTCACTGAACAGGCATATATTGATCCCTTCTATGTATATATTGGGAAATGTCCACCAGGATAAAATGAGAGAGATTAGATCTCACATGGAGGCATATCATCAATAGCTTTTTCCATTAACTGTAAGCAACTGGAATAGGAGGACGAAATGACAATGATACACAATGTGCACTCCACTACACACCAAGAGGAAGCTTGCAGAATATGGATGTAGATGTAAATAAGTCTACTCCAACTATCATCCACATTCAAAATATGTTGATTCCCAACACAGGTCATAATGATGGAAAACTTGTCACAAATTACAACTCAGACAATACACTTGTATACTTGATACTACCATCATCTGTATTTGTGTATATTGCCGCCCCATGACAGTTGTACCTCAGTGTATGGACATTTTAATAATTGAAAACCTAAACTACCAGAGTAGCCATCATGGTAGGCATAAAGTATTTTTCCCAAGTAAATATTTGTTCAGCCTCACACACCCACTTGTTTTTTCCTGGTAATTATGCAAAATATGTGAGAGCAGTGGAACTGGAGAGTAATCTGATTGTGAAGATAGTAGAAATCAGCACTACTTAAGATGTTAGATATGGACTGTCAAGGGCGACCACAATATTTTGTGATTTTCAGGCATATAAAAAGATAATAGAAATAATTTTTGCATCACCTTATTAATGGCAACTCTTCCCTTCTATCCCATTGTAACTATACACTAAAATTTTTATTTTTTTGTTTATCTCTGATCAGCAACTTATCGCTCTGGTTCCCTCTGACTCACAATGCAACTAATTTAATTTCGTTTGTCATTTTTTACGTCTGAACAAGGGAGAAGACGGAACCGTGATAGTAGTTTTACTCACTCTCTTGTCTGTATCCGACTTTCATACCTGTATCCACTAAAGTAAGTAAGAATAATGCAAGATTTTGCTGAAAATATATTATTTAAATGTAAAAGCATTCCCTCTCCTTGGTTTTCATTTAAATCAAACTCCTCCATGCCAAATATTTAATTTCTTAATGTTTTAAGCTTCTCAATGTCCGTAATAGATGCCATTAAAATCGCTTCGCATTGTCTGCAAAATTTCAATCACAATCAATCATCCTTATACAATACTTTGCTTGATTTTAGAACCTGCAGTCATTTCTTTTGTAATTTCATGAAGTGTGGTCATTTTTTGTTCTTTCATTACCAGTAACTTCATGTTCCACCCACCAGCACACAACAATGAAAAGCGAAGTGAACAGTCTGAACATTGATCTCCTATGGAAAGTATCTTGAATGTTCACGTATTAAATAAGTAAAAGTTATCATTTCCAGCTTCTACAATACGAAGCGCAGGATCCAGCTAGATGCTTCCGTAAGTCTTATAGCATGCTGTTGCTTGTATGGTGCTGACTTTAATATGAAACCTGCGGTTTATTTGCTTTAATGTTCATTTAGTGCTGTACTTTAACTAAATTATTTCAAATTGAAATATTCGGTACCATCAATTCCTTGTCCAAAATATAATTGTGGAATCTACTTTAACAATTTTGGCATCATACGAAGCAATGGCAACGTTATACCATTTCTCCTTCCATCCTCTCTCCTACCTCACAAAGGAAGTACACTATGCAACCAAAAGTATCCTGTACCCCCAAAAACATGTGTTTTTTATATTAGGTGCATTGCGCTGCCACCTTCTTTCAGGTGTTCCATATCAGCAACCTTAGTAGTCATTAGACATCCTGAGAGAGCAATATGGGGTGCTCCCCAGAACTCACAGACTTCGAAAGTGGTCAGGTGATTCGGTGTCACTTGTGTCAGAAGTCTGTATGTGAGATTGCCACATCCCTAAACATTCCTAGTTCCATTGTTTCTGATGTGATAGTGAAGTGGGAAAGTGAAGGGACACATACAGCATGAAAACATACAGGCCAACCTCATCTGTTGACTGACAGAAACCGCTGACAGTTGAAGACGGGTAATACAGTGTAATAGGCAGACATCTATCCAGACCATCGCACAGGAATTTTGAACTGTATCAGGATCCACTCCAAGTGCTATGACAGTTAGGCAGGAGATGAGAAAACTTGTATTTCATTGTTGAGCCCATAAGCCACACATCATGCAGGTCAATGGTAAATGACACTTTGCTTTGTATAAGGAGCATAAACATTGGATGATTGAACAGTGGAAAAATATTGAGTGGAGTGACAAATCGCGGTGCACAATGTGACAGTCTGATGACAGGATGTGGGTATAGTAAATGCATAGTGAATGTCATCTGCCAGCATGTGTAGTGCCAGTAATAAAATTCAGAGGCAGTGATGTTATGGTGTGGTTTTGTTTTTCATGGAGGAGGCTTGCACCCCTTGTTTTGAGTGCCAGTATCACAGAACACACCTACAATGATGTTTTAAACACCCTCTTGCTTCCCACTGTTAAAGAGCAATTTTGGGATGACAACTGCCTCTTTCAACATGATCGAGGACCTGTTCATAATGCACGGCCTGTGGAAAGAGTGGTTTCATGACAATAACATCCCTGTAATGGGTGTTTTGGAATGCCGACTTTGTGCCAAGCCTCACCAATCAACATCAATATCACTCTGTGAAGAATGGCCTGCCATTCCCTAAGAAAACTTCCAGCAACTGATTGAATGTATGCCTGCTAGAGTAGAAGCTGTCATCAAGGCTAAGGTCCGGTGCACTCTTAACATAGCACAGGCAGAGGAGAGGCAGAGGATAGGCCAAAAGCCGTCTATAAAATGTGCTTTCCAATGGGACAGTGCACTCTTAATGCAGTCGAGGTGGAGGGTAGGCATTTCCTTGGTCAGGCCTCTGTCCAGTTGTCTGAAGCACTATTCTCCGGCGCCTCTGTACCACCGGTATTGAGGATCACTCTGTGGCTAAGCATGCCTGGGTGCATGGCCAGCACAGCTTGGCACAGTGTTACAACGTCCAGGTTATCTGGATACTTCTCACCGACACCAATCTTCCAGAACTCCGGAGATGGGAACTTGCCCTTCAGCATATTCTCTCTTCCCATTGTCCACCTGGTCTCAGCCTCCGCTAAATTCAAATTCCCGTCCACCATCTTAACATCTTTGCCTCGGTTCTCTGGACAGAGCCTCTGCCTCAAGTGGTATCTCTGTCCAACTTATTTGCTTTCTACAATATGTCTGCCTAGGTGTGTTTGCGTGATATATATATATATATATATATATATATATATATATCCTCACACACCCCAAATCCTCTTCCTAACACTAGTAACCATCCACAAAAGAGCGCTCCCCTTGTCACCCAGTACTACCCTGGTCTCGAACAACTAAATTCCATCCTTCGCCAAGGTTTTGATTTTCTATCCTCATGCCCTGAAATGAGAGACATCCTGCCCAAGATCCTTCCCACCCCTCCTAAAGTGGTGTTCCGTTGCCCTCCCAACCTTCACAACATCCTAGTTCATCCTTATGCCACCCCGAAACCCAGCTCACTGCCACAGGGATCATATCCTTGTGGAAGACCCCGCTGCAAGACCTGTCCAATCCACCCACCCAGCACTTCCTATTCCAGTCCTGTCACAGGCTTATCTTACCCTATCAGAGGCCGGGCCACTTGTGAAAGCAGCCACGTAATTTACCAACTGTGCTGCAAGCACTGTACAGCTTTCTATATTGGCATGACCACCAACCAGCTGTCCATTAGGATGAATGGCCACCGCCAAACTGTGGCCAAAAACAAGGTGGACCACCCTGTGGCACAGCATGCAGCGGAGCACATGCTTGATTTCAATGGCTGCTTCACAACCCGGGCCATCTGGATCCTCCCATCCACCACCAGCTTTTCTGAACTGCACAGATGGGAGTTATCCCTACAATACATTCTCCGATCCCGAAATCAACCAGGCCTCAACCTACGATAACTTCCCTAGATTTTTTTCCGTACCTTACAGTTCCTACCTCTGTATCCCAAACCTCGCCTGATTTGAGTGGTGTGTGAATGTGTGATCGTGTGTGTGTATATGTGTGTGTGTGTGTGTGTGTGTGTGTGTGTGCATGTGTATGTGTGTGTATGTGGTCTTGTGCACTTGCAGTGTACATGAATTATTTTACTCTATTTTACTTTACTTTATTTTATTTTATTTTCTCCCCTCACCCGCCTCCCCACTCCATTCCTAAGCTGCATCTCGTTATTCCTATCTAACACATCCCCACCACCGTGACGTAACCTTTCTATCCCCTCCCCCTCCCCTCCCCTCCCGTCCCCGATACGCTGCAGAGCGTGATTCGAAGTGTGGCAGTCGGAGGTGATGGTTGTATGACTGTGTTGTGTGCCTGTGTGATTGCGTGAGTGCTCTATTTCTGAAGAAGGCCATGGCCGATAGCTGAATGTGTTGTATGTGTGTGTCTTTTGTATGTGCCTGTCGCAGGTCGTCGCCACGTCTTTGCGGTGAGTAGTAAACTGTATATATATATATATATATATATATATATATATGTGTGTGTGTGTGTGTGTGTGTGTATTTGTTTACCTTCCCTTTTAAGTCTTTCCTCTCCCGGGATTGGGATGACTCCTTACCCACTCCCTTAAAACCCTCATCCTTTCCTTTCCCCTCTCCTTCCCTACTCTGCCTGAAGAAGCAACTAGGTTGTGAAAGCTTGAATATTTGTTTGTGTTTGTTTTCATTTTTTTTTTTTTTTTTTTTTTTTTTTTTTGTGTGTGTGTGTGTGTGTGTGTGTGTGTGTGTGTGTGTGTGTGTGTGTGTAGTGATAGTAGCACAAATAAATTAATAAATTTACACACACATACACACACAAGCCTGAATGAATAGAATTGAGATTGAGGTCACACATTCTATTCATTCAGGCTTGTTTAACATTTGAAATCACCCCCAAGGGCCTCACACTAAAAGTTCCCATCTCTGGCTGTAACCCATCCTTTCATCCTGCCTTATACCAATTCCAAACAACTCCGCCAATGAACACACCTGTCAACTCCTATCCCTGATCAAAATTCTCAACCTTTCCACTCCCACATCCACACCTAGAGTTCAGAATATCCTTTTACAGGCCAACCACAAATTAGAACAGCATGCCACCCTCCACCTCAAAAAACTATCCAAACTCCTGGTCACCCACCTCCAGAAAGGCAATACACTCTCCCTCAACAACCTCTCCAATAAACCTCAAGCTCCTCTTATTGCACAGAAACCCAGTCTCTCCCATTTACTCAATCTCCCATTTCCAGCTCCACTACCCCCCCCCCCCCCCCAAACCTCACAATCCTAATCCACACAATACTGAACCACAACATCCCAATTCAGTAGTCAACCTCTCCTCTAAACCTCTCTCCCAATCTGAAACCTCCGTCCCATCCAAAGGCCTCACCTTTAGCCCCACTCGCAAATTCAACCAAACAGCCCTTGTCAAAGACCTACTATCCTGTACACGTTGCTTTGGCTGGAGATATCACTTTGCCATGAAGAAAAATAATTCTACTCCTGATGATCCAGTTCCCCAAGGCATCATTCAAATTGAACCCTGCCTAGAACAGTTCCGTCCTCCATCACAGTGAGACCCACCCGCTCTTTCTCAAAATCACCCCCTTCAAACCTTCCAGGAATTCCTTACTTCCAACCTTACCTCCCAGTCCTTCCTGAAAAATCTTAATCCTACTCCCAACATTACCACAGCTGAATCCCAAGCTATCCATGATCGGAAGGCTGACCATTCCATCATCATTCTCCCCGCCAATCGGCGGGAGTATGTGGCTGAGGGACTGCGTCAGCTTTCAGACAACACTACCTACAAAGTCTGTCAAGACGACCCCATTCCTGATGTCCAGGCAGAGCTTTAGGGAATTCTCAGATCCTTAGGCCCCCTACAAAACCTTTCACCTGAGTCCATCAAACTCATGACCCCACCGACACCCCGCACCCCTACCTTCTACCTACTTCCTAAGATTCACAAACCTAATCATCCAGGCTGGCTGGTTGTGGCCGGTTACCAAGCCCCCACAGAACAAATCTCTGCCTACATAGACCAACACCTTCAACCCATCATGTGTCTCCCATCCTTCATCAAAGACACCAACCACTTCCTTGATCACCTGAAATCCTTACCCAGCCTGTTACCTCCTGAAACCATCCTTGATGCTACTTCCTTATACACAAATATGCCACATGCCCAGGGCCTTGCTGCAACGGAGTATTTCCTTTCATGCCGGCCACCCACTTCCCTACATAAAACCTCTTTCCTTAATACCCTAGCCAGCTTCATCCTAGCCAACAACTTCTTCACTTTTGAGGGCCAGACATACCTACAACTAAAGGGAACAGCCATGGGGACCAGGATGGCCCTCTCGTATGCAAACTTATTTATGGGACACTTAGAGGAAGCCTTCCTGGACACCCAAGCCTGTCAACCCAAAGTTTGGTATAGATTCATTGACTACATCTTCATGATCTGGACCCACAGTGAAGAACAACTCCAGAATTTCCTCTCCAACCTCAACTTCTTTGGTCCCATCAAATTCACCTGGTCCTATTCCAAACCACATGCCATTTTCCTTGATGTTGACCTCCATCTGTCCAATGGCCAACTTCACACATCCATCCACATCAAACCAACCAACAAACAACAATACCTCCATTATGACAGCTGCCATCCATTTCACATCAAACGTTCCCTTCCCTACAGCTTAGGTCTTCATGGCAGAAGAGTCTGCTCCAGTCCCCAATCCCTGAACCAGTACACCAATAATCTAATAACAGCTTTCACATCCTGCAGCTATCTTCCTGATCTGGTTCAGAAGCAAATTACCAGAGCCACCTCCTCATCCCCCCAAATCCAGACCCCTCCACCGAAGAACCCCAGCAGTGCCCCTTTTGTCACCGGATACTTTCCGGGACTGGAGTGGACTCTGAATGTGGCTCCAGCAGGGATACGACTTCCTTAAATCCTGCCCCAAAATTAGATCCATCCTTAATGACATCCTTCCCACTCCACCAAGAGTGTCTTTCCGCCACCCACCTAACCTTCGTAACCTCCTAGTCCATCCCTATGAAATCCTCAAACTACCTTCCCTTCCCTCTGGCTCCTACCCATGCAACTGCCCCCATTGTAAAACCAGCCCTATGCACCCTTCCACCACCACTTACTCCAGTCCAGTAACCCGGAAGGTGTACACAATCAAGGGCAGAGCCACTTGCGATAGCACCCACGTGATTTACAAACTGACATGCCTGCACTGTGAAGCGTTCTATGTGGGAATGACCAGCAACAAATTGTCCATTAGCATGAACGGTCACAGGCAGACAGTGTTTGTTGGTAATGAAGATCACCCTGTGGCTAAACATGCCTTGGTTCACAGCCAGCACATCTTGGCGCAGTGTTACACCGTCTGGGTTATCTGGATACTTCCGATCGACACCAACCTTTCTGAACTCCGGAGATGGGAACTTGCCCTTCAGCTTATTCTCTCCTCCTGTTGCTCACCTGGTCTCAACCTCCGCTAAATTCAAATTCTCGCCCACCATCTTTATCATCTTTGCCTCGGTTCTGTGAACAGAGCCTCTGCCTCAAGTGGTATCTCTGTCCAACTACTTTGCTTTTTACAAATGTCTGTCTAGGTGTGTTTGCGTTTGGATATGTGTGAGTGTGTGTGTATTTGTTTACCGTCCTTTTTTTCCCCTAATCCTCCTGGGATTGGAACGACTCCTTTTCCACTTTCTTAAAACCCATATCCTTCCCTTTCTCCTCTCCTTTCTTCCTGTTTTCCTGACGAAGCGACCTACGGTTGCGAAAGCTTGTATGTGTGTTTGTGTGTCATTTTATTTGTGTCTATCTATGAGCCGGTCGTTTGGGTAAGTCATCCGTTATATATATACTTGCGTCTGTGTAAATGTGCGGGTGTGTGTGCATTTGTTTACCTTCATTTTCTTTCTCCAAGGTAAGTCTTTCCTCTCCCGGGATTGGAATGGCTCCTTACCCCCTTCCTTAAAACCCTATCATTTCCTTTTCCCTCTCCTTCACTTCTGCCTGAAGAAGCAACTGGGTTGCGAAAGCTTGCGTTTGTATGTGTGTTAGTCTGTGTGTTTATTTGTTGCTATCACTGCCTGTGCTCCTTCACCTGGTAAGTGGATTTCATCTATTTTTTACGTGTATATATATATATATATATATATATATATATATATATATATATATATATATATAAAAATAGATGAAGTACACTTACCAGGCGAAGGGGCACAGGCAGTAATAGCAACAAATAAACACACAGACACACACACACACACACACACAAAAATGCTAGCTTTCGCAGCCTAGCTGCTTCATCAGGCAGAAGGGAAGGAGAGGGAAAAGGAAATGATGAGGGTTTTAAGGAAGGGGGTAAGGAGCCATTCCAATCCCGGGACAGGAAAGACTTACCTTGGGGGAAAAAATGGAGGGTAAATAAATGCACATACACCCATGCATTTACACAGACACAAGTACATTTAGGCAGACATACTGTAGAACTGTTCTACCTGGTAAGTGTACTTCATCTATTTTTTACGTATATTTTTCCTCTATTTTCCTCTATTATATATATATATATATATATATATATATGTGTGTGTGTGTGTGTGTGTGTGTAATTAAATTTATTGAGTTTTGAAGGTGATTTAGGAATTAAATTTAACTGAATTGAGAGGTTTGCAGCGTGTGCTTTGTTGTGTGTGTGTTACAAGCTGTGCTGCCCTCATCTGCCTGTGCTGCGCCTATGCTTTGTGAAGTGTGCATTGACCTGCAAAGGCCCTGCACCTCTCCTCTGCCTCTGCTGCATCATGTGTGTGCCTAAGGGCGGGTCAACATCATACTGAATTCTGGCATTAATGATGGAGGGCACTACAAATTTGTAAGTTATTTTCAGCCAGGTGTCTGGATATTTTTGTTCATATAGTGTATCATCCAAAACCTTGTGTTGTATATTTATATCCATCTTTTTTGTGTGACTATCAGTGATACTGAGATAAGTGCTGGCCAGCTATTCTATCTCTTTTGAATAATTTATTGACATAATGCTGCTGCCATTGTTCTGATGGTTTTAAGGTCAAATATTTGATGCAATTCTCTACACTAGTTTATCCTGCACAAGCCTCTTAATCTATGACTAAGAACGGCAACCTGCATCCCTTGGAACCTTCTTATTGTATTTGTCTCTTGGTCTCCCTCTGCAGTTTTCACCCCCACACTCTTCCCACCCATGCTAAATGGATGATTCCTTGATGTCTCAGAATGTGCCCTGCCAGTTGATCCCTTCTTTTAGTCAAGATACACCAGAAATTTCTTTTCTCCCCAATTCCGTTCAATAACTCCTTATTAGTTACACAATCTGCCCATCTAATTTACAGCTTTCATCTGTAGCATCAGATTCCAAAGCTTCTACTAGTTTTTTATGAAGTCCTTGCCGCGGTGGAGTAGCCGAGCGGTCTAAGGCGCCTCGCTGCGGAGCGCGCGGTTTTTCATCATCAGAGGTTCAAGTCTGTAATAACTTTATTAACACTAGAAAATTCAACTGTACACAACAAGTGTTTTGAATCATGGTTAAATGTCAACTGACGAGCTCCGCTGAGTCCAGGCGAGCCCTGGTCCATTTAGGCTGCGCTGTCTAATTACTGTAGCGCCCCTATATTACTTTGCGTGCGTTACGCACGGTGGTAGTTTTAAATTTATGATGCACTGTCACAACACTTTTCCCCCTTTGGGAAATTCACTTCACATTGCAGAGGTGTTGTACAGTGTGGAGACATCCATCGGCTCTTGATGTGTTGCGGTCAGGTCACATGGTGCCACGCAAATGTATGGGCGAAAGTGCCCCGGATGGGGCCCTTTGCACGGAACATGGACCTGTGACTGAATGATGGGTGAAATCTCTGAAGTATTGGCTGCAGGTGGTGGAGAAATCGACTTGCTCTCTGCAAGAGGCATACGTCCCCAGGACTTAATGACGGGTGACAGCTGCATCGCCTCTGGTGCATGCGACTGTGATGCTGGCACACCTCCCCACACAGTCAGCTCATGTGATGGAAGCACATCATCCGCAGGATTATGTTGGATGCTCGGAGTTGTGAGCTGTAAAGGTGGAACCCATAGATGGTGTCTATTGGCTTCTGAAGGAGTATGAATAGTCCTGTGCGGAGACAACGTCGACAGTGGCAGGTCAACTGCCCGCGAACGTAACTGGTCAAAATGGCACACAACCATTCCCTGATCAGTCTGGATGTCACACAACCGATGGCCTCTAAACCTTTTGATGGTTCCTTTGATCCACTTGGCATGAGAGCCATATCCCCATACCCAGACAGGGGCACCTACTCGTAACTTGTCAGGAGGGTGAGAAACAGCCTGAGACTGTCGGAAATGAAGAAGATGTAACAATTTACGTGGCTGATGATCATGTAAGAGCTCAGCCGGATTGTGATCATCCACGGGTGTAAATCGATAAGAATTTAGAAAATGAAGTAAAGCATCTTCCATAGAAAACTCACTGAGGGACTTCATCTGACATTTGAATGTGCGTAGAAGATGCTCGACCTCCCCATTCAACTGTGGATGGAAGGCCGGTGCAGTGACAAGACGGACACCAAGTCCGGAACAGAAATCTGCAAAAGCCTATGAGAAAAACTGAGGACCATTGTCTGTGACAAGAGTAGAGGGTAGACCTTCAAGAGCAAAAATCTTTGCCATTGCATTGATGGTTGCCACAGTGGAAGGGGATGCACAGCGAACCACAAAAGGGAATTTGGAATAAGCATTGATGACAAGAAACCAGTAGGCACCAAGAAAAGGCCTAGCAAAATCGGCATGGACCTGTTCCCACGGGAGCACTGGGGCAGGCCACAGGGAAGAGTCAGCTCGAGCAGCTGCTGACTGTTGAGCACATTTGGTACACAGGGTGACCCTGCATGAAATGTCTGCATCAGTTCCTGGACAGTAAACATGTCTGCGAGCCAGATTTCTAGTGCGGAAAACACCCCAATGTCCCTGATGTAACAACTGATGAACACGTTGACGCAGAGAAGCAGGAACCACCACCCTTGGAAATGCTCCGTCTGTAGAGAGGAGAACCACCCCATCACGAACAGACAGTCTCAGCTGCAAGGTGTAATAATTACGAAGCGGGTCAGAGGCCTTGCCAGAGGGTCTTTCAGGCCACCCTTGTTGAATGAACCTAATCACCTTGCAGAGAACTGGGTCTTCGGCTGTGGCTGAAGCAACATGTTATCCCGTGATTGGAAAACCATCAACTGCATGATGTTCATCCTCATCCACGTGGAAACAGAGTAACCCATCGTGGTCAAAAACAGGGTCAGGACCCATAGGCAACCACGATAAGGCATCAGCATTTATGTGCTGGGCTGTGGGGTGGTAATGGATCTCATAGTGAAATCAAGACAAATATAAAGCCCAACAATGCAACCTGTGTGCAGCTTTATCCAGAAGTGATGCTGAAGGATGAAACAGGGAGACAATAGACTTATGGTTGGTAATGAGATGAAACTTGGAACCATACAAGAAAATGTGAAATTTTTTTAAGGTGTACACTGTGGCAAGTGCCTCTTTCTCAATCTGAGAATAATGCCTTTGAGCATCATTAACCATCTTCAAAGCTTAAGCAATAGGCCACCTTGATCCATCATCATATCAGTGTGCAAGGACGGTCCCAAGACCATATTGGGCGTGGCATCAAACTGCACATCACTGACATCCATGTATTCGTCAATTTGGGCGCCGGCGTCACGTGAAATTTCATACAACAGGGCAATACTCAATACTTCAGATAAAGAGGGATTTGGAAGCTGGAGGGCCCGATGTTGGACTTCCTTATCCGGAGCCAACCTAAGAATAGCTATAACCATGGAATCAGCATAAGACTCATGATGCACGTCCGTAACAAACTGACATTTTCTACTAAGGCCTTGTAATTCCACGGCCCATGCGTGGTATGATTGATACAGCTGCTTGTGGCACTTGTAAAAGGCCACCTGGGAAGCAACAACATGGGTGTTTTTGTGATAATATTTGGAGAGCATGTCACACATTTCAGTAAAAGATAAAGACGCCGGATCCCGTAAGGGGGCTAGCTGAGATAATAGTTGATACACTTTTGGAGAAATCCACGAAAGAAATAGTGATTTGTGCAGCTGATTGTCACCAATGCCGAAAGCCACAAAATTTTGCCACAGCCACTTTTCATAGTCCTCCCATTCTTCCTCAGCTTCCTTGTATGGAGGGAATGGAGGCAGAAAACACGGCGTGACCCGACTGGACACCAACGTTGACAAAACTGACATAAGCGTCTGTGGCAAGTCAGGTAACGACGCTACGAGGGCAGTCTGTTGGTCAATGAGCATGCGAAATAGCTGGTCTAAGCTTTCCGTATTTATCAAAACACTGCTGACAACAACGCGTGGAATAGTTCACAACTCGTCGCCACTAAAAGTGTAATAACTTTATTAACACTAGAAAATTCAACTGTACACAACAAGTGTTTCGAATCATGGTTAAATGTCAACTGACAAGCTCCACTGAGTCCAGGAAGGCCCCAGTTCACTTAGGCGGTGCTGTATAATTACTGTAGTGCCCCTATATTACTTTGCGTGTGGCGCTAGTTTTAAATTTATGACACACTGTCACAACAGAGCTCTCCTTGGGGCATGGGTGTGTGTGTTGTTCTTAGGCTAGTTTACCTTAGTTTAAGTAGTTTGAAAGCTATGGACTGATGACCATGCAGTTTGGTCTGATAGATTTAGAAACATTTGAACTTTTATGAGCTCCTTATCATCCACAATGTGACTTTACACTGTTTCCGTCACTGCTTTTCATTCATGTATAATGCTACAATCCCAACAAATGCTTTCAGGAAAGACTTTCTAACATTTAAATGCATATTGGATGTCAACAAATGCTTTTTTTCCATAGCCATTCTGCACTTTATTTCAACTGTACTGCAACCACCATATGTCATTATACTGTCTAAGTAACTCATCTACTTCATTTATTGTCTTGTTACCTACTCTAATTCCTACAGCACTGCCTGATTTTCTTTACATTCCATTACCCTGATTTTGCTTTTGTTAATGTTCATGTTATATGCTCCATTCAATTGCTCCTTCAGGTCCTTTACTACAACTGACAGAATTACAATGTTACTGACAAACCGTGAAGTTTTATTTGTTTTTCCTGAACTTTAATACCTTCTCCATATTTCTCCTTGGTTTCCTTCAATGCTTGCTCAATGTACAAATTGAACAATATTGTGTAAAGGCTGTACACATTGTAAATAACCTTCCAGTCCCTATATTTCACTCCTGATACATTCAGAATTTGGGAAAATGTATTCCAGTCACCGTTGTCAAAAGCTTTTTGCAAATCTATAAAAGCTAAAAATATGGGTTTACCTTTCCTTAAACTGTCTTCTAAGATAAGTTATAATGTGAATAGTGCCTCATATGTCTCTCCATTTCTTGTAAATCCAAACTGATCTTCCCTAAGTTTTGATTTTACCACGTTGTTCATTTGTCTGAAAATAATTCTGTTTGTATCTAGCAACCATTACTTATTGAACTGATAATTCTGTAATTTTCACACTTGTCTGCACTTGCTTTCTTCAGGACTGGAATTACTATATTCTTCTTGAAGTTGATGGTATTTGCCCTTTCTCATCCATCCTCCACGCAAGATGAAACAGTTGATTCGTGACTGGTTCCCTTAACAATTTCAACAATTCGGAGGTAATATCATCTAATCCAGGGGCCTTATTCTGACTCAAATCGTTCAGTGTTCTGTCAAGTTCTACTCATAGGATTGTATCTCATATCTCCTCTTCATCTACTTTCTCTTTCATTTTTAAATACGACTTTCAAGTCAATTTCCCTTGTACAGGTCCTTCATCAAATACGTTCAGCTTCTTCAGTGATATCCAAGGATTTCTATTATCCCTTGACCTTCTATCTATATCATCATCTGTGGCTTTCACTAATCTCTCAAAGCTACCCATTCTTCTTTTACTGATAGTTTCGGTCAGTTCATGTGAGATCCCATCTCCTTACTTTTCTATCACAGTTTCTTACATTATAATCTACAGTTCATAACTAATAAGTCATTTTCAAAGTCTATATCTGCCCCTGGATATGTCGTACAGTTTAAAACTTGGTTGTGAAATCTGTCTCTTACCATTATAAAATCAGCCTGGTATGTTCCGGTATCTCTTCCTATCTTTCATGTATACAACCGTCTTTCATGATTCTTATCAAGTGTTTGTGATGATTAAATTGTGCTCTGTGCAAAATTCTACAAGGTGAACTCCTCTTTAATTCCTTTTTCCCAGTCCATATTCTCCTACTTTTTTCCCTTCTCTTCGTTTTCCTGCTACCAAATTCCAGTCCTCCATCACAATCAAATTTTCCTCTCCCTTAACTGCCTGAACAATTTACTTTACCTCCTCATACATTTCATTGATCTGTGTATTATTAGCAGAGCTAGTTGGCATATAAATGTGTACTACTGTGTATGGAGACCCCTCCCTACTGGAGGACCAACAATCTACTGTGCATGGTGTTGGCATCATGTCTAGTTTTGCTACAATAGTGCTTCATTAAACTGTTCATGATAAATATCTGCATTCCTATTTTCATTTTCATTATTAGACATACTCCTGCATTATCCCATTTGATTTTGAATTCATAATCCTGTACTCAACTGACCAGAAATATGCTGCTCATGCTGCCACCGACATCACTAATTCCCCCTACATCTATCTTCAACTTATCAATTTCTCTTTTCAAATTTTCTAACTTACCTACCTGATTAAGGGAAAGAACATTCCATTCTCTGATCTGTAGACTGACTGTTTTGTTTTTTCTGGTGACAGTAGCCTTCTGAGTAGTCCATACCTGGGGATCCAAATGGGAGGGACATTATTCCTGTGGAAGGATGCCATCATCATACATTATACAGTAGGGCTGCATGTCCTTGGGAAAGGTAATGGCTGTAGTTTCCTCTTGCTTTCAGCCATTCAAAGTAACTGCTTAATGAAGCCATGTTAGGTGATGTTACATAACGAGCTCCATCAGTCATCAACACTGTTGCCCCTGTAACTACTGAAAAGGCTGCTGCCCCTCTCCACAGATACCCATCCATTGTGGTTGCACATAAAGAACAGCCATCGATATCGTTGAGGCATGCAAGCCATGCCACCTTGGCAATTTCTGTGGTTCATGGGGGCGGCATAATGTGCTATGTATGTTTTATGACTGTAGGCAAATGTTTTGTGTTATGTCTGCAGGTACTTAATGATCTCTTTTAAGCTATTTGTTGAATTTCCTTACAGTATTTTTTGTTTCCTTATTTACATTACAGCTTACATCTTTCACAATACTTACATTATACATAGATTTTTGTAATACTCACTTTATATTTATATTTGCATGCACTTCACTGAAAAGCTCAGTTTATTTTGAAACAAAACCAAACAATGCTAAAGTGGTTTTGCAGGAGAGAGAGGAGGATTGGTGAAATACGAGTAATTTAAAATTACAGAGCTACAAAATAGTTTGTAAATACTTGATTTATTGTCTTCACTGTGTATATTTTCTTTCCTTGCATTAAAATAATTACATGTATGATCAAATTTTTATCACATTATTCTTTTCACATTCATGTTTTACAAATTAATGTAACTTTGATGATGCTGAATTAATGCATCACAGTATAGTCTCACAATAAAAAGATATAAATTGTGATTTTTATGTTCAGAGATATAGTTTTCAGCACATTTAATGAGTCACCATAAAGTTAAATATTGACATAAAAGAGTCTGGAAGGTCAAAATAACATTTTATATATGTGAATAGTTAAAGAAGGTGTAAATATGATCCATGTGGAAAGAGTGGTCATTAAACTATTGTTCTCTTTTGTTGTATATAGTTATGTGATAAGATACAACTGTGTGGCATAGTATATTTCATTTAAACAAATTTATTCAAAATTTATTTTTCCAAAACAGTTGTATTCAAGGCTTTGGAAAGTAGTCCAATAGTTCTAGGCATAAGGACTCATTACTTTTTGTTAAAAAATTGTCTGCTGTTGTCACACAACAGTTTCATCACGCGTATTAACAATAGATAAGTTGTTGTTATCTATTGAGTCTGGAACATCCGGCAAATATGTATTCTGGGGGAACAGCACTCCAGTTTTGCTGTATCTTTGCTCCTCTGATAGCAAATATTGCTGAGAAGAGTACAAACTGCTTCCAAGGTCACTCAGTCTTGATGCTGAAGAGAAAAGTTCACATTATTAATATACTGTGAATTACATGGTGAAACAATAGAATTTTCTGCTACAATGAAATGCATGATAAACACATGACTATTTATGTGGCAACTTCACAGTTTTTGATTTATTATGTAAGAAAAATATATGAAATAATCATTTAAGTTTATATAAGTAACATATATGTAGTGTCTGTTCCATTGGACATGTTCAAAAAAACAGACACTACGTTTGATCCTGCAGTTAGTACCAATTCATATTCACAGAATGTATGACATTAACTATGAATGGATCAAGTTCAAAATGTGTACCCAGCATGGCATTTGAATGCAGGTCTCCTGCTTGCTAGGCAGTTGCACTGACCACTACACCACTGGGGGTACAGCGATCATCACAACTGCATGGACTACTGTAGCTCACCTCCCATCAGACACAACTTTTCCCTGCCCACTATTACTCAAACTCACAGTTTTTTGAAACTGATTCCCATAAGAGTAAGGGCCTAGGAGTGCCTACACACCGAAGAAAATCATTTTCCATCATTGGTTCATTATATAAGTTGTGTTTATGTGATGCAGGTTCTTTCACACATTTATTGGTTACATAAATAAAAATATGAAACAATGGGGACCAAATATGGGACCAAAGGAGTTGAGGTTGAAGAGGAAATTCTGGAGTTCTTCTTCACTGTGAGTCCAGATCATGAAGATGTCAATGAAGAAGAACTCCAGAATGGAGGTTGACATCGAGGAAAGTGGCATGGGATTTGGAATAGGACCAGGTGAATGTGATGGGACCAAAGGAGTTGAGGTTGAAGAGGAAATTCTGGAGTTCTTCTTTACTGAGAGTCCATATCGTGAAGATGTCAAAGAAGAAGAACTCCAGAATTTCCTCTCCAACCTTAACTCCTTTGGTCCCATCAAATTCACCTGGTCCTACTCCAAATCCCATGCCACTTTCATCAATGTCGACCTCCATCTGTTCAACAGCCAACTACACACATCTGTCCACATCAAACCTACTAATAAATGACAGTACCTCCATTTTGACAGCTGCCATCCATTCCACATCAAACGTTCCCTTCCCTACAGCTTAGGTCTTCGTGGCAAAGGAGTCTGCTCCAGTCCTGAATCCCTGAACCAGTACACCAATAACCTAATAACAGCTTTCACATCCCGCAGCTATCCTCCTGATCTGGTACAGAAGCAAATTGCCAGAGCCACTTCCTCATCCCCCCAAATCCAGAACCTTCAACAGAAGAACCCCAGAAGTGCCCCTCTTGTCACCGGATACTTTCCGGGACTGGAGCAGACTCTGAATGAGGCTCTCCAGCAAGGATACAAATGAGATCCATCCTTCATAACATCCTTCCCACTCCACCGAGAGTACCTTCCCGCCGCCCACCTAACCTTCGTAACCTCCTAGTCCATCCCTATGAAATCTCCAAACCACCTTCCCTACCCTCTGCCTCCTACCCATGCAACTGCCCCCGTTGTAAAACCTGCCCTCTGCACCCTTCCACCACCACTTCCTCCAGTCCAGTAACCCAGAAGGTGTACATGATCAAGGGAAGAGGCACTTGCGATAGCACGCATGTGATTTGCCAACTGACATGCATGCACTGTGAAGTGTTCTATATGGGAATGATCAGCAACAAACTGTCAATTCTCATGAATGGTCACAGGCAGACAATGTATGTTGGTAATGAAGATCACCCTGTGGCTAAACATGCCTTGGTGCACAGCCAGCACATCTTGGCACAGTGTCACACCGTCCGGGTTATCTCAATACTTCTGACTGACACCAACCTTTCAGAACTCCTGAGATGGGAACTTGCCCTTCAGCAAATGCCTAGTAGTGGTACAGCGTACCCTCCGCCATGCACCTTATGGTGAATTGCAGAGTATCTATGTAGATGTAGAGGTGTAGCATATTATCTCTTCTCGTAGCCCACATGGTCTCAACCTCCGCTAAATTCAAATTACCACCCACCATCTTAACATCTTTGCCTCATTTCTCTGGACAGAGCCTCTGACTCGACTTTTATTTCTGTCCAACCTCTTTGCTTTCTACAAATGTCTACTTTGTTGTGTTAGCGTGTGTATGTGTGAGTGTTTGTATGTGCACGCGCTTGTTTGCCTTTCCTTTTATCCCCTTAAGGTAAGCTCTTACACTCCTGGGATTGGAATGACTCCTTTTCCATTTCCTTAAAACCCGTATCATGCCCTTTCTCCCCTCCTTCCTTCATCTTTTCCTGAAGAAGCTACCAGTGGTGGCGAAAGCTTGTATGTGTGTTTGTGTGTTTTTTAATTCGTGTCTGTCGACAGGCCTGTGCTTTGGGTGTCCAAAAGAACAGACACTACGTATATACCACTTCTATAATAAGCCAGTGATGGGTAATAATCCTGTCTTCAGTGCAGAGGCAATCCTAGGCCATTGATCTTGTTGCGCTACGGTCAGGGGTATGAATACCCTTTCAGGCATGGATGTCTGTGTCGTCTTTAGTATAAGGTAGTTCATAAGTAGTTTGTAAGTTTAGGGACAGATGACCTTACAGTTAAGACCCTTAAGCTTAACAAACATTTGATCTTATTGGAATCAGTTTGAAAAAACGAGTTTGAGCAATAGTTGGCAGGGGAAAGTTGAGAAGTTGTATCTGACAGGAGGCAAACTAGAGTAGTCCTTGCAGTTATGGTGTAGGGATCAGTGCAACTGCCTTGCGAGCAGGAGACATGGGTTCGAATCTTGGCTGGGCACACATTCATGGTCAATATCACACATTTTGTAAATAGGGACTTAAATTTATGTTTGGGTGATAGAAGAAGTTTTGAATAATGCTTGACTTGCTGTTGTGTTTTTTATATCCTGCAGTTAGTTCCCAGAAACATTTGAAACTTTACAGGTATTTTAAAATCATTCAGTACTTTTTCCCAGTTGTTGAGTTTGCTCAGCCTTGAATCTTGTTGAAGATTAGTTCTAACCTTATGAATAACAGCCTATATTTTCTTCAATCCCTATACAATACAAGATTCAAAATATCCAGATAGTGTAAAATAAGAGTTTTGTAGCATTAGTATATCTTGTACAAGAAGATAATCAACTTTGCTATGGGGGATGAGGAAGGATTGTTCAGATGAAGCCAACGGACTTTCAGTATTTGCCTGTGACTTTATGCTACTAGTCTAATAAGTTTATAAAGCTTATTTCAACTGTCTTAAACTTAAAAACATGATTTTTTAGTAAAAGTGACTTTCAGGATGTACCCAGGGTCATATTTAAGGTATGCGACACTCCTGTGCAATAATTTATTTTACCCCCCCCCCCCCTCCCTCCCCCTGGACGTCGATGGCAAAATTTTGCTGCCCCCAAAATTTTTCCACCCTGTGCAGCTGCACATGTTGCACCTGCGTAAATATGGCCCTGGGTGCAGCATATGGTTCCTATAGCTAAGCAACTGGTAATGGACCATCGACCACCCTGAGACATGGCAGGAAGCACAGCTTCAATAGGATTATGAAACATATCCATCAATAGGGAAAAGCTCTTGGAATTTTCAGAATACAGGGAAATATGATTCTTCAGTTTCTTCCAGAGTATTCATTGCTTGAACAGCTACAAGGAAATTATTTATAATTTCCCACAGAAGGCAGACCAAATGATAACAACGATAACAATGTCAGTGTCAGTTGTCTCCCCTCAACTTCTCAAAAGTGGAAGCCAACCAGAATATACAATGTTTTTTGAGATTACCCGAAATATTTGGATTATTTATTTATTTATATATTTATTTTTCCCACTCACTAGATGCTGCTGTTATGTCGGTTTGTGTGTCATTGAATATTGGTGTCAGATTAAATTTGATGTGTAGTTTTACCACTGTATAATTTAGCAAATTTCAAAGTAGAACAGCTTGCAAAGGACATGGCTCAAGTATTTGTAAAAAGTTAGGCACAATTTAAAAGGCAAGAGCTGATTTAATTACATTACAAGAAAATTTAAACTTTAAAATCACCCAAAAAAAATTATATACAGGGTGTCCTAGCTATCTTGTCCACCCAAAATATCTCTGGAACAATAACAGCTATTGGAAAACGACTTTCACCGGTGTCAATGTACGGCTGGGGCCCATGAATGTACATATTTGGAAACATTCTAAAACGAAAGCAAATGTGTTTTTTAACACAAATTTATGTTCTTTTTAAATGGACACCCTACATTTTTTTCAGCAATCCATAGCATGACAAATCACATAAACAATGGTGTTGATTGCATCACAATATTCCAATTAGATCCCAAGATATTGCGACGTGAAGTTGACGCTTGAAAAACCCGAAATGCGCTGCTAGCGCACGTCCTGAGGCTCAGGCGTAAACCCCATGCTGTCCGTAATCGCGATGTGATGGCAGCAGACCGTATTATTCGTTTCGGACCTCTTGATAATGACAAGTATTATGCAAACTTATTATAATATTTGGGCAAAGAAATCGAGCAAAAATGGCCACATTTGGCCAAGAAGAAAGTGTTGTTTCTTCAGGACAATGCACTAGCTCACAAGTCCGTAACTACAATGGCCAAAATTCATGAATTAAAGTTTGAATTGCTACCTCATGCACCCTATTCACCAAATTTATCCTCTCTCAGTGGTCGAAGATTTTCAAAAACTGAAGATGATTTCAGCACTTAATGGCTGTTTTGAGGAATTAGACAGTTGTTATAAAAAGGATCTCAAACTTACTGAACACCATTGGGTAATGTGTGTAGAGTTGAAAGGACCTTATGTTGAAAAATAAATACATTTTTCCCAAAAATTTTATGTTTTCATTGTTGGGTTGGGTACTTCTGGGACCACCCTCGTATATGCTGAAGCAACATAGTTTTTACTGTCTCCTACTTACTGTTGTCACATGCTGCCAGAAAGAGGTCAGCAATTACTTCCATGCTGTCATTGATATGGCTAAGTAGTCACAAATCTTCATCAACGATTCTTTGAGCAGACATCAGACCCTCACATACAGTTGGTATTAAATGGGGGTAGTTTAAAATGAGGCTTGGTGATAGTAGAATTGCTCATGGGCTATGATACCAGTATTGGCCAGAGTCTGGTGTTAACTGTCATAGTTGTTACAAGTGTCATGGCTAGTACAGACCATATGTTCTGTATCACACTGTAGGGGCTGTCACGGATGTGTGCTGATTTATGGCTCACAAAGTGATGCAGTAGAGGCTGCAAGAGTATACTTTTGTATAGCATATTTGTACTGTATACAGAATGCATCTGAGAGATGTAAGAGGCAAGGTGCTTGACAGTAGTCAGATAGGAATTGGTGCACAGTATAGGAGATGTTCAAATGTTTGTATAGTCTATGGGACTTAACTATGGGGTCATCAGTCCTTAAACTTACAAACTACTTACGAACTAGGACGGCACAAATATCCATGCCCGAGGGGGGATTCGAACCCCCAGACCGTGACTGGAGCACCTTAGTCCCCTCGGCCACTGCGGCCGGCTATAGGAGATGCGGCAGGTGTTGTGGCACCTCTGATTATTGCACCAGGATCATCTTTAAATGAAACAGGTGATGCAGAAATTGGTACAAAATGAGACCTGACATTGTAGGTGGCTGAGTCATTGAAAAATTTGCCTTTAACTAGGATGGTTAGACAAGCTGGCAACTGGATTTTTTGGCTAGCAGTGTTACAGAGACACAGCATTTGTATTCACAGAATTGGTTCAGTGTCTGCATGAAGACACCAGGGGTACACATATAACAGTAGCGGGATAAACATGGTACTGTATTTCCTGTCAGAACATCTGCATTGAATAACATTCAGTCCCCCAGAACCCCTCCAAAAAAAGAGAGAGAGAGAGAAGAAGAAGAAAAGAGGGGGGAGAGAGAGAGAGAGAAGAAAAAGAAAAAAGAAATAGTATAACAGCAATCTGGTAAAGGTAAAGATTGGAAACTTGGGGTGTTTTACCATAAGCTTTCATTGGACGGGAGTGAATTAGTTTCTTCAACGGGAGTGGTAGATGGTAGTCTGTCTGGAAACTGACTTAAATTTTGCTCGTCAAGCAGATCTATCCCCCCCCCCCCCCCCAAAGCCAAGTCCTAGTTACGCTACTGGTCACACAGTATGTTGGTACCCCATCGTGGACAGTATGAAAAATATCTTTGTTTCGATCTTGGAGGCAATGAGGTGAAACAGTTGACAATGGAAGGATTGTTGAGTATGCGACCAGTGTGGTATATGTAAACAAAATCATGAGACAATGTGGTAGATGGGATCACCATATAAAAATTGCAGCTCATGTGGATGCATGAGCCAATAACATACACCAGTTCAGTTCACAACTGCATTTATTAGGGTGTATAACCCAGTATGCCATACAACTGGCTGTACAGATTCAAATGACTTTTACAAGGTGATTCATAAAGATATTCCAATATTTTAATATGTTATTTTACAAGTAAAACTAAAGAAAAAAGTTCATATAAACATAGGTCCACATATGTTTAGTTATGGGGTTATAGCTAATAAAAGATTTTGCCAAACTTGAACAACCTTGCTAATATGAATCATTGTTGTTATTGATCTGGTGAATCTAATAAAACATGCCCCAGATATGTATCTGCAGTAGTTTTCCAGAAATTCCAGATAAACAAAGAAATAATTTGGGAAAATTTTGTAATTTATTAACTACTTGGTCAATTTTTTGAGGTGCATTAAGTTCTAAGGCCTCCGATTTTTTCTTCTAATTAACTACTCACCCAAAACCGATGAAACTGGTGTTACTTCTCAGCATAATCACCCTACAGACGTACACATTTTTCATAACTCTGATGCCATGATTCCATGGCAGTGCCGAAGGCTTCTGTAGGAGTCTGTTTTGACCACTGAAAAATCGCTGAGGCAATAGCAGCACAGCTGGTGAATGTGCGGCCACGGAGAGTGTCTTTCATTGATGGAAAAAGCCAAAAGTCACTAGGAGCCTGGTCAGGTGAGTAGGGAGCATGAGGAATCACTTCAAAGTTGTTATCATGAAGAAACTGTTGCATAACGTTCGCTCAATGTGCGGGTGCATTGTCTTGGTGAAACAGCACCCGCGCAGCCCTTCTCGGATGTTTTTGTTGCAGTGCAGGAAGGAAATTGTTCTTCAAAACATTTTCGTAGGATGCACCTGTTACCGTAGTGCCCTTTGGAATGCGATGGGTAAGGATTACGCCCTCACTGTCCCAGAACATGGACACCATTTTTTCAGCACTGGCGGTTACCCGAAATTTTTTGTTGGCGGTGAATCTGTGTGCTTCCATTGAGCTGACTGGCGCTTTGTTTCTGGATTGAAAAATGGCATCCATGTCTCATCCATTGTCACAATCGATGAAAATAAAGTCCCATTCATGCTGTCGTTGCGCGTCAACATTGCTTGTCAACATGCCACACGGGTAGCCTTGTCATCCGTCAGCATTCGTGGCACCCACCTGGATGACACTTTTCACATTTTCAGGTCGTCATGCAGGACTGTGTGCACAGAAACCACAGAAATGCCAACTCTGGAGGCGATCTGTTCAACAGTTATTCAGCAATCCCTTAAAACGATTCTCTCCACTTTCTTGATCATGTCATCAGACCGGCTTGTGCGAGCCTGAGGTTGTTTCGGTTTGTTGTCACACGATGTTCTGCCTTCATTAAACTGTCACACCCACGAACACACTTTCGACACATCCATAACTCCAGCACCACATGTTTCCTTCAACTGTTGATAAATTTCAATTGGTGTCACATCACTCAAATTCAGTAATGAATGATTGCACGCTGTTCAAGTAAGGAAAACGTCGCTATTTTAAGTATCTAAAACAGTTCACATTCATGCCACTGGCAGTAAAATTCCATCTGCCATATGGTGCTGCCATCTCTGGGACATATTGACAATAAACGTGGCCTCATTTTAAAACAATCCGCGTGTTTTTATCTCTTTCCAGTCCAGAGAAAAAAAAATCGGAGGCCTTAGAACTTGAATGCACCTCGTAAATTACAGACAATTGCACAAAGTTTTCAACAGAATTCTTAGAGAATTTCTTTTTGAAAATGATGATAAGAAAGTTAACTAAAACTGTATGTTTCACTTTATACACTATTGTTGTTATGTTTTCTCACTGAACAAAACAGAAAACCATTCACCAAAGTTTTCCAACATTCTTTACTTGTATAATCTCTGAAATTTATGGGAAACTACTGCAGATACACATCTGGGGCATGTTTTATTAGATTCACCAGGTCAATAACAACAATCATGCTTTAATTTAATATCATTCAGTTTTGCGATGGCTTCATATTAGCAAGATTTCCAAAGTTAAAACAAAATCTTTTGTTAGCCATAACTCCTTTTCTGGACTTATGTGTATATGAAATTTTTTCTTTAGTTTTACTTGTAGAATAACACATTAAAATATTTGCTTAACTTCATGAATCACCCTGTATATCATGTAGTTCAGCTGCAGGGGCAGTTATGTCAATGTTTTTAGCTACTAGAGAAGGCAGATGATGCTGTACATGTGGCCACCAATCTTATAAAACCTGGGACGTCTGATTCTTAACTTTTTTAATTCAATGAACATATGCATAAATTCTTTGGGACAAGGGAAAAAATAGAAACCCTTTACTTGAATATGTTGCTTATCCTTTTAGATATTTTACTTATAAAAGGTTAACATTTGCTTCTTGGTCACCTATGATATTCATTGACTTAAAGTTGATTGCATGTGACTTTACAGAAGAAATTAGAAATCAAGGACTGTGATAATATGGGTTAGTTTTTAAATCCCATGTTATCAAATTCAATTTATTTATTTGAGTCATTTGCTGCAGAAACCAAATGAGTCTTTAATTTTTAGTAATGATTGTTTTGGAAATAATGGATTTGTTTAGTGTCAGCATAAGTGTATAAGAACCATATTAGGACTGAGGCTTAATCTCAAAGATGGGCCCATAAAAAGCTACAATTATTACAGAAATTATGTAAGTCATGTCATGTTGGAGTTGCAATTGAGAGAAGGCACGTTTTTTTGCTCTGCACAATGGATATCCCAGGTGGAATGGACAGTAGCCAACGATGGGCTCTACATGTATACCTTTAAGAGCTGAGAGTTCTTTTTGAGTAGAAGAGATTCTTTCGACAATCATTAAGATGAACCAGTGCTCATTGCTGGTAAGGTATAAACTTTAGAGTCAATGTCTGCTGGATTTTTCTTCTTTGATTTGGTCCATACCACAACATCTCAAAATATGGAAAACAAAGACCTTGCCTTTTGAACTTTAAATTATTGTTGCTGTAATATTTCTGAAAATTTACAATTCTTCCTGGGACACCTGTTTGGTAGAGAATATTTAATAATCAGTATTCACCTACATGAAAAAAGCATTAAATTATAAAATATTGCCCATTTAGTTTATTTGTGACACAGCTGTTATCTCGTTATTTATTGTGGTGTTGATTGTTCATTATTAAAATTAAATTACTTTATCAAAAAGTTAGTATTGGTATTAATAAGTGAGTATTTCTTATTTGTAGAAAGAATAACTATACAAGTGAAACAAATGAATTGACACACACCTTATTCATACTAAGAATACTACAGTGAAAGCAACTGTTCTCTGATGTCAGCAGGGCTGTGAATAGTATTTGGCTCACTGGTCACACGGCGGAGGGAAGGATGCATAGCAGGTACACTCAATGCATTATCTGTTGCCAAACAAAAAATAATATATGTAACACACATTAGTGTTGGAAGAGCAAGCAGTACAGTACATACACAGCAACATAAAATTAAAAACAAAATTTTAACTTGATGCAATATTAAGTGTTATGTTAGCTGAAATTGCATTTTTAAGTTATCTGAAAGCAAATTTCACTTCATAACTATGAAAGCAACTTTAAATGGCACAACAACATTACAAAAAAAAAAAAAAAAAAAAAAAAAAAAAAAAAAAAAAAAAAAAAAAAAAAAAAAAAAAAAAGGAAGTTTGCTACTGTCTGTAAAGATAACACACTAAGCCAAGGACAGACATGAAGAAAAGACAATTGTACAACTCAATTATGGCCACAGTTTTATTCAGAAAACACACACCCTTTATACAATTATACAAACACAATTCATGTGCACATGATCACCATATTTAGCCTCTGCAGCTAGAGAGCAGTATGTTGTATCAAACAGAAGCAGCAGCTGTAACTGTTTTATAACCCACTAGCTAAAATCACAATATTGCCTGGATTTATTTATGCCATATTCTTATCAGTCCATCTCCCCTCCTCCTCCATCTCTACCTATCTATGAAAACTCATTTGATTTCATTTGTCTTCTTTAGTGGTGATGAGTGAATCAGTTTGAAAGTTTATTATAAGGTACCTTTTGCAATGCACCACATCTTCACTTGCGGATTATAAAAACTTTCTCTGTGAAAACATACACAAAAAGTCAAACTCTCTAATAAATAGTAAAACGGTGTCAAAGTTTGTTGTTAAGGTACCCTCTTGCTTTAATGGTCAAGAGTGCAAAATTTCATCGAGATTGGATTAAAGTTGTCTACAAAGTAATTCATGAAGATTTGCAAATATTTTAATATGCTATTCTACAAGTAAGACTAAAGAAAAAAGTTCATGTAAACATAGGGTTCCAAATGTTTAGTTATGGAGTTACAGATCTAACAAAAGATTTAGTCTGAAATTTAGCAACCTCACTAATATGAAGCCATCACAGAACTGTTCAGGATTAAAGAAAGGCATGATTTCCATTTATTTTGTAGTTATTAATCTGGTGAATCTAATAAAACATTTTTGAACATTTATTGTGAAATTTTAATTACACTGTGAAACTTCCTTAACTTGACCACCCCCATGAATGTCAGACATTGTCGAGGTGGTGTGCCTTGGGAGCCTCAACATTACAGATAGCAGTACCATAGATGCAACTACAGCAGAGAGATATCTGTGGAAAGGCCAGATAAATATGTGGTTTCTGAAGAGGGGCAATGGCATTTTCAGTAGTTGCAGGAGCAACATTCTGGATGATTGACGAAGATGGTCTTGTAACATCTGCTAATGTGGCTTTGCCATGCAGTTACTGCGAATGGCTGAAAGTAAGGTGAAACTACAGCCATTACATTTTTCGTGGACATGCAGCTCTACTCCATAAATATATGATGATGGCATCCTCTCAGGTAAAATATTCTAGAGCAACAATAGCCCCCCATTCGGAGCTCCGGGCGGGGACTACTCAGGAGGATGTCGTCATCAGGAAAGACTTCACTGGCATTCTATGGATGGGACTGTGGAATGTTAGATCCCTTAATCCTGTAGTAAGGTTAGAAAAATTAAAAAGTTAAATCGATAGGTTGAAGTTAGATACAGAAGGGATTAGTGAAGTTTGGTGGAAAAAGGAACAGGATTTCTGCTCAGGTGAATACAGGATTATAATTTGCAGAATCAGTTGGGGGTATTACAGGAGTAGGTCCAATAATGAATAAGAAAATAGAATGCACGTAAACCACTATGAGCAGTGCAGTGTTCGCATTATCATAGTCTAGATAGCTACAAAGCCAACACAGACCACAGTTATACAACTAGCTTTGCTGTGGACAAGGAGATTGAATAAATTAATAAGGAAATAAAAAAAATTGTTCAGACAGTTAATGGAGAGGACAACTTAATTGTGGTGGGGGGACTGGAATTCGATAGTAGGAAAAGGAAGGGAAGGAAAAATAGTGGATGAATATGGACTGAGAAATAGAAATGAAAGAGGAATCTGCCTGGGAAGAATTTTGTATGGAATATAATTTAATGATAACAAACACTTGGTTCAAGAAGCATGAAAGAAGATTACACATTTGGGAGAGACCAGGAGACACTGGAAGGCACCAGTTAGATTTTATAATAGTAAGACATAGATTTTGGAACCAGGTGTTTAACTGTAAGACATATCCAGGTACAGATATAGACTCTGACCATATCTTATTAATTATGAACTGTTGGCTAAAATTGAAGAAACTGCAGAAAGGTAGGAATAAGGAATATAAGGAGATGGAACCTCGATAAATTGGAAAAATCTGGAGTTCTTGAGAATTTCAGAGGGAGAGTTAGGCAATAATTGATAGGAATAAGATAAATATAAAACAGTAGGAGAGGAATGGGTTGCTGTAAGAGATGAAATAGTTAAGGCAGCAGAGGACCAAATATGTAGAAAGGCAAGACCTACAAAAATCCTTGGAGATTAAGGAAAGACAAACCTACATTTCTAGCTTTTGACAATGTTGATTAGAATATACTCTGTTAAATTCTGAAGTCAGTAGGGGTAAATATAGGGAAAGGAGGGTTATTCACAACTTGCACATAAATCAAACAGATATTATTAGCACTGGAGCACATGAAAGGGTAGCACGGGTTGGGAAGGGAGTAAGACAGCATAGTAGCCTCTCTCAAATGTTATTCAATTTGTATGTTGAGCAAGCTGTGAAGGAAAGCAAGTGTGGCAGATTGGCTGTGAGTACTGGGGTGCCGTGCTGCAGTGCACACAACCGACCACTGTTGTGGGTTAGAGTCCCCCTTCGGGCATGGGTATTTGTGTTGTCCTTAGGTTAGTTTACCTTAGTTTAAGTAGTTTGCAATGACCGTGTAGTTGAGTCCAATAGATTTACAAACATTAGAACATTTGAAGGAAAGCAAGCAGAAATTTGGAGAAGGAATTAAGAGTTCAGGGTGAAGGAATAAAAACATTGTTAATGACATTGTAATTCTGTAGAGATAGCAAAGGACCTAGAAGAGCAATTGAACAAAATGGATAATGTGTTGAAAGGAGCTTAGAAGATGAACATTAACAAGAAGAAAGCAAGGGTAATGGAATGCAGTCTTAGAAAATCAGCTGATGCTGAAGGAATTAGATTAAGTAATGAAACAATCAACCTAGTAGATGAGCTTTGTTATTTGGGCAGTAAAATAACATATGATGGTTGCAGTACAGAGGATAGTGTTTTTGAATAAGAGAAATTTGCTAACATCAAATATTAATTTAAGTGTAAGGAAATCTTTTCTGAACCATTTGTGTGGAGTGTTGCCTTGTACAGGAGTGAAACTTGGACAATAAATAGTTTACGACAGGAAGAGGATAGATGCTACAGAAGAATGTTGAAGATTAGGTTACTAATGAAGAAGTACTGAACATAATTGGGGAGAAAAGGAATTTTTGGCATATCTTGACTAAAAGAAGGGTCCATTGGTAGGACATGTTGTTAGACATGAAGGAATCATAAATTTAGCACTGTAGGGAAGTGTGTGGGGGGGGAAACTGCAGAGGGAGATCAAGAGATAAATATAGTAAGCAGATTCAGATGGATGTGAGTTGCCTTATTTATGATTATATGAATAGGCTTGCTGGACTGAAAATCACAACAACATGGTATTAATAAAAGCAGATTATCTGACAAATTCATAGTTTTAGTTAACTTTCTTACTGTCATTTTCCAAAATTAAATTCTCTACATTTTCTGTTGAAAACTTCGTGCAATTCTTTGCAAAGAGAGGGAAAAAAAGGAAAAACCTGAGCCTAGTAGTTAATAAATTACAAATTTTCTTGAATTACTTTTTCCTTCTTTGGACTTTCTGGAAAACTACTGTAGATACATATCTGGGACATATTTTATTAGATTCACCATATCAATACCAACAAAAGAAATGGAACTGATGCTTTACTTTAACGTCATACAGTTTTGCGATGGCTACATATTAGCAAAATTGCTAAATATTAGCCATACCTCCATAACTAAACATTTTCAAACTTTTGTTTGTATGAACTTTTTTCATTAGTTTTACTTGTAAAATAACAAATAAAAAAATATTTGCATAACTTCATGTATCACCCTGTATTTTGTTGAAGACCATAAGTAAAGTATCTTCAACCATGCACCATATGTAGACAGTGACCTTCCTCTTGTTTTGAAGGTCAAATGTGCAAAATTTCATGAAGAATGAACAAAACTGTAAATTTGTTTTCAATACAAACACTTGACACATTACTCTGCATATAGAGTTCCAGATCTATTCACTTGGATAATGCATTATTGCACTAATCAAAATTTCAATTAACAGAAAAGAACCAATCTTGTAATTTAGTTAGCAGCCACTAATATATGAAGGGCACACAGGAATAATGATCTAACAAGACCAGTTTGGAAGATTATGAGTAAATTAAATTTCAATCTTTGACTTCTCATATCAGGTTTCAGTTATAACTAATTTGTTGATTCTTTACCCTGAAATTGTTGTCTACGTGATTTGTTATATCATGGCATGACAATCAATTAAAATAGTGCAGCACAATAATGGATATATGTAGCAATATTATAGGCCTAATACACAAAGTTTCCAATGTAAATGTCATATAAGTTCATTCATAAATGAATTTAAAAAAAAACTTGTAAGGTACTCCTTCTGTGGATATTATTGCATCTGTATAACTTTTACACTTGATGCAAGGATATATTCAGTAAATTAATCTTTCATCCTAACATAATAGTAGGTCTCCTTCTATAATACAGCAAGAGAATGAAACAAATGAATACAGAAAAACACAGAATTTGCATGGTAAAATTATTGTCAAACTCCTTACAACATTTGAAATGATTTTAATAGTATAGAAACTATTGATAGGGCTGTGTTTTAGTGAGATAGTTTCTTTCTAAATTATTCACCTTTTATATGACACACAAGTAATGCAAAACAATAACATTAATTAATACTGGTATATAAATAGGGAAGAAATCTAAGTCCAGGGTTACAATGTCTATAATATTATGAAATGCTTCCACAGTATATATTGTTGAGTTCTTGAACTTGAGAAGCATCAGCTATTCTGTAGGTTTCATATGCACCAAGTATGACAACCAGCGGTGAGCCACTTTATCATTCTGTGTCATGAGGAACTGTAGGATAGTTTTTGAGCAAAAGGACATTTCTTCTTGTAATTTTTAATCAGCAATTGTGCCCACTTGTAATGAAGCATGTTGGGATTTATTCCCATCTGCTTGCATCACTTGCAAGGGTTGGAAAGTGGATTGAATCTTATTTACAAAATAGGAAACAGAAGGTGTTACTTAACGATGCTGATGGCTGTCCTATTTCATCTGACTTGGGCTTATTAAAGTGTGAAGTGCCACAGTGGTCCATTTTGGGACCTCTGTTGTTCCTTATGTTCGTCAATGATCTCCCACTGTGCACAAACACCGACAACAAATTTACTCTTTTTGCAGTTGACACAACTATTCTGCTTGAAGGACACACAACCAGCAAAATAAAAAACAAATGTAAATCTGTACTTGTTGATGTTCTACACTGGTTTAAGTCCAATGGACTGACCCTTAATGTTGAAAAAACCCAATATATCCAATTTCATACAGCTCAGCAAGAGAATAAGGTATTCCACTTAAGCTGCGGTAACCAAAATAGGCCCCTATCACAATGTGATTTTACTAAGTTCTTGGGCATTCTAATAGATGATACATTGAACTGGTCTGAGCATATATTGTATCTCCATAAAAGACTCAGTGCAGCAACTTACGCTCTCCGTGTAATCATCCCTATTAGTGACATAAATACTACCAAAGCTGCATATTTTGGATATTTTCATTCCATCATGTCCTATGGCATAATTTTTTGGGGTAATCAACCATTAGTCAAACAATATTTACCACACAAAAGAGAGCAAGCAGAATAATGACTGGTGTTAACCCTAGAGCTTCTTGTAGAAACCTGTTCCGCAATTTAAAAATACTAACCACCACCTCTCAATACATATTCTCTATAATGATTTTTGTTTCAAATAACCTTTTTCTTTTTCAACCTAATAGTGACTATCATGATCATAATACTAGGTCTAAAAATGACCTACATAGGGATCTTAACTGCTTAAGTCTTGTACAAAAAGGTGTCCATTATTCTGCCACAAAGATTTTCAATGCTCTCCCAGCTGAAATCAAAGTACATATTAAGATCCTGCCTACATTTAAGCACAAACTGAAAAAATATCTTGTGGAAAAGTCATTTTACTCTCTTGATGAGTATATGCAGACAAAATAATGATTGTTCCTGTAATTTTTGTGGGCGGGAATTTGAGTTAGCGGAGATTGAGACCAGGTGGGCCACGGGAGGAGAGAATAAGCTGAAGGGCATCAGAACTCGGGAGATGGGAGATGGGAGGTGTATTGTTAGAGTTCAGATAGTATACTAATTGTTATTTCTGTTAAGACTAAGTAAATTCTTGCCTCATAATATTAAAGTAGGTATTATTATATTTCACAATTAATGTTAGGAAAGGTTTACCCTCATTAGTTTATGTATAATTACCGTCTATTACAAAATTATTGTTGACAAAACAATTTCATTAAATATATAATTGAAACACAATTATCATAACTGAGATGTATATATCAATTTATTCAGTATTATTTACACTCTTTTTTACTATAGCCAGTTCCATGTAATTGTTATCTTTTCTATTATAATTAATTTGATGTACATAATTAACAATATGTAATTTTCAGTATCATTGTTTAGAAGATATAAATAAGAGGCTTTCTCACCACCTAATGGAATATTGTTTCATCCTTGATCTGAGGCACAATCCACGTCATTCTGATTTCTGATTATGAACATTTATCGTAAAAGTTCTCCAGTGTTAGTCATGTGGAAAGTGTTTCTATCAGTATCATGAATGGACTATTAATATTTGTGCCACATTAAGATGTACACTTCAGACTTGTGTATTCCACAAATGAACTGTGTAAATATGTATTAGTGATGTTTGGAATGTATGTACTGGGCTGTTAATGAGACTTGTACACTGGTCATAAATGGGGACAATTGGACACTTAATGAATCATTAATGTGTCAGTGAACTGCAATTCTACATGTTGCCTACATCATTTGTAGCGGGTTACTTTTGCCCCATGAAATTTCAGCCAGCCGCTACTGAGAGCACCAATCTACGAGAACATCAATATTTGACAACCTACATCCCGGTATATTGATTCGATTTGATTTTTCCAGGGAATCCAAAACAGTCTTGGTCCAACCCGCCACTGCCCACACTGAAACTAAGTTTATTGTGTGGTATCGCTCCCTGTATATCTAGTAAAGCCAACCAATGCCCTTGAACAGTGCAAGGAGTCCCTTTACCAGTTCTTTATTAGACACAATTTCTTCGGGTCTGGTTGTCCCAAATGTTCTGTGCCTTTTACTCTCCAATGCAATGCATTTGAAGATTAGATGTGATGCAGTTTCATCACCGTCATCACAGATCCTACATTTAGGGTCTTCTTCTGTTATTCCCATTGTATGTAGGTGTTTTTTGAAATTCCCATGGCCTGTCAGCAATCCAACCATGAGTCTAATCTCTCTCCTGTTCAGGCCTAGTATTGCAGAGCTTCTTTTAAAACATGGCTTTGACATCAATACGTTTCCATGTTTTTGTTGATGGACTTTGGTCTAATATTCTACGTGCTGTCTTCTGGGCCAGTTACGTAGCTCCAATTTGATCATTGCCTTGGTGATTGTCAGGACAGGTTCCGGTCCAATAAATGGAGACTCTGCCCCCATCCTGGCTAATCTGTCGGCATGTTCGTTGCCACTGATCCCCGAGTGGCCAGGGACCCCCGGTATGTTACACACGGAAGGAAATGTTTTCTCACAGTCGACTATAACAAAGGGTTTTTGAAGTTTTCTTTGAGCTTCACTTACCTCACACCAGTCATTTGGCATTTCACGCACTGCCTTCGTATTTACTAGGCCCATATTTTTGTCATATTCAAGACAGGAATGACCCGTCACTGGAAAGGTTATATAGATGCTGTCAAACCTTTCTTTACCATTATAATCGAATGGTTAGAGTAGGCAACAACTGTAGTATCTGATTCCCTCTTCTATTCTATAACCCAGTACCACTTCTTTATTCATTCATCTGACACCATTTATCTCTTTTACTGTCCATGTTCTTACAACAATATATTTATAGTATGACCTAACGTATAGCATGTATATAGTTTGAAACTTCCTGGCAGATTAAAATTGTGTGCCGGAACCGGGACTCTTAACCTGTCAGTACCTCGCCTCCTATGCAAGGATATATTCAGTACGTTAATCTTTCATCCTGACATAATAGTAGGTCTCCTTCTATAATACAGCAAGAGAATGAAACAGAAAAACCATGTTAATTAGTAAGAAATGAAATTTGTCATGCTGGAATATTCTAGAAATGTATTTCTTAGGCATTGTTGTAATTTATATAATTATCTCTAAATAAGCATATATTTTGATTAATTCAATTAATTTTCAGTTTTTAAAGGTATTAAAACATTTATTTCTGTTTGGCTGGAACTGTCTATTTTAACCAATCTGTGATAATTTTATTTAGTGGAAGCTTAGTCCAAAACACTGTAATGAATTATTTTATTTATATATCACAAGATATATTTCGGCGTTAAGTGTCATCACCAGGTGTTTGGTATTTAGAGCCCTTAAGTGCTTCAACTGACTATTTATTACATGGTGTTTTATATTTCATTTATGAATTGTAACTAGTTACCGCATCTGTCAATGCCTCAGAATACTAGTATTCTGTATATAGTATTCTGAGGCATTGGCAGATGCAATAAGTGGCTAAAATTTGTAAATGAAATATAAAACACCACCTAATATATAGTCAGTTAAAGCACTTAAGGCCTCTAAACACCAAACACTTGACGATGGCACTTAACGCTGAAAGATGTATCTTGTGATACATCATTAAAAATCAATGAGTCCATATTTCAATAATTCTGATACACGTAATTAAATTTCTGATGAGATAGTAACATTTGTATTGTGGAAACTTATTAAATTACTCAATGATTATATTGTATGAAATTTATTTGAACTCTTCATGAAGTTCTATTTGTATCAAATTAATGACTATGTTTCAATAATGAGATATTGTGAAAAGATATAAATGGAGGCACATCCCACCAACTGAGTCAGTATAAGTCTTGTTTAGTCTGCATTTTTTTTCCACTCACCTGGGACTTATTTACTGGGTGAGAAATTAACAATAAATGCAATTTAAGTAAAAGAACAGTAACACCAAATTGGAAGTCTATCCAGACCTGGTGATTTATTTGTTTCCAACTCTTCCAAATGCTTCTCTGTGTCAAGGATACCTATTACTATTTCCCCTAACTGGGAGTCTGCATGACAGTAAATCTCTCCATGGGTATGTCTCAGATGATTTGTATTGTTTTTTTCAAGGCTGAAGTCACCAATATTGACGTGCCAAGCAACAGGTCTATTTACTTCTTAATTGAAAGAATAATGCAGAAACATTTGACATTACAACAGGCTATAGATTTGGCGATGACTTTTTTTTCCGATAGTGGAATCTGACAAAGTTCACAAAGCATGAAAGCAAACTAATGGCTGAGCTCTGGATGTGCTCTTTGCAGAGGAGTAGAGTGTGCTTGCTTGATTGAAGGTATTGGTTTAATATGGCATTTAAGCCCCAATAATAACCAAATGTACTTAATATATACATTTTATTGTGCACACATAACAACTAGAATATAACTGAACATAGGGTGATGGTGAGCTTGATGGTGTTCGCCAGTAGTGATGTGAGTGAGGAGTTTCCAGTGTGTCGATGACAAAGTCAGCAAGATGACAAAAGTGGCGGACAGTTCAGGCTGTGTGCATTGAAGGGGGCAGAGGGGGGGGGGGGGAATGAGCCCAATGGAGTGATGATGAGCATCTTGGCAAAGGCAGAAGGAAGGCACGAACAGCATGTGAGATGACAGTGGCAGGGAGCGGGATGTGTTTCAGCAGCTGCCACTTCTTGGCGGAAAGGGGGGGAGTGGGGAAAGAAGCAGAAGAAGTTGGACAGAGAATAAAATTTGAGAGATCACAAAGTATTATGAAAATGTATGTGGTAAGAGGAGGGGGCGCAGACAAAATGATTTCTAGGGCAGAGGAAGGGGTAAGAGGAGAGAGGGAGAAACAGTGAAAAGGCAGTGGAGGAGAAGGGGGAGTGGAGTGGGGGGTGGAGTGGCAGTAGGAGGGGAGGAGGGAGAGACTGTTGGTCAGCAGGAGGGGGTGAGGTGGCAGAGTGTAACAAAGGAAGAGGAGAAAAGGTGTTGATGTAAGTGGGTTTGACCCTATTAATTGATAAGGTACAGGTGCATTGTTCACAGAAATGATGAAGGTATTGTCACCTCTCTTCAGGACCTGAGCCAAAATACAGGGGCTGAAGAGGGGTACAGCCAGTGTCATCACGAAGAAAGATGTGTGTGCAAGTTGCCAGTGAAGAGGGAACAGAGGGAACATGAGGAGAGGGAAGGGAGTGACTGGATGGGAGAGGGAGAAAAAATTTTGAGCATTAAAGACAGACATGGTCGACAAAGGATGGGAGATTGGAGGGTGGAGGAGGAGGTGAGGGGTGGACATGTTTGCTGAGAGGGGACGGGGTTTGTCCGTAGACAAACTTTGCGATGGTGTCCTTCAGGTCCGGTTTGTTGTGGTGCGTAGACCAAGGAGAGCTTCTAACCAAAGAATGCCATGGAACCTGAGGACTGCTCTGAGAGTGCAGTGCCAACAATTGACTAAGCCATTTCCTTGAGGGTGATAGGCTGTCGTATGGCTATGTTTGATTCCAAACAGGTTGCACAGGTTTTGAAATAGAGCAGATTCAAACAGTCAGCCCTGGTCGGTGCTGATGACAGCACAACAACCAGAAAGGGAGACCCAAGAGGTCACGAATGCACGTATGACAGTTTCTGCAGTGATGTTCGGAAGGGGCATGGCTTCAATCCAGTGAGTGGTGTGATCAATAGAAGTGAGTAGATAACGAAATCCATTGATGGGAGGGGGGGGGGAGGGGGACTAGATCAATATGAACATGCTGGAAGCAGCCAGCAGGGATAGGAAAAGAGCCCAGTGGAGAGGAGGTGTGTTTATGAATGTTGCTTTTTTGGCAGGGAACACAGGCACGAGTCCAGGCTAGGCAATCGTGCCTCATGTCTTGCTAGACAAACCGGTCCATGACCAACTTGGTGGAGGTCTTTACCCCAGGATGAGCAAGATTGTGCAGTTCATTAAAGATCTCACACCTGAGGCAGCAAGGAATATAGGGGTGGAGAGTGCCTGTATATTCATCTCTCCAAACCTTGCGTGATACACCAGGGAAGACTCGTTAATGAGCTACATGATGTAATTATCAGCCACTTGAAGATTGGTGAGCTGAGAGAAGTCTAAGAGAGACGAAATTGCATCAATGCATGAGAGAAAATTGGCAACGTCATTGTCTGTGCCCTTGTTGTAGCGGACATAGTAGAACCGACAGGTAGGAGGATCTGACAGAGGGTTAGTGACAGCAGCCACAATAGACTTGTGGTAGTGAGAACATAAAAAGAATGGCTGTCTATGTTAGAGCAGAAATGTTTGATGGCAAAGAGTTCTCAATCAAAGGCATAATATTTCTTTTGAGCATTGTTGAGATTTTTAGAGAATAATTGCAGAGGAGATGTGACACTGTCAACGGATTGACTGAGAATTGCACCGAATGAGATATCATTCGCATCAATGGTAATAAAGAGTTGAGCATCAGAATGTGGGTGAGCGATAGTGACAACTCGAGCAAGTAGGTCTTTGAGAGCCGAGAATGCAGAAGACATAGCATCTGTCCAGGGAACAGGTCAATCGCCAGAGGTGTGTTTGCCAGCCAAGGCGTCTGTGAGTTGGCCTTGAAGCTCTGTAGTGCCAGGTAAGTGTTTGTTGAAACACTGTGAGAAGCAGTGGGAAAGCTTTGTTTACATGTGCGGTTGTTGTTTGTTTTAATTAGGTGGGCAGGTGCCAAGAGAAGGGGCACGGCTCGGTGCGAGTCATGCGGAGTCTCTGAGGAGGAGCTCGGCAGTGCTAGTGGCCAACAGAGTGAGCCGAGGCGCTGGGGAAGTTACAGTTCCAGCCACAGGTTTAAGTAGGGGAGCCACAGGCGCTCTGGAATAAGATTGCATCGTATAAAAGTTCATCGGGTGGCCACTGGCTGGCAGATGCATGCATGTCGTGGTAGAGGACTGCTCAATAAGTGGAGCAGAGACAAGTGATGATAGCAAGCATGGGCATGAGTGCACTTGCACGTGTGCAAGAGAGAGAGAGAGGCAACCACAAGAGTGGGACACTTTGCAGGCCGAGTGACCTGGCAAGTCACTGGCATGGAAACCGAATTCTGCATACAAGCAGCATGGAGAGGGAGAACTGTCACAAACTCTGTTTACACTGTGTGTGGATGCAACAGCACTGGGAACACTTGGTGATGTGACACTCATATTAAACTTTCAGTGATCGTCCTCCTGAAGCAACTGCAGAGATGACGGTGCAGAGCAGACATCAGCTGCCAATTCCGCGTCTGCAAGGTGGCGGGTGAAGTCCTCAGTTTTGCGACGTGGGTGGCGCACACATTCACGTTCGCTTGACCACTTCAAAGAGAGTGATTCAGATTGTTTAATTGTGTCCAAGCACTTGTAAACAATGTTCTCTTTTTCACAGCACAGTCTGATCACCCACTCATGTTCATGACACAACTCTGAAAACAGAGTGTCAAACTTTTTGATTGTCTGAAAACCCTTGTGAACGCTCAGTGTGTTAGCAGAAAAAGAGTCAGAGCTCAACACAGCACAAGAAAAAGGAGTGTTTGTGTGGTGGTGAAACACGAAACATCGCACAGCATCAGGGGAAAGTTTATGATAAGTTAGAAAAACCATGCCTAAAATTGTTTCCGGCACATCTGCTACCAAAAAGTTTCATGAAAGTTTACACTTCGGTGACAAGAAGACAGTAAAAGTCATTGACCCGGCACATGGCAACTGAGAAGTGTTGACATACAAAGTGTAGACCTCTGAGGACAGAGAGTGCCAGTAGCCAGAGAAGTCAGTAATAGGGATACATCAGCACCAGTGTCAATAAGGAAGTGAGCATTCAATGCACTTGGCATTTGGGTAGTGATGCTGCGAACGACACTTCCTTGCCACTTAACCAAAATTAGCAGTAAGTTTAATACAGTCTGCTGTTGCAGGAAGTAAATAAGTGGAGACTCCATCCTCGGTGTCAGAGGAGCTACTTGCAGGGAGCAGTGGTTGGCGTGGCAGAGACGGCGAAGCTGTCACTTGGTCTGCATGCAGGCTGACATGGATGCCTGGTTTCTTTCCAGCAGTTTCTTTTTTGTGCAAGCAGCCCCACCCAACAGCGGGTGTGTACTGCCAAGATTGAGTCTTGGACAAAGATTGCAGCTCTTGTGCCTTATGGAGGTAGGCGTCATACACCCTGACTGCAATGCAGATGCGTTCGCTTGAAGTCTGGAGAATTTTATACGTGAGGGTGGTCTGGACTGCAAATGGGAGCTAGCTCGACTGAACAGCCATGAGGGTAGAATCCAGCATGTCATGTTCATTGATGAGAATATGGAGGTGGTGCCAGACCTGACGGCTTTCTGTCCCCCAGGTGTTCTTCGTGGATGATGTGACTGATCATATCTTCTGGCATGTGAGTGATCCTCTCAAATATGGTTTGTTTGATGATGGAATACCAGTCCATTTCTGGAGGAGAGAACTCTAGGTCACAGATCAAGTCAAAGAGTTCATGAAGATGATGCAAAGGTAATGGGCTAAGTTGTCAAGTGAGTAGTGGTCAAATATCTGCTCTGCATGGGTGAAACATGTCGTGGGAGCCTCAAAAGAGAAAGGCTGCAGTTTAAGAAGGCGCCCAGGTGGTGGCAATGGTGGTGTCTCCGGAACCTCAGCTGAGGTGTTGACACAGAATTGTTGTGGCGTCATGACAGAGCTCAATGTGGTTGTTGTCCTCGGTGGAGCTTCGGAGGAGAGCGGATTGAGGCAGGAAGAGGCGAGAGACAAGGGCGACCAGCACTGTAGGGCCTTTGGTTTCTGGCATGAAAGTGGACCGATGCATGAACGAGTGCAGCCGAGAAAGTTCTTGTGTGTCAACAGTGTGGTACAGTGGAAGCGACTGTTGAACTCGTGACGTGGTTGATGCATCATGTGATGCAGGAAGCACAAAGGACACACCAGCATTTTGAAAATGATAAAGTTCACATCACCACAGACAGAGTGAGCAGTTCTTTTTGAAGAGTCACTAAACACGCTAGGAGGTGAAGACTACACAAGACTGGCCGACATGTTGCTATCATAGTCCAAGTAGGCTGCATGGGCAAAGAAAGGTGCACTTGGAACATTTTCATATAGTCCATATGTAATCAGACAGTTGATACCTAAACTATGAGGGAGTGCCCTAGTAGATGAAACACTTGGAAAAACAAATAGCAAACTGTGGCCTGAGTCCATTAAGTTTCTCACAGCACTGGATGCACTTGGTTAGCAAACATGCCCTGCGAGTATTCGTTCTGTAAATGAAAATTTGAAGCACTAGAACCAGGAAAGACTCTGAATTTGTGGCTGTGTTCCCAAAGACACCAGCAGGAAAGACATTTTACACACACTTATCAAGATGAAGGTCGTGTGGTCGCCACAAAGGGATGTGAATGATGCAATGGCAAATAAGGTAAATGTAATAATTGCAATGTGACTGTGTTACAGGCATTACTAGGATGATATGTAAGACTCAAGTATGGCAGAAGAGCTTATTTTTAACTCCAAAAATGAGGATTAATATTAAGGAAGATGATTTTTTATTATGAAATAAATAACAACCAAAGTACTGGAGCTATCAGATCATCTGCTCCATCTTATTAAATCTGAAACTTGGGTCAGTGGCTGACTGGTAGTGCCAAAATACAAATCCAAAGGTCATGGGTTTGATCCATAGTCAATCTCAGGATTTTTATGCCATTCATCACTTCTGTAACCTCCAACAATATTTTGATGTGAAAATGCTGAGATGTTCCAAGGTTCAGACTCTATGTTCAACTGCAAATTCCCCTATAGCTGACAGGATATGACAATTCAAAGGTAGTATGAAGGCAATAGCATACTGCCTCTGTGTCTACCATGCCTAGTATAGCACACTGATGTTTAAACCATTCTTCAGATTGATGACTGCTTTACCTTGTACCAAATCTGATATTAGTAAACACCAAAACAAGTTACTTTTAACCAGGCATTTGTATAAATAATTACATATGAGTTCATTAACAGTTTTGGGCATATATGACACCAATATATATAATCCACAGTTAGGCTTACAAGTGCTGTCATGGGAGTAGCTATCATCTTTATGGTGAGTTGTTATCTATTCTCTATTATTGATGTTACAATCTAGATTCTCCATTGTAAGAGTTTTTATATTTAATATGCATTTATAATTTTATGTAATTTTTTCACATTACAAAACTAGATACAAGTATGTTTAATGAAGTACATTGGCAACTGTGTTGCCATTTTTAGTAATAGAACATAAAAATGATCACATTAATTTTCAGTTTCTAGTATTTTGTTGTTGTATATCAAGTGCGTGAATTCAAATGTTTCGCTGCACCCATTGGCGCTGTGGTACAAGTGTGAAAGTTCGGGAGCACCACCTGGTCAGCTGGTGGCGGAAGGACTGAAATCAGTATGCGGAACAGCAGTTCACGTTCAGACTCTTAAGTGTTAAGTTCTGTTCTCATCTTGATAGTGTCATGCGTGTTGATTATTGAGTATTCATGTTGTTACAACATTTGGCAATGAGGGTGGGATTTTTTTGCAATTATTAAGTTACAAACAACATTCGAGATGTCAACGCTCAAGCAAATTCTGCAAATCCTTATCGAACAGCAAAAGTTGCTGGCCAACCACCTCAACGAACATCAGAAGTTTGTCACAACAGCACTACAACAGCTCCTCATGGCAACGCACAATGATCGTACATCGACATTGTCCATACCCATTTTCTGCCATACGAGGAGACCGTTGTTGACGCAAATCTCTGTAAGTCACTGTTTCTTTCATGGATCTCTCCAAACTTCTACCCAACTTTTGTCTCAAATAGTGCCCCTAAAAGAACCATCTTCACTGTCATTTGATGAAATGTGCTCGTTTCTCACTTCATATTTTAAGAAGCAAACACACATCATTGGATCACGTGTACCATTTTATCAGTGTAAAAAACAGCCCCATCAATCATACCGAGCATGGGCTACAGAACTGCGAGGCATTATTAGAAAGTGCAAATTCGTTACTACTGTTCATAAAGAATCTTACGCCAATTCAATGGTCAGGGATGCAACTTTGAAGTCCACTCCCGATGAGGAAGTTCATGAGAAGCCTCTTCAATTAAATGACCCATCCTTATCAGCAGAATCTTTTGAAATTACTCGTGCTGCAGGTGCGCAGTTGGATGCTTGGGTTGATGTAGGGGAAGTCACAGCAGATAGGGCATTTGTTGACACGCCAGGCAGTGTTGTGAATGAGAAAGTAGTGGTGGTGTACTCTTGTACACAACCCAAGCAAAGCAAGCAGTGCACTAGTTTGAAACAGAAGCAATCTCTTGCTGCCTTACCGTCTTGTCCCCGCTGTTTTTCCCAGTATTCACGAGATGATTGTTCCTAACGTTGGGCTACATGTCACAAATGTAAGAAAAAGGGTCACATCTCTTCTGTTTGCCAATCTAACCAAGTGCAGGCTATACACGATTCTGACTTAGATACAGGCTCCATACTATATGTCAACTCCACACTCTCTTCTGAAAACAAACTTTACCTCATGGTGCAGATGATTGGAAAAGTCGTAGAGATGTAAATAGATACTGGCTTGGCAGCCACAATAATTACATCACAAACTTATCTTCACCTGGGTTCACAGCCCCTTCAACTGACCTTGCGCCATTTACGCACATACAATCAGCAATAGCTTTCCCTTTTGGACTAATGGATGTCCAAATCACATATAAGTCTGTTGTACGACGGTCACTGTGTATGTTGTTGACCACATGGGGATGGATGACTTGTTTGGTTATGATGCCATCTGCATATTTGCATTCTCTTTTGATGATACTATCAATTTTGTATCAGACAACATTCCTTACACTCAGTTAGATACCTTGTCTACAGACTTTTCTGCTCTTTTTTTTTCACCCGCCCTTGGGTGTGCCACAGCTTTTGCAGCTCATGTCTCTCTCAAACTGGGAGCCAGGCCACGGTTTTCTCGAGCCCGACCCCTTCCTGTAGCATTGCATGACACTGTAAAACTGGAGTTAGATCGGCTTATGACCTTAGGAGTTTTGCTTCCTGTTCCTTCCAGCGAAGGGCCTCTCCAATTGCTGTTGTCTGCAAACCTAATGGCAGTCTCAGGCTTTGCGGCGACTTTAAGACTACTGTCAATGCTCAATGTCTTATTGATATTTATCCTATGCCTCGACTGGAAGAATTTTTTTCCAAACTTTCTGGAGGAAAATACTTTTCGAAAATCGACCTCTCTGAGGCTTATCATCAATTACCTCTTGACGAGTTGTTGCGTCAATTTCTTGTTCTCAATATGCCTTTTGGCCTTTATCGTTATCATTGTACTCTTTTTTTCTGTCCTACAATAGGCTGGTCTCAAGTGAAATTTTCACAAATCTCAATTCTTTCAGCCCTCTATAGTGTACCTGGGTTTTCACCTTTCCAAGGATAGCATCTGTCTCCTTCATGACAACATTGCCGCGATTGATGCACTTCCCCGTCCTATGCCGGTCAGAGAACTGCAATGCTGCTTTTCACCGCCTTAAAGCTCATCTCCAAAGAACACCTTGTTTGGCCACTTACTGCCCTGGGCAACAGCTTTTTTTTAGCTACTGATGTGCCACAACATGGTATTGGTGCTGTTTGATCTCATAAATATCCTGATGGTACAGAACATCCAATTGCTTAAGCCTCCAACACCTTAAATGACTCACAGTTGCGGTATTCACAAATTGAAAAATAGGCTCTTGCCATTGTTTATGCTCTCAAGAAGTTTGGTGTCTATCTCTATGGTAGTAAGTTCCATCTTATTATGGACCACAAGCTATTGGTCTCTTTATTTCATCTATCTGCTTCCATTGCTGACAAGGCAGCACATAGGCTCCAACAGTGGGCACTTTTTCTCTCTCATTTTCAATATGACATTCATTTTCGTCCCACTGCTCAGCATGCAAATGCTGATGCCTTATCCAGACTATCTATGGGTCCTGACCCCATCTTCGACGAAGATAAGCTTCTTTGTTTTCATTTGAATTAGGCTGTGCAGACTGTCGAGGGTTTCACCATCATGGACAATGCCTGGTGGCAGCCACCGCTGAGGATCCTGTTCTATGACGGGTTCCACATCACATAGAAAACGGCTGGCTGGACCATCTTTCTGGAAAAGTGTTGGATCTTCTCCAGAACTACTTCCATTTGCGGCTGTGCCTATCCTCCCTCAATGGAGTTGTCCCGCTGGCTAGCGACAGCGTCTCTCTCCTCGTTGTCATTCCGGCAACATTGGGGCCTTGAGTCCTGTGTCTTCTACACCAGGGACATTGGGGCATCTCTAGGATGAAGAATCTTGCTAGATGGCACGTCTTCTGGCCCAGACTTGACACAGAAATTGCACACCTTGTGGCTGCTTGTCAGAGATATGCGGCGCAACCACCAGCACCCAAGTCCTCGCTTTCTCCCTGGCCCACACCTGAAAAGCCATGGGACCGCATTCATATAGATTGCACTGGACACTTCCTCAACACTTATTGGCTCCTAGTCATTGATGCTTATTCCAATTTTCCTTTTGTGGTTCGCTGTGCTTCACCTACCACAGCTGCTACCACCATGGCTTTGACAAAAATCTTTGGCCTGGGAGGTTTATCCACTACCTTTGTTTGTGATAATAAGCCTCAGTTCACCTCCTACAAATTTTCTGACTTTTGTGCCCAGAGGGGCATATCCCATATCACCGCACCACCGTTCCACCCCCAGTTCAATGGGAAAGTGGAATATTTTGTCCGTACCTTTAAGGGTGCGAGGCTACGGAAAGCAACCAAAATGGTCACAAGGCCATGTTGTCGCATGGAAGGGCCAGCAGTTGTACACTGTCAGCACTCCTGCAGGGGAGGTGTCTCGCCACATTGACCAACTTCGCCCAAGAGTCACCACGGTACCGGCACCGCCCATCAAGGAGGACTTGAAGATTTATGTGGATACAGACCTTCCCACAACAAGAAATCAAGCTGACACTTCTGATATCCTAGTACATTGGACACCACCACAACAGATGGAACAAGACAACCATGAAGCCACCAATATGCAGATGTCTCTTGTCTTACCTGCGTCTTCACATATGCACCATCACGCACCTCACCACCCATGTCACCCATCATCTCATCGCGAGCCCAAACAGGACATTATTGGCCATGGTAATGTGCCTACTAGATCATTCGCAAACAGTGATGAAGAAAAGATGGACGTAGGCTTACTGCAACAAGTTAGTGAAAAACAAAAATGGGGGAGAGATATTGTATATCAAGTGCGTGAATTCAAATGTTCCACCGCATTGTTGGCACTGTAGTACGAGTGTGAAAGTTCATGAATGCCACCTGGCCAGCTGGTGGTGGAAGGACTGAAAGCAGTATGTCGAATGGCAGTTCACATTCAGACTTGTAAGTGTGATGTCCTACTCTCATCTTGATAGTGTCATGTGTGTTGTTTATTGAGTATTCACATTGTTACAACACTTATATGTATACACAGATTTCAGTGTTGCCCTTCAGTGTGACACACTACTGAATACAAGTACTTTGCTCAGTTATTTTGTGTCAGTGACTTGTCTAATTTTTTGGTATTGATGAGTGTGCTTTTGTTAAGTGAGCTGTGCAGTTGAGCAGTCACTTGAGATACATACATTAAATTTTAATTCAGCCTGAATAATTTTACCAGTGAGAGTTGTAGACTAATGGACTGTGGCTTTAGTGACTTATTTTCATGACTTTTTCGACTTTAATTTTAGTTATGGGATTTGAGGAAGTTGTGAATAGTAATTGTATGTGTGTATGATGGACTTGTTACATGTTTTTCTTAGTGGTTATTCAGAGCAGCGAACTTCGAATGTCCAATTTCCGCACTATCAATCACAAACTTTGAATGTTTACTGTTGACTTTTCTGAATTATTGTGCAATTAAATTAATATTGTTTACATATTTTTCTGTATTTGATATTCTGCATACATACATGAATTATTGTTTTTTATATATTTTTTTTCTATTTTGCATCTGAAATTAATGTTCAGTAACCATTTGCATATATGTCAACACCATTTAATAAACATTGATTTGACATGTTGACTGCAACATGGCCTCCAGTGGCTGTTTTGAAGCCTGATGCTTATTGCTTTATGCCCACTAATATCCAAAGTGCCTCATCTCTTATTGTTGTGTACCTGGTCAAGTAGTAAAGTAACTACAACTCTGGTTATGGCACTCAGAGTGTACTCAATCATATTTTTTTTTATTTACTGAAATTATTCGCTAACTTATCTATAACTAAAAAGAATAAGAGGATTTTGCGTTAAAGATGTGGTCTTATAGCACTGGTGCGGAACTGAAGCTAACAAATTAGGTCTTTCATTGCTGACATTAATAATAATCTATGAAACTTCTAGTGTGCTTGTAAACTTATGCTACATAGTCTACAAAATGTTATGTCTGCTTATTGCTGTAGTTTTCTTCTTCCATTCATATTTTGCTTGCAAACTCTGCATGACAGATCATCATTCAAATGAGAAAATGTTATGAACAATATTCCTCAAGTTCCGGTGTTAAGTCCACTGTATTTTAATGTGTTGACTGCTGCATGCTTAGTGCTGGATATATCACTGCCATGACAGTGAGGCTCTACTGTAGCCATTGGTGGCCACATGGCATAAGGTTTATGCTTCTGCTGTGGCTAGTGGCTTCTAATCAGCATCCAATGTGTTAAATATAATGTAGAATGAAGGATCAGACAGGAAATCTAAAATGACTTTATTTAGGTGTTATTAACTGGTTTTACATAAATGGGCTTTTTCTATAATTAAAAAAAAAAAGTGCGCAGTTCATCTAGTCTTGTACTATAAAAATGTCATGAAATACATGAATATTTTATACAAAATGAAAAATGTGAACAATGCAAAGTTCATTTTCTTGGGGACACATGTTAATGCAAAATTAAACCACAAACAAAATATGCACAAACTCATCTTAACATTTCTTCTATAATGAAATCTACTCTCAACAATCCAGTCCAGTTTAAAAATACAACTACAATATTGGAAGGAAAAATGTGGTCTATCATCTGTAATTGAGGACACTAATATATGCTCCTGGAGTAGATGTCAATGAAAAGGGAACTGGTTCAAACCTAGTGCCAGATAAATAGCCTTCATTGATATTTTTAACAAGAATTGTGGTATTTGGCTGATAAAGGAGGCTAGATGGTACCAGTATCATACAAACAGTTTAATTTACTTTTGAGCATCTTTACATGCACAATAGTATTACTTCCAACTTGTGTAATAATAATAATAATAATAATAGGTTCTTACCAACAGACCTTACACAATTATCCAAGTTAAATCCCCAAGGTCCTTTGCAATATCTCCTTGAGTTGAGGAACAGTACACAAGTGATTAATCCATTTGGCAAATGGAGATATTAAAATTTTTTAGCCCATCTATTTTATTCAATAGTAATAGTAAGCTATGTGCTACAGCATCTGTCTTCTTCCTTACCATCACCACCACCACCACCACCACCACTAACAACAACAACAACAACAACAACGACAAACTCTGTTCATCAGTACACAGCTCAAGTCATATCTGCTCTTCATGAAAGCAAGCTGCCACTTTGCACAAAGAAAGAACACCATATTGAATAGGAGGCTGACATTGCATTACAGCTAACAATACAATGTGACATAAGCTTTACCTCATTTTTTATAGAAAATGTGACCTATAAAACTGTTGTACATGGCAATAATCATCTTGTGTAGATTATAGCCAGATGGATGATGTCAATGCATTTGGTACTGAAGGATCTAAGTTAAATTCCTAGAACCCCCCCCCCCCCCTTGCAAGATCAAATGAGAATCTGCATCATCAGTATCCATCTAATGGCAATAATTGCTAGCATATTGATCATATGTTTCACAATCATAGATTTGCTCCTTGAACTGCCTTGTTGGTTAGTCATAACAGGTCTGAGTGTTATTTTCTAACTCTGATACATAAAAACATTTTATCAAAAACACCTGAGAAATTTAAAATTATGAGATGACAGAATGTCTGACACATACTCATAATTTTTAATAGTGGAATCCCAAGTACAGCTAGTGGATACAGTTAAAAGTAAAAAAAATTATATTGCTTAGCTTTCTGAACTGTTATTCTTCCTGAGGGGGAAAGTAACTTGTATGAGGAGACCACCAAAGGCAGCAACTAACAGTTTTAAAAGCTATTTAGATGAATTGTTTACATTTTCAGTACTCTGAATTTCACCTCCTCCTAAGTTCACTTAATGAAGGCTGAGCTAAAATACAGAGTCCATCATAACCTAATTGAGTAAAAGAAACAAACAGTTGGAATTCTGAATAACTGGACACTTTATTGAAGTTGTAGAGTTATTTACAACATTCTTGTCAAATTGTTTTCCATCTTTGTGTAAAGAAACATCCATATACAAGGCAGGCTGCTTGATGCAATGTATCAACAGTCATTTATTACTATCAGTGCATTCAAAAGTACCTTAAATTTTGCAGTACATGTTTCATCTTTAACATAACACCAAAAGAAGGCAATAACTGCTGTAAGTTCAGGTTATCTGGGTGTCATTTGTATTGCCCGTAGCCTTCCAGTAACTTTCTCACCAGAACGCCACCAATGTACTTTCTCACACCTGTAGTGAGGCTCCAAATTGCTGAAAGTAAAGTGATCAGAAGCTGTGATAGGTTATTTGTAGTCCCAGAATTTGATAAGTTGTCAACATTTCCAGGTAGCTGTCTCCCATTACTGTCCCATGAAACAACGAAGGTCCAATTACTCCATGATATACTATTCCAAACGGTATATCAGGATGACTTAAACAGCTATCAAGAACAATTATATGGTTTTCTTGATATCAATAGATACTGTGATGTCTGTTAAGATGGACTGATAATTTGAAAGTTGTCTCATCTTCCCTAATTTGGTTTTAGAAAACACCTTATCATCAATTTTTTAAAATTCATTTAATATTTTGACACAAAAGTGAAGATTTCCTTTCAATAGCAAGCAAATATGAGATGAGAAATGTAGTGTTTGACTTTGGATTTATTCCTTGCACATAAGTTCTAAAAATATCCTGTTCAAGATAGAGTCCATAAGTAGAATTTTCAGGTCTTTGGGTAACTGTTTGTAAAACTTCAAAAATCAGTTTCATCAGCTGTTGATGGCCTGCCTGACCTGTGGAAATATGCTGCAGAGCCACTTTCTTGAAACATTTCTGTAATTGTAGGCAGCCATTTTTGTAGGTGAAATGGTATTGAAATCATTGTTCCACACATTTATTATTAAATTATAGCCACCTTTGTAATATATTTTCAAAGAAAAAACACTCTTTATTAGAAAACATTTTTACAAGAGGTTAGAATCAACACCAATGTCAGAGATGATTCAATAACTAACTATGCTGAATATGCTAACTACACCTACAGAAAATTCTTATGCCTGATGCTGTGTCTGACCTGGCACTCATAAATCAATCACCAAGTGTGCAGCATTCATTCTGTTGAAAACTAATTTTTTTCATTATTTCTCAAAGGAGAGCCAGAAGCTTTGTTACAGGTTGATTTAATGGTAGTGAGATGGGGAGATTGGGAAACTCCAGTGGCAGACACTGCAGGGAGACATTCAGTATCACAGTAAGGGTTACTGCCAAGAGTGTACATTTCTAGAAGAGTCAACAAATATTACTCCTTCATACAACTCATGAGAAGACACGAGGATAAAATTCAAGGAATTAGTCCATATGAAACTTACCTACAGTCATTTTTCCCCTCAAACCAAACATAACAAACAGGAAATGAAGGAAATGACAATTGTACAAAAAGTACACTTCATCACATACCATGAGGTGGCTTGTGGAGTTTAGGTGTAGATGTAGATGGAAGTTATATTTACATTTTGTCCACATTTATGAAGTTTCAAGTTCCTTGAATACTATCAGATAGAAAAAAAGGTAGTATAAAGTTTTAAGATCCTGTTGACATTGTGGTCATTAGAGATGGTATCAGATACAGCAGTACGGAGCGAACATCAGTAAAAATGTTAGCATTTTCTCCCTAAGAGCTGAAAATTATTAAAATTAATTTATAGACCTAAGCAGTCTCGTATTATGATGTAATAAAAATATGCTGATACATTTAAATTTTGTGCCTTATTCATCGATGTTTTTGACTGTAAAATTTCAAATAATTTATTTCAGGAGTCTGTAAATCATTCTCCCCTTCAAATTGTGGGACAACAAAATATCGCTATAGTGCTTATTTCATCAAATTTAATCAAGTAAATTAAAAAGAAAGATGCTATCTCTTCAAGTAAATGAAGTCTGTTTTTATAGTAGTAGCTTAATACGTATTTGCTTGATTACATCAGTATTTTTCATAAAAAAGCTACGCACATCTGCAAATAGAAAGCCTTGTTTACAGTAAGTTAATACTTGTCATCTAACTTTAACCAGTGATATTAAGCTCTGATGATCTGTAACTTTATATTCCCTGCAAGGAGGCCTTGGTAGTTTTAACTTTGCTGCCATGCAACGATAATCACAACACAAGATATCCCACAGTAGCAGCATCATGAAGTGCCGCCAAGGTGATGAGCAGCCACCTCGGTAACTCGTCAGCAACCATAACTCATAATTACAGTCTGTTGACCAAGGTTCATTGCCTAGTACCTAGTAAATGCCCGTTCAAATCAGTGTGCTGTTGGAACATCTCTCATAACTTGGTATACAGAGTTGCTTGATTGCTGAACGTGAATGATTCGCATAACCCTCATTTCCCCACTTTGCCATTTATGGGTTTCTCACATAACTATTCAAAGCCTATTGTTTGGTAATAATTTAAATTCATGTTGCTTTAATGTTATTAACACATTTGGTGCAACTGATGCTTATAAGTGTTAGCGCGATCAACACGCCAGTGCTGCCGACGCTTATAAGTGGCACATTCACTAGCTGAGTACTCGGTTTAGTTTGTTTGGCTATGCACTCGTGTTCGTACAAGCCACGAAATATTACGTAACGTTCTCTTGTCTGCAGTTATGTGTTTTCGCCTTTAGTCATCTGTGTTGTGCATTGTTTGCAATGGTGGTGAAACAACCAACACCAGGGACTTCTAACCCAAAAAAGAGTGGGAAGATTGAACAATATACATTTATAAGCATCAGAAAGCATTCAGCATGCAGCTAAAGCATACTTTCATTTATATATCTAGCACCACGTCTTGCTCAGACGTTATTTTTTCTGTCAATATTATGTACATGCACAACATGAACTTACAGGTTTCGCAAGGCTATGATTTTAGCTCTCAGCGCATGTACACTTACGGATGTCAACTTAGAGCATTAGCGGCCTGCGCTGGTGACCACAGTGAATGTGTTAAATATGTGCTTTATAGTCTCTTTAAAACACATTTTCATTTCAAGACCCGCTCATTTATTTAGTTAGTTTATAAGTTCCCATAATGAAACTTTTCACTCTGCAGCGGAGTGTGCGCTGATATGAAACTTCCTGGCAGATTAAAATTGTGTGCTGGAACCGGGACTTGAACCTGGGACCTTTGCCTTTCGTGGGCAAGTGCACTACCGACTACCGACTGTGCTATCCCAACACGACTCACGATGCCGCCTCAAAACTTTACTTCTGCCAGTACCTCGCCTCCTATTCTCCAAACTTCACAAAAGTGCTCCTGCAAACCATGCAAGACTAGCACTCCTGGAAGAAAGAATATGGTGGAGACATGGCTTAGCCACAGCCTAAGGGAAGTTTCCAGAATGAAACTTTCACTCTGCAGCGGAGTGTGCACTGATATGAAACTTCCTGGCAGATTAAAATTGTGTGCCGGAACCGGGACCCGAACCTGGGACCTTTGCCTTTCATGGGCAAGCGCACATCGCCTTTACCCCTTGCAAATTTGTTATATGGGATTACGTTTCCATAGCACCACATTGCAGATGATACATATTTCTTTATCTTTGTTTGATAAACCTTTTGGGGTTTTCAGTATAATTCTTTCTCAATGAAGTAGATTTATCACTTGTTTGAATTTAATTTTCTTCCCAGTTTGCAAAAAAATCAATAAATCAGAGGCATTGTTAGAATTATTTGCAATAAATGCATATGACACTTATAAGTCGGAGAGCTTGCAGCATTTATCACACAATCGGCATGCAGCTTAGCACCAACTCTTTTGCAGACGTTATATTCGGTTTCAATATTACAGGTTTTGCAGGTATCTGATTTCAGCTCTCGGCGTACATGCGATTACAGGCGTCCGCCTAGAGCGTTAGCGGCCCACACTGGTGACCACAGCGAACGTTGTTAACCTGAATGGCATAACCTGTTGTCTGAAAGACATAACAGCTGTTTTAGGACTAGCGCAGGGGCACTTTGGGGATCTGTGTGTTCGTCTTGTAGCGTTTGAAGGCAATGAATACTATTTCACCTTGTTTGTTTGTTAAGCTTAAGGGACTTAACTACGGGGTCATCAGTCATTTCACCTTGTAACATACGTGTGATGTCCCAGATATTTGGGTTTGCACAACGGTCAGGCACTATCCCAGTGCATAACTATCTGAAGTCACTCCAAGATCTGTATGTACCATCTTTACTCACTAAATATAGTGATGATGCCTGTGGACTATCTGAATAACATATGATGCCAATGTCTAGCTATGTATCTATGTTGTTTGGTTGGAGTATACTTCTCTGGTGCTAGTTGGGAAGACCAGTCACAGGCAGGTGAACCAAGTATCATTCTCATGTAGTTCATCTTTGAATGTTGGCTATTCTCGCACCGTTTTATTAGAGTGACTAATTATGGTCAATATAAAAATTAGTAAGCCAAGCATTATTTCCCGAATTGGTCGTCGTCCTTGGATGTAGTAGTAGTAGAGCTCACACAAGAGTCATGGTCCATGCGCAGAAACACATTCTTGAGTTGTGCGCAGGGTGAGTCCACTCATTTGTATGGGAGGATCGGCTGGCTCAGTTGCATGTTGCCTGCTGGCCCGTGCCGCGGCAGAGTGACCAAGCGCATTGAGGCGCTATGCTGTGATGCGTGAGACCGTTCCCCGTCGGGGGTTCGAATCCCCCCTTGGGCATGGATGTTTGTGCCATCTTTAGTATAAGCTAGTTCATAAGTAGTTTGTAAGTTTAGGGACTGATGACCCTGTAGTTAAGCCCCGTAAGATCTACAAACATCTGAACATTTTTTTGCTGACCTGTGCACTTCGTCTGTGTAGTCTTTCATATGGGCCCCGCGACCAGTAGGCTACACGTAACTGAGGCGGCTACCCCTCCCAAACAAGAAACTGGACTGGTCCAGAGTCCAAGTCAAGAAAGCAAGGGCAACGACATATTGTATGAGCTGTAGTAGTAGTAGTAGTAGTAATTGTTGATGTTTGCAATACTACCTTCTTTGTTTCAGGAATGTTTTGAGAGAAATCAACCTTAAATGGTTCGGAAAATCCAGCTCTGAGATGGGGATGAGCGACTTGAATTTTTGGGCAAGACTCACTGGCTCTCGAACCGTCTCGACGAACGTCCGTATCGTAGATTGCTGCATCTGTTCGAGGTGTGTCTCCGCTATACAATGGTGTGTCAGAATATCTGAGTCACTGTCTACAAGGCGCATTTGTTTGCACATTTTAATTAGACCAAGGAAAGTAATGACCTTAGCTGCAGTAGGGCATTCAAGTAACTCGACGGCGACAACTGAAAATATAAGCCGGACCGGGATTCGAACTTGGGTCTCTCGCATCAGGCTAGTGGTCACCTCCGAGATTGCTAACAAAAATACACGTCTCTTCACCATAATTGTTTTGTTGAGATTAGATTAATTACTTGTTCCATAGAGCATGAATATGACACTTTGTAATGATGTGTAACGTGTCAGGTTAATGAAGGGCATCTGTACAAGATGACACAGCACACAAAATATTACAAGACACTCTTTTTTTATTTACTAATTTATATCTAAAAACTCATCCAATGAGTAGAATGAGTTGTCACTCAGAAATTCTTTTAGTTTATCTTTAAATGCTAGTTGGTTATCTGTAAGGCTTCTGATGCTGCTGCTTGGTAGGTGACCAAAGACTTTTGTGGCAGTATAATTTACCCATTTCGGTGCCAAATTCAGATTTAGCCCTACACAGTGAAGATCGTCCTTTCTCCTGGTGTTTCGCCCCTCATTATGTGTTGCTCTCTTCCGTCGTCGATGGATGTCTGCGAGGCAATAAGAGTGTTGTCAGCGGCCGACACTATACCTTACGGACTGCTCTGTGCATTTGGGTACCGGTAGCCGCATGGCTATTCGCATTTCTTCACCTGTTTACCAGACCTGAGACGATACCAGCTCCATGGTTGGTTGGGAGTTGGAAGGAACCAAACGCCTTATAACAGCCAGCACCATGCTGCTGAAATCTCGCTGCTCAGAATTATGGCTTGCAGTGTGCTGTTGAGGTAAACATGTCTTGTTTGGGCGCCGAGAAGCGATGAATTCTTCCTCGTTTCATAAAGCGACACTGTAAATCTTTAGAAGTTACAGAAAAGTTTAGTCTTTTTCCTTTACTGTTTCCCCAGGATGTAACCTCCAGTGCTTCATTAATTATGACACACTTCCTTTGTCTGGTGTTGCCGGTCAAAACCGGAAGAGTGCGTTAGTTTTTATGCAAACCCCGACAGTAATCGATACATTGGTTGCGATCCGTAACGTCTCATCCGAAAATAAGTTATGTCCTGCAAATTGTAAGTTGCGCAAATGTCTCAGTAATTCTGCTGTTACGGTCTCCAGTCTAAAATGTTCAAATGTTTGTACAGCTTATGGGACTTATCTACGGGGTCATCAGTCCCTAAACTTACAAACTACTTATGAACTACTTACGAACTAGGACGGCACAAATATCCATGCCCGAGGGGGGATTCAAATCCCCGACCGTAGTGGCCGTGCAGACCGTGACTGGAGCACCTCAGTCTCCTCGGCCACCGCGGCCGGCATGTCTCCAGTCTGAAGACTGGTTTGATGCAGATCTTCACACTGCTCTCCTGTATGAACCTCTTCATCCCTCAATAAGAACGCCAATCCACATCCATTTGAACCTAGTTACTGTATTCGTATCTCAGCCTCCCCCTGAATTTTTCATCCCCCTCCTTCACATACTTTACACCGATATTAATTTGACGATTTCTTGGTGTCTCCGCATGCGTCCTATCTATCAATCCCTTACTTTAGTCAAAATGAGCCAGAAAATTTTTCTCCCCAATTCTGCTTAGAGCCGGCCACGGTGGTCGAGGGGACTGAGGCGCTCCAGTCACGTTCTGCACGGCCACTACGGTCGGGGGTTCGAATCCCCCCTCGGGTATGGATATTTGTGCCGTCCTTAGTCTTAGCTACTTCATAGTAGTTTGTAAGCTTAGGGACTGATGACCCCGTAGTTAAGTCCCATAAGTTCTACAAACATTTAAATTAAAAATTCTGCTTATTACCGCCTCATTAGTTACACGAATTGCGCATGTAATCTTCAGTAGTACTATATTTCAAAAGCTTTAGTCGTCTTCATGTGTGACATGTTTTCCAGTCCTATAAACCATCCACATGGTAAAAACTTTCCACGGACAGTGTTGTAGAGATCCTTCTTGGCGTAATAAAATCCTTGATTTGTGAAATGAACAATGGTGCACTTGTATCTTCACGTTCTTCTGAAACCTTAGTGTATACATGGATTTATGATTTGTGTCTTCTCCTTCTTAGCTAGGAGTCATACATGTAACTGTTATCTATAATATACACGAACTGGAGTCTTAGTTCTTGTCGTGTCGAATAAAAACTGCAGCTTTATTACTTTTAAAAATACATCATGAACGTCTTAGTATGCCACTGTTCACCTTAAAGCACTCACATGCTGTGTTGCAGACATGTTGCCGTACCGCACAGAATGTCGCTCTAATTACGTGAGACAGTACTGCATCAAGTGTCGATCGCATACAGAGCGTTAGCGCACAGGCGTCGCTACAATTAACACGTCCCGCCCACTACACTGAATTATACTATTATCGGTCGCATGTTCCTTAGAAGTTTTGTCAAGTATTTCAAAACACACACACACACACACACACACACACACACACACACACACACATAGCAAGGACGACTCGCACCTCCAATGGCGAGCAACTGCGCGGTCCGCAGCAAAGCGCCTTAGAGCGCTCGGCCACTCCATCGCAACTCAAGCATTTCAGTTCCAGCGCAGCAATCTATAAAATCATTAGAGATATTTTCTATTCTTCACTTCAAGCAGTTTTCCTTTCGCGACTCCGCCACACGTGGGAATATAAAATTGTTGGAACAAGTGACGAAATTATTACATTATTGATTTCCCAACGTAGCACGAACGCGAAATTTTGTTGTAGGTGAATTCTCTGTATCCATTGAACGTGTGGTAATCCGTGTCATGGTGATTAACGTGTATAAATTGTTTGAACAAAGGTGGTGGTAGTAGCATAGGACAGTTTTTGAAAACTGTGATGGATGGCGCTGACAAGTATTATATTTATAATTTTAACGTGTAGCGATCGTAATATTTTGTATCTGATTTGAAAACACTGCGGACGGTTATCCGGTACCAAGTGTAAATACTTCGTTCAGGATTAATTGAAGCGTCTTATCGACATTGTTTTGTTTTAATTGCATGGTTATTCGCGTCGCTGTTCTCCAGGATAATTACGCCTACTTATTTCATGATTACCTCCTACCAGTTGTAAGTGTTCAGTGACCCCTTAATCGTCATTCAGAAACGCACTGAGCGCGCCATCTGTTAGCAGAACGAACGCTAGTCGTGAATCAGGTTTGGTATGGCGGCGCAAGAGCAACTGTTGTAAATACCGATAATAATGATCAGAAGTATATTAAATATCAACAGCCGTAACAGTAATGATTTTATTATCTGGCAAGCAGTTTCAGGACCACACTAGCGCAATGTATTGGCATGGAAATAACAAAAAGAGGAAGGATGGTGTCGGTGTCATCATAAATAAAGATCTAGAAGGAGCCGCTGACATTAATGAGAAAATAATTACGTTGACTGTATGGATCCGGTTTTTTCGCGTCAACCGCGCCGGTGATTTTTGGATTATACATGGATTGTTGAAGCGCGTTGTGTTAACGTGTGACTTGTAATGAGAACGCTATAATCATTATTAGGACTGTAAAGCAAGGCCATGAACGTGAATATTTGTGTAATATGAAAAACAGCATATTTCTACCAATGAAACCTAAATAAAACTAACCGAATCTGGAACAACCTTCGCCTATGACGTGTTGTATTGTTGGACATCAGGCGTAAGTACATTACGTAAAGGGGCTGGAACAGCTTTCAAAAAAATTCTACCAATCAGCTTTATCCATTAGGACCGGTCGTTACAAATTTAATATTAGCTGTTTGGGTAACCTAGCGAAAAAAAAAAAAAAAAAAATCAAATGTCTGTAAATCTATCGGACAAAACTGCGTGGTCATCAGTACGTAGCTTACAAACTAGTTAAACCTAGGTAAACTAACCTACGGTAAACACACACACCCATGCCCCAGGGAGGACTCGAACCTCCACGGCGAGCAACCGCGCGCTCCGCAGCGAGGTGCTTTAGACCGCTCGGCTACTCCACCGCGGCGCGAAACCAAAATCAAAAATATAGCAACACACAGAAGGAACACTAGTGACAGGGAGGAAGATCAAGGACCTGGTGAGGAATAGTGGTACTGAGGAATTACAAATCATACCAAATAAAATCACTACGTCCTATCGCTGAACAAATTTATTTACAAAACTTGCATGATTTGCAAGCACGTTACCCAAGTTTAAGCGCCAACAGTCCAATGTTTGTAGTGCGTGTACATTCAGTTCATTCAAATAACACGTATTAGATGAATTCTCTCTCTCTCTCTCTCTCTCTCTCTCTCTCTCTCTCTCTCTCTCTCTCTCTCTCTCTCTCACACACACAAACTGTGGTAATTATACATGCATGTCATTTTTTTAGGCTACTTTATATATATATAAACTCCCACAAGTGCAGTCAGTACTGTGACACAACCAACTCGGAAAAAGTCATTTGTAGAAAGTTGAGGACAGTAATAACGTCGCGAAATGAGACCACCAGTTAATTTAAGAGGGCACAATTTATTGACGTGCTCTAAGTTCCACTAGAAACCCTTGAATAACGAAACGTGCGCCCTTCAGCGCGATTCGTCGGCTATCGCCTCCAGCGCGCCGTCCCCGACGACATACGTACCGGGCGATCGAGCGAACTCCTGCAGGCGGTAGAAATCCGCGAGGTCTTTGGCACTGCACAGCGGCGTGTCCACGGTGTGCGTGTTGTTGAAGAGGCTGTAGTTGACCTCGTACGCCTGGCGGTCCTTGTTGTAGGCGACCATGGGCTCGAAGCGGTGGCCCCAGAGGATCTCGGTGGGCAGGTAGGAGGAGCGCGCCTGCGTCGTCTGGCCCGTCGACTCGATGGTGCCCTCGAGGATGACGACGATCTCGAAGCGGCTCTCCGACTTGGTGTCGAGCAGGTCGGCGGCCGAGAGGCCGTAGAGCGGGCTGGTCTCGGTGATGCGGTGGATGACGGTCATGGGCCAGATGAAGAAGAGGTTGTTGTCGCCGTCGTCGGTGCCCACGTCCAGCTCCCACTGCGACTGCGCCAGCTCCTCGCCCTCCTTGGTGCGGCGCGTGCGGATGAGCTGGGCGCGCACCGTGGCGCCGATGATGTGCGACTTGCGCATGTCGCCCACGCGGAACATGAGCGCCAGCAGCCCGTCCCGCAGGCACACGACGGCGTGCCGGCTGAACAGCAGCGTCTGCGTGCGCTGCTTCGGCCGCGACATCTTCGCGAACACGATGCCCACCTGCCGACAGCAAGCCGCGCGCCAAAATGCTGTTACACGGTTTCACTGTGCTGCTGGCTTATGACGGTTGATCCATCATTAACCCTTAATGCGTGACTTTTTATTTGAAGCTTAAGAACTACCACGATTAATGTATAGTATGTACATACTGAGAAATATATTGAAAAAATTATTATGCACTACTAGCAATAAAAAGTTCATAGCTGGTCAGCTTCAATGATGTCCCCCATACCGTAAATGCCACTATTATGCCTCTCATCTTTCCAGAAAGTAGCCCCCAATGCAACAGTAGTATGTGATTGACTACTTTTACACGGCAAAGGAGTAATACTAAAGTAAACAAACGAACATGCTAGGAGTAACTTCTTGTTGTCGTTGAGCGTTTTTAAAGGGGAGCTAAACGTCAGTCCCCCATTCCTAGCGAAGAGTTCACTGAATATGGTTATCCCATTTAACAGGATGATGAAGTGACAAGGGGCGCTAAAATAGCAACATAAAAGGGTAAACCATAAAAGTTGTTGATCAAATAAGCAGCGTTGTTAAAACAGCACGGCATAAGATTGAGGCTGGCTGATCACTAGGGTAATAATGGATGAGCCAGCCATTCTGCGCGTACTAAAACTGCCAATTTAAAAAAATGACTAGCGAGACAAAAGTGATAACAGATTAAAACTGTTTGAATGACGGGCGCCTGAAAGATCGAGCTTGGAGTGCCACCATTAAATCTTGTGATAAATTCCAGCTGCGCGAATAAAACCTAAAACATGGTCAACCATGAAGGCATTGTCGGCTAAAATCTAAGAAAGAGCAGAAGGGAGGATAAAAGACTGCCGCAATGCAGCTAAAAGCGGACAGTCCGACAAGATGTGGACCACCGTGAGCAGCGCGCCACAACGGCAGTCCGGTGGGTCCTCACGTCGTAAGAGGTAGCCGTGTGTTAGCCATGTATGGCCTATACACAGGCGACATAGGACAACCGAGTCTCTTCGAGAAGGCAAGAGGTAGTCTTCCAAGCTGCAGTTGACTGTTTAACCGTATGGAGCTTATTTGGCGTGCTCAACGTTGACCATTCACAGTCCCAGGCCATGGAGATTTTGTAGTGTAGACCCAATCGGATATTCCTTTCTGGGGTACCGATTTCCAGGCGCCGATTTCCTGCTTGGCCAGCCAATGTGGCCCGGGGTCCAGATGAAGGCCACAGACAGGCCGGACTTGCCAAGAGTGAACAAGGACTGCACCAAGTGGTGTTTGGGGAAACACTGGTCAAGAGCTCGTAAGCCACTCAGGGAGTCACTACAGATATGACTTCCTGGGGCATGTAAGGAGATGGTCGAGGGCTCTAAGTATTGCGATCAGCTCTGCCGTAAAGACTGTGCAGCCAGGTGGCAGGGAGCGTTGTTCACTGTGGTCGCCATGAGCGTAGGCGTAACCCACTCTGCCATCTACCTCGGAGCATCAGTATATCACCGAACGTGCAAAGTATGTCCTGAAACTGGTGACGAAGTATGTGCGGTGGAACCGACGCCTTTGGGTCGCAAGACAATTGCAGGTGGAGCTGTAGGCGAGGGATGGACCAAAGAGAGATATGGGAGTGGCAGGTGAATGCGATAAGAGCAACTCAATGCAGCTAACTGTCGAACTGATTCAGTAGCACTCTGCAATGTATAATTTCTATGGCGAATTACTTGCATGTGTAACACTATGTATAGAGGCAGCTGCAAATTAATTTATGTTAAAATGTTGATCAGTTTCAGCGACAATCGAAAAAATAAGGTATGTAGCTGATCAGCTACACTATTTATTACAGGGTTAATGTGGACTGCGGACAGCGGCTCGTCAAGATACAACATCTGATGAAGTTCGATGAATAGTCCTGTAACATTAAGGTAGGTGAACTATGAGCTAGAGCTACCTACAGTCCTTCGAACTAGTCGCCTCCCTTAACTATGCACCACTAAGTTGTGCGACATATGTCCTGGAAACTTTGAACGAAGTATTCCTTTCGGATAGTGTTCAAAAGTCTCGTCACGTTTCACTGGATGTCAGGAATATCGTCAAATGTCTTTCATTTCAAAGGGAGTTTGAATCGAAGGAATAGGAACAAATCTGGAGGATTGAGTTCCGGCGAGTACGGTGGATGTTCAGGTTGCACGACAGCGCTCGCCCACAAACAGCCAGTGACAAACATTTCCTGGCAAAAAAGGAGACGTCTAACGCAGAGCTCAGCCGGTGCATGCTTATGAGAGGTGACTGGAACGACAGTAAGGTAGAGCTCATGCAAGAAGTCTTGGCCCGCGCACAGAAACGCATTCTCGAGTTGTGCGCAGGGAGAGCCCACTGCCTTGTTTCAGAGGGGCAGCCGACTCAGTCACTACGTTTACATGCAACACATCTTCCGGAAGACGAAAACCGAATTTCGAAAACAGTTGATCGCTGTCGTGTTTACACGTCACTGTCTTAATCGGATTTCCTAGCCCGCTCAATATGGCGCCCGAAACACAGCTGATTCAGTTCCTGATTTAGTCAACGCAATCGCTATATTTTTTTAATTAAATACACAGATTCATGCCTAATTTTTACACTTTTATTTCACGGTAGTAAATGCAACTCTGTTCGTATGTGCCGAAAATTCTTAACAAGAAAACAGAATCTGACAAGCCAAGGACGCATCAAAAACGGTTGCGTTTACACGGGCGTGAAAATCGATTTTGGAACTGGAAAACCGCTTTACAGAAGTGGATTTCCAGAATAGATTTTACTTGAACAACCGAAAGCGGAATTGGGAAATAGGTTTAAGAAATCCGGTATTCGAAGCCCACGTAAAAGGGGTGAGTTGCTCGTTGCCTGCCGAGCCGTACGCTTCGTCTGTCAGTCGGCTACCAACTGCGCCCCGCGACCAGCAGGCAACACCAACTGAGGCGACCGCCCCTGCAAAGCAAATGGACTCGCACAAACCGAGACAGTAGGCGACACGACTTCTTGCTCGAGCTCTAAGGCCGTCCGCACACGGGTCGATTCGTACTCGTCGCAGCTGCGACTCGTCCTCGACGCGATTCCATCCCCATGCGACTGTCTACGTAAGTAAATGGGAGGCCGCCAACGGGGTGATTTGTACGCGTCTCGTAATCGTCTCGAAGTCGTCGCGTGCGACGCTCGTCTCTTGCGACCTGCAGTGCACGGGAAAGATCAAGCGTGACGAGCGGATCGAACGTCTTGGAGGTGATTTACCAAGTATTTTTCTGTAATTTCGGTGCATAAAACACTTTAGAGCCCATGAGATCTACATGTAATAAATAATGAAATTTTAATAAACAAGTACATAATATATAAATATTTTCAGTACGTCGTGCCTTGCAGCTCGTAAATATTCAAGAAATGGCCTTTTTTTAATATCTCTCAACCAGAGCTGCTGATATTTATTTACTTTTTTATTGACTAGTTTCGGGCATACAGCTGTTCTCAAGCCACGTATTTTGTAGAATGCTAAAAATTTTATATCAGTCTCTTGTAGTGCTCTACGACCAAGAACAACCGGTGATGAACATTCCGCTCTATGTACGGATGCACCCATAACACACTTTGTTCTCTTGCCGATACCAGTACAACATCACAGCGTTCCCCTAATCACTAGAACTGTCCATTCTACTGGTAATTATTGGAGGAAATGACTAATACCGATCTGAAGCTCCCTGTTGGAAGTCGGAAGCTCACTCAAGGAAAATCGCGCCGTCGCTGGCATCGCGAGGTTCGCACAAGACGCGCGCAACGGACGAGACGCGAGTCGCAACCACGACGAGTGAGATACGACCCGTGTGCGGACGGCCTAACTGTAGTTCATATTTTATCTACATTAATGTTACAGGGCTATTCAGCGACCTGATTGTCAGAGGTTGTATGTTAAATTGAATGTAACCAACAGCCGTAAATTATTTATAAATAACTAGCTGATAATAACCCGTATACTGCGTTGTCAATTGTCTGTTAGCAGTTTATTACTGTAATAATGGCGAACAGTAAAAATTTTTCGTAATTCCTGAATAATTTCGGTTTCTTATAAGAAGAAAAAGTTGTTTCTGATCACCTGAAGACATAGTCTGAATATGGCACTCTAACGGAAACCTATTCACCTCAATAAATTTATCATAGCCTATGTAGTAGCTATTTTATTACATACGAACCTAGTAATGTTACATAGACCATCCATAATTGATGATATAGCAAGCTGTACGAATGGTAACGGCGTAAACGTACGCCTCTCACAAGGAAAGTACTTGGGCTCGAACAAACACATATACACCAAAATCGAATGAGAGATAATGTGAAGATCCCTTATTGCACTAGTGATTCTCCCGCATCTGCAAAACTCTGCAGTCATCCGTTAGAGGCCTCTGCGTGTGCCAAGCCGCATTGCTCTTTGACCTGTCCGTTCGCCAGTAGGGACGGTGCAGTGTGCCTCCGAAGTTGCGTTTTGTGATGTTATTTGTGTGGTGAGGCGTCAGATGGGGGCGGCGATTGCTAATCAATCCTGCAAATGTCTTGCGATTAGTTGAGATGAAGTTACGAAGAACCCTTCTTCGTGAAGATGGTATTAGTGTAGAAGATGAATCATTTGCATGCTTTCTCGTATCTGTTATGGTACAGAAATATGAGCATAAGTTAGATACTGTTGTTACAAACTCATAATAATGATAATAGGGATAATGACGAACAACTCATTGCAAGCGGTAGTGCTACGGTAAGTGCGGGAAGAGACGATGGAAGCAGTGGCAGTGAATACCAACAGTCTTTCGGGAAGAAGGTTAAAGTTGCAACTATCATCACGGCTTTTGATGACAATTCACTAGAGAACATGTACGATAATTATTACATCAGTTATAGTGAAGATATCTGCATTACGTATGGCGTCTACAATTATATCTACAGTGCTATCTAGAGCATGGTTGCAGAGCTTTGCAGAAAAACGACACCCACCAGCACATTGAGGTGTACGTAGAGATCCTGTAACCAAACGTTCATACATATATGTATGATCGAGTCCATATACTTTCCTTGTCAGTATGAATCATCAGTTTATGCGTTTTATACTGGCATGATAAGATTAACAGTGTTCGTCTACGAATGTTGAATTTTTGAAAGAATAATTTATATCAACAGCAATTTATGTTACTTCTTGCAGAATGTAGTCAAGTAGCAAGTGACGATGACACTATTTGAAATTAAAACACACACAAACATGTAAAGCGAAAGCGAGAAACCAGATAGTTCAGTGCACAGAAAGTTGAAATATGAGAACTGACTGATGCTAGCCAAAAGAGAGTGCGATAATTACTCGCCTCAGTGATAGCTTTGGAGGGGCCTGCATAGCTTACGTATAGGCGCTAACTCAAATTTAGAAAACGATGGTGAACGGAACATTCAACGTTCTGATAACTAAAAATAAATTGCTGAACAAATCAGTCTAATTTCTGTCTGTGCCTTGACGATCTTTCGTTACATTGTTAATAATTGCGCTGATTTTATATGCAACTTTTCTAATTATCCATAGTCATTGAAATTAGGCTCTTTAAAGTAATATTTGGTAGGTAATCTAAAAAACTAAACTGCAAATTCGAGGTTGGTTTAATCATATTGTTTTGCTGGCTACTATTGTAAATCACGAATAATTTTGTAGATAGGTGTCAAAAATAGGGCCATAGCCAACTTTTAGGAGTGAATCTGCTAGTGGAAGGCAATCTAGCTGAAAAGGATCCATTACAATAAATATATCATAACGGAAATGTAGCAATGACGTCAAATATTATTCGTATAAGACGAACGCCGGTTACAGTTGTGCTTCTCTTTACTGCGGCAGAGGTGTAAATAATACGAACACCGTTAACGAGGTTATTGTCTGTGGAACAGGTAGCACAAGTCCTTTGTGGAAATAAACACTGATGACCTCACAGATGTTGCTTTGTTTATTCTTTATTTGCTACAGCTGCATATTTGTATTCTGCTGGACGATAACCCCCTGTGTGCTTTTCTCAGAACACGTAGGCCTATGTACTTACAAAAGTCTGTGCTGTTTCAGCTCTGACTCAGCTATCGCACACGTTTTGTGTAGAGTTCGCTTGTGGGAGGGAGAGCACGAGCTGGAACGGGTTCTGTTATTGCTGGACATCTGCAACGGTATGTACTTCTTGCAGACTGTATTAATACTATTGCGTAATTTGATATTCTCATTGAAACAACAATGTATTGGTGAATAGGTTGTAAAGTAAGAGGGTAGTCAACTGCAGATAAAGTACTCTAGGAAATCCCACAGAAGTTTTTTGCCAGAAGACTTATATATGCAATGTGAATTTTGAAATATACAGATAGTACGCTCGTGGGTGCATCGAGGCGTTTGAGGAGCCGCGGCGGAGTGGCCAAGCGTATTGGGGCGCTATGTTCCGATGCGCGAGGCCGTTCCCCGTCGGGGGTTCGAATCCCCCTCGGGCATGGATGTTTGTGCTGTCTTTAGTATAAGTTAGTTCTTAAGTAGTTTGTAACTTTAGGGACCGTTGACCCCGCAGTTGTGTCCCATAAGCGTTACAAACATTTGAACATTTTTTTTTACGTTTGAGGAATACGAAATCTGTAATTTCAAATTCGACTTTTTCACCTTTGCGAATAAATCTTAACAGAAATGAAATGTACAATACGGGAAGGATTGCCGGAAGTAAATGTTCAAATGTTTGTTAAGCTTATGGGACTTAACTACGGGGTCATCAGTCCCTAAACTTACAAACTACTTATGAACTACTTACGAACTAGGACGGCACAAGTATACATGCCCGAGGGGGGATTCGGACCCCCGACCGCAGTGGCCGTGCAGACCGTGACTGAAGCGCCTCAGTCCCCTCGGCCACCTCGGCCGGCAAATATCACGTCTAGCGACGTTATAATTTAAGAAGAAGATGTATTTGCTGGTTCGAACATTTTCTGTTTGAGGAATCTTGAGTCATTCCTCACATTTATAATATATACAATCTTCGACTATTAGTTCGCAAACTGCGAATTCGTTTTTACATCAGCTGTAATTTGATACAGATGCACAGCAAATGGTGACAAGAGAAAATTTCTTCCACACAGGAACTCGAACCCAGTTTTCCCGTTCATTGCGAGTGGTTTTCTTAACTACTTCGGCTATTTGCGCACGCCTGCCACACCAACCGCCACTTCAGCATGCTACACACTGTCTTCCCTTTAGCTGTGTACCCTGTGATTTCCACACAAGGAGAGAGAAACTTTATGCTCCCATTGACTGCCTCGGTACCTTTATCTCAAGGTAAATGTGACAGTAGTACCGCGTCCTAAAGGTACTGTGGCGGTCGATACTGCATGCTTCACCTATATACTGTGATTTTTCCCCAATGTATTTTTATCTCCACTGGCAGAAACTGAGAAAGCGATTCATAGTTTCAGAACTTTGTCTCTAGAATGTTTTGTGCTTTTTCTTGTCTGCCTTACAAACTACAAGCGCGACACAGGAAGGTATTACGTAGCGGCATTAAGCAACCTAGCTCCCCTTCCAAACCCCTGTCCCCAGAGTAGAAGGTGGATCACGGCTTTGGAAGTGCTTGCTATTCGTTGCGACGCACCAGTCCAACAGGAACGTGCAGAACAGCAGCTGAGTCCAGCTTATCGCGACGAGCAGGTTGGCTTTGACCAAGTGCATTTTTATCCAAATTTTGCAAATCACCCATTAATTTCAGGCTTTTATAATTAACCATTACCATATGTAGATGTTAAGGCTTTCCCCGCGGGATGTTGTCATCTTGGAGAATCGAGTTTTCTGCCGGTAATCCGAGTCGTACTTGCACGATTTAGATCACGTTATGCCGCGGTGGAGTAGGCGAGCGGTCTAAAGCACCTCGCTGCGGAGTGCGAGGTTGCTTGGCGTGGAGGTTCGTGTCCTCCCTGGGGCATGTGTGTGTGTGTGTGTGTGTGTGTGTGTGTGTGTGTGTGTGTGTGTGTGTGTTTGTCCGTAGGTTAGTTTACCTAGGTTTAAGTAGTTTGTAAGCTACGGAATGATGACCACATAGTTTGGTCCGATAGATTTACAGACATTTGAACATTTTGATCACGTTACATGCGATCTTCAGCAGGTGCTTCCTGAAGTTGATTCCAATGTGTAACGTGTCCAGTATTTACGCCAATGTGTGACAGCTAGGTGGAGTAGCCGAGCGGTCTAAGGCGCCACGTTGCGGAGCACGCGGTTGCTCGCCCTCGGAGGTTCGAGTCCTCCCTAGGGCTTTGTATGTATATATATATATATATATATATATATATATATATATATATATATGTGTGTGTGTGTGTGTGTGTGTGTGTGTGTGTGTGTGTATGTGTGTGTGTGTGTGTGTGTGTGTGTGTGTGTCCTTAGGTTAGTTTACCTTAGTTTAAGTGGGTTGTAAGCCACGGAATGATGACCACGCAGTTTGGTCCGATAGATTTACAAACATTGGTCCACGCTGCTGTATGCGCTTCACATACCATGTCAATGTGGTATGTCATATTGGCCAGACCACCAATACCGTCGAAATCAGGCGTAAGGAGCACCAACGGCACACAAGGCTCAGGTTTCCAAGTCGGCTGTAGCGGAAAATTGCTTGGAATTAAAGCATTCAAGGAATTACGATGCAGTAAAGATTCTGACACAGACACCCAGATATTGGGATAGTTATTAAATAATCTGTTGAAATAAAGATCACACAAGTTCTAATCAACCTTGACGCTGGTTATCAACTTAGTTCCGCCTGGAATCCAGCACTTTATCACCTAAAGACACAAAGGAGACAACATTCAAATTTCGAGAGGACTAACTCTGCAGTTGGTGACAAACTGAATATCTGAGTGCAAATAACGCAGAGTGCACAGAGTGTGCTGAATGAGACAGTAAATCAGGCTCTTGAGGACGGTAACATAGCAAAAGAACGGCAGTTTGAACACCGGGAGCCAGAGAGTAATACGGAAGCCGCCCGTAGCGGACGCGGCCGGCTGCGGCGACAGAACAGAACTATCGACAAGGAAGCTTAAATGACGACTGTCGGAAGATTGAACGCCCAGTGAAACTTTGAAGTGGAAAATAACGTCACATGGTAAAATTATTAACGGACAACAGCCCAAAAGTACGGGCACAGCAGTCTGAGCAGCCACATATAGTTAATACTAGAGTGGCTACTATTCGTGGGCGCGGACGTCAAACTAAGCGCCTGCAGCAGCATGGACCACATAGGCATAAATACTGGACACATTACAAAAGACATTCTACGTGCACTGGCTGACAAATTATGCCACCAAAAACTAAGCCACCAAGAACAGAAATAATTGACCACAGTAGGTGTTTTACACCAATAACTCTGGCCCAGGTTTCCGTGGTTTTCTGTTGGCTGTAAGGTGAATACCGGAGCTGTACCCATGCCTACGGAATGTTCCCAATTGCTTTGGCTCCGCTTAAGGAGCCAGTAGTGATGTTTTGTGAAATGTTTGAGTTGCTTAGTGCTCATTTCATGAAATAAGCCCACATTGTAGTTTCCCAGTTGGAGTTCCATCAGCGGCTAAAGAAGCCGGGACAGTCTTATCGCCGGCCGCGGTGGCCGAGGGGACTGCGGTGCGCCACTCACGGTTTGCACGGCCACTACGGTCGGGGGTCCGAAACCCCCACCCCCCTCAGGCATGGATATTTGTGCCGCTTTTAGTGTTAGCTAGTTCATAAGTAGTTTATAAGTTTAGGGACTGATGTCCCCGTAGTTAAGTCCCATGAGCTCTACAAACATTTGAATGTTTTGAAAGTTGTGCAGCTGACCAATGGTAAGGCGCGATTGTCGGCAATCCACACATAAAAGATTGTCGCTACTTTCTTTACGCGGGGCTTTAAGCCCGTTCCCCAAGATGGTTGCAAGCAGTTCCTTTTGGTACAACTACATTAGTTTTGGTGTGGAGCTCACCATGAAGGCCTGGATCATGACGCCGCAGATGCTCTGCAGACACATGACGAAGATGGCCTCGGGACACTCCTCGGTGGTGCTGCGCGACCCGTAGCCGATGGTGTGCTGCGTCTCGATGCTGAACAGGAAGCAGGAGGCGAAGCTGTTGAGGTTGACGACGCACGGCCGCCAGCCGGAGTCCTCCTCCTGGTGCTCGGGCTCGAGGTCGCCGTGCGTGAAGGCGATCAGCCACCAGATGACGGCGAACGCCAGCCAACTGAGGATGAAGCCGAGCGCGAAGACGAGCAGCGTCCAGCGCCACTGCGTGTCCACCAGCGTCGTGAAGATGTCCTGCAGGTAGCGCAGCCGCCGCTGCGCCACGTGCGTCTGCACCACGTTGCACTCGCCGCTCTTCAGCACCACGCGCCGGCGCACCTTGCGGTACCGGCTCCTGCCAACAGCACGCAAACATTCTCACCTAACTGCAGTGTCAGCGGTCTCTAAATTATCCTAAGAACAACACATACAGCCGTGCTCGAGGGAGGACCCGAACCTCCGACGGCGAACGGCCCTGCGGACCGCTTCGAGGCGGCTTAGTGCATACTAACCACGCTCCCACACACGCTGTGACCGCGGCGCTATTAAGATAAAAACACACGTGAAGCAGTGACACCGTTACCACCCTTCTGGACAATAGCTTCACTAAAGGGAGAATTCTTCAGACGTGAAAGTGATTTCTTGCGTGTCCCAAGGAATCGTTATAGGACCGGTGCTTTTCACAATATACATAAATGACCTCTTAGATAACATATAAATTCAGTGAGTGTATCTTGTGACGATACTGCTGGCCCTCTCATCTCAATGTTATTGTACGATACCGTCTGCGTCGGACCCGGAATCGTGTGGTGTAATAGTGATATATTTTGCGTGTGAAGTTACAAACGAAATAGCCAGTCTAGGAATCAGTGTAGGACAGTGTCTCGGTGATACTGTGATCAAAACAAGTGATAGATTTCATTAATTAAGAGTTTTGTATAAGAAGTTTCCAGACAGTTCTATAAACAATAGTTTTGTCATTGTATGTTATTTCAATAAATAGACAGACGAATGGTAAAAACTTTTGTATCTACATAAAGACATTAAAATAAATAGCATTGTATATATGTTAGGCTCATAAACAAGTTGTGTTGATCAGCTAATTGTGTTAATTAATGAATAGTCGAAATTTGAATGTAGTTAAATTTTGTATATATTGACTGACGTAAGATTTGGAGTATATTTTGAGAATGGACAAGATATTTCATAGTTCAATATATGTTAGGAACATGTATGATGTACTCATTAACAAATTGACATTTAAGATCGCTCTTTTTGTCAACAGAAAGATCAGAGATTTCGACTTAAAAAAATACCTGCCATGTAAAATTATTGTATGTATAGTTTTCATTTTATATTGTGATTATTTTTGTGTATATGAAATGTTTACTTTGTGTGTTTGTTAATTGTGAATTAGTATATTCAATTGTTATGAACAATGGATAATGTAATGCCATTATTGTCGATTTGCCTCACCGCCTTGCGTGGGGAGTTCGAGTTTTAGTCGTTTGTCAAGTGCTCTGGAATCTATGTCGCTCTGTGTTTTAAAATGGAAGTACTGGCAGCTAAGTTCTATTCCATTGTATATGTTTTGAATTTGAATTTGTAATGTTTTGGTGGAGAAGAAGTTTGATTCAAATCATCAAATCAAAGAGGAAGTGAAAAATTGTACATAACGACTATTTATTTCTACCACGACGCCCCAGGAGAATAATGTTGCAGCGAGCAAAACCCCCATACATCGAAATGTTGAAAAGCTGAGTATTATGTTTGAAAGTGATAGAATGAAATGTAAACCGTGCTTCGCATCCTGAAGGAAAGCTTGGGCATGCGAAAAATTGCATCATGATGGCTTCTGCATGAACCGACGGAAATGGAGAAATGGATACGTTACGACGCTGCTCAGACGCACTTAGATCACTATCAGCGCGAATGAGAGGCTTTCTGACGCCGTATCGTAACACTGGATGAGACATAGGTCACATCGAACGAGCCAAAACAATCGCCAGGAGCAGGTAGGACTTGGCCAGGTCGTGTGTACCTGTCAGTCAAGCTGGAGCAGGTAAAAGTTGGCCAGTTCGTGCGTGCCACTCAGGGGGCACTTTGGAGACAGTTGCCCAGTTCGAGTCTTCCGTTTATCAACAACAGGTAGAAGTTGCTCAGTTCGGACGAGGCCGTTTTAGGTAGAGGTAGGGATGATGTGGGGGGGGGGGGGAGGGGGGGAGGGAAAAAGAGAAAAAAAGGAGGTAGAGGTTGCGGGGGAGGAGGAACCGCTGAGAGAGTGATTGGAAGAGAGAAATAAGCAGGGAGTTTATATTTGGGGGATGAGGGTTTAAAAAAATGCGATCTTCATTGGACTTGCAAAAATGAGTCAGATAAAAATAATTTCGTTAGAATATTAAAAGGGCGGACCAATTATTGAATAATGTAGTAGAAACGATAAAAATAATGTTTTATGGATAATTAAAGTAACTGCGTTATTTTTAGAACACTGGAGGTGTTCAAGAAGGAAATATAAAATTATAAAGACATATTACAAAGATCTAACCGTAAAATCGTATAGAATTCTAGCTAATAATCGGTTAAAAATTAAAATACATTTAAACAGCATGGTACGGAGGTTAACTGATTCTGCTTGTGAAGGGAAACTATGTATTTTTCTTTAGTTATCAAAAGAAGTTTTTTAGTGTAATTTTAGGTTTTTCCGGCAAATGAAATTCTTTAAAATTTCTCGGTAAATCAGCGGGATGGCGTCGTCCAAGAGTCGCCGTATTCCGGCAAGCAGACTTCTGGTCATCTTCAGACGTTGCTCGAGTCTGCGTGATTTCTGCTGTGTGCCGCGCTTATGTGTCTTGTTAAAAGCTCTTTAAGTGAATTTATCCCATTAATTTAAATAAATTTTGACAATTTCATGTTATCTATGATATACTGTAAAAATATTTCTACAGGGCTAGGGTATCCATTTAAGTATTTCCAAGGGAGAAAACTCTAACACACACAGTATCGAACTATATACAGACATTCACAAAAGAAGTATGAAAGTGAGGGTTATCACTACATACTGTCAGTACACACAATCGACATGCAGAGGAAAGTGAAGTGTTCAAATAAATGAGTTCGATATACCGCTGAATATCGGCCATCTGAGTTATGGCGACCACCTAAGAAACTCCAGAACGAAACATGTCGATTAATGATACCGGAAATTTTAGTGACAGCAAATGGTATCCTCTTGAGAGGTGAGGGGGAAGGAAATGCAGTCCGGTGAGGGAAGAAGGAAGGAAGACTGCATCAGCTCAGTTCCCCGTGTTCGCCACTCTGGGGGTTCCGATGGAATTCGTTGTTAATAACTACAGCTTTTGGCGACGAGGCAGTTCGTTTACAGCGCGATGGATCCGCCGTTGCTTCAGTTGTTACAACAGCAAACAGAATTCCTTCGTCAGTTGGTTACGAATTCGCAAAGCGAACCGGTTCATCCGCCACTGTTCTGGACGTCTAATCGCGACCCCGCTTTTCCACCAGTCCAGGAGGCGAGTGACGACTGGGACATTTACGGCATTTCAGGTAGAGGACCCGCCTTTGCAAAAAGCTTTGTCGTGAATAGCTCCAGAAGCTTTTCATTTGCTTTGGCTCCACTTAAGGAGTCGGTAGTGATGTTTTCTGAAATGTGTGAGTTGCTTAGTGATCATTACATGGAAAAGCCCACGTTATAGTTTCCCAGTTGGTGTTCCACCAGCGGCTAAAGAAGCCGGGACAGTCTTATCAGGCATCGGTAGCGGACCTCCGTGTAAGTTGACTCCATAATAGAGATCGTGCAAGAACACCACAATATTGCAATAAAAACAAGTAATTTCCAGCTTGGTGGGTCGATATGATTGAAATATATAATCCCATGATGGTACATCATCAGTGCAGTAAGATCCATAGAATAACTACACTACTGGCCATTAAAATTGCTACACCAAGAAGATTATGCATATGATAAACGGGTATTCATTGGACAAATATATTGTACTAGAACTGACATGTGATTACATTTTCACGCATTTTGGGTGCATAGATCCCGAGAAATCATCACCCAGAACAACCACCTCTGGCCGTAATAATGGCCTTGATACACCTGGGCATTGAGTCAAACAGAGCTTGGATGGTGTGAACAGGTACAGATGCCCATGCAGCTTCAACACGATACCACAGTTCATCAAGAGTAGTGTCTGGTATATTGTGACGAGCCAGTTGCTTGACCAGAAGTTTTCAATTGCTGAGAGATCTGGAGAATATGCTGGCCAGGACAGCAGTAGAACATTTCCCGTATCCAGAAAGGGCCGTATAGGACCTGCAACATACGGTCGTGCATTATCCTGCTGAAATGTAGGATTGCACAGGGATAAAATGAAGGGTAGAGCCACGTTCAAAGTGCCGTCGATGTGAACAAGAGGTGACCGAGACATGTAACAAATGGCACCCCATACCGTCACGCCAGGTGATACGCCAGTATGGCGATGACGAATACACGCTTCCAATCTGCGTTCACCGCGATGACACCAAACACGGATGCGATCATCATGATGCTGTAAACAGAACCTGGATTCATCCGAAAAAAATGACGTTTTGCCATTCGTGCACCCAGGTTCGTCGTTGCGTATACCGTCGCAGGCGATCCTGTCTGTGATGCAGCGTCAAGGGTAACCGCAGCCATGGTCTGCGAGCTGACAGTCGATGCTGCTGCAAACGTCGTCGAACTGTTCGTGAAGATGGTTGTTGTCTTGCAAACGTCCCCATATGTCGACTCAAGGATCGAGACGTGGCTGCACGATCCGTTACAGCCATACGGATAAGATGCCTGTCATCTCGACTGCTAGTGATACGAGGGCGTTGGGATCCAGCACGGCGTTCCGTATTGCCCTCCTGAACCCACCGATTCCATATTCTGCTAACAATCATTGGATCGCGACCAACGCGAGCAGCAATGTCGCGATACGATAAACCGCAATCGCGATAGGCTACAATTGACCTTTATCAAAGTCGGAAACGTGAATGGTACACATTTCTTCTCCTTACACGAGGCATCACAACAACGTTTCACCAGGCAACGCCGGTCAACTGCTGTTTGTGTTTGAGAAATCGATCGGAAACTTTCCTCATGTCAGCATGTTGTAGGTGTCGCCACCGGCGCCAACCTTGTGTGAATGCTCTGAAAAGCTTGATTTGCTTATCACAGCATCATCTTCCTGTCGGTTAAATTTCGCGTCTGCAGCACGTCATCTTCGTGGTGTAGCAATTTTAATGGCCAGGAGTGTGAAAAGGTCTTCCTAGTACATGTTACAAGTTTAACTTTTAATTGATTCCATATGAGAGTGACGTTTTAACGCAGAGAGACCTTGAAGAACTGAATGGTAACCTTGCTCTATGAGCTACATTCGGAGCGGCACAGTAATTTTTCTGTGTCCAACATTGAGCGGACGGGTGTGAGCGTCGTGTGAACAGAGGGTCTTTCCGTCTGAGGATTTACGAGCACTGGGGTCGCAAGAACCAACACGACACTGGCTCTCCACGTCAGTCTAAATTCTTTGAATTAACAGCGTGATATACTGGGCTCATCAGTTCACAGCAAACTGACAGCGTTCCCAGAACAATATAAAAAAGGAAACAAACCACCCCTTATCGTGACCGAATAATGCACGTAAAGGAATATTAACGCTTGATGTATCTTAGACAACGCTTCCGGATGTAAGGCCAAAACAGATGTTAAAACTAAATAGTTTTTAGCCCTAGAACCAAAGCAAAAATTGCGAAAAACTGTTTCATTGGCGTAGTTTTCAGGTAACCACACGAACGTATGATTGGTAAATACTTTTGTAGAACGAAGAGCGATCTGAAATATCTTAAGTAACATAATAAGTGATGACGAATGCAAACGTCAGGGGCTGATATAGAATACGTTCTGGGAGGCTTCGCAGATACAGGAACTGGCAACAGAGTGCAGGTCATTAGAGAACTACGAAGAAATGGTAATCTATGAGACAGATACCCAGTCGACAGGACCGGAGATAAACACTGCTCATATTAACGTTTTACATTCAAGTATACTGATGCGCTCGTGGAATCCAAATGATGACTACTTTTGAAATTTTACTCTTATGAGAACTATTTCATGGATTGTGGGGAGGAGGGATTTCCACATTGTGATCGACAGTCAATGGCCTCTACTTTAGAGCAGTGATGTCAAGCTTTTTGAATATGCGACCCCTTTCAAGTAAAAATACCAGGTGATCAAAAAGTCAGTATAAATTTGAAAACTTAATAAATCACGAAATAATGTAGATAGCGAGGTAAACATTGACACAAATGCTTGGAATGACATGGGGATTTATTATAACCAATAAAAAAAACTTTAAAAAATGGAGTAAAAACATTAATGAGACTTGTAGCAGATTACAAGCTCTCACTACCAAAATCCTTTTAGGTCACAGGTTTTACCCTCGATTTATCTGGTGTTGAATGTTTCGTTAACAGTGTATGCACCGGTGCTGTAATACAGTTGTTTAAACAAGACTGGCATTCAAGTGAATCTTCCGATTGGAACTGATAGTGCCACACCGTAACTCGGAACATGCTTTACAGTGCTGTTCACAACATTATTCCTTGACTACAGCTATTGTTTAGGAATTATGGTGAACACATTGAGAATTTCCTGTACAGATCATCATCTTTGCTACTCTTTTTTTCTAATAAAAACTCATGTCATTCCGAGCATGTGTGTCAATTTTTACCTCCTATCTACATTATTCTGTGATTTATTAAGTTTTCAAATTTATACTGACTTTTTGATCACCCGGTATTCTGGCAACCCCCTTCCTCGAACCTCAAAACAACTGTGTGTGCGATTTCAATCCCAACAAATTTAATTCGCTTCTGTTGAAACAACTTTCTTGTAAGAGAAAGTACAGTATTATACAACATGATTCTTTTTTCGAAATCGAACAAATTATCCTAATTTCAGATTAATTCTGACAAAACTATTTGTTGAATAACGAATGATGCACATTGTAGGCAAGACCAGAATCGAATTATCCTCGCTATGCAAGGTCCAGCTGAATTTGTAAAGAATTTGATGTTTTTTCTTCTAACTTCTCGAAATTACTGACTACATTTTTAACTATCGATTGGTTTTTGGAAACAGTTTTCTGGCTTTTTTTATAAAGATGAACAAGTAATTACGCTGCGTAATTTTAATGCAAGTTTTAATTTTATTAGACCATGATTTGTGTTATGAAACCCTAGATGTCAAACATGGCCTGGGATCGTTGTTTTATTTATATATGAAGAACAGTCTAAGAGTGCAAATATATATATTTTCCACTAGTTTCGGTCTTGTTTTAGACCGTCTTCAGGAAATATAGCTCCATTGATGTTGTGGAGTTGGCAGGAAACTTGGAACCTTCAAGTGCGTCACTGCTCACCGTGTTGGGTGTTGGCTTCGTATCTATCTTTGATACTATAATGCGTTCACTATGCTGTTCATAGTAACTTATCCAAAATAACTGTTTTCTTATTCGTTATTAGACCTACTCCTGGTCACCACTAAGTGATTTTGTATTTATAAAATGTTTAAATGTTTGTATAGCTTATGGGACTTAACTGGGGGGTCATCAGTCCCGAAACTTACGAACTACTTATGAACTAGCTAACACTAAGGACGGCACAAATACCTATGCCCGAGGGGGGGTTCGAATCCCCTATCCGTAGTGGACGTGCAGAACGTGACTGGAGCGCCTCAGTCCCCTCGGCCGGCTTGTATTTATAACCCTATACCCACCTGATCAGTAATTCTGTTCATCCTGTCACCGAATTTCACTAATCCCCACCATATCTGATTTAAACCTATCCATTTCTGAATGAGATAACAGTTGCAGCAGGGTGATCTTTATTGATCGAAACCGTCATCATCTATTATATAAAAATAAATGTTTGTGTGTTCGTATTTTATGCGCGATCGTACCGTTCGACCGATTGTGATGAAACTTTGTCAGCATATTACTTGCACTTTCGCGATGGACATAGGCACCATTAAATGACTGTACGAAAAATAGTTAAGGAGATATGACGTAATAAACAATGAAATGCGCGGAAAAGTGCTGTATCATGCGACGTCTGCTTTTAAACCACTGTACCGATTTCAACCAAATGTGGTACACATATTCCTTCCATGAGGTAACACTTGACGTAGGGATAAGAACTGATTACGACGTATAGTTAAGGAGATATGACGTCATAATTATATGGTGAAAACCTGTGGTATCACGTGACATGCCAAGGAGGACACACTATTCATCCTAAAATCTTCACGATATTTTGGACTTTTGACCTTCAAAACAAAAGGAAGGTCACTGTCTCATAAAATTTTGGATGGTGCATGACGGAGGATACTTTACATATGGACTTCGTCAGATTCTACAGTTGGATTGCGATCCTGACGAAATTTTTAAATATGATTAAGCAATTCAGCTTATCAGTATAGCGTTAATATATTCAGATTAACTGCAATCATTTCAATTAATTAAAGTGCCTAAACAGTTAATTTTCAGATTTCGCCGAAGTTTCGAATGAGATAAAATTTCCGAAGCTTCTAGCAGCTCTCTGGAAGGTACGTTACATATTTCAGGGTGACAATCATCAAAGAAACGTTTAAAACATAAATATTGTTCACACCATGTGAATTTTATGTAAGCAATTTAAAGTAAGATTTTTTTTTAAATATGCTCAGTGGATAGCATACTTCATTCAGATTATATAATTTATTTTTATTTTATTTATTTATTTATTTTGCTGTCAGCTTTGATGCATACCAAGCGTATCGAATCATTGGGGTGAAAACCACCAGCAGAAGGAATTTGTTGTTACCAACGTCTGGTTTTAATGCGAATTTGAAACTGAATACATAAATCTAATATATAAAAATTGTTTGTCTTTTTGTTCCTATTTTATGCACGGCCATACCGTACATCCGATTGCGATAAATCTTAGTCAACTCATTGCTTGCACTCGCGCGAAGGTTATAGGCATACTAAATTTAACTTCGTATGGTGCATGGCGGAGGGTGTTTACATTTAGTTAATTCGTTTCTTACGCCTTCACGCTGAAATGGCTGGACGGATATGAATGAAATTTGGAATGGAGAGAGCCCATACCTTGTATTAATACATCGGCTACCTTTCGTAAGCCACCGTAGCTGCAATGCGGAGGAAACGTTACTACAAACTTCCATATTGTTTGACTGGTCACCACGAAACTCAGCACATAAATTTATGTTTTCATGAAGGAGATTTTTATAATATGCAAGCCAGTGTATTTAACATGGCTGAGGCTACCTTACGTTGACACTCTTTGACCAGTCACCATGAAACTCGGCGCATATATTTGTGTTTTCATATATAGGAGGGAGAGGAGTCGGTGGAGGAGGAGACGGACAGGGAGAGGGGAGAGGAGAAGAATGAGAGAGGGGATATGGTGACAGACAGGTGAAAGGAGATGAACAGAAGGAGGAGAGGAGGAAATGGACAGAGAAAGGGACAGGAGGAGACGGGAGGAGCAGGTGAACAGAGAGAAGGGAAAGGAGGAGTTGGACTAATGAAAGATTGGAAACATATATTTGCTCGTATTTTATGTGCTGCCATAATGTTTATTTGGTTGCGATAAAACTTCCTCAACTTCTTGCTCTTCCGCAAATGTTGTGGACACAGTATAGTTAACTTATAATAGGTGACGCCCGTCTCGTACCGACAAATGTATTTGAAGGGCCATTGAACTAGTGAGATGTTTGAATGTAAAGCAGACTGACAGATCAGCGTTTTGTTGTGTCCTATTCATTTCGATGCCGATAAACGAGAGTTACATCTAATCGTAATTTTTGTTTTACGAGGCTTGAATAAAATAAATAAAATAAATACCCGGGCAACGCCAGGTTTTCAGCTAGTAATAAAATGAATATCGCATTGCGATCTGGGCTGCTGCGATGATATCATTGAGAAATTTTTGATCGCTGTTTATTTTCAGCTGGAACAATGTTCGCCGTCGCGGAGTGGCCGAGCGCATTGAGGCGCTATGTTACGATGTGCGAGGGCGTTCACTGTCGGGGTTCTAATCCGTCTTTAATGTAAGGTAGTTCATAAGTAGTATGTAAGTTTAGCGACTGATGACCCCGCAGTTAAGTCCCTTAAGCTTAAACAATTCAAATCTTTGAATAGCTTATGGTACTTAACTACGGGGTCATCAGTCCCTAAACTTACAAACTACTTATAAACTAGCTAACACTAAAGACGGCACAAATATCCATGCCCGAGAAGGGATTCGAGCCCCGACCGTAGTGGCCGTGCAGACCGTGACTGGCGCGCCGCAGTCCCCTCGGCCACCGCGGCCGGCGCTTAAACAGTTGAACAATGTTTTATAAACAATTCTATTCATTTCTCTTTTTAAATTTTCTAACTTACCTACCCGATTAAGTGATAAAACATTCCACTCTCCGATCCGTAGAATGCCTGTTTTGTTTTTCTTTCTGACGACATCCTCCCGAGTAGACCCGCCCAGAGATCCGAATGAGTGACTATTTTAACCCCAAAAAATTTTTCCTGAAGTAGACACCATCATATATTCATACACTAGAGCTGCATGACCTCAGGGAGAAAATTAACGACTGTAGATTCCCCTTGCTTTCTGCCGTCCGCAGTAACTGCTCGGCAAAGCCATGATAGCCGATATTACAAGGCCAACTCAGTCAATCAGCCAGACCGTTGCTCCTGTAACTATTGAAAAGGTTGCTGCACCTCTTCTGAAAATTATATAGGTCTGTAATTACGCGAGTCCTTTCTTTTATCTCTTTTATAAACAGGCGTCATCTGGATGTTTTTTCCAGTTACCTGGGGCACTGCAGTGGACCAAAGATCCACGATAAATGTAAACTACTTAGGGGACCAATACCTTAGGTACACCAGAGCTGGTGTCTTACTTGCTTTCAGATATCTCAGATGCTTCTCAGCGGCCAGCTCGTCCTGCGTCCGTACACAGCATGCACCGTTTTCTATCATTACTGCCGCCAGTGACGTCAACCGTGAAAACAAGCAAAAAAGCTGAATGTGCAACTGGCTGCTACACCGGCACCGCAATGAACGGCGGCTGATTGAGCCGAGATCGAGCTGATTGCTGTTCAAAACAATGATGAGAAACTAGCGACTACGAGAGTTTACACGTTAAAATCAGTGAAAAACTATAGTACCATAAAATTCTAAATACGCGAGGATTGTAAGATAAGGGACACAAGACAAAATCTCGCGAATAGTTTATTAATCTACGGTAAGTAAAACGCTGCAGTGCTGCTCTCTCCTTCCAGCTCTGAACTAATCAACTAATTAATAGGAATAAATCAGGAAACGGTTCATTTCTATTGAGCCTGAAAAATACGTCATTTTACTGAAAACGATTCACTGCCCACTAACCAACCACCAAATTAAGTTTTCCTCTTCATGATATTACTTGCTCGAAACCAATTAGATGCCTTCGTACGAATAGAATGCAGCAACCCTTATCACATCTAATCTTTCCAGACTCAAAGCGACTGCAGAAAGTAATGATTAACGATTTTTTTTTTTTTTTTTCAAATTGTCACAGCACTACGATTCGATGGTGAGTTTTCCAAACTGAAAAAATGGAATTCGTATTTCGCTATACGGAAGAAAAAATTCACTTTAGTGAATCGTTACGGTGTTAGACGATTGTAGATGTCTTATGCCAAACAATTGTGCTCCGCTGAATCACTTTGGAACTGTGTGAAGTTGTATCTAAGCTCCTACAGAAACTATTTGTCCTGGAAAAAAATTCAAATGTTTGTAGAACTTATGGGACTTAACTACGGGGTCATCAGTCCCTAAACTTACAAACTACTTATGAACTACTTACGAACTAGGACGGCACAAATATCCATGCCCGAGGGGGGATTCGAACCCCCTACCGTAGTGGCCGTGCAGACCGTGACTGAAGCGCCTCAGTCTCCTCGGCCACCGCGGCCGGCACAGACTTTCTCCGATACGTTCCGCATTCGAGTCCTAGCCAATTTATTTCGTGTCGGTAAGTAAACAATACCAGATCGACGTTGAAGAACCGATTAGAAATTATCCAAAGAATAGCCGGAGGTTGTGTAAGACTGCCTCTTCTTCAGGTTTGATTCGAAAGACTCGTTTACGACTATGATTAAGGATAACTTATGAACTGGCAAAAGGATACTGAAGGAGTCGCATGGTTTATAAGTTAATGAACGGATTCGAAAGTCATCGAAAAGAAATTCAAAGCACTGCTAAAAAGCAGTCAGCATTGCGGACAGAACAAGTAAGTGTTTTTACCAATATGTCACCTCCACAACACCTGTAATGGAATGCAGTCTTAGAAAATGAGGCGATGCTGAAGGAATTAGATTAGGTAATGAAACAATAAAGGTGGTAGCATATCAACAAACGCAGCTTCTAAGCACTGTCTATGTACAAAGAGTGTAGATCGTTCGTCAAAATGACCTCTTTTACTGTTGTAATTAATACAGTGGGAAGAAGAATGAAAAGCCTTTCAATACATGCCGGATTTTCCAACAACCGAAAGCAGGACTAAATGCAGGCGACAAAAATAGTTACTTTAAGTATTGCATTCTAAATACGCGAGGATTGTAAGATAAGGGACACAAGACACAAAATCTCGCGAATAGTTTATTAATCTACGGTAAGTAAAACGCTGCAGTGTGGAGTTTGCTGGTCTTCCATCGGGCACCTCCCCAGGTGGCGGATAGGGGAATGCTCACCAGATATGGTGGGTACCGGGGAAATAAAATACCCGGGGTGGACCAAAACCAGCAACTGCTGCCTTGTAGTATGATATTGGCTTATCAAAGGCTAAAGGAAGAAAACCTTGAATAGAAATTACCTGGTCCTCCAGGTTGGGGGTTGTGCAGTGGGCCAGCTCCTCACTCACATAAAAATATAAAATGCTAAAAAACCTAATAATATGCCTCGGAAAAATTGGAACTGTGGACGACGAACTGGCGATGAAAAACGGAAAATGATGTTTGGATGCTGGAATGTGCAAGGTATTTCCACTAAAATAGATTTACTACCTGCAGAACTTGACATGTTCAACATCGATGTTGTTGTACTTTCTGAAACAAAGAGGAAAGGCAAAGGAGAAGAAGAACTTGACAATTATGTACATATCTGGAGTGGTGTATCGAAAGCTGTAAGAGCCAAAGCAGGAGTCTCCATTATGATACAGAAAAAATGGAAAAAAAGAATCACAAATTGGACATTTATCAATGAACGTATTATTACTGTTGAAATGACATTATTTGCCAGGGAAGTTGTGATTATTGGAGTATATGCACCCACGAACGATACAAAAGATAAGGAGAAAGATGCATTCTGGGACACCCTCAGAGAGACTATTGAAAAAATCCCAAGGAGAAAAGAACTGATTATCATGGGAGACATGAACGGAAGAGTAGGAATTAGAGAGTCGTGTAAAATAGTAGGAAAACATGGGGAGGCAGAATATAATGATAATGGAGAAAGACTGATTGATATTTGTGCACAATTTGATCTAAAAATTACCAACACATTTTTCAAGCACAAGGACATTCATAAATATACTTGGCAACAGAACACTAAGGAACTTCGTTCTATAATAGATTATATTATCATTAGACAAACAAGTAGTTTCAAGGCAGCAGATGTCAGATCTTATAGAGGAGCCCAATGTGGATCAGACCATTATCTAGTAAAAATGAAATCTTTCTGGCCATGGAAGAATGCAACGAACGACACAAGTAACATAAATAAAATGAACTGTAGTGAGAAAGTTCAAAATGTACATTTTAATATTGACAGCCTACAAGACGAAAGTATAAGAACATTCTTTAAGGCCAGAATGGAAAGGACACTAGATGAGTCATTTGAAGGAAGCACAGAAGAAATATACGAATACATAAAAACTAAAGTGAAAAACATAGCATCAGAGGTGCTGGGCATAAAAGAAAACAACCCCAAACGTGCAGCAGAGTGGTGGTCAGAGGAAATAGAAACATCAGTTAAAGAAAAACGAAATGCATTCGTTCAGTGGTTGAATGATAAATCTGAAGGAACAAGATCTAAATACAAGGAAAAAAAGAATGAAGTGGAAAAGAAAATAAGGTTAGCAAAGAATGAAGCATGGGAAAGAACATGTGCCAACGTTAATAGTAAACTGGGTTTTGGGAGAGCGAAAGAAGCATGGTCAGTATTAAAAGCGCTTCGACAAGATACAAAAGGCAAATCCAATCTTCAACTGGTAACACAAAAGGAGTGGGAAGAATATTTCAAAAAATTATTGAATGAGGACAGAGACGAATATCTAGAGGAAGGAACAGTGGAAGAAAATGAACATCATGATGATGAGATCCTAATTTCAGAAAGTGAAGTACTTCAGGTCTTAAGGACAGGAAAGAATGGTAAATCACCTGGACCAGGGAATATCAATATGGAGTTTCTGAAGTACGGTGGTGACAAAATTGTAAAACTGATTTTGCAGTTATTCAATAAAATGATACATGGAGATTCTGTACCTAAGGAGATGAAACTGGGTTATATTAGTACCATATTTAAGAAAGGGGATCGCAAAATTTGCTCGAACTATCGAGGAATTTGTGTTACAAACACACTAATGAGGATTTTTGGGAAAATAATTAAAAATAAACTGGAAAAAAATTTTAGAACCCAACAAGAACAATGCGGTTTCACAGCTGGTAGATCATGTGTAGACCATATTTTCACATTACGACAGATTTTGGAGAAACATAGAGAAAAATCGAAAAATGTTGGACTTATTTTTATAGATCTAGAAAAAGCGTATGATACTGTTCCAAGGAAACTACTCTGGAGAGCACTACATATGGCAAACATAAATGCTTCTTTAATTAAAATAATAGAACAGATGTATAAAGATAATATTTGCCAAGTGAAAATTGGTAATACACTTTCACAGAAATTTAGAACAAGCAAAGGTCTGTTGCAAGGCTGTCCCATGTCACCAACATTATTCAAAATCTATATAGATATTTGTCTGAGAAAATGGTCACAAAAATGTAATAGTATGGGACTAGAAATCAGAGATGGAGTTTATCTACATCATTTATTATTTGCTGACGATCAAGTCGTCATAGCACAAGACGGGGAAGATGCAAACTACATGTGTAATCAACTAGCAATAGCATACAAAAATTGGGGTCTGAAGATTAATTATCAAAAAACAGAATACTTGACGAATGATCCACATGAACTACGCATAGAGGGAAAGAAAATAAAAAAAGTTAACACTTTCTGTTATTTGGGGTCCATTTTAGAAACTGAGGGAAAATCCGACTCAGAGATTAATAAAAGAATTAGCAGCGGAAGAAAGGTAATTGGAATGCTCAACTCAGTCCTATGGAGCAGAAACGTGATGAACAGAACAAAAAAAATCATATATAAATCTATATTTGAGAGTGCAGTTCTGTACGGAGCGGAAACCTGGACCATAAACCAGAAGCACAGTAAGAAACTACAAGCCGTAGAGATGGATTTCTGGAGAAGATCGGCCAGAATTTCCAGGAAAGAAAAAAGAAGAAACACCGAAGTAATAAAGAGGATGGGAATAATAGAAAGAATAGATGAGGTGATGGACAGGAAGAAATTACGGTGGTACGGACATGTACGAAGAATGGAGGACAGCAGAATACCGAAGCTGGTACTGGAGTGGCAACCTGAGGGGAGAAGAAGAAGAGGACGACCTGTGACCACCTGGATCAAAAATGTACAGCTCACAATGAATAGACTGGGCGCAGAAGAAGAGGACACACAAGATAGACACACGTGGAGAAATATAGTGAATAATTAGTGTAAAACCTTACGTACTATGTGTATTCATTTCTGGGCGTATTAGTATGTTGGAGGGAAACCTCTGTAATGAGGACAATCTCAAAAAAAAAAAAAAAAAAAAAAAAAAAAAAAAAAAAAAAAAAAAAAAAAAAAAAAAAAAAAAAAAGTATTGCATTTCAAACCATGAGCTGTACAAATTCAAATTTATTCATTTACCGGTTTCGCTTTATAATAATAATAATAATAATCACTAGAGGAGATATAGCTCGAAATTTTTTGATTAAAAAATTTCGAGATTTGATGTGTATATAAAGACAGATGATTCATTATAGCTAAGTGCTATTTTTCTGATACGTATGTTTGAGGGGAAAAAATCACTTTCTTTCCTGTGATGATTTTATAAATTGGAAACATTTTTATAAATGTAAAGTTAGCTTTGTACAGCAAATGGTTTGAAATGCAATACTTAAGGCATAGTACCCCTACTATGGGTACTATGGGATGGTTTCTTTCGGAAAGAGTATCATTTTTCTTCCCATCCATTCTCAAATAATAAATTTAGAGCTGTTGGTTCAATTTAATTTAACATATCTTGACCATCCGCAGTCCTCTTTCCATGTTAACGGTGCATCCTATAAAATTGGGTTCAGAATTTTGCAACTTTGTTCGGATCTAACACTACCTGTTTCTCAAAATATCTCATTAAGTGCACAAACCGCGTTACAATGAAATACAGTTATTTCTGGGAATTTTGCGAATTTCCCAGAAAATGACTCGTGCAGTAGGTGCGCGCGCTTACAGTCTTGTCGAGAAACATACGTACTATAAACTGTGCAGCAACTGAGCGAGGTGGCGCAGCGGTTAGCACACTGGACGGTCGTTCAAATCCACATCTGTCCACCCAGATATAGGTTTTCCGTCATTTCCTTAAATCACTCGAGACAAATGGTGCCTCTGAAAGAGCACAGCCGATTTCCTTCCCCCATCCTTAAACAATCCAGGCGTGAGCGAAGTCTCTGATGACCACGCTGTCGACGGGGTGGTGAACCCTAATCTTCGTTCGTTCTAAACGAAGAGGAAAAAAAAAAAAAACTTACTGGTTCACTTTGTTTACATTATACTGAGGTCGTTACCCTCGCCACAATATCATTCTTACCAGTGTGAAGCAACACCCCACCCCTCTTCATCCCTCCCCTTATCGCACTGCAGCAGTAGTTATCTGCAGACAATGAAAAATTGAAAATATTCAAATGTTTGTTAAGCTTAAGGGACTTAACTACGGGGTCATCAGTCCCGAAACTTACAAACTACTTATCAACTGGCTTATCCTAAGGACGGCACAGATATCCATTCCCAAGGGGGATTCGAACCCCCGACCGTAGTGTGCAGACAATGAAGAGCATTATTAGACATAGGAAATCATGGAATATACGCCACACCACTAGCTAAATCCAACGAGTAAGAGGTGTTCATTTGATATGTAATTGTATAAAATGACATATCTGATTTTTACTTTCTACTAGCCTCCTGCTTCCATAACATGCCCCAGAATGCCCAGATAGCAGTAAAATGGCAATTCTAGTTGCGTACAAGGCATTACAGTAGAATTAGTAGTACTATTTAACATTAACATCGCATTCTGTATGAACACCAACTGAGCCAACAAATGTTATGCAACATTAGAACAATTTAAGAATCACGAATCTATGCCAGTGTAGCCCCATACATCACCCTCCCCAAACAAACAAACAAAAACGCCCACAAACAAACCAAACGCCCACAAACAAACAAAGAAACACACACACACACACACACACACACACACACACACACACCCACACACACAAACAAACACACACATCCACACACACAAACAAACACACACACCCACACACACAAACAAACACACACACACACACACACAAACACACACACACACACACACACACACACACACACACACACACACACACGCGCACCCACACACGCACGTACCCACACACGCACGCACCCACACACGCACGCACCCACACACGCACCCACACACACACACACACACACACACACACACACACACACACACACACATATACCCAGACACATACACACACCCACAAACACACATACATACATACATTTGCCCACAAACACAGATACATACATATGCCCATACACACATACATATGCCCACACACACATACATACATACATACATATGCCCAAAAACAAACAAACACACATACATACATACATACAGCCGCCCACATACAAACATACAGCTACAAACAAATAGTCATGCAAAACAAATAGCCACATACAAATGGCAACATACAAGCAAATGGCCACATACAGACAAATGGCCACATACAGACAAGAGGGCTGGCTGGTGCAAGGAGATGAGCCGGCTGCTGCCTCTGTACGCAGAGCGCAGAGGGGAGGGAGAGGGCAGAGGGCAGAGGGCAGTACCTCCTGGAGGTGGCGGAGCGGCCGCTGCTGAGGTGCGAGGCCGCCGTGACTCGGTTCCAGGCCGAAGGGTTGAGTAGCGTGCGCGAGTCGTCGCCGTAGCTGGCCATCGAGTCTATGGGCGACCTCAGCGGCGAGTACCCGTCGTCGACGGCCGCCTCCGTGTTGTTGTTCTCGTCGTCGTCCGTCGTGGTCGTGGTGGTGGTGGTGGTGGTGGTCGTCATGCTGGTGACCATGATGTTGGCCAGCGACGGGCGCGACGGCCGCCTCAGTTCCGGCTCGCCGTCTGTGGGCGGCATCGGAATGGCAGCCGCTTCCGCTTTGCTCGTGGTCGAGACTTCCACCGCGTTCATCGCCCCTGCTGCACCGGAACCGCCGTGTCACCAGTCGCCAGAGGCCTACGGTTCGCTCCTCATTTTACGGAGATGACTCCCGGTTCTGTCTGTGAAGGCTGCGAGCCGCCGTCCGTCTCGGCAGCTGCGGGGAGCCACACAGCACGGGTCAACAGTTGCGAAAGGCGCGAGCACAGGGCGAGCGGGCCGTGGGCGGCGTCTGCCTGACGTGAGCACAACTGCCGCCGACTCTGCGTGAGCACTGATAAGAGGACGCGACCAGCAGTCGGGTGGGAGGGATACGCTATACGTGGATCGGAACTGGCCACTAGGTGTCGCGACAGGTGGATGCGCCAATATACAAGTAGATAAGCAGTATTATGTTGTACCAGGATGACACAAATGAGAAAGTATAAAGTTTCGTAAAATTTTGAACACTTGTGTTATGGTCTTAGGCGTCAGCCATGAGAAAGGTTCACATAGTCACAGGAAGGCGGTAGACTGATCTTACTTAACAGCCATATACAACCGCTCTCTCATAGAAGGATCTGTACCAAAAGATTGGAAAGTTGCACAGGTCACACCTATATTCAAGAAAGGCAGTAGGAGTAACCCACTAAACTACAGGCCTATTTCATTGACGTCAATTTGTAGCACGGTTTTGGAACATATTCTGTATTCAAATATTATTAATTATCTCGAACAGAATGATTTATTCACCCAAAGAACACGGATTTAGAAAATATAGTTCATGTGAAACACAACTAGCTCTTTATTCACACGAAGTGATGGGTGCTATCGACAAGGGTTCGCAAATCGATTCCGATTTTTTTTATTTCCAGAAGGCTTTTGACACCGTACCTCACAAACGGCTTTTAATCAAATTGCGTGGTTATGGTATATCGCACCAAATATGCGATTGGATAGGAGATTTTCTGTCACAAAGGACACAGTTCGTTGTAATCGATGGGAAGTCATCGACTAAGAGGTGATATCGGGTGTTCCACAGGGTAGTGTTTTAGTCCTCTGCTGTTCCTTATTTACATAAACGATTTAGGGGAAAATCTAAGCAGCTCTCTTAGGTTGTTTGCAGATGACGCCGTCATTTACCGTCTAGTAAAATCATCTGAAAATTAAAACCAACTGCAGAACGATCTGAAGAAGATATCAGTTTGGTGTAAAAATTGCCAATTGAATCTAAATAATGAGAAGTGTGTCGTCCTCATGAGTACCAAAAGAAATCTTGTAAACTTTGTTTACAAGATAAATCAATCAAAAGTGAAGGCCGTAAACTCCACAAAATATTTAGGAATTACTATTACTTCAGATTTAAATTGGAAAGAACACGTAGATAATGTCGTGGGAAAGACGAACCAGAGACTGCGTTTTATTGGCTATACCATTAAAACATGCAACAGAAATACTAAAGCAACTGCATACACTACGCTTGTCCGTCCATTTTTCGAGTATTGCTGCCCAGTGTGGGATCCTTATCAGGTGGGATTGACGGAGGACATCGAAAGAGTCCAAAGAAGGGCAGCTCGTTTCGTATTGTCACTATGCAGGGGAGACAGCTTTACGGAAATGATACAGGATCTGGTATGGGAATCATTACAACAACGGCGCTTTTCGCTGCGGCGTGGGCTACTTGCGAAACTCCAATCGCCAACATTCTCCTCCGAATGCGAAAATATATTGTTGACGCCCACTTACATAGGTAGAAATGATCATCAAAATAAAATACGAGAAATCAGAGCTCGAACGGAGAGATTCAGGTGTTCTTTCTTCCCGTGCGCTATTCGAGAATGGAATGGGAGCTAAATAGTATAATGGTGGTTCGATGAATCCTCTGCCAGGCGGACGTAGATTTAGATGTAGAAAATGCAGAATACACAAGGAAAAATGTTGTGGGGGCGATGAAGCCAAGATTGCGTTTTACTGCCAGACAATTTAGAAGACAAAACAGAACTACTAAAGAGACTTCCTGCACTTCACTTGTTCGCCCTCTGCGCAGTGTGTACCATTATCAGGTGGAATTGATGGAGGACTTCGAGACAGTACAAAGAAGGGCTGCTGGTTTTGTATTATCACGATAGAGGAGACAGTGTCACGGAAATGATGCAGGAGTTAGATTGGGAATCACTAGGACATTGGCGGTTTTAGTTGCAGTGACATCTACTTAAGAAATTTCGATAACCAAATTTCTTCTCCGAATGAAAAAAAATCTATTCTTCACTCACCTACATAGGGAGAAATGATCACCAAAATAAAATTTGAGATATCTGAGTTGGAGCGGAGAAATTTAGATTATCTTTCTTCCCGCGTGCTACAAATTAGATTACCCCCCAGATACTGACGTATTGTCATTAGGTTGCCATTAGCGGAACTGAGTTCGGCTCAGACCCATTCCGCGAGTAGTCTCGTGCACTTTGTTGATCTGGTGCAACTACGGTCGGGACTAAGATTAAGGTAGTTAAGCACAGCTCTGTAAGACGTCCTGCTTTAGTGCCCTTTACCCGTTTTATAGTAACGAACCCAAGAATATACAGATCCTGTCGATAATAACGTTATTGAAATAAGAGCAGCAGGACTATTTCATGACTCTGCGATTATGTATAAGATACCATCCAAGCTTTAGCTTGGGGAGGGGGGGGGGGGGATTTTGGGATATCGAACCCACTATCGTAATATACTGTTCTAGTAGAGACCGCAAATAGAAAATCAGGCTAATGACATCACGCACAGGAAAACAGTAGTAGTTATGCTTTCTTTCTTCATATGCGAATGTATGGAGAGGTACTGTACGGAGAAATCCAAATTACTGTCACGGGATTGACAGGGATTCTCATACACTAAATGAATGTGTACACATCAATTTAGCTAGAAAACGTTAATTCTTGATTACAAAATTAAGTTTTGAATTTCAATGCTGTCTAATATGTATCCACTTCGCCACTAAGTAGCTGAAGTTGTGAGCACTGGGGCGCCGTGCTGCGGTGCTCGCGGCCGTTCGCCGTCGGGGGTCGAGTCTATCCTCGGGCATGTGTGTTTGTGTTGTCCTCAGGTTAGTTTAAGTAGTTTGTAAGCTATGGACTAATAACCACGCAGTTGAGTCCGATAGATTTACAAACATTTGAACATTTTTAGCTGATTATTTATTACTCAGTCTTTATTGGCAGTCTTGTTGATAAGAAGGATATATAATTTGCTTAGGACCCTGAAACTGTCCTCAACATATTTACTCCTGTATCAATAGACGGTAAACAGATACTGAAGATAATTCTATCAGCAACAGCTGGGAAGGAAAGAGATCTTTACCACGCTTCATGAAGTAAGTGATTAGATAAAATTGAATCTTTCGCTATGGTTGTGGGAACATTAGAGGGAACGGCACTGATTGGTATTTGTTTTATTTTTGTTGCTTGAAACAATACTGCTGTAATCGCCTTTACCTGCTAATGAAATACTACATCACTTGTACTACATCACCAATCTCAGATAAACGGTTCATTGTAGTTTGCGTGATGTTACGTTTATTTCTGCTTACAGTTAGATTCGTAAGGCTTGACTTATCTATGACAAAAGATACATTTTCTGCTCCTAAAATTCTGCATTACCCTTCTAATATAGCCTACCAACAGTATAACTGAAGGCCACAATTGGGAACGTACAAAGAATCAGCCTTTATGTCACTTCTGCTTTAGGACTTCTTTTCTAATTTACGTCAAGACTCTGCGAATACTATATACCAACTGGTCGTTAAAGACAACTTTTATTTAGAAAGTGGTTTCTCGAAAAAACTGAAAACTGGATGTAATTGTTAACAGAGGTTCGATTACTCTGTTATCGGCACATTAGAAGATAACGAGGAAAATATTTTGAGACAAAGAATAAACTTGTTATTTTGTTTTAGTATGTATAAAAAAACTGAGTCTGCCCTTGAGATTGGCAAATTTTTGAACAATTCTGTTTTGAAAAGTAAGGACCTTTCATATGATAATGCACGGTAGAGTTCGTGTGGTGGAAAGTGGGGGTTGATAGCTAAAACTGTATATGGATACCAAAGCTTGAATGTAGTAAAGGGGGGGGGGAGGGTACAAAAATGACCAAAAATTTTTATTTTGGTTGCATTTAGTAGAGACATCTATTGACAACGAGTTTCGCTTTCTAAATCGCATGGGAAGTGATAAACATTTTTATTACTGGTTGTTTCCAGCTACGCCATTTCGCAACCGTCTGTAGCCTTACTTGGACATTCGTCATTTTAGGATGTGTTTGGCAAGCAAAACGACAAGAAGGTTGTGATGTCTATCGCTTATCTTGTATGAGAAGACTGAACAGCTTATTATCGGTAACTGTGCCCAATGGAATTGTTTTGATTTGGATATTTTATTTCCGCGAAAAGTGTGTAGTGCATTCTTGATGGAGCGATGCCACGGTCGATACGAAGTTTTAAAAAGCTCAATAAAAGACGCAGTCATTCTCTAGTGAATAACAGACACGTGGAAGAAAACTTAAATAATTTCATTTTTATTGTATTGGTGTTGTGTCTGTTCTTTCGGACGTCCGTTTTCACGATCATTATTGGTCCTAATCGTTCCCAACACGGCCCAATGAATGAATACACAATCCAGCTTGAGATTAATCGCCTTTGTAAATTAGCATATATGTTATGTTTCTTCCGGGTTGTATGGCCGTGGCCCATGAGACACTTTTGCTACTAACGTTTCGTCCAGAGCTGCGCTCTACATCTTGAGAGGTGTTCCTCGCAGTGCTGAGTCTTTCCAAATGACAAGTCAGAACGGCACAAAAGTTGTTGTCTTCAGTCCGGAGACTGGTTTGATGCAGCTATCCACCCTACTCTATCCTGAGCAAGCCTTTTCATCTCCTCATAAGAACGACAACCAACATCCACTTGGATTTGTTAACTTTATTGATGTCTTTATCGCCCTCTACGATTTTTACACCCCTCCTCCCCCACACTTCCCTTCAACGCTAAATTCATGATTCCTTGATGTCTAAATATGTGTCCTACGAATCGAGCTCTTCTTTTAGTCAAGGTGCGGCACAAACATTGTCTACAATGTGCGTGGTTAGGTTTTCACGTTGTCAGCAGAGATAATCTTTGTGAAAGATAAATGTTAACTATCGATTGTCATTAGTCAAAAATAAAAACATCTCTACCTATTCTGAAGAACCAAAGTCCATATATTACTAAACTTCATGGCATCTTAGTTCCTGTTTAAACTGTCATGTTTGTAGCAGTATACTTCAGTTACTTCTCTATTGAGCCGTGGATAATAGGTCATCGTCATAGATAAAATTTTAGTTTTGGGAAACGTGATTTCCTGATTGAAGTGCGTGCTCTGTCACTGCTGATTTTACAAGTTTTCCCTAGTCGGCATTTTATGTTCTTTCAGTCTTGTATTGACGCTTTTCTTCGTAGTTCCAATGTATACTTTCCCCACAAGTACACGGAATCTTATACACCCCACTTGCTTACAGAGGGGGGTGTTTATCCTTTACGGATCGGAGTGGACTTCTTAGTTGGCCTATAACCGGTTTGATATCGTGCTATACAACCCGGAAGAATCATCAGCAATTATGACATCCGATCATGAAAGCCTTCATTGTACGATAAAAGTCTTCGTTGATATACCAGATTTTGCTCATGGGTTAAATCAGTGAAGCAGGCACTGACGGCCCTCCTCAATTTTAAAATTCTCTCGAGAGAAGGGAGATATATTGAACGCTTAACACAATATCTGTATTGCTTTGCAGTGTCTAAATCGATCTAATTACGACCAAGGGATCTATGCCGTAAAACGTTTACTTCTGAACTGCCTTTGAGAGTACACACCCACGATGTTGGAAACGACGCATCTGAGCCAATGTGGGCTTTATGTACAGTAACTGTGATACAAATGTCTCGTGTCAGATACGAGACACTCGGCACTTTGTGCTTGTTAGCAGAATGATAAGAACGTCACTGCCGCACGGGAAAGAAGCGTCAGTATGGAAGGTCGTGGGACGTGAGGTGTGTAAGCAGAAACCAAGATAATCTGCTAGACGAACCTACAGCCAAGAATTCGGCTGTTGAATTGTTCGTAGTCTGCACTAAAATGGTACTTCTGTAGACATATCGTGCTGTAAAATCTTCCTACCCTTCCTTACGATGTCCGTTTCTTAAGCATTGGGCTAATTTTTATTTTAGACATTAACACCCCATCGTCGAGATAATCCACGAGAACAGGGTCGGGTATGTCATCGGTTTGTGAACCATGTGACTTTTGTGTGTGTTATCGTATTCTGTACGACAGAAAGCAGAGAACAGCCCAGCATTTGTCTGAGCGAGCGTGGAAAACAGCATGAAACCCACACTCATGCACCAGTCCACTGTCGTTAATTCGCCCCGCGAATCCGTTCTGGCTCTGGTCGCCTCCGTATCTCGAAAACTAGCGCACTGGGTGTTACCCCATGTAAGTAAGTACATAGCACACAATATACAGGTACTTATTAGGTAGATTTACTATTACTGACACAATGGTTTGTGTGAAATGTAAAAACAAACTGCTAATCGCATTGTGGTCGTGGCTGACAGTAAATATTTGGCTGATCTAGAGTGCTGTAATAAATTTAACTCTGACATTTGCATTTGAAAATTTGTTCGGAGCAGGATTCGAACACCGATTTCCTTCGTTATGCTAGCGGCTCCCTTAACTGTTTCGGCTAAACAGACCTTGTCAACAGAGTTGAATGATAATGTCTGTTCGAAGGACATGTCCGAAGGAACATACACCATACACGTAATTGTTAAATACTCTGCTATAACAAGAGGTAAGGTTTATGTATTTCACTCATATATTGCGTACGATAAATTCGTTGACAACATTAACAGTTACATGTATTATGTATGGAATGCAGTTAAACATTTACCATACAACCACAAATAGTTTTGTTGTTGTTGTTGTTGTTGTTGTTGTTGTTGTTGTTGTTGGTGGTGGTGGTGGTGGTTAGTCTTTGGGACAGTGCTACCCTACCTATAGACACATCAAATCAAAGGTTACTGTGCAAGAGGCCCCCTATATTACTCTATTTATAGCAAAGCCATTTTTAGCAGGACCTCACATGAAACTTTAAATGTTGACAATATAATGACCATGCTCCCAATAAAGGCTTCAAATAATGAAAAACCATTTAACTGCTAAGAATTGCAATTTATTACAGATTTTCGCACTCATATAGATTACACAGTCAGTTACTGTGTGCCTCATCATTCAATAAATTCATTAGTCTGCCCGAGTACGAAGACCTACTGCCTACCACAACTGCCTGCTTCTAACTGTTCACTCTTACTACTGAGTGTCTCTGAGCTGATGCCGCGCACCAGACCCGTTATTATATAATGCAAAGATGTTGCATTAAAGACATTACACTACATTCTACAACAGAGATACTGACACATATTTACACGATTGTCGAATAACAATGTTACCTTACAACTGGACTAACCGTTTACAAGTTTTGTATTTTTCTTTCTTCCAAAAAAAAAAATGTTCAAATGTTTGTAAATATTATGGGACTTAACTACTGGGTCATCAGTCCCTAAACTTAAACTACTTATGAACTACTTACGAACTAGGACGGCACAAATATCCATGCCCGAGGGTGGATTCGAACCCCCGACTGTAGTGGCCGTGCAGACCGTGACTGAAGCGCCTCAGTCCCCTCGGCCACCGGGGTCGGCTTTCTTTATTTCTCTACAGTCAGGGTGGTTCCATAAGTAATGTTCTTCCTGTTTGTCCAGTCCGATCTGATGATACTACTTACGACCATGACATCGACAGCTCCTTTCAAGTCTACCCTTGCTTCCTTCAAATCAGAAGTGATTTGACCGAAAGAAACGTAGGACGAGAAAATTTAGTGAAGGTAGACACTCTGGCTACTAGCTACAGACCTGTAAGAGGAACGTCGTTGCTTTATAGACGTTAAACAATGCTAAACAGTAAGGCATTGAATGACAATTATCGACTAGCGAAGTCCAGAGGCGACAGGTTATCCAGCATCGCGCTTTATTAAGCTGTGGGCCATCTCGCTATTTCATAGTAACAGTCTCCCACGTAGCATATTTTGCTCCCATGCATATTGCAAGAACATGTTAATATTAAAGATTTACACGGCACTGCCTCTGTGGTTCGTGTGTGTGATTGTGTGTAGGACGGGGGCCTAAGGACGAATCCCGCACACATACCTGCGATAAGCTTCTCTATGCTGTCGCATATTAACAACATTGTATTGATGGTCTCAGATGGAGCTTAGAGAGCATCCCAAAATTTATCTGAACGAGCGTGGAATAGCTCCTGGAAACCTTTCAGAGATCGTGGTATCTACGTGAGTCTGTCTACCCTTCCTATTGCACAAGCTAGCGCGCTGCACGTTAAGCTAATAATACGTCTAGGGAATTAGGCAGGCGAAAATTGAGTGCTTAACGCGTTGCCGCAGTGAACATTAAGGGAGAGATTAGTTCAATGGGGTTAGATCTTTCGTTAGATAATGTGGTTGTTAGAAAGCTGGGTTGTAGGAATTGTATCATGCAATAAGGTATTAGTCAACAATAAGGAATGAAATATTACAGTCTACTTCGAAACACTTCTCTCCAGCTACTATCATCGGATCTACTGACTATATGTCATGTTTAAATGAACCATTCTATTTGTAATACCATTTTTTGTTTTGTTTTAGGGCGCAAAACTACAAAGGTCATAAGCGCCCATGTCCGTGCTTATTAACAAGAACTAAAAGGAGGCAGAGACAAAAAGGAAATACAATTATGCTACAAGAAAAGGTAAAGAAACAAGAAGACAATACCTCAAGCGAAGAATTTTAAACTTCTTTCGCCATATTGGTAGGATGTGTAAAAAGTAGAACGCGATCAACAGAAGGCATGTCATCCGCTAAAACGTCAGACGATTCTAACGATAAACACAGACTTTGTCGTACTCGATTAAGAAACGGGCACTGGACGAGAAGGTGGCATACAGTCAACGGTTCGGAACAGTAACCACACAGTGGAGCAGGGTCACCACTTAAGTGGCGGTGGCCGAACCGACAGTTCGCTATGCCACAGACAAATTACTCTGTGGCTATGCGCAGCCGGGTGAGAATGACCTCCTCGCGGCAAGAAGCGGTCGACCAAGCAATAGGGAGAGTTAATACCAGTGATTGTTCCTGCATCATGGATCAGTTTGCCATTTGTTAACGCCTCGTGCTCCTTCGCATGCTTCGTTTAAACATCTAGTTAGGATACAAACGCGAGAGTGTTAACGACGTAAGCATATGCCTAAGACGTCAACACCTCTTTACTGGCCTCGAGGACCACGGCGCGGCGTGACAGCTTTTGCGGTGGTGCTAAACATTACTCTAGACATGTTCTTTGTCTTTTAGAGGTGTCTAATGGTTACCAAACTGGACTCTTATTCGGAAGGAGTGGGAGGGGTTCAAACCTGCCTCTGGCCAAGCAGATTTCCGTGATTTCCCTGAATCTCTTCAGACAAAATATGTTGGAATGGTTCTTTTCAAAGGGCACGGCCGATCTTCTTCCCCATTATTAATGGTACCAATATGAGCTTGGTCTACGTCTCTAATGATCACGTTGATGACGGGATGTTAAAACCCTATTTTTTTTTAAATCCTTCTAATTTATATCCTTGGCCTGCATTAAGCCGTTATCATTTCCAAGGAAAGGTTTATGCTTTTATACATCGTTGTTTGAAATACATTCTCTTAAACTGCGAAGGTAGCAATGGTAAAATACAGAGATCGCAAAGCTGTTTACACGTGTACAGAACTCTGATATGGAAGGATATGAAAAGTAGACAATAGGTTAAGAGTGTGAGACAGGGTTGCATCCTGTTCCGCAATGTTATCCCGTCTTTACATTGAGCAAACTGTAAAGGAACAGTAAGGAAATTTATAAAACGAAACAAAGTGCACCGAGAAGATTTAAAAACCTATCTTTACCGATGACAATAATTCTGTCAGACAGCAAAGGAGCCGTCCGCGGTGGCCGAGTGGACTGAGGCGCTCCAGTCACGGTCTGCACGGCCACTACGGTCGGGGGTTCGAATCCCCCCTCGGGCATGGATATTTGTGCCGTTCTTAGTCTTAGTTCGTAAGTAGTTTGTAAGTTTAGGGACTGATGACCCCGTAGTTAAGTCCCATAGACTTTACAAACCTTTGAACATTTTCTTCTCGTTTTCTTGTAATATTTCTAGCAGCCATATTTGAATTTGGAAAGAAACGAAATGAGAACATCTATGATTGTCACGATCAGGTAGCTGAAATTCAACATCCACACAGTAGAGAGATCAATGCCTTAGGCAAATATCTAACATGCAGTAAGGACGTAGCGTTGCCAGCAGTTGCAGCAGAAATTAAAGTTGTCTTCTTCCGATCCTGGCTAATGACACCCTCGACAATAGCGATATATTCGGAAATAAAACAGCTGCATATTGGTAACGAGCAAGGAATATCTGCCTAGTAGCATTCTTGGAAATCATGACATATTCCAAAATAAACTTCCAAATACTGACAAGCAAGCGACAATTGTTTTCTCTACTCTTTTCACTATCAACTGTTTAAACTGTTACCTTAGTTCGCACGCCAACCATACCTTAGAAAATCGGGGCAAATTTGGAAGAAACAAGAACAGAAATGTTAGACTGTTCTTTTCATTTGCACGAGTTTCAGTCCCCGTTTTGTAATCAGACAGAAGTCCCAAAATCGATATTCCTCAACCCTAACAGAACGCGCACTTATCTGAATAAAATTCCCCGAATGTGTAGTTCACAAGAAACTCTTACAATGTGTTGTAAAAAATACGATAAAAAAATTAAATTAAACGCAGGTGATTTAAATCGTCGTATCCGTCGTATTGTATCTTACGACGCTAATCATTATGCTAAATCGACATCTAGTCTTCGAGTTCTCACCGGGCTTCGCTATTTATGTGCCATGTTTTTATTTAGTTGTAAGAAATTGAAACGACTTTTATAGTGAATCTTTAACGTGTTGTTGCCATGAAACGGCTTGCTGCAAGTTGTGATACCAAAACTGTGAGAATTAACGACAAATCAATATGGCTTTGTGTATCCATCTTGATCAGAAGGATGTCTGAACGACGGCGTTGTATTAATGTAACAAATGAAAAATCTTCAGCCGTTATTTTTGGAATTTTAAATTACTAGTGTCGAAAATTATATGTATTGCATAAGATGTAGCCGACAACTACAGCAGGAAAATTCCGGAGATTTTGAAACGAGATGCTACAGGAAAATGAAGTTAGACGGATAGTTAGGGTAATAATAAACTAGTAAAGAAGAAAGAAAGAAAGGAGATTATGGTTTAACGCCCCGTTTCAGCGTGGTCATTAAAGATGGAGCGCAAGCTCCGATTGTTTTGATAAGAACAGGAAGCAGATCGTCTGTGTCCTTTCAACGGAACCAACCGGTCATTCACAAATGTTCAAATGTTTGTAAATCTATCGGACCAAACTGCGTGGTCATCAGTCCGTAGCTTACAAACTATTTAAACCTAGGTAAACTAACCTAAGGACAAACACACACACCCATGCCCCAGGGAGGACTCTAACCTCCACGGCGAGCAACCGCGCGCTCCGCAGCGAGGTGCTTTAGACCGCTCGGCTACTCCACCGCGGCGGGTCATTCACCCTGGAACGATTAGGGAAAATCACGGAAATCCTGCATATGTATGACAGCCGTGCTCCGGAATGTGCCCAGTGTGCTAATCATTACACCATCTTGATCGGTACAAATTTATGTCAACTGACAGAACACGTCCAAGGGCATCAAGTAATCGTCAGTTTGCTACTGACTGAACGTTAATTTACCCCTCCGAAGGTTGGAAGCTTACATTATCACCATCTACTTTAGAAGGGAGCTCGCCTTTATGTGAAGGAAGATTAGACTTCACTACCATTTGGTGGCCAGGGCCTAGGATCACAGAAAGGGAAGAAATCTGCAATTTCTGTTACTCTGTGGTGCAGTCCGGGATGAGTAAGTACACAATTGACCTCTTAAACCGACAACATCTACATAAATACTCCGCTAATATCATTTATACAATAGGTGAGCCAACAATTATTAATATTCTTCATTTTTATTTATCTATCGTCTACACTAAACGATTTCCGCAACTGTGGCCGTTACTTTGGAGACTTCGTCCAGGTAGTATAGAGGGCACTAAAAACAGCTGAAATATTTGGAAAAATGATGGTGTGGACAACGTTGGAAATATACTTTTGGCTTGCCTTTGTTTGTCTTAGTATCACGTTTTAAAATATTGAGTCAGAAAACTGTAGTCAAAGTCTAATTCCCGTAAGAGTAAGGGCTTCAAACTTGCCCACCCCTCCCCACTAACGATAGGATCACTGCCCGTCACCGGCATATTATATATATACATGTGGCGTCTGTTCCGAAAGAACAGACGTCACTTCTGATCCTGCAGTTGTTATTATTTAACATTCACAGAATATATGACATCAACTGCGATTGGGCAAAGCTGAAAATCTGTACCCAGTCGGGATTCGAACCCGGGTCTCCTGCTTTCTAGGCAGTTGTACTGACCCCTACACCACTGGGGACACAGTGATCACCGCACCTGCAAGGACTACCTAAGCACGTCTCCCGTCAGATATGGAAATTAGTTTCATAACTACGAGTTTGAGTACTGTGGGCAGGGCGAAGCTGGGAATTTGTATCTGACGGGAGGCGTGCCTAGGTAGTCCTTGCAGGTGCGGTGATCACTGTGTCCCCAGTGGTGTAGGGGTCAGCGCAACTGCCTAGAAAGCAGGAGACCCGGGTTCGAATCCCGGCTGGGTACACATTTTCAGCTTTGCCCAATCGCAGTTGATGTCATATTCTGTGAATATTAAATAACAACAACTGCAGGATCAGAAGTGACGTCTGTTCTCTCGGAACAGACGCCACATGTATATCAAGTTCAAATGTTTGTAAATCTAATGGACTTAACTGCTGTGGTTATCAATCCCTAGTCTTACAAACTACTTTAACTTATGCTAATGACAACACAGACACCCATGCCAGAGGGAGAACTCTCATCTCAGACGGTGAACAACCGCGCGCTCCGCAGCAAGGCGCCTCAAGGCCGTGTTTATTGCCCGCGGTTGCTCCGCGGCGGAGCATTCTCGGCCGTTTGCCAGTGCGCTGTTTCTCATAAGACAACGTGGGAGCTGTTTATAGGCGCGGCTGCGGTAGCGGCCCCACCGCTCTTCCGCAGCAGAATCAAAATACCAGCGGCTGCAATTACAACAAACCGCCGCGGTTGAGCGGGCCGCAGCGGCGTCTGCTTACATGGTGGCTAATGGGGCTGTTCGGTGCGCGTGGCGGAACCGCGCGCCATATGACAGTAGTTCATTTATTTGGCCACCAGGTGACAACAGGGTGCTCGAGGGTGACTGCGGCTGAAACACCTACTGTGTGAGTGAAGAGTGCTGCCTCCGCAAAATGACAGCGGATGTTCCGACGTGGAGGAACCGCTGTATATAAACGCAGCCTAAGGCAGTGTTTATAGCGGAGCAACCGCTGCAATTTTGCGGAGGCAGTGCTCATCACACAGCCGCAGTGACCTCGAGCACCCTTTCCTCACCTGGCAGCCAGACATATGGCGCATCGAACAGGCCTTTAGCCACTGTGTAAGCGGTTTGGAAGGGCTGCCGGTGGTATTTTGACGCCGCAGCGTAAGAGCGGATGGGCCGCCACCGTAGCCTATCAGCCGTGCCTATACAGGTCCCACGCTGCCTTACGAGAAACAGCGCGCTGCCAAACCGCCACGATTCCTCCGCCGCGGAACAACCACGGGCTATAAACACGGCCTTAGACTGCTCAGCTGCTCCACGTGGCGCAAAGTCAGGTATTTAATTTTGAATTTTACCTTTAATGCATTTCACAACTTTCGTAATCTCGTCATACTCAGCAGATGTAAATTACGCCCCTTTTTTGTATATCCATGTGGCTGTGGATTTCTTTTGTCAACAAGCCCGCTATAATAGGAAATAGAGCTGAATCAGTGAGGTATTTCGCAACAGCTGGATTATGCAATTAATTGTTATCGGTTTTCATGTGCATTATGATGAGACTCTGGGACTGATTATCCCGTAGTTAAGTTCAAATGTTCAAATGTTTGTATAGCTTATGGGACTTAACTACAGGGTTATCAGTCCCTAAACTTACAAACTACTTATCAACTAGCTTACCCTAAGGACGGCATAAATATCCAAGCCCGAGGGGGGAATCGAATCCCCAACCGTAGTGGCCGTGCAGACCGTGACTGGAGCGCCTCAGTCTCCTCGGCCACTGCGGCCGGCCCTTAGTTAAGTCCCATAAGCTGTACAAACATTTGAACATTTACGATGAGAATCTAAAATGAATCGTTGTGTGTATAGATCACAATTTCAACCTTCGATTAATTGAGGATACCAGCTCTTGTATTACTAAAACTAGAAAGACTGCTTCGAAACAAGCTAGACTGGTACCTGCAAATATGGTAGGTGAGAAAATATCGATAGACGTTGTGAGAAGCACGATGTTGGTTTGAAACAACATTTACAACTGCAGAAATGCAGGTAGAGAGATTCTGACGCTTACAGAGAGAAAGATCTTTGTTGATGCTGTCTCTCTCTTTGCTTCTGGAAGGCAGCCAATGTCAGGCTGCAGTGTCACCAAATAAACAAACGGTGCCTACGCAATAACAGGGGAGAAGTGTTTGGACTGCATACTATCAATCACCAGTCGTCTACTCAAACCCAAGCGTCACAATATATAGTACAAAAACAAGTAACGGATTTACTATTTATTCTTCATATAGGTGACCTTTTAGATAAAAATCATTGTCTCTTAGCAGTTGTGCACAGAAGATTACATCTTTACAATTTTTTCTGTGAAACTGAAGACGACCTATGTGGTCTCATTTAATAACGGCGATGAATTCGTGTGCAGCTTATCGTAGAGCATATGATATAATAAAAGAAAGGAAGGGAGGGGCGGTATCCAGCGATAGAAGCCGTATTTCTCCGTAATAACACTAGCTGATTATGGCCGCTTCCCATGGAAGGTTCACGATTTGTAGTGTCACATGCCGCCACTCTATGAAACACTGATTCCTGGAACTCACTGTTTGGAACTCAATCCATGACATAATCGCATGGCATCAGACTACACAAAAGACTGGGGGAAGTATTGGGGACGACGAGTCTTCATCAGAGTGGAAGATATTGTTAGAAGTACCCAGCGATATGTAATAGTATCGCTCTTGTCCTCTACGCACACAGGGCATCAGACGGATTAGGTGATCAGCACCCTGCAACTTTTTGCTAGTGAAGCATTAATACGGTAAAATGTAGTGGTTCAGTAACTATAGGAAACAAAGGTTGACTAACAAAATATTTGTTGGATGCAAAATGGAAATTTCAATCATAATGTATTTGGAACGCCTGTCACTGCATCATTCGCGTTTTAAACATAAAAACTCTACGTAACTTAAAAAAATAAAATAAAATAATTAGCTATAGCAGATGAGTTGGAAAAACAGTACTGCGATGTTGGGATTCATTACCAATGGTAAGTGTTTGACAGTAACTCCGAATAAATTTCTATGCGAACCGCTGCAAAGTGAGACGAAATACAGCGGCGAATGGTCGACTTTGGGGTATTTGTATAATTTCTTTTAGAACGTGGCTTATATGCAGAAGAAATGTTTAAATGTTTGTATAGTCTATGGGACTTAACTACGTGGTCATCAGTCCCTAAACTTACAAACTACTTATGAACTACTTACTAACTAGGACGGCACAAATATCCATGCCCGAGGGGGGATTCGAACCCCCGACCATAGTGGCCGTGGAGACCGTGACTGGAGCGCCTTAGTCCCCTCGGCCACCTCGGCCGGCTATGCAGAAGAGAACGCGTTCAGAACACTTGTATAATCACATCTTGAGTCGTGCTGGAGTCTTTCTGAACCCCACTAGATCGGCTAAGAGGAAGACATTCAAGCAATCCAGGAAAGTGCTACAAGGTTTGTTCATTATTTATTTAATCAACACGGGAATGTTGTGGAAACACTTCACGAATTCAAATGACAATTCCTTGGGGGAAGAATAGTTAGAGAACTGACACTCGCAACTGTCTGTAGAATAATCTTACTGCCATCCTCAAGCTACTTGCTAAGGCGAGATAAGACAAATCAGGACTCCTACGGTCACTCGTTTTATGCCTACTCCATTTGCGAATGAAACAGGAAAGTTACAGTGGTGCCATGTACTGTCCGCCATGTGCCCTATGGTGGTTTGCGGATTGTGCTTGTAGATGAAGATGAATAATTAGCAGATCAGTGCCATTGATATTCTGAGTAGGTATTCCTGTAATCAGCTGTGCAAGAGGCTGTTATAAAATAAGCTAAGAAAAGCATTGCAATTGTGCAGAATAGAGATTTGCAATTGTGCAGAATAGAGATTTTGGAGGTCTTGATGCATTGTTCCTGTCTGAGCTAGAAACTTGTGATAAAAAGAATTTAGCTTATCCTCTAAACAGCACTCATTTAAATGGCCATTAGAATATCTAAAAATCATATGTTTGCAAACCTATGGCACTTTACAGCTGGGTTATTAGTCCCTAGCTTACAAACTACTTAAACTAACCTAAGGCCAGCACATATACCCATGCCCGAAGGAGGACTCGAACCTCCGACGGCGAACGGCTGCGCTCACCGCCGCACGGCGCCTCATTGCGCAGGGCTATTCCGCCGCGGCTTTAGATCATCTGTGTCAGTGTAGCCACGTTAACACAGACTAGCAAAGCTTGAACCGGTGCTGGCGTCCAAGCAAATTATGCTGATGGATTAATTCTTTTCTCGAAAGATGTCAACTGAGCTGAAATTAATGCTCAGCATTCCGGTTTTATGTGCATAAAGCCTGTTCTTGTGGGACGTTTCTGAAGCGCATCGCTTCTACTCTTTAAAATTGTACGAATCTGTTTGAACTTCACACGAATGTAGATAAAGGATGAAGTCAAATGATTATTTTAATTAAACATCATTTTTACTGTCAGGAAATCTTGGTTTAAACTCCAGCTAAATTTAAGTTGTGCTGACAATCGTTGGACGAGCAGACAACTGTATGAAGTTGATAGTATTCTATCAGATACCCATAGTTCCCTTGTTTATACGTTAATTGCAATAAGATTTTCTGCAAGTACAGCAAAATAATCGTAAGGATTTCTTTATTAAATTTTTTGTGAAGAATTTTTTAAGACATCTGTCGACTACGAGAGCTAATCGCCTATGGTACATTAAAAGTTTGCAACCAGAATGAAAAATGCTCTTATCACAACAAAATAAAAGACGAATATATAAGTTCTTAGGCTTCCACGGCCGTTGTTGTTTTGAATAAAACAATTCTAGGTATTGAGCGCCTTGAAGAGGACCAATGCACAGTGATCGAAACGTCGGCAGTTCAATTGCGAAGTGTTTAAAAATGACGCGGCCTAATTCCCAGAATAGTTTTATTCAAAAGGCGAATATGTTCTAGCCAGAGTCAAAGATGTAAAACAGATGAGGTCGCGTCTCGACTTACCTGAAAACTTTATATGGATTTAAATCGATTAAAAAAACCTTGAGATATTGGTGTTTTTGTCGCGCAGTGAGCTCCCGACGCGCGCGCGCTCGCGAGTGTGTGCGTGTGTGTGTGTGTGTGTGTGTGTGTGTGTGTGTGCGCGCGCGCGCGCGCGCGCGCGCGTGTATACATGTTACTTAATATAGGTGCAAATTTGAAAATGAAGTGACTTAGTTCTCCTCTTTCACAGCTTTGATTCTGGAACATTATCGTCTTTTGTTGTGCTGAGATAGATTTTTTAAATTATTATTTTGGTTGTTTTACTACACAACTGCTGCCTGTTGATGTTACTCTGCGAACGACAAGAAAAAAGGCAACGTATGCTTCACGCGTCGTCACCCAGTATATTTGGACACTCACAACGGATTATCTGAAAGTGTCCCCGACCCAGACCTATCTTTCTTTGTAACACACGTAGAAGCACAGACATCCGCACACTAATATCACTATACGAGAAGGCCGATAACAGCAACTGTTGCACCAATCAGCCAGATTACGCAACGCAAGTTATGCGATAGGAACAGCCACTTAACACACGGCCCAGTTATCAGGTTATCACCAAAATCAGTGCCCTATTACCGAGACTTGTTAGTAGATAAATAGCTAAGCGTCATAATTTGTGAAGAACAGATGTCTCCATCTTCCCAAACGTAAAACAGTAATCTCGTTGTATAGAAATCAGCTGAGAACTGCGTCTGTCCCAGCACAAAGAAGGAAAATTTCTGTTCCAGTTTAAACGACTGACGAACGTCGTGTACCAACTGCCTCAATCATTCTGCCTTACTAAAAAATTTTAGTCTGCGAAAATATTCGAGCTCTTAACATGGAACGTGTTAAATCCTTCCACGCAGTATCTCCTCATGATTTTCATACACAGCACCTTCCTCTTATGCCCCCCTCTCCCCCCCCCCCCTCCCACAACTGTCTCTGTTTACATTCCCCTCTCTCGATTTCTTTACCACCGTCTCTTTCTTTGCTGCATTGTGTATGCCCCATGCTCTTTCTCACACTGCCTCTGTATTTCTTTCTCACACTCTGCTGACGATCTCTTCAATCACCGCTGTAATGCCAACATAGATAAAAACTTTAACGTGTAATGGATAGGAGAAACTGGACAAAAATTTTGTTCTTCAAGTTGGCCGGATGGTGGATGCAGTCTCCCCCTCCCCCCCCCCCCTCCTCCAAGCTTAGGTATGGTTCCCACTCATCTCTTTGGCACACTTTAGGTTTAGGTTACGACAGTACCATTAAAAGTAGGCCTTTGCGATCGCTTTTATACAGCTCGAAATTTAAATGACAATAACGGCTTAACCGTTCATCTGACACAAAAATTGAATAAACGAATTTGTAGAGGATAAAATTCCCTGTAACGTTGCTGTGTTATCGTATCCGGCACCGTTTCACAGATATTTACAAAATAACGGCGATTTGACAATGTTTGTCTGTCTGTAACGGTTTCCCACTTTTTGCGTCGCACCGTTCAATAGATCGGCACCAAATTTTACAGGCGTAATTAATGATCAGTCGCCAACGACCAGAAATTCCCTTTTTCAAATGTTTCGGACAGCAGGTAATTTAATATCTTAAACATAGCTGTAGTTCAGCAATGGTGAAACACGATCAACCTGGGTCAAGGTTTACGTATATAAACCATTTCGTGCATCTGGTCGTCTGAAATTTGTTCACAATTTGAGCGGGAAATTTAATTGAAAATAACGCCTTAACCGTTCATATGAGATGAAAATTGAAAAGACGTATTTGTAGAGGCGAAGATTCTCTGCAACTTTGCTTTCGTAGTCCCATAACGTGACCCGTTTCAGAGATGTTTGAAAAAATAAGTGACTTGACCCTGTCACTTGATTTTACGCAAATCAATACAGGCAAAGAGAATAAACTTGAAAAACAGGACTAACTACCACGGCAAGACAGGGGACAATATTTAAGCGGAAAAAACCGCGGTGGAGCGGCCGAGCGGATTGAGGTGTGCTCCGATGCGCGAAGCCGTTCCCATTCGGGGTACGAATCCCACCTTGGTCATGGATGTTTGTGATGTCTTTCGTATAAGTTAGGTCATAAGTAGTTTGTAAGTTTAGGGACTGATGACCCCGCAGTTAAGTCGCATAAGCTTAACAAACATTTGAACATTTTTAAGCGGAAAAAGATAATAAAAATATGGGGGAGAGAATAATAGTTTAACGAGATAAAATTTCAAGAAAAGAGTATGTTTGTCAAAGCTGAACTCAAATATCATAATGTTGTTTGTTTGTTTGTTTAAATACGGTCAGAGAGAATATTACGTGTGGCGTGCATAGGTATTATCGAAATAGTAGAGTCCTAATAATTTTGTATTCTTTTTGTTTTTATTATTTGAGTCCAAAATGTTTGCAAAAAAAAAAAAAAAAACCATAAAACTACATGAAAACCTAAAGTAGACCGTAAAACACAACAGTTTTTTCTTCATTTTCAGCCTGCCATCTCTGCTTCTCTTTTTCACTGCCACTGTCTCTCATTTTCCATAGTTACTGTCACTCTCTATCAGCCCCAAAAGGCGCGAATATGTTCGCAGGTCAAAAATGTAGTGAGTAACACGGAATGAGGACTGAGGCAGCTACAGCTCCACTCCTCTGTCTGTCTTTCTGTGGCCTGACAGGAGCATTTTCAGCTTCTTGTATTCTTTTCCTCGTTATAGCAGAAAGTACTGTTCAAATGTTTGTAAACCTTAGGGACAGATGACTTTTGGTTACAAACTGCTTTAACCTATGCTAACGACAGCAGACACAACCATGCAGGACTCAACTTCCGCGGGAGCGGCCGCGCAGTCCGTACACGACGCCCCAGGCCGCGTGGTACTGCTCATATGAGAGCAATAAAGATTTGATACTAATTTCTATGTTGCGACACTTTTGTATACAAAGAGTGACAAATAACAAAAAGCGATAGTCATTGTATTAGACTGTGCCATGCCTAAAATCAATAGTTCTCTTGAAACGGCTTCCAAGTCCGATTTGACATAAGCGAACACACAGCGCAGGTTCGTTCGCCGAGTATGAAGAAGGTATACCGATAAAGCAGTGAAATGATATTGTGCTCTCAATTTATATAAATGAAAATGAATTACCAAATGTGTTGGGAAGCGCAAAACTCGAAAACGGCTCGAGCAAATCGGCTAATTTTTTAACGCTTTTGTTGAAGCACAAGGAAGGTTCTTATGGGGAGAAACAACGTAAAAATTTCAAGGAAAATAATAAAAACAACACTTTTACTTTAAGACCCTTACTGCCTATAAGTCACTGGCGCAACAATTTGGGCCAAAGAGACAAACATGTTGGCGTCAGTCTGTATGTTTTCTTATTGCTTGTGACTGTTGAAAGTTTCGTGTTAATATTGTTACAAAAAATCGTTTTCTAATTGAAAGTTTCGTGTTAATATTGTTACAAAAAATCGTTTTCTAATTGACATATTACATTACGATATAATTAGTTTTTGAAGATTTTTGAAGTACGCAGTGCGTAATTTTGAGGATTTTATTTAATTTTCTATCAAATTTACACTGCATTGATTAAAAACCACCCTAAACTACAAAGAACAATGGCGAAAACGTTTTTATCGAAAATTTAAGCGTTAAGGAAAGAAAATTTAAATGATTTCACTTACCTAGCAGTTTAAATAATATTCGTCATAATGTTGTTTCATTTCTATATCATATTATCGATATAATCTATAGAAACAAAAGCGAATCGCAAAATGTGTTGCTAAGCGTAAAACGACTGTGGTAAAACTCTGAACGAAACCCAATTGTGTGTATATTGAGTGTCTTTACTTTTAGACCCATGCAGCCTATAAGACGCGGGCGCAGCAGTTTGGATCGAAGAACTCTAAACGTTACAAATCAATTGATTGCGCAACTAAGCAAGATTATGTCAATTATTCACCAGAATTTTTGAACTCACTGGATTTGCCAGGACTATCTCCCCATAATCTTCAATTAAAAGTAGGATCGGTGGTCATGATGTTACGAAATATCAACCAACCGCGACTTTGTAACGGCACACGACTAGCAGTGAAAAAATTACTGAACAATGTGATCGGAGCAACCATTCTAAATGGAAAATATAAAGGAGAAGATGTTAATACCCCGCATCCCAATGGTACCAACTGACGTACCGTTTGAATTTAAACACATACAATATTTCCCGTGCGGCTTGCTTTCGCTATGACCATAAATAAATCACAGGGCCAGTCGTTGAGTGTTTGCGGCGTCAATCTGGAAAACCCACGCTTCTCTCATGGACAGTTGTATGGTGCCTGCTCTCGCGTCGGAAAACCGACAGCATTATCTACTCGCTAGGCAATCAAACAAAAAATATCGAGTACCATAAGGCATTACAATGAAAATACCACACTACTACTACTACTACTACTACTAAAGTCTTGCAATGTACGAAATAAAAAAAAACTTATATTTGTAAGCAATTGTTGTTTATTATGGAGACACAAACCTATAATTAAAGTGATCACTTTGAAATGTTTTATTACTGCGAAGGGCCAATAACGTTTGACATGACAAAGTCTGTTGGGGAAGACCCATTAACATAAAAAATCAATGTAGTGTTGTTTTAGAGAAAAAAATAGGGCATAACAACGTCTGACGGGGCAGCTAGTTTCAAATAAAATTTTAATTCGCTTTATGTGTGAGATAAAATCAACCATAGGCAAAGTCCACGCAATGCGTATTTACTTGTGCTAAATCTTAAAAAAAAATTGTTACAATACTCTATTTAATATGATGCCGCACACTAACTGTGACGAATAATGAATATAAAATAAATCATGAAGCAAAGATGTCAAAAATATGTGCCAAAAATTAATTTTTTTTCACTGTTTAGATTTGTTAAAAGTTGGGCTTGGTAAGTTTCATAGCGACCAGAACGTCGTATCTCAACACAAACGGCACTTCTGGTTCCCAAACATCAGTTTTTTCGGATATATCTTGAAAAGCCGGCCGCGGTGGCCGAGGGGACTAAGGCGCTCCAGTCACGGTCTGCACGGCTACTACGGTCGGGGGTTCGAATCCCCCCTCGGGCATGGATATTTGTGCCGTCCTAGTTCGTAAGTAGTTCATAAGTAGTTTGTAAGGTTAGGGACTGATGACCCCGTAGTTAAGTCCCATAGACTATACAAACTTTATCTTGAAAACGAATGAAGATGTTCCATAATGGGGAAAATGGAATTTCTAAATAAATGTCTAAAGCCTATACGGTTAAAATTTGAGCTTTTTCTATGGTTAGTTATTTAGATATTTTCATAGTGAATTGATGCCAAAGATCGCTTTTTTGCACTTTTTTAAATAATTGCATCAACTAGTTTCAGCAGTCTAGCTGCCAACTTCAGATGCCTCTACAAATATACAAGGTAACAACCACATACAAAATTTTTATGAAAGGTCTTATTTGCCTAGTATTCTATACATACCATTTACATAAAATAACAAGCTTGTGGTCGCAACCTAGAGGTTATTTTACGTAATGGTACGTATATAACATTAGGTATTCTACCTAGTATATTTATAAAGTCATCTGAAGATGGCAGATAGACCGCTGAAACTAGTTGTACAATAATAATAATAATAATAATAATAATAATAATTGCAGCAAGCTATCTTTGGCATCATTTCTCTAGCAGAGCAGATCGCGCCCTGAAGATGTGCAAGTTATATAGATATTTTCAGCCCACTTTCCAAAGACGGCTAAAAACCCCTTGATTTCGATAAAGAGTAAAGATATCGAAAAAATTAGGAAGCAGTTTGAGTACATCATCTTAAGAACAAAAGGGAAAGCTTTCGATAGTTTACAAAGCTTAAAAGGTATGAAGCCATCACCCCCGATTCGTAGTTTTGGTACCCCAACATCATGGTTGTTTGGCTTTCTTAGGAACCTCTCATGGAGATACGGTTTTTTTTAACACAAGCCCACCATAGACCACGCTTACTGTACAAAAGCCAGTGATGATATACTCGATTCGCATTCGAGAAGACGCCGGTTCGAACCCACCCCGGGCCATCCCGTTTTAGGTTTTCCGTTATTTCTCTAAATACTCTGGGCAAATGCTGGGATGGTTCCTTTCGAAATAAGAGGCTAATTTCCTCCTCCATCCCTTGTTGAAGTATGCGAACGTCTCCTCCGTCTATAATGTCCAAGCTGTCAATCAGACCTTTATCTTATTTCCTTCTTATTGTAAAAAAAAAAAAAAAAAAAAAAAAAAAAATGCATTCCGCTTTCTGAATGGTCACTGTGTCCTCGGTGACGGAGTGGTCAACGCGTCTGCCTAGTTAGCAGGAGATCCCGGGTTCGACTCCCGGCCGGTCACAAATTTTCATTCGCCGCTCTTTGGTATTCCATCTAAACCTACTACAGTGAAGCCATAACTGATCGCAAATTGCGATTTATTTCATTCATTGAGCGCTGTAACGTCGTCAAAAGATATAAAAACAATCTAGTTGCTCAATATGGTTGGGCAAAAGGAAGTGTGTAATGTTTAAATTTTGATCATGTACTTTAGAATAACTTTAGTATGTCCATTTTTCTGATGGTATACAAATGATATCTAGGCTAAGTGGTATCCAGAACACTTTAACCCTTATTTATGTTCAATACAACCAAATATAGGGGCTTCTAAGCAATTCTATTTTCTGAAGTGGCCTTTCCGAGAAAAATAATACCATGCACTGTCGTAAAGCGGTAAGGAGCATCGCTCATCGGTACGAGAAATAATTAAGCACTACAATTCGCTTTGACAGTAGCGTTCAGTACCGGTTAGAGCTGTAGGAGCCGGCCGTGGTGGCCGAGGGGACTGCGGCGCTCCAGTCACGGTCTGCACGGCCACTACCGTCGGGGGTCCGAATCCCCCCTCGGGCATGGATATTTGTGCCGTCCTTAGTGTTAGCTAGTTAAGTCCCATAAGCTATACAAACATCTGAACATTTTGAGAGCTGTAGGAACTGGAGATTCCTAGCGCCGAGCACGAAGTTTCTTACTTGGCCTCCAAGTTGAGCGCCAAGACATTGTAAACAAAGCGGTCAGAAGTGGGTCGCGCTACCGCATTAAACGCACAGCGCACCCGAAGCTCTGTATTGCTCCTCTGCAAACTTTCATCTGCCTGCCACATCGATTCTGCATGCAGCTTAAACGTACTTTGGTTTGCTATACCGCTCAGTTGTAGGCTATATAGAATATCCCCTCCCCCGTCCTCAGAGGTTTAGCCAAACGTGGGTCTCCCTGTGAGGTGTACAGTAGCTAAAAACACCAATATATTTCTTCTAAATAAATGAAGTTGGTCGTGTTAGGAAGCACATAAGCCATTGAACTAAGTGCTAGATTAAACAGAGACCATTCAGGTACTGAACTGTAATATCTGGCAGATTTTTGCCAGAAAACAATATAACACACATGCATACATAGCTATATTCATGACTCCCTTATGAAATGGGAATTACACACGCCATAAAACACGCACTGCCAGTAATTTGTGACAAATTATTTTCTGCTCGCGGTGATAAAACTGGAAAAAGCCATTTCGTCACCCAATTTCGTGCCAACTGGCCATTTACGCTTCTATGCGCGCTGGCGTTTTTCATCCGCATCTCACAAATTTAACTCCGCTTGCATTCTAGTTGTTGCTTTAAATAGACAAAGTGTCACAACTAATAAGTCCACTTCTGTCACTACTTTTAAACCTATTCATGGTGTGACAAACGAATGAGACTGACCCTGAACTTAATGTAGTTCATCGCTTTAAGCAGCCAACCAATTTTGTTGTGTTTATGTTCTGTTGAAGAACGGCAGTCTATATGTGTCTACATAAATGTATTGCGCCCAGATACCTAAATGTTGGCATAAGTGTTTTACTGTGCTAATCTCTTACAGGACATAAAAGACTAAAGATTCTTCGACGACAGATGTAGCTCATCCTTATAGCTATGATGGTATCTACAGTTTAATCTTAGGAATTAATCATACAGGTCACGTATTATTGCAAATACATGTGCATATAATAAACTGTGTTTCAAACACACAGCTGTATTTTGGTACAATGACGATGGAAAAGCCAAATAAAACTTTAGACCGGCTGCTGCGTTGATTTTATAGATCTATCGTACTAATTTAAATTTCAGTTCTCTGATGGATGAAATCATAATCTATGTGCGTTTGCTACGTGACAGTTTAGACTTTGCATGAGACGACATTTTATTTATACAAAGGAAGCTGGGTAAATTCCAATTCGAAACCTGTGCTTGAATCTACAGGTATTACATAAATGGATGTGTGTTCCACATCTCCTCCGAAATTTCTGGAGCGATTTTAGCAGTTGGCTACACATATATCTCATCGTCAGTAAACTTTCACTGTGGGGGGTGAGACTCCGCTACGACACATGGTTCAGGAGACAGGCGTCATAAATAAATAAATATAAGAGGCTCTAAGGACTGCGCATCATGCGACGCGCGAAAAACGAGACGTTAAGCGGTCACTTTTTCTGAATGAGTGCGCTTAACGACTTGCAACAAACTTTACACATGTTTCCAAACATTTACGAACCACTTTCACTCTGATAAACCAAGAAAATGATGAACGAAAACAAGTTTATTGGTAAGTACTTTTCCGCTGCTTATGCCGTACAAGAAAGGCATTCGGCATGACTTATTAATTTATGATCCGTATACCACCGACTAAATTCACGAGACAGTTTACAGGCGGTCTGCATATATACCAATGAGTGTACCTTCGAAATTATATCTCAGTATGACACATAGTTCATGTGATATGACGTTTGAAGAAGTACATAAAAAACTGTCCCCATCGCGCGTCAAATTTTAATTTCTTATGTCTTTAGCACTACAGTACTTATTCGCAACACATTTCGCAGACAAATAATTACCTGACATCTTATAAAAGTTGTTTTATAGGAAGCGATCTTTAATGTAATGGTCATGAATCCCTTTATGAGATCTTTATTTGCCATACATCGCTTATTGATTTTACATGATAACTACTTTCGAGTCGTTCAATAGTTATTATTAAATCTTAATTGTCTAGGCATGGTAAGAAATATACTTCAGATGAACCTACATCATAGCCCAATGTGCGTACCTGGAAAGTTATATTATTGTTGGAGACACTGTGCAGGAGATATATCATAGGGACTGATGTGCTACAAAAAGGAACAACAGCTAGAAATTAACAACAGATACAAGTGCAACTGGCAGAGTGTGGGAGCAGAAGGCGATGGGCCGAAAGGCAAAGAGGAAACGAACTAACGTGAGAATGTAATTTATTATTATGAAGAAAGTATGCGTCAAACCCACCAACGGTATTTAATGTTGCAGGTGACATATTAACGCTTAGTACTGTAAAATAAAACTAACTCGCCTTCAGTCACTGAAATCGAGACTGATTGGTGCATGATGCATTTCGAGGCCCGAGGACTCATCTTCGGGTGTTTCTATGGTGAGTTACACACTTTTAAAGAAATATGGCCATGTCAAGACCAAATATGGATGGCAAAGACATGGCAAATTTTAAATACAAGTGCAGGCAGAATGAAGAGATTGAACAATTAACTTGTTGATTAACAGTGGTGTACAATCTCCTTAATTCTGTGAACCTGTATTTAAAATGTACCATGTTGTTACTACCATATTTGGTCTTGACAGACACAGATTTCTTTACTGGACATGCACCGTGCACTAATAATTAACGATTTTAGTGATTGAAAACGAACGCTTTGTTTTACAGAAGTAAGACAGCCACAGAATAAACACTGACAACAATGGACAAAATTAATGCTTAGTAGTTGGAAAATCACACATCAGAATAACTACAAAACTGTGCCACTTGTAGGTATCGTTTTAAAACAATAGAGAGGTATGGCCAGAGGGTGGAAACTGTTAGCAACAACAAATGGACGATATGAGGTCAGCCCGTTGTAGAAGAATGGTATTTTCAATTTGGCAGTCAGCATGAAATGTGCTCACGTCAGTCAGATCCGGTGATTTGTGAAGCTGTTACAGTTGTACTTGACCCCGTTCCTTACCTATGGGCATCAGAGCAGACGGAGTGCGCGACTTGACACTGATAGCTGATGTAGAGGCGGTTAGTGACGGCCGCCTCGGCTACTGGTGGGCGACTGCAGAGAGTGTCTGGCAGCCGCGGCTGTGAGATAAGATGCCGCGAGATACTGGCCGCACTTTGGTCTGCGGTCGGCGCCTACAAGGAACAGCCGCTGCTGCTGCTCGCGTGCGTCACCTCCCCTGTGCTTTGTGCGTACGCCGACACTCCTTGTGCCTGGCTTAATTCTAACTGTGCCGGGGCATATTGATATACGAGGCGCGTCCAGAAAGTAAGTTCCGTTTGGTTATATAAAACGAACGGGTACAGATAGAGAAAAAATACTGATTGTACAAAAAATCTACAACTGTTAAACTACTTTCCTACATAACTTCCGAAATTTTGTAGGCAATTGTCATAGCATGGCACAAGGTTTTGTGTGCCTTTCTCATAGAATGTTGCCGCCTGTGTATTCAACTATGTGGTAACATGTTCTTTCAACTCGTCATCATCGTTTAAGTGTTGTCCACCAAGGACAGATTTTAGGTGTAAGAAGAGGATTACTGTCAAAAGATTTTTTTTCACGATAATGCCTGACTTCACACACCGAATGTGACCGAACAATTCTTACGGAAATTTCAATGGGACCTGTTTGATCATCCTCCATACAACTCGGACCTCTCTCCTAGCGACTTTCATCTCTTCTTACACCTAAAATCTGTCCTTGGTGGAGGTTCGAGTCCTCCCTGGGGCATGGGTGTGTGTGTTTGTCATTAGGTTAGTTTACCTAGGTTTAAGTAGTTTGTAAGCTACGGACTGATGACCACGCAGTTTGGTCCGATAGAATTACAAACATTTGAACATTTGTCTTTGGTGGTCAACACTTCAACGATGATAAAGAGCTGTTACAACATGGTTGAATACACAGGCGGCAACCATCTGTGAAGGATGCATGCAAATACTTGTGGCATGCTATGACAAGTGCCTACAAAATTTCGGCAGTTATGTGGAGCCGGCCGCGGTGGCCGAGGGGACTAAGGCGCTCCAGTCACGGTCTGCACGGCCACTACGGTCGGGGTTCGAATCCTCCCTCGCGCATGGATATTTGTGCCGTCCTAGTTCGTAATTAGTTCATAAGTAGTTTGTAAGTTTAGGGACTGATGACCCCGTAGTTAAGCCCCATAGACTATACAAACATTTGAACATTTTGAGTTATGTGGAAAAGTACTTTAAGAGTTGTAGAATTATGTGCAATAAAAATTTCTTCTGTATCTGTGTATAATTTCATTTTATCACCAAACGGAACTTACTTTCTGGACTCGCCTCGTAGATGTGAGACATACACCTGATGCCGTCTGAAAGTGACCGTGCGTTCTAAAGCACCTTGCTACGGAGTTCGCGGCTGCTCCCGCCGGCGGTTCGAATCCTCCCTCGAGCATGGGGTGTGTGCATTAGTTTCTTTAAGTGGTTTGTAAGTCTAAGAGCTGACGCCCACTGCAGTTTTTTAATCTTTATCTTCCAATAGTCACGCTTAATTAAAAATTACTGCACTCCTATCACGATACCCTACCAATGGTGCTAACACAAATTCTGCTTTTTTAAAACTTTATATTAGCGAATTCGACAATGCTTCGCAACTAGTAAATGTGCTGGAATTTGGTATACTTCCTATACCCATTCGCTTACTCTCTACCCATCACATCCCTCATTTCTGTGCCTATTTCGTACCTTTCTCTTTGGGCTACATTTCATCCATTCACCGGAAGCCACCTCACAGTGTTTCGCGGAGGGTACTTTGTTTACCGTTGTCAATTCCTTCCATCGTGCGGTTTGCGGGAAAAACAGTACGTAGTAAGCCTCCGAGGAGGCCCCCAACCTTCAGGGTTATTCAAAGAGAAAAGTTTACAATTTGTTATTAGTAATTTTGTTATGCACTCAATATGAGCACCATGTGTTACACGACAAATATCAAAACGGTCTCTCATTTCTTGTTACACACAAATAAGCTGGTGTCTAGTTATCGAATTCACAGCTTCAACGATTCGATGTCGCAGACCTTCAAGAGTGTTGGGCGTAGGAGGGACCCGCGAGGCTCCCGTCGGGGGTTCGAATCCTCCCTCGGGCATGGATGTTTGTGTTGTGTGTAGCGTAAGTTAGTATATAAGTAGTTTGTAAGTTTAGGTACTGATGACCTCGCAGTTAAGTCCCATAAGCTTAAAAAAGATTTGAACAATGTTTATAAGAGGGATAAAAACACGATCTTTTACGTAACCCCATATATAAAAATCACACGGAGTGAGATCTGGAGACATGGGAGGCCAACAGCGATAAAGTTGACCTTCTGCTCCGCTTCCAATCCAGCGTCGTGGAATGGTGTTATTCAAGTAGCGCCGAACGTGTTTAATTACAGAAATGAAGCGGGGCACCATCTTGTATGAAGATGAAGTCATCTAAATCATCTCCAAGTTGGGGGAAATAACCAGTTTTGAAGCATGTCTGGATAGGTTATTCCTGTCACAGTTTTCTTTACCAGAAAGATGGAAAGTAGATTGATCGGAAAAATTAATCGTTGAGCAAAATTGTCTTCTTCTATATCAACCAACACGCTAATGCAAAATCCGTACCTTTTGCTGTCGTCAAGATGCAATGCTTGCAATAACTGCAGTTTGTATGGTTTCATGTGCCGACGATGTTTTAGAACTCGCCATAACGTTGGTTGATGAATGTTGAGTTCTTTGCTTGCTCGTGATGTACATTTCTTTGAGCTCATTTCGTAAAGTGTACGAATACACTTGCATGTGTGAACGTCCCGTGCTTTTTCCTTTGCAGATGCAACCATCTACGAATTTTCGAAGCCATTAATAAATTTGCTTATGACGCGGCGGTTGTTTACTAAATTGACGGCGAAATGCTTGCTGAACTGCAACAATGGACTCTTAGTTTTACCAATTGCAGCACACAAAATGACTTCTCCTATGATGTCGCCGCAATTTCACTACAGTCAAGCAACAACAAACAACAGCACCAATGTGGCCGTGATTGGAACTTCTACATAATAAAAAAAATGTTTGCATAGCTTAAGGGACTTAACTACGGGGTCATCAGTCCCTAAACTTACAAACTACTTACGAACTAGCTAATCCTAAGGACGGCACAAATATCCATGCCCGAGGGGGGATTCGAACACCCGACCGTAGTGGCCGTGCAGACCGTAACTGAAGCGCCTCAGTCCGCTCGGCCATCGCGGCCGGCGGAACTTCTACCCGGGCTGTTTAAATTGTAAGCTTTCCTCAACCCATTAACGTTAAAATCGTGTTTCTATCTTTTGTAGTTTGGAAGAAATAAATGTTTGAAATGTGTTCTTTCTTTTTGAACAACACTGTATTTTTTGGTGGTCGTTTCGCGAGATATACGTAGGGGGGGGAAGCAATATATTGGTTGACTCTTCGAGAAATGTATGCTCGTTGAACTTTGACAGATGCCCGTACCGCGGTACAGAACGTCTCTCTGGCAGCGACGGCCGCTGGAGATTCGTCATCTGTAACGCGCGCTGTTCTCCGATATCTTCTGGCTTCTATTCACCCTATCTGGTACGGATCCCAGAGTGATGAGCAATATTCTAAGAATTTTGTTATTGCCTTTGTGGAGGGACTAAACATCCTGAGGATTCTTCCAACCAGTCTGTCTGGCGTCTGCCTTACCCACGATTAATTTTATACGGTCGTTCCTAGATGTTTTATGGAAGCAACTGCTTCCAATGTTTGAGCTGCTAGTACGTAGTTATATAATCCCATGTAAACGCAGCACTGTACACATGTTTATGTGAAAGCAGACTTGCCACTCCCTGCACAACAGTCCTGTGAAGTTGTCACCCCTTTTTTCGAAAATGTACATTTTTTTCAGAGTTCTAGACAGATATGCAATAGTTCTGGAGTTCTCTGTACAAAATTCAAATAGTTCTGCAAAATTTCGCCGAAAGAAAACGAAAAATTATCACAGACTTCAGTTTTTCCAAAATAATTTTTTGCCTAATTGTACAAACATAGTTCTGATCACAGTTCTAAATAGCTCTCAAAGAGTTCTACAGGAAATCCTCTTGACATTTTTCTGTGCACATTATACTTCATGAGATAATTGCAATAATGGGGAATCCATTTACACGCTACTGTGAAGTTGGCACCCCTTTTCTCAAAAATGTGCATTTTTTCGGAGTTCTAGGCAGATATGCAATAGTTCTGGAGTTCTCTGTACAAAATTTAAATAGTTCTGCACAAATTCGCGCAAAAATCACAAAAAAATTATAACAAAATTTAGTTTTTTCCAAATAATTATTTGCCTACAAGCGTAACATAGTTCTGATCACAACTCTAAATAGCTCTCAAAGAGTTCTGCAGAAAATCCTAATGATATTTTTTTGCCCAGATAATAGTTCATGAGCTAATTGCGTAAATGAGGGACATAAACTACACAAAATTGCGCCAGAGTCGTGTGAAGATGGCACTCCTTTTTTCAAAAATGTAAATTTTTTTTCAGAGTTCTAGACAGATATGCAATACTTCTGGAGTTCTCTGTACGAAATTTAAATAGTTCTGCAGAATTTCGCCGAAAAAATAGTAAAAATTACCACAAAACGAGTTTTGTTAGTTTTTTAAGTAATATTTGCCTATTAGCACAAACATAGTTCTGATCACAGTTCTAAATAGCTCTCAAAGAGTTCTACAGGAAATCCTAATGACATTTTTGTGTGCAGATTATACTTCATCAGATAAATGCAGTAATGTGGAATTCATTTTCACGTTACTGTAAATTGGCACCATTTTTTTTTCGAGAAATACACATTGTTTTTTTTTGGGTTCTGTGTACATATACTATAGTTATAGAGTTCATGTGACTATTTCTATGTAATTGCCCAAAAAAATTATGTTGACAATTTTGAATATCTGATAAGCTGTCTTATTTGTGCCCCTTATTCGAGAAATATACATTTTTCTTAGGTCTTGATAGATATTCTATCCGCTGCACATTCAATTTGTTGTTTTTACGTCTGAGTGATTACTGCTTATCGTAAACAAAAAGTATTGCACATGTCCCTAGAACTCTGGAAAAAGTCTAATTTAAAAAAAAAAAAAAAAAAAAAAAAAAAAAAAACGGGTGCAAATTCCACAGTAGTATGTAAATGGATACTCCATTATTGTAATTATCTCATAAAGTATAATCTGCACAGAAAAATGCTATTAGGATTTCCTGTAGAACTCTTTGACAGCTATTTAGAACTGTGATGAGAACTATGTTTGCGCTAATAGGCAAATAATTATTTAAAAAAAACTAAAAAAACTCAAGTTTCTGGTAATTTTTACTATTTTTAGGCGAAATTCTGCAGAACTATTTAAATTTCGTACAGAGAAGTCCAGAACTATTGCATATCTGTCTAGAACTCTGAAAAAAATTTACATTTTTGAAAAAAGGGGTGCCAACTTCACAGCTCTATTCAGAATTGCGATATTGCACGAAATTCTTCAGAACTATTGAAATTTTGTACAGAGAACTCCAGAACTATTGTATATCTGTCTAGAACTCTGAAAAAAAATGCACATTTTCAAAAAAAGGGGTGCCAACTTCACAGGACTCTGCACAACCGCGTCGGCACGCTGCTCATCATCCTGCGTTTCGCGACTCGCTTTCGGTGTTGCGGCTGCTCGATGAACTTCAGCAACATCCTTAGAAAGCCTCGCTGGACTTCCGATGTTCGCTACGTCATTTATACATACTCTGAAAAGCAACGGTCCTCTAACACTCCCTTGTACACGCTCTATTAGCCAGCTGAAAACCCTGCTTTGTTCGGATATTTATCTACTCCAATATTCATGTATCCCCCTCTCCCTCCCCCTCTCCCCCCACCTGTGGCAACGCCTCATCTGCCGCCACCTACTCTTCTTCCTAAGCGCCTCCCCCCCTCTATTTACCCATCCATATGCCCGTCATCGCCTTCCCCGCTCTCCGACAATCTCTTTCTGATCCCCTCTCTGTTCATCTTCCCCCTGCACCGTATACTAAAAATTATGTACATAATAGCTGCAAAAAAATACATGGTGCTCGCTCAAACGAAGTCTGGAGGAAGGTACCCTACGCCTTTAGGTACTTTATGTAGATCTACATCTACGTATATACTCTGCAGTCCACCATTGGTGCGTGGCGGAAGGTACACTGTACCACTACTATGCATTTCCTTTCCTATTCCACTCCCAAATAGAATGAGGGGAAAAAAGAATGTCTATATGGCTCTGTATGAGCCCTAATTTTCTTATCTTTGTGAACTTTACGCGAAATGTAAGTAAGCACCATGAAAATCGTTCTACAGTCAGCTTCAAATTCCGGCCTTCTAAATTTCCTCAGCAGAATTTCTCGAAAACAACATCGTGTTTCTTCCGTCGATTCCCATTTCAGTTGCCTGAGTATTTCTGTGTTACTCGCGCATTGATCGAACCTACCAGTAACGAACCTAGCTGCTCGCCTCTGAACTGCTTCCATGTCTTCCTTTAAACTGATCAGCTGCGGATCCCAAAAACTTGAGCAATACTCAAGACGTGGTCGTACAAGCGTTTTATACACGGTTTCCTTTACAGGTGAAGTACATCATCACAAATTCTTCCAATAAACCGAAGTCGGCAGTTCGCCTTACTCACAACTGTCCTTACATGTTCGTTCCATTTCATATCACTCTGCAATGTTACGCCTAGATATTTGAACGACGCGACTGCATCAAGAAGCTCACTACTAATGCTGTATTCCAACATTATAGGATTGTTTTTTCTACTCATGCGCATGACCTTACGTTTTTCTACATTTAAAGCTAGCTGCTATTCTTCATACCAACTAGAAATTTTGTCTAAATCATCCTGTATGCTATTACTGTCAATAAAAGACGATACCCTCCTATACACCACAGCATCATCAGCAAACAGCCGCAAATTACAATTTACTCTGTCCCTCAGATCATTTATATAGATAGCAAATAATAGCCGTCCTATCACACTCCCCTGGGGCACGCCTGACGATACACTCGTCTCTGATGAACCCTCGCCGTCGAGAACAACGTACTGCGTTCTATTACGTAGGAAGTCTTCCAGCCAGTCACAAATCAGTGAACCTATTCCATAAGCTCGTATCTTCGTTATCAGTCTGCAGTGTAGCACCTCGTCAAATGCCTTTTTGAAATCGAGGGAAATACAATCTGCCTGTTGTCTTTCATCCATGGCTTGCAAGATGTCATGTAAGAAAAGGGCAAGCTGAGTTTCACGGGAACGATGTTTCCTAAGCTTATCAGTCTCAAGGAAATTTACTATATTCGAGCTGACAATAGGCTCCAAAATTCTACAGGAAACTGATGTTTACGATATTGTCCTGTATTTATGCGGGTCAGTTCATTTACTCTTCTTATAAACGGGAGCCACCTGTGCTCTTTTCCTTGGTGCTGAATTAAAGACTCGCGATAAATGCAAGCTAAGTAAGGGGCCAATGCAGCAGAATTCGTAAAACCGAACTGGTATTCTATCCGAACCAGGAGACTTTTTTTGTATTCAGCTCTCTCAGCTGCTTCTTTACACCGGAAATACCCATTACTATGTCCTACATTTGGGAGTTACTGAGTTGATCAAATGATGGTACGATTGTACGGCCCCCCTGCGTGAAATATTTCTTGAAGGTTAAATTTATAAATTTAGCTTTCCGATAGCTTTCTTCTATTACTGCCCTGGAATGATCAACGAGTGACTGGATAGTGGCCTTTGACCGCTTACCGATTTTACGAAGGACCAGAATTTTTTCGGGTTCTCGGAAAGATCCTTTGCTAAGATATGGTATTAAATAGTGACATTCCTCTTGCTTTGAAGGTCAGGTGTGAAAAATTTCATCAAGATGAGAATGAAACTATAGATTGGTGTCTGAGTTTTCTCAAGTACCCACGCCAAGCACCGTGCGAATTATTACGTCACTGTGCCGTTCCTCTTATTTAGAAGGTCAAATGTGCAACATTTTATCGCACTCGGAAGAACGGTATGGAGTACATACAATACTAATCTAATCCAAAGTGACGATACTCGTACAAAATGATCAGTTCCGATTTTTTTTTTATTTTTCAGGTGTTTCTTTGGGTTATTATAAACAATCCCTGTATTAATGCGATTAAAAAAATGAATCCCGAGACTAATGTACAGCAGTTGATTTTTATATGCAGAGATGGAGACACAGTCATGTAGGATATTTTAATGGTATTGCTGTCAATTGACTGTATTTGGCGTATTCTTGTACCTTAAAGATTTCGGTCTCAGAGCATTTTCAAGACACAGTGCCAAAGTCTTCGAGACTTCACAAATAAACGTGGAAAATATAGATTTAGTACTATACATTAGTTCTGCCACCAGTAGTTGTGACAGCATAAACTCTACAGTAATAGGTTGGCGATTAGTATCTCTCGCTTGTGTGGCAACACTCTGATGAAGCTTAGAAATTTAAATGAGATACGTGGGCGGGGTTAACGTGCAGTTTAAGTGACGCGGCTGCAGCATGACGTGACGCGGCGTGACGAATGAACGAAAGGGAAGGGAAGGCTGCCAATCAGGAGTGGCCTTCAGACACCCAGCAAGATTCTCATCAAGTTTTACCTTTGCAAATAATTCAGCCTTGTGGTCATAAATATTTTTCCAGTAACATATTAAAAATCTTGACATTCGTAGGAAATATGTTTAACGTGTTTTAACGATGTAATGTCGGCAGAATAAAGTCTGGAGAAGAAGATCTTAAAAACGTAAATAGATAACCACCCACTAAATAGGTATTCCAGTATTTTTAATTACTAAGCTTGGACTAGGAACTGTCTTTCAAATGGTAAAAAAAGTTTTTGTTGAATGAAAAGTACTGAATTTCCATTAATTAAAAAAAGAATACCTATTGCATCTACGAAGTAAATGGTTCTCTATATACTTTTTTTTTCCAATTTCGATCTGATACCAATTTGTCTTCCCAACAAAATTCTAGACACTTCACAGCAGACAATTTCAGGATTAGTTCGCGGCATGTCTAGGAAAGAGACATTAATAATGGCTGTTTCAATGCCACACCTGATTGGTAGCCATCAGCTCCAGTCATTCATCGCGTCATTACCAACATCTATACGTCAAGCAGAAGACGCCGCCACCTAACGTGCATTTTAACCTCATGATATTCGTTTCACTATGTCTGAAAAGCAGCTTGTGAAGCCCAGAGACTGACATTGTACTTTAAAATGACGTAAGACGGAAATCTGGGAAGTAGAAGAAACAGCAAGTACAGTCAATTAGTGACAATATCGGCTGTCTGGTAAACCAGCTGTAAGAGATTTTTATTAAAAACAAACTTCCTGGCTGCTATTATATTTTCAAATAATGCTTTTCGAGTTAGGCATCGTCAGATTATCAACAGAGTGACGAATGGCATTTATAAAAATTCTATGTAACGTTTTTGGTAGACGTTAAAAGGCGGGAGGGGGGGGGGGGAAGGGGGTGTGGTACTGGGGATGTGCCTTCAAACTGGTCATACTAGTAGGTTCATTGACAGGATCTAATGCTAAGGTGTGCACTGAAAGGCCACATTATGTTATTTGATAATTGTGTAAATATGTGTCAAGATCTGTGGTGTAGAATGTAGTGTAAAATCTTTAATGCAACATCTTTAGTGAATATAACAATGTCGCTGGTGCGCGGCACAAACTCACACAACACAGTGGTTGAAATCTAGAGTAGAAGCAGTCAGCTGCAGTAGACAATAGCTCTTTATACTTAAGCAGACTATTGAATTTATTGAATGACAAGGCACAGTCATTGTTACTATACACTTATGAAATGTGTTATTATACACTTGTGAAAATCTGTAATAAACTGAAGCTCTTACCAGTGAAAACGGATTTAGTCAGTTTAACTATTCATTATTGGAAGTAATTACTAGAGCACGGTCATTATCAGTAATTAAAGTAAATAACAAGACTATTTCATGGGAAGGCCTGCTAAAAGTAGCCTTGCTTTAATCAGCCCGACGCCATTGGTGTGAAGGGCTGTTCAGTGTGTTATGTTTACTTCAGCATTCGCGTGCAGAGTTGTGTGGTCCTCTCCACTGCATGCCACGGTAGAGAGGCCGAGAGTTCTGAGGCGTCTTGCTTCGGAGCGCACGGTTGCTCGCCGTCAGGGTTTCGAGCCCTCCCTCGGGCATAGGTGTGTGGCCGGCCGCGATGGTTGAGAGGACTGCGTCGCACTAGTCTGCACGGTCAGTACTGTCGGGGGTTCGAATCCCCCCCTCGGGCATGGATATTTGTGCCGTCCTTAGTGTTAGCTATTTCATAAGTAGTTTGTAAGTTTATGGACTGATGACCCGTAGTTAGTTCCATAAGCTGTACAGACATTTTAACATAGATGTGTGTTGTGTCCTAGTGCAAGTAGTTTGTAAGCCTAGAGACTGATGACCACAGACTTTAAGTCCCTTAGATTTACAAACAAACAGAAAACCTCGCTGCACCACTATATCTGCCAGTGTGACTTGTTGGAAGGCACACTCCCGGTAGGCCACTTCGACGTACGAGGTCTGGACAGATAATTTCGGAACACTCGTAATTTCATGCCATTGTAGTGTTAAGCGAAATGTGGCTGGCATCCTTGCACATGCCTATGTAGAATGCCTAACTGCTGGAAGTTTCATTTTTGCATGCCTCTCAGTTACCGTTCAGCGCCCTATTAAGCAGAACGTTGTCGCACAGTTAGCAAATTTCGAGATGGCAGAGTTAGAGAAGCAACGAGTCTGAATTAAATGTTGTGTTAAGCTCCAGAAAACCGTTTCAGAGATACACCAAATGATGCAGAAAGCCTGTGGAGATGAGTTATGCCCTTCTAGCTGTTACGAAAGATTATTGCGTAAAAAAGACTCCATTAAAAATGGTACATCATTATTTCAATTTGTTTTAACACTACCCCACTGTGTGACACTATGTACGTGTCAAGCAGACAGCGATCACGCAAATGCCGATGGCACCAGGCGGCTATCGAGCCAATTCCTGTGACATTAACTGCACAACTATCTGGCACATGCTGCTGGCATTTGGTTACAAACAGCGAAACCGTTTTCTACAGTAGAGATTGCATAAAAAACTGTTAAATATTCAGAAACTTTATGACATGGGAAAGAAATATTTTAAGGTAATATGAGACAGCATAAATAAAGTCCACTGAGAAATATGTGCAGTACTTTCAATTGTTTATAAACCTATAGAAACAAACTACTGTGGTCCTCCTGCGGGAACAGCCGCCCCGTCCGTAGCAAGACGCCTTTTTTAGACCACATGGTCATTCCGCGCGGCTGCAGTACTTTCCAAACAAAATAAATGCCCATGGAAACATTTCACAAACATTAATTTTTCATTTTAAACATATACGCACTGCACTTCGAAGGTTCGTTATGGACTAATTTTACTACCTGGTGTAATACGTGTATCATATATCTACATACACTGTATGTGCGCCGGTCGCAGTGGGCGAGCGCTCTGCGGCGCGCCAGTCACAGTCTGCGCGGCCGCTACGGTCGGAGGTTCGAATCCCTCCTCTGATATGAATGTTTGTATCGTCTTTAGTATAAGGTATTTCGTAAGTAGTTTGTAAGTTTAGGAACTGATGACCCCGCAGACAAGTCTCAGCTTAGCAAACATTTGAACTTCATTCGAACTAATAGTAAAGCCAATATTGTAAAAAAAAAAAAAAAAATGTTTTTTATGTTTTTTTTTATTGAAACCATCAATACGGACTTTTTCAGTCTGCGTTTTAACCCATCCTTCACCTCTCGACGATGTGAGGAGTCGCCAGTGGTTCGGATTCCACGTTAAGTTCTAGGTCCCCTTTCCCCGGTTGGATAACTGGGGTAGGCTAGGGACACGCAAGTCGCCGAAGTGGCGTCCAGTTGAAAGACTTGTAGCAGGCTAATGAACCACACGAAATTATTATTATTAACGACCTTTTGTAAAAAATAGAAAATTAGGAATAAACGAAAATAAGAGCATTTTCTTAAAAATTACCATTAGATATTAAAATTGTGTAAGTATTTGAACACAACTAAAATAAATAAATAAAAATCTGTCATTTGAGGATTCTAACAAGCGACCTTATGGTTGTAAGTATAGAACGCTGCCACTTGAGCTACACCGACAGATGCTGCAAGTGCTTTAATTATTGATACTTAGGTGTACCTGCAAAACTTCAAAGTCAGTTTTCTCGAGCAATTTTGAGAGTTGCGTTGAATGGCTTTGACTGATTGTTACTTGTTTTCTGAAATTCACGTACCATAAATATAAAAAATAGTAAAATCCGATACCAATATGGTCTCCTCGTGAGTCAGTCCTACCGGCGCAAACAAGAGAGACCCGACTAGATGTAGGGACAACACACTGGTATGAAGTAATGGCAGTAATTGCAGAAGCGCTCAGCAAAGATCAGGTTCGCTCCATTCCTTGCGGAAAGAAGACAGTATATTTTGATTTTGGAGAGTGATTGTAAATCAGAAACAGAAGTAATGTCTGGTGCTGTACAATGAAGCCTAAGAGAACCATGCATCGCCGTGTCTTGCCAGTGAAAACTGACAATTTCATGGACAGCTTCATATAATGAATCAATTTTCCCGGAAATTAATAGAGCGCAGGGGGAAACGAAGTGGCGACAGGAAGATCATCCGGCCATTCCTTAATTAACACGCCAAATACGAAAGTGCCACGCTGACTCTGCGAATAAATGTTTGTTTGTGATTCTTGAGTTTCTCCCGGAGTATTTGATAATCAAAATATCCACGGTTGTACTGCCGGTCTATAGTGTCCAACGGGCCCGTAGGAAACTATAGACCGGCAGTACAGCCGTGGATATTTTGATTAAATGTATGTTTGTATTTTATGCGCTGCCGTACCTTTCATCCGATTACCATGAAAGTATGTCAACAAATTACTTGCACTTTCGCGAAGGTTAGTCATAAATTACATCACTGTACGACATATACTTCAACAGATTGACATTATGAACACAGGTTCGTGAAAAACTGCTGCATAATGTATGACGTTTAAATTAATTACCTCTTTGCTGTAATGTATTCGCAACACATTTTGCAGCAAGTTTCGATTTATGTCAATCAATGAACCTACAAAATTATTTCATTATACGACTTACAGTTTAGGAGATATACACCACAAACACCGATACGCGTGGGAAACTGCCGCATGACGTTTGTTTGCATTTTAGGCGCTAGCGAACCATTCAGTCCGACTGCAATGAAACTTTGCACACTTGCTCTTCAAAACGATAGTCGAAAGTTCAACCACACTGGTCAAAACAATTAGCGGATCATTTGAGATACCTAGGTTCTGCAGTATTATCATCAGCATAATAAACTAAAATGGTTCGACGTTTTTCTGTTGGTTCTACGGACTGGACACAACATCATTACGGCAACGGAAATAGTGGCAATAACTGAAAATTGGTGTTAACTTACTCTACCAAACGAATTACACAAGCAGTTGCGTTCAGATAGTGTAGTGAGCACACAGCGCAATGCAATAACAACGTGAGTTACTCGAAGCTATGGCATGGAGAGCCATAGGAAGCTTAGAAGTGGGACAGAGGGAGGTGGCAGTAGCTTTTTTTAGTGTTCCAAAGTGTAATTTGCAGGACCTGGACGCGATTTCAGAAAACTGGAACCGTTAAAAGAAGGCAAGCCGGTCGTCCACGGGTAACATCCTCAAGAGATGACCACTATCTCCAGTTAACAGCCCGTCAAGACAGGAGGCTGAATGCAACTCAGCCGCAACGCAACCTTCAGGCAGCAACAGGACGCGCAATATCAACACAAACAGTCCGAAATCGCCTTCGGTAATGTGGCCTCTACGCTCGGAGGCCTATGGTGTGTGTCGCATTAAAACCACGACACCGTTTAGACCGCAGAAACTGGGCGGAGGGACATCAGGATTGGAGTCTTAACGAATGTCGCCGGGTTCTCTTCAGATGAGTCAAGATTTTGTGTTCAGCGGACAATCGTCATTCCCTCATCTGGAGAGAATATCGAACTCTGAACTATTCTGCTTACGTACACAAAAATCACCATATCATGGTAGTGGACGAATGGTTTGGGCAGAAGTCAGAATTGGGGACGTACAGACCACTATGTCGTTCAGAATCTAGCTTTGACTGCTCAGAGGTATAGAGACTGATGCTTCGACCTTTCGTTGTGTTCTACGCTGGTAACATAGGAGATGGGTTCTTTCTGATGGACGATAACGTTCGATTCTACAGAGATCTACTGGAGGACAACGTGCCTGAAGCTGAGGGAACTGAGCGAATGATGTGGCCGATTTGTTCAACGGAACATGTCTGGGATGCACTAGGCAGATGCATTGCAGCCAGACCAGCAGATTCCACAACGGTTGCACTCATGTAAGAATGGCCAAATATCCCTCAACAGTTGACTAATAACATCACAGCGTCCATGCTATGGAGGTGTGTAAGTGTGCTGGCCGTCCGAGGTGATCACACACCATATTAGAGGACAACTAGAATGTCTTTTTCAGTATTATGATTGCCTCATGGTGCTTCACTCTAAGTAAACTCCATTTAAATCACAGGTAAGGAATTGAGCCAACAAAATATCGTACTGTATCATACACAAATTACAATTTTAACCAATATCTGAATAAAATACGTTACCGTATGCTATCCCACCTGATCTCCTAATTGTTATGAGCAGTGTACAAATTTAATGCTACTGGGGGCATGTAACTCAGCTGTCCAGGTATGGAATAAAAGATTTTGGCAATTTACTGCTGCAAAAGAAAGACGTACTGAAGGAGAACACTATGAAAATGGATCTTGTGTCGATCCAACTGAAGAATATTATCGTTACTAGTAAGTTAGTAAAAGTCTGATTTCTTATTTGTAAATATATTACAGGAGCAAAACTTGACCGATTAAATATACAATATTTAAAAAGTACCTACGCTCGTTTTTTCGAGTGGCAGCGAGTGAAAATGCTCTGTACATTTCATCATTAAAAATCCAGTACAATTTGAATGAAATCGAGATCTCTCATAAAATGATACACCGCTGAGTGGAGAAATTGGGAGTTACTTCATTTTTGATAGAAAGGAATTTCAGCGGCGTACCACTAATCTTATTTTAGAAACAAATACTCATTTCCGTAAAGTATACGGGAACTTTGAACTGTAACAGTGAGAATGACAGGAATAACTGAAGAATTTTTCCGCGTTAGTTGCTGACAAACGGCTTAAGAATTCATGCCTAAGTGCTCAAACAGCCACTGGAAAACATAGGCAGAACAGCATAAGTTTGTTGATTAAAATGTGTTTCCAGCATAGAGATAAGAATACGGAACAAAGGAAGGAAGTGAGGTGTGCGGAAAAAATGTATAGATTTACAATCTTCAATTATTTCCTCCTCTAATAGAATTTTAATAACCGATTTATGATACCGTAGTTGCTGTCTAACAGCTATTCAGCTGTACTATTACTCATTCATGATTAGTTTCGGCGTTCTTTGCCGCCATTTTCAAATGATAATAGATGAAAATATAAATACCTTCCTCAAACGAAACATTTTATGTCTTATGTCACAAAGATTTTCATTCTATATAAGGAACTGCCTAAACTATTGCCTTCCATAAGCTTCATTCCTGCTTCATCTGGAATGTACGCAGTATTTTAATTGCTGAATGACAGTTATTCAGCGCACTGTGGCGATCAAAATGTTCAAAAATTTGTAAACCTATTGGACCAAACTTCTATGGTCAACAGTCCCTAGACTTACAAACTATTTAAAATAACTTACACTACAGACAACACAATCATGTCTTAGGGAGGATTCGAACCTACATCTACACACATACTCTGCAATCCACCATAAGGTGCGTGGCGGATGGTACACTGTACCACTACTAGGCATTTCCTTTCCTATTCCACTCCCAAATAGAACGAGGAAAAAAAAAAAAGAATGCCTATATGCCTCCGTACGAGCCCTAATTTCTCTTGTCATTGTGATCACTACGCGAAACGTAAGTAGGTGGCAGCAAGATCGTACTACACTCAGCTTCAAATTCCGGCCCTCTAAATTTCCTCAATAGAAATTCACGAGAAGAACGTCGTATTTTCTCCAGAGATCCGGAGCATTTCCGTGACACTCGCGCATTGGTCGAACCTACCAGTAACAAACCTAGCTGCTCGCCTCTGAAATGCTTCTATGCCTTCCTTTAAACTGATCTGCTGAGGGTCCCAAACACTTGAGTAATACTCAAGACGTGGTTGTACAAGCGTTTTAGACGCGGATTTCTTTACAGATCAAGTACATCTTCCCAAAATTCTGCCAATAAACCGAAGTCGGCTGTCCGCCTTATTCACAACTGTCCTTATATGTTCGTTCCATTTCATATCGCTCTGCAATCTTACGCCTAGATATTTGAACGACACGACTGCATCAAGAAGGTCGCTACTAATGCTGTATTCGAATATTATGGGATTGTTTTTCCTACTGATGCGCATCACCTTACAGTTTTCTACATTGAGAGCTAGCTGCCATTCTTCACACCAACTAGAAACTTTGTCTAAGTCATCCTGTATTCTATTGCAGTCAGTTAAAGACGACACCCTCCCATGCACCACAGCATCATCAGCAAACATTCCCAGATTACAAGTTACTCTGTCCATCAGATAATTTATATAGATAGAAAATAATAGCGGTCCTATCACACTCCCCTGGGGCACGCCTGACGATACACTCCTCCCGCAAGAACGACTGCCCACTCCGTAGAATTGCGCCTTAGATCACGCGGCCATTCCGCGCGGCTCTGCCTGTCAGATCGGGAGCTGTTGCTCTTGTGTAAAGAGGAAACAGCTCTCAGTTTTGCTTCTGATTGCAATTAGAAAAGCTGATTTTATGAGGGGTGTAAGTGACGAACACAATATTAGGCAGTGCTTAGATCCTTTAGTGTACCATACAGCAGCACATCCCGGTAAGATCTAAGGAAAAATATAGTCAACTAAAATTATGCGGCTGCTGATTTGAAATTACAGAGTAAATAGTGAAAATTGCATTGAAGGTCAATTGACAACAGAAATTTTATCCACGAGGTGTGTCAAATGAAGTTACTTGAATGTAGATTTTTCAGTAAAACTGCATCAAGGTATGTGTGAAATAGGTTTTCATGGTGATAGAATCATGTACAAGAAATCTTTTTAGTAAATGACATATCGTGATCTTTTCAGAATGAAGCAGAACTGAGCTACTGGTCGACAAAACTGCAGACATTTTCTTATATAGAATAAAATTTGGGAGAAATGACAAAATATTTTGCACGTGTAAGGTAATTTAGTATATACTTTCACATATCATTTGAAAAGGGCATAAAAGAGAATGCCAAAACTAAGAATAAATAAAGACGAATACAGCTGAATAATTGTTTGACAGCGTCTATAACTTAAGACGTCGGTTTGTATGACAGGAGAGAGAAACGAAAGTTGAAAATACTGAAGTCGCACTCCTGCTCTGATTATATGTAAAATATGACCGTTAATAAAGTTTCTTTTATAGAATTTTACAAAGCTTTTGACAATGCATCACAAACTCAAATTCTGAAGGTAGGAGTGGCGAAATATCACGTACGAGAAGTTACACATATCTTTTACAGAAACCAATAGCATTTATAAATTTAAAGGCATGAACGGGACGCTTTGGGATTTTTAAGGGGACTAAACAGCAGGCTCATCAACCCCCTGGGACGTAAAGGGAGTATGGTAGGGTTGTGCCCTTTCCCTGATGTTAGTCTATACATTGAGTAAGCTGTGAAGGAGAGCGACGAGAAATTTGGAAGGGAATTAAAGTTGAAATAGAATTTTTGCAGTTTGCCGATGGCATTGTAATTCTTTCGGAGACAGCAAAGGACCTGGAGCAGTAATGGGACGGAATGATAAGTTTCCTGAAAGGAGGGTATAAAATGAACGTTAACAAATGCAAAACAGTTGTTATGTTTGTTTTCGGAAATGAAAGTGAACTGTTTGTAATCTGTTACGGCAACATCAGAAAGCAAAAATGTAATATCCAGACATAGAATCCACTGATGATGCCCTAAAATAAAGGGCGAAACGCATATGGCGGAAATAAAAGAATTCCAACAAGAAAACGCCTGTTTCATTTCCGAAATCAAATATTTCTTTATTTGCTGCGGAAGATGGCGACACAAACAAACAGGTGTAATGGAATGTAGTCGACTTAAAGCAGGTTATGCTGAAGGAATTACATAAGGAAATGAGACAATGAAAGTAGTTGATAAAATGCATCTTCAACCATCAGCTGTTTATTAAAATCCTAGAATATCATAGTCAAAACAAACATGAAATACATAACCTAGTATGACGTAATTTTATTGAAACATTTTATGTTTGTTTTGACTGAAAATCTAGTATGACATTTGTAATTTTATTCAAAGTGACTCCCGCTGTTTTCAGCCAGATCTATTTTATTTAATGCTTGTGACTAACCTGTTTTAATACCTCTTTATCTATGTTGATGGTCCTGGACCGAAACTAGTCGATTTTAAGGATTTCAATAAACAGCTGATGGTTAAAGATGTATTCTATTAAATATATGAGGGCTGTTAGACTGATCTTACCAAAACTTTGAAAGTAGTTGACTTTTGTTGTTTGGGCAGTAAATAAATAAATATGGTGACCGAAGTACAGAAGATACAAAATACAGAATGGCTATGGTAAGAAAAGCATTTCTGAAGAGATAAATTTGTAGCCATTTAAGGGAGTGAAACATGGGCGATGAGCAGTTCAGGGATGAGGATAGAATTTTTTAAAGTGTGGTACTACAGAAGAATTAAGTGGGTAGATCAAGTAACTAAATAGAGGATACTGAACAGAACTCTTGAAAAAAGAAATTTACGGCATAACTTGATGGAAAGAAGAATCGGTTGATAGGAGACATTCTGAAATATCAAGGAATCGTCAGTTCAGTATTTCAGGGAAGTGTGGGGGTAAAATTAAGCAGAGCCGCGCGGGAGTAGCAGTGTGGTCTAAGGCATCATGCTACGGAATGGGCGGCTGCTCCCGTCGGAGGTTCGAGTGTGTGTGTGTGTGTGTTTGTGTGTGTGTGTTTTCCTTAGATTAGGTTACGTTAAGTAGTTTGCAGGTCTAGTGACTGACGACCATAGCAGTTCGGACCAACAGGTTTACAAACATTTTACTTTGAAAAATTGCAGAGAGAGTGACGAAGAGACAAATACAGTAATCAGGTTCAAAGGGATGTGGGTTGCGTTGTTATTCAGAAATGAGGTTCGCACAGGATACATCAAAGGAGTTTTCGGTCTGAGAAACCACAACAGAAAACATATATATGTCGGAAATATTCTCCTATCATTCTTTCAGTTACACGAAATAATGTTAAGAAGTGCGCGATATAAAAATAGTAGCTCGATTCTTCAGCTTAATAATTCATGGTTGCAAAATAGTAACACGAATTATTTACAGAAGGATGGAAAAGCTGGTAGAAGCCGACCTCGGGGAAGATCAGTTTGGGTTCAGGAGAAATGTAGGAACACGGGAGGCAATATTCACCTTACGGCTTATCCTAGAAGAAAGATTAAGGAAAGTAAGAAACGGCAAACCTACATATCTAGCTATAGATTACGAAAAGGCAAACCTACATATCTAGCTTTTGTAGAAGGCTTTTGACAATGTTGATTGGAATAAACTCTTTCAAGTTCTGAAGCAAGCAGGAGTAAAATATAGGGAGCGTAAGGTTATTTACAACTTGTACAAAAATCAGACAGCGGTTGTCAGAGTTGAAGGGCATGAAAGGGATGCAGTGGTTGGGAAGGGAGTAAGACAGGGTTGTAGCCTTTCTCCAATGTTATTCAATTTTTACATTGAGCAAGCTATAAATGAAAGCAAGGAGAAATTTGGAGAAGGAATTAAAGTTCAGGGTGAAGAATTAAAAACATTGCGTTTTGCCGACGACATAGTAATTCTGTCAGATACAGCAAAGGACCTAGAAGAGCAGTTGAACGGAATGGATAGTGTGCTGAAAGGTGCATATAAGATGAACATTAACAAGAGAAAAACTAGGGTAATGGAGTGCAGTTTAAGAAAATCAGGCGATGCTGGAGGAATTAGATTAGGTAGGGGAGCAATAAATGGAGGTAGATTAGTTTTGTTACTTGGGCAGTAAAATAACGTATGATGGTCGCAGGACAGAGGATATAAAATGCAGAATCCCAATAGGTAGAAAAGCGTTTTTGAAAAAGAGAAATTTGTTAACATCGAATATTGATTTAAGCCTAAGGAAGTCCTTCCTGAAAGCATTTGTATGGAGTGTGGCCTTGTATGGGAGTGAAACATGGACGATAAACAGTGTGGACAGGAAGAGGATAGAGGCTTTTGAAATGTGATGCTACAGAAGAATGCTGAAGATTAGGTGGGTGGGTCGCTTAACTAATGAGGAGGTACTGAACAGAATTGGGGAGAAAAGGAATTTCTGGCATACCTTGACTAAAAGAAGGGATCTATTGGTAAGACACATTCTAAGACATCAAGGAATTGTGAATTTAGCGTTGGAGGGAAGAGTGTGGGGTAAAAAACAGCAGAGGAAGACCAAGAGATGGGTACAGTAAGTAGATTCAGATGTAGGTTGCCGTTCTTATGTGGAGCTGAAAGGCTTGCTCAGGATAGGGTATTGTGTAGTCTGCGGACTGAAGTCAACAACAACAACCTCGATTCTTACCATTTGCAATCCGGATCACGGACTTTGTTAAGACTTGTATCTAAGCATCATTTCACTCGTCCTAGAACTGCTAGACATGGATGATGTCTGGGTGTTCTTCACACGTTTATTGCAACATTAGCCTAACTGAAGGCAAGATTCAGAAACAGACACACATCTGCTGATTAACACTTGGACAGTTTAACGATGTTGACGCGCGGTCTAACTCGCTCCCGTACTGGTGAACAGTGTCGCGTCTTGAAGTGATCCACTTGTGGCTGCAGAACGAGTGTGTCGCTACGGTAACGGAAGTGCCCGTGGCTGGTGTGGAGTGTTGGGCGGCACGGCTCGGGTCGGCAGTCAGGGCGCCCACGACCCGCGCAAGCGGCGGCTACGTACTGTTGCTGCTGCTGCGGCTGCTGCTGCTGCCGTGGACCAGGTCTGCTAGGTACTGCGCGCCGCGCCTCCGCGCCGCACCTTTTAGCAAACACGGCGCGGCCGCGTGCTAACTGGCAAACAGGCGCCGAGCTAACACCTCCGGCAAACAGGCGCGACCGCTCACGCCAGCAATCTGCGACGCCCATCTCCATAATTGTCACCGCCGCTGCCAACTGCACGGCCTGCATCCAACTTATAACGCGTCCGATTTATTACCCTCAGGACTGGCTACTGATATAAACATGTTTGCTTTAAAACATGCTCGTGAATCAGATGTTTGTGAAGCTTAAGGGACTCAACTGCGGGGTCATCAGATCCTAAACTTACAAACTACTTATGAACTACCGTATACTAAAGGCGACACAAACATCCATGCCCGAGAGGGTATTCGAAACCCTGACGGGTAACTGCCTCGCGCATCGGAGCATAGCGCCGCAATACGCTTGGCCACTCCGCCACGGCTACTCGTAAATGCGCGATAGAGATAGCGTTACTGTACGGCACGTAAAACTAGCGGCAGCGGGGAAGGAAGGAGGAAGGAAGCTAACATCCAAACCTTCAGATGTCAGACACTCAGATCGGTACCAAACATTGTTAAGAACGTGTAAAAACGGAATATAATAAGTAACACCTGTCCTACGGAACCTCAGGAAAAGCGTATCTGCAGATGACTGCCGCGATGAACTCCCGTGGGGTAGTTAATAGAGCGAATTTTTATCGTTACTAGGGTCATAGGTTCAAATCCTGGTGGCGCGATTTAATTTAATTTAATTTTTTTTTCATCTGGTAGATCTATGGTTCGCGATCGTCCGTTCTGTTTGTTCGTGGTTGTTCGTTGAATGGTTGGCTCAGCTCTTTTATTGCAGAGGGCGTTTAGCCCCCTGATCGGGCGCGCTGAGCCACGGCGCCCGGTCGAACTAGCCCACGGTAGCACAACGTGATAAGCTGTCACAGTTATGCTTTTCCTCTGCTCCGTTGGTTAGGTGTCATTATTATAGTTTTCGCACATTCTCCTGGACGGCAGCACATATCACGAATTATATAGAAGTTTCGGTTGATATTCTATCGATATACAACATTTCGTACTGATCTCAGTATCTGACATGTGAAGGTTTCGGTGTTAGTGTTTAACGTCCCATCGACAGCGTGATCATTAGAAACGGAGCTCCCGCTCAGATTTTTGGGTAAACATGGGGAAGGAAACCGGCCGTGCCCTGTCAAAGAAATCATCCTGACATTTGGATGGACAGATTTGGGAAAATCACGGAAAGCCTAAATTTGGATGCTCTGAGGTGGATTTAAACCGGCGTCCTCCCGTATGCGAGTCTTGTGTATCACCACTGCGCCACCTCGCCCAGTAGCAGAGAAGGTTACGACTGGTATTGATACTTAAACTGGCGACGTTCTCAGTACATGAACAGCGCGTTTTTTACCATTTGCGAGGTGTGCCAGCGATTGAAACTCATCGCCAGATGAGTGAGGCATTTGCTGATGGTATCCTACATGTTTTCAATGTGCGTTCGAAGATTGCGACAGTTCAGAGAAGGCAGAACGTCGAGTGTCTACATACAGAGACAACCCCGCCCTCGCATCAGCTCATATGACATGATCTGGTGGCCGGCTTCGTGGCCACAGGGTAGCAGAGAGAGAACTTCACTTTTACTAAAGAAAGTTCCAAATTTGCTGCTAAGTTTAGATTTGTTTTTATTTCGCCGCTACAGACTGTTTCGGCGCATTATTGCCATTTTCAAGTGTCCTGCAGATATAGGTAATTAGTTTTACATAGTATTTCGTATTTTTAATTATAAATATTATTCTGAAAGTATAACAAAGGTTTTTTTTTTTTTTTTTTTTTTTTACTTACATGGAATGACGTGCATCCTATACATATTATAAATGCGAAATCCTATACATATTATAAATGCGAAAGTTTGCATGTTTGTTACCGCATCACGGTAAAACTACAGTACTGATTTAGATGAAATTTCATATAGAGATCTCTTATGTCTTGGATTAGGACATAGGCTACTTTTCAAAATGTTTAATACAAATTATTTATTTGAAATATATCCATAGAAATACGTAACGGTAAGAAGCTTCTAATACAACAGCAGACGGAAATTATAGAGAATGTCATGTTTAGCCGCGAGAGTTTACGCGTCATGTAATGGACTGGTGGTATTTTGGGCAATGGTTCGGGTCCTGCTATAGTGAAATTTTTTTTCTTTGTTATTGTTATCTTTCTTACTTTCGAATATACGAAAAGATTCTTGGATACTGCCAAAACGGCTTAACTGATACATAATTACATACACAAGAAATCTGAATGTTGGCGTTCATGCCGCATTCATTTTCATCTGTTGTCACAAATGAAGGAAGTATGTATAAGACTTTAAATAAAATATGCTCTAATACCATGGCAAGAAAAAACATTGACGTTTTGTGTAGAATGGGATCTAGATACCAAGCCCTATTTTGTATACAAAGCGGTGAACTGCCACGTATAAATAGCGTACGTAAACTGCAACGAAAGTAGTAGCAAATGTACTCAACAGATGGCAGGCGGTACGCTGCAGTTAACATATGAAACATTATAGATGTTCCAACATTGTGATGTTATCGTAATTCCTTAAAATTGTATTCTCTTTGGATTTCAATGAATAATAGTTTCTTTGGCGATTTCGATTATTTATAGCATTCGAACGTTTGCATTTAGTTCTTTTGTTGGTTCGCTTTGCATTTGTAGGTTCTCAACAGTTAGTTTCTCCGTTACATGTCTTTTTTATCTCTTTACTTTTCTCCGTTAGGTTTGTTGTTTATTTCGTTACTTTTCTCCGTTAGGTTTGCTGTTCATTTTGCTCCTTTACTTGGCATTTGTTTTCGATTAATGTATTGTTGTTTTTGTAGTTCAAATGTTTGTTAAGCTTATGGGACTTAACTACGGGGCCATCAGTACCTAAACTTACAAACTACTTATCAACTACCTTATACTAAGGACGACACAAATATCCATGCCCAAGAGGGGATTCGACCCCCCCCCCCTTCCACCCGTTATTGTAGTTACTTACTGTCAGGGTTGCCATCCCACAAGTTGGAGCTGAAGGTGGGTGTGCCTGTTTTATTGATGCGTAACTTGGATGCATCACGATTATGCAATGGCACCAGGTTACGCATCACGGACCTGAGAAGGCGTATCGTGCAGGCCACCATCATCACCGGTGGAGCCAAGGGAGAGACTGTAATACCACGAATTCCCATCATCCCAACAAACTTGCCATTCCAGGTTAACCGGTTACAGTTTCCATTGAAAGTGGCCTTCTCGATTACTATAAACAAGAGTCAAGGACAAACATTAAAAGTGGCAGGTATTCATCTGGCCACCCCATGTTGCTCGCATGGACAGCTCTACGTAGGCTGCTCCCGTGTATCGAGAGCTAGAAATCTCTACGTATACTCGGAGAACAAGAAGTCTCGAAACGTCGTTTACAGGGACGTATTGCAATAGATTTTTGGCTCTCCATCCGTTCCAAGACAATTATATATTCCGTGCTAACAATGTCGCAAACAGTCATGTAGTTATTTATGCCCTTTCTTGGCACTTTAATGTCTGTCTATTGAACCGCGGGTAACACCGCGGGGAGCAGCTAGTATACATAGTATTGGACTGTCTGACGTTTATCAATTACCTTCTGGTATTATAAAAAAGTTACTTAATTTCATTTGACAGTTCCGAGGATATATGTTTACAGATTATCGTTTGATGTTTATATCGCTATCTGTTATTCTTACGATCTCTGTTGCATTACATTTAAGTGCACCGATTTTGTAACTTACATAGATATAAACCGTCGTAAAGTCGCCGAAATATAAATGGTATTGCTGTTATATAATTCTAACAGCAATAACATCTATATTTCGCCGATTTTACGACGTATCTATATGAATTACAAAATCTGTGCACTTGAATGTAATGCAACAACCAAAAATCGCAACTACAAAAGATACCGATATAAAAATCATCTTGATCGCCATCAAACGATAATCTGTAAACATATATCATCGAAACTGTCAAACGAAATTCAATAACTTTTTTTATAATACCAGAAGATAATTGACATAAGGTAGTCCAATACGATGATATATGCACGTCATGTAATTAGATGACTTTTATTGTGCTGTAGGATCCAAGAGCAAAAAAGTCTTCACTTTTAAGTATATCAAATGTTCAAATGTTTGTAAACCTATTGGGCCAAACTACTATTGCACAGCTGAAGGTTCCTGTCAAATGGCACCGTTGTGTGCTGTCTGTGGGAACCAAACGGAGTAGGGCGTATGCACAGATAAAGCTATCGGCTCCGACGAACCACGTCACTGCTCGCACTGAGGCAGACGCCCCACCCCACCCGTGATCGCTTGGGAGGTCACCCCGTGTGTGATAGGCCGGGAAACACTTCCCGGTAGACCGTGAGGGTTCTCCAATTCGTTTTGCCAATAGATTCGAAAAGCTATCTGTGCTGGACAATGTTCCTGATCCACATGGTGTCGCTTATCTTGAGGTCACCACGCACCCTGCAAGATTCGGGCTATCACAGAGGCTGGGTTTACTTCTAATCGGAGCCCCTAGGGATATGGCTGTTAACACTCCGATGCTGGCGCTGGATCTCGCAGATCCACTAGGTAGCGTTTCTGTGCCTACCTCTCAGCGCCTGCGGTGTTTACCCCTCTTCTATCCTCCTGACTGGGGCATACACAACAGGCAATAGTGTATTTACTTCCGCAAGAGTAACACCTTAGCTACGGAGGAGCGACGGATCACACACCGAGCGAGGTGGCGCAATAATAACGCACTGGATTCGGGAGAATGGTAGTTCAAATCCACCTCCGGCCATCCTGATTTAGGTTTTCCGTGATTTCCCTATATCACTCCAGGCAAATGCCGGGATGTTTCCTTTCAAAGGGCAAGGCCGATTTCCTTCCCCATCCTACCCAAAAATCCGAGCGTCAGCTCGGTCTCTAATGACCAAGCTGTCGACGGGACGTTAAACCCTAAGCTTCCTTTTTCTTTCTTCGGAACTCACAGATACCACGCCAGCATCACACTCCGTATTTTTGATTGACTGAATTTTCCTCAGTTTGATGTCCCTTTGTGTTTTATATAAAAGCGGTCTGTATGTGAAGTGGAAATTATTATTGTAAAACGAAGCCTGCTTTCTGATCTACCTCGGACCCTGACTATGCGCATTATTGGAATTCTGTCGCATAATCGCCGACCTTTAGGTCTTGTTGCAAAGAGAATCGACAGTGCCGATATCAATCAACGAAGAAGGAAGCGCTGCAAACTCTGTCTCACAACTAGTACAACAAGCCTGAAGAAATACTCGTGTAAAACCTGCGGACAGTATGTCTTCAGCACTGTGATTTTGTTTGCCGAGAAGGATGCGACTGGGTGCTCCTCCAGAAGAAACATGAAAACGGCTCTTATTTGTTATATCTTTAGTTGTAAGTTATTTTTCAGGACTTCGTATGTCGTACATACAATGTAAAAAATTCCTGAACATTCTATTTTTCTAAGCGTAGTTCCTTACTTCTTTGTTGTATATGTAAGAAATAATCTTCTTCTAATATATAAAGCTGAGTGTCCCTATATTTGTACGTGTTGCATACAAATCTACAGTTTTGTTCCAATATTTATGAAATTTTGTACACGTAAGCTTCAATCCATGAGAACGGTCGCCGTAAGTGTGAGAATCAAGTACGATACATAGTTCACGAGATACGACGTCATAAACCATGAGATGCGCAGAAAACTGCTGCATTTAGCGACAATTCTGCTCATTTTCTCCTAAACTACTGGACCGATTTCAGCCAAATTTGGTACACACATTCCTTACCGTGAGGTACAATTGCTGCAGGGTTAAGAATCATATAAGACACATGATTCAAAAGATATGACGTCATAAACAATATGATTTGCAAGAAACTGCCACATTATGCGGCGAGACTTTATAAATACGCTATATGAGAATCAGAGTACTTACGGACTTGCAACTAACTTCATACATAATTTCAAACTCTTATTATACTTTTTCTCGCTGGCAACCACATCAAATTAATGAAAGGAAGAAAGTTTCTCGCTTACTACTTTTCCGCTGTTTATGGAGTAAAATTACGGCTCTCGGTATGACTTTACAATTTATACTTTGAACACTGAACACTACAAATTGTAGCGACAGGAAATTTTACAGACAGTATACACACATATAGTTGAATGTGCCTTCTAAATTGTATCACAGTACGACACGTAGTTCATGAGATATGAGTACATAAACAGTGATGTTCATGGAAAACCGCCCCATCACGCACCAAGTTTTAATCTATTACTTCTGTACTACTAATTGTATTCCCAAGAGATTTTACAGACATACAGCCCTCATAAAAATGAATATAGCAGGAATAAATAAATAAATACCCGGGCATCGCCGGGTTTTCGGCTAGTTCTATAATAAAATTATTAAAAGTAAATACAGTACCTTACTCGATCCTGGAGCTCATCCATAAGTGATTTTTTAAAGTATTGTTAATTCGAGTGAATGGATCTTACATATCCGGGGCCAGCACTCGTGCGACTTTAGGGACGCCAGCATCGGAGTGTTAAGGAGGGGAAGAACTCCAACGTTCATTCCATACTGGGCACAATCATTCCAGATGTTCAAATGTTTGTTAGGCTTAAGAGACTTAATTGCGGGGTCATCAGTCCCTAAACTTACAAACTACTTATGAACTACCTTATACTAAAGACGTCACAAATATCCATGCCCGACGGGGGGATTCGAACGCCCGACAGCGGACGGCCGCGCGCACCGCAACACGGCGCTCCAGTACGCGCGGCTTATCCGCCGCGGCATCATTCCAGATGTGGAACAGGTCCTTCCGGATTCCATGCGGAGAGTACGGGTTGCAGCCAACTGCAAGCCATGGCTCACATCGGTACCAACGACGTGTATCACTATGGATCGGAAGAGATTCTCCCCAGTTTTGAGCGGCTATCTGAAGTGGTATAGACTGCCAATCTTGCTTGAAAGATGAAGGCAGTGCTGACCATCTTAAGCATAGCTGAAAGGGCCGTATGTCAAACTCTGGTACAGAGCAGTGTGCAGGGTCTGAATCAGATGCTCAGACGGTTCTGCAATCTTGTAGACTGTAGATCCTCGACTTGCGCTATTGGGTGGTGGGGCTCCAGGTTATGCTGAACAGGTGAGCAGTTCACTATTCGCAGAAAGCGACTACACGAGTACTGGGGGTTGTGTGGTGGGGACTGGGCGGTTTATAAGGTTTGAGGGCCTTGGAAACACACAAACAGGGTTCCAGTCTCAGAGGGCACTGATAGGACGAACACAGATCTAAAAACGATTGGTCTAACAGCTTGAAATTGTCGTAGCTGTGTAAGGAAAGTTCCAGAACTCCAAGCGCTAAGAGAGAGTGGTCACGCACATATAATAACAAATAGTGAATAGTGAGAAGTTGAGATCTCCAAGGAAAAAAAATTAATTAATTAATTAAATGTTTGTGAATCTATCGGACCAAACTGCGTGGTCATCAGTCCCTAGCTTACAAACTACTTAACCTAAGGTAAACTAACCTAAGGACAACACACACACCCATGCCCCATGGAGGACTCTATCCTCCGATGGCGAGCAACCGCGCGCTCCGCAGCGAGGCGCTTTAGACCGGTCGACTACTCCACCGCGGCCTTTAGAAAAAGCCAAGTGGTGTTTAAAAGGGCCAGTGCGTAAAATACACTGGCCCAAACAATTAGGGGAATCGTTGAAAAATCTGTGTTCCTAAGTATTGTCATCGACAGAATGAACTAAAATGGTTCGACGTCTTTCCGTTGGTTCGACGGAGACAACAACAGTACGGCAACCGAGACAGTGGCAATTACAGAAAGTTGTTGCAGAGGGGTGTCGGTGTTGACTTGTGTTTACGAAACGATTTCCACAAGCAGTTCGGTTCAGATAGTGTAGTGACCAGGTTCACTGGTAACATCAGCGAGAGATGACAGTTCATCTTACAAGGGGAACAACAGAAGTGTAAATAACAGCTTTTGATGGGTCGCTGATATGTTGTAGAGGAACATACCCTGAGTATGAGGCTGCCCGCTTTTTTAGTGACGTGCCTTGGTTTTCGAGAAAATTGTAGTTGAAGTTCATTGCAAGATGTAAGAAGCGTAACATAGCGCCGGCCGCAGTGGCCGAGCTGTCTTCGACGCGCCAGTCACAGTCTGCACGGCCTCTACGGTCGGGTGTTCGAATCCCTCCTTGTGCCGTCTTTAGTATAAGGTAGTTCATAAGTAGTTTATAAGTTTAGGGACAGATGGCCCCGCAGTTAAGTCCCTTAAGCTTAACAAACATTTGAAGATTTCGTAACTTAGCCATGCTCCAACCAAGTGAGCGTGGCGCAGCGGCTTAGGCCACCGTGGCTCAGCGCGCCTGGTCAGGGAGGTCAGAGGCAAAGCCTCACAACAGCCTGTGCTACGTCACACTGACCGGGCCACGGTTGCCAGCTGAATGGCTGGTGAATGGGGCACGACCACTGCCTTCGTAGCGGGCAGCCATCTGACTGGCCGGCCGCTGCGCAGCAGTGGGGTGGCGGCCGGGGGCCTCTAAGTGTGACGTAGGCTCGGCCTGTTGTAAGGCCTTGCCTCTAGGTGGTGTTGCTGCGGCCCGGTCAGTGTGACGTAGCACAGGCTGTTGTGAGGCCTTGGCTCTAAGTGGTTTTGGCTCAGTGCCATCTGTAATAAAGAAAGTTGAGCGAAATACATAACGGACGACCAAGAACGAACATGAAAAAACGACCGCAATGCATAGATCTACCTTTGTTTGCCTTTTGTTAAAATCAGAATAGTCCGATATTCTTCCATTTTACAAAATATCAACAAACAGTGTACATTGTGTTAAATTAGTGAGAAATATTAAATTTTACCGTAGTAATTTAATTTTTCACGTCATTATTAGTTACAAAATCTTACTATCACCTGCATCGCTTGCTATGCCACAACGGAAATCCGAATGATATTCGTCGTAAAACCACACATTAATTTCGCATCAATTCAGGGAACCTGCTTTTTCGAAGATGATCAAATACGCATGATTCATATCAAAGTTAACTGATGAAACAGAACTTTTTGTTAATACAACTGAACTTTTTCTGGTATCGCTCTTAAAAACTCCATGCACCCGCAAAACAGTAGATATTATGAAATGTTCTTGGTGCTGTAAACCATTTTGTTTCGGTTGATTCTACTACAAAAATCATCCGGATTTCAGTTGTGGCATAGTAAGCTATACATACAGGCGATAGCGAGTAAGATTACATTACTACGACAAAATTGAATATTTCTTACTAATTTCACACAATGTACAGTTATTTGATGCTCTGAAAATAAAATGGTAAAATGTGATGAAGCTGTAGAGGAAAGGCGCAGAGCCTGGATCATGTAGAATCAGCGCAAAGATGAAGCCAACCATAAGGCATTCGTGGCGCAAAGAAAAACCGTAAAACCAAGAGGAGCTGCAACAGGTTTAAAATACTACAGGCAGAAGAAAACTCCAAGAAAAACAATTCAAGAGATCTCTACAAAGCACTCCAGAAACTGACTGCTTCATACACAGCCCCAACGGTACATCTCAGAGGGCCATATGAGAAGCTCAAAATAAATAAATAAATAAATAAATAAATAGTGACTGCACAAACACCTTTGCTGAATACTTCCGCAAACACCTCAATGCAGAACAACCGAAAGAGAGACCTGCTTTCACCGAGCTCGCTATCAGGAACCAGGACTCTGTACCTCCCAACAGGAAAGAAAGAGATGATAAAGACTCTTTTTCTTTCTTTCTTGCTTTCTTTTGCAGAGTTATTATCTGCAGCGGCATTCTGGAGGAAAGCCCGAGAAAAGGAAGTGAAAGCTCAGTAATATTAAATTGGTTCAGAGGAAATGTGGAAGGTGATTTATTAGATATATAGAATTTTTACTTAACCCAGAATCATGTTTCTCACTCGTCTGATGTTTCAATTACAAATGTTTTTTTTTTATAGTCTTGATCACTCTTCACAAATACGGGGTGATCAAAAAGTCAGTATAAATTTGAATAATGTAGATAGAGAGGTAAAAATTGACACACATGCTTGGAATGACATGAGGTTTTATTAAAAAAAAAAAGGTACAAAAATGTCTGATAGATGGCGCTTCATCTGATCAGAAAAGCAATAGTTAGCATAACAAATTAAGAGAAAGCAAATAATGTTCTTTACAGGAAATGCTCAATATGTTCACCATCATTCCTCAACAATAGCTGTAGTTGAGGAATAATGTTGTGAACAGCACTGTAAAGCATGTCCGGAGTTATGGTGAGGCATTGGCGTCGGATGTTGTCTTTCAGCATTCGTAGAGATGTCGGTCGATCACGATACACTTGCGACTTCAGGTAACCCCAAAGCCAATAATCGCACGGACTGAGGTCTGGGGACGTGGGAGGACAAGCATGACGAAAGTGGCGGCTGAGCACACGATCATCACCAAACGACGCACGCAGGAGATCTATCACGCGTCTAGTAATATGGGGTGGAGCGCCATCCTGCATAAAAATCGTACGCTCCAACAGGTGTTTATCAGCCAGGCTGGGGATGATGCGATTCTGTAACATATCGGCGTACCTCTCTCCCGTCACGGTAGCAGTCACTGACGTTTTGCTGTCCAGTGCCATCTGTCGGACATTTTTTTACTTCTTTTTGTTCTAATAAAACCCCATGTCATTCCAAGCATGTGTGTCAATTTTTACCTATCTTATTTCGTGATTAAGTTTTCAAATTTGTACTGACTTTTAGATCATCCGGTATATCTGACATGCAGCAATTGTATTTTCTATTGGGAATATATTTCTGTTAAAATCCCTTTGTAAAAATCCATTTACCGTAAAGATAGAGCCACACAACCTCTCACTTTTGTTAATTTTCGTCGTAAAAGTAACTTTAAAAGAACATTTGTTCACAACTTGCATCAGTCATGAATGTTCAGTGAAATTATTAAAAATTACTTCCATTCAAAAACTACAGTACTTCTAAATATCGTCTTTATTAATATTTCAAACCTTAAACTTATGTAACTACCATTAACAAACACGTATGAAAAAAAGTAAAAAACAACTGTGTTGGCGTAGCCCTATCGCTCCGTCCTTACTAAGTAAAGTTCGTAACCTTAGCAATGCTAGCGCATTTTCCGTGATGCGTATTACCAGAAGGTGGAGGTACTAAATGGAAAAAAAACCAATTATTGGGGATTTTTCTGACGAACATTCCTTTTAAAGAGCTACTAAGCTACATATATTACTAATGTTTGAATTATGTTTAAGTGAAAAATTTAAAACATATGAAATGTCATAGAACACTATTAAAAACAATACATTTCTTTTCATTGATCCACGCTGGATGTACTGTGGCAGAGACTTGTCATCGGAAGCCCCATATCATTATATCTGAAACATTTAACCAATATGCTAACGCGTTATTGAACACAATAATCAATTACAAATTTGAGACGGCTACAATTTAATTTATTTATCCATTGTTGCCTCCCCAGCCAGCCATTTTAAAGTGGAATAAAAATTACGAATTACAGTTCTTGTTCATACTGATTAATTTTTTTTCGGTAAATATATCAAGTTTTTATTCTATATTATACTTAGAAAATTTGACTTTTTTAATCTGCATTTATTTTTTTATTTAATACTAAATATTTTCCATTGTTTGTGAACATCTATTGGTAAAATGTTTTCTTAAGTCTGGCCTAGGCCTCAAATTTTTAAATTTATTTACATTTTTATTTGCATTCGACTTTATTCATATTGTACATGTTCTCCTGTCTGTGAATGAAAGAACTCAATATAAACCCAGTTTTTGTTCTTTTTATTAAATCTTATACTTCGGCATTGCGACGCTAAAGCGGGGGGGGGGGGGGGGGGAGAGCGGCGCCAAGTGACTTATCTTGCCCTGGGCGCTAAAGAGCCTAGATCCGTCCCTGTATATGATTCTACACGATATTTCACAAGTGTCGATATGTTATTCGTTAGACTAAGATTTGAACTATTTTGAGCTGACATTTTGTGTTGTGAGATCACGAAACGGACTTCATGTCCGAGAATCGTCGACAATTACTTAGTTGGGGATTTTGCTATCATAATGCAGTTAACACATCTCTTCTTTGAATTTTTTAATGTTTATTTCTATCTATTAAAATTGTTTGTGTAGATCACTTCCTATAGATCAAAACAAGTGTCTTAATAAATATTATTCAATTCAGTTATCTGGCGTTGCCTACATCATTGACGTTAATATAACGTTAACTAATCAGTTGTTTTTATTTTTTATTTTATTATCGTATCGAAAATGATAGTCTATGCATAGAGTGTTTGATGCTATCTGCAGCTAATGTAGATGCTGGTCGTGAAAGACATGTACAGTTCGACCCTGAGACTACATCGAGCCATATTTCGTGAACAGAACTGTACATAGGTGTAAGTTGTGTTTGGCCAATACAGAAAAGTTTTGTGAACTGTTATAGACAATGTAAGGCTCAAAATACTCCAGAATGTGAATCAAGAACAGCTGCCAGCGTGCGTAATTTAGAAATAGATTGGAGTAGTAAGGCGACTTAAATCACTTAAAAAAGCGTCCTCCAGTCCACATTTCATACCATTTACATTCCTCTCAGACTATGCTGACGCAATAGCTTCATACGTAGCTATCATAGCTATCATATACAACCGCTCGCTCAGCGAAAGATCTGTACCCAAGGACTGGAAAGTTGCAAAGGTCACTCCAATATGCAAGAAATGCAATAGGAATTATCCGCAAAATGACAGGCCTATATCACTGTCGTCGGTTTGCAGCAAAATTTTAGAACATGTACTTTGCCGGCCGCGGTGGCCGAGGGGACTGAGGCGATCCAGTCACGGTCTGCACGGCCACTACGGTCGGGGGGTCGAATCCCCCCCTCGGTCATGGATATTTGTGCCGTCCTTAGTCTTAGCTAGTTCATAAGTAGTTTGTAAGCTTAGGGACTGATGACTCCGTAGTTAAGTCCCATAATTTCTAACATTTGAACGTGTACTTTCTTCGAAAAGAACGACCTATTGTCCCTTAGTCACCACGGATTCACAAAATATCGTTCTTATTAAACACAGCCAACTCTTTACTTACTTGAAGTGTGGAGTGCTATCGACACAGGATCTCAAATCGATCAATATTTCTAGATTTCCGGAAGGCTTTTGACACTGCCTCACAAGCATATTCTAATAAAGTTACGCTCTTATGAAATATCGCCACAGTTCTACGACTGGAATCGTAGTTTCATGTCTGAGAGAACACAGGCCGAAATAACTGATGGAAAGTCATCGAGTAAAACGGAAGTGATATCTGGCGTCCCCCCGGGGAAGTGTTACAGCACCCTACCGTTTCTTTAATTTAATAACTAATTAGGAGACAATCTGACCAGCTCTCTTAGATAGTTTGCGGATGATTCAGTCGTTTATCTGTGGGTTAAGTCACCAGAAGATAAAAAGCAACTGCATCTGTATGGTGCTAAAATTGGCAATTGACCCTAAATAATTGAAAAGTGTGAAGTCATGAGAGTACTAAAATAAATCAGTCGAATGTAAAGGCGTGGGCCGACCGCAGTGGCCGAGCGGTCTGCGGCGTGCCAGTCACGGTCTCCAGGGCCGCTACGGTCGGGGGTTCGAATCCCTCCCTCGGGCATTGATGTTTTTTGCCGCCTTTACTATAAGCTAGTGCATAAGTGGTTTGTAAGTTTAGGGACTGGTGACTCCGTAGTTAAGTCACATAAGCTGTACAAACATTAGAACATTTAAAGGCATGAATTCAACTAAGTACCTAGGAATTACTGTTACGAACCACAAATAGGAAAGAAACATAGAAAATATCTTGAGGAAAGCAAACCATAGGCTGGATTTAATTGGCAGAATACTGAGAAGATGCAATCGTGTACTCAGCTCTTTTCGTTATTATGGCTGGATTTTTGTTCCGTCGTCCTAGTATGCTACTGGCGCAGTTTACACGGCCCAACAGTAATCGTACAACAAGCAAGAGCCACCTCCTTAAGAACTTAATACTAAGAAAAGCCGCTTTTGTAAACACGATTTGGAGGACTGAAAAGTAGCACACTGAAGATATGAGTTCAAGACATAGAAACCCAACGAAGAAGGCGTGAAAATGTATTTGTAACAGTATTAACACTTTTCTCCGCAGATAAATGCTAGGACATAACACGGTATTACACAAAGTATGAAAAACAGGAAGCAGTGCTTTGCTTGCTTGTGATGACTAATATTGCTGTTCTACCAACATGCTTCCTTATTGACGAACGAGCTGTCCTCTAAACAATGACTCGAGAATTTGATTTCCAAACTCGGCTCTGGATCCTCATATATACCTATTTCGCGCGCGGCCTCCCGCGTCGGAGGTTTGAATCCTCCCTCGGGCACGGATGTGTGTGTTGTCCGTACGTTAGTTTAACTTAGTTTAAGTCGTTTGTAAGACTAGGGACTGATGACCAGCGTAGTTTGGTCCCATTTTGAAACCTATTTCGTTATTATCTAGCATGTAAGGATCACACTATATCCTTATTAAATATAGAATTTTATTATCTGCAGCTGAAATAAAATATTTGCAACCATTTAACGTGCAGTATCGAACACTGATCTTACTTCGTAACCAATATGCACTATTGCATGCGACATCGTGAACAAAAAACTTATCTCTTTTCATTCTCCACTCCGAGGAGTGGAGCGGGCTGTTTGAGATCCGGCCCATAAAGAGTCGCGGTTCTATTCAGCCAATATCAGACAAGCTGATAGTGGGGCAAAGGGGGAGCCCAATTGGGAATAAGTGGGAGGGGCTTACCAGCTCCGGCATACGCCTTACAAACAAGGAAAACCTCCCGAAAACCTTGGTCGGAGCCGGGGGATTGGGACCAATTTAATTTATCTCCGGGACTTGCCCCGGACAAAAATGGATTATCGAGAGAACACGAATGCACTCACGACAATCAAGGATCGGACGCCCGAGTTACTCTCGTAATCTCTTAGAGATCAGCTCGACCAACAGTGGACAAGCATCTCCCTACCTGGACAAGCATCTCCCTACGATCGTGAACCTGGGCCGACCTTATTTTGAATTACTCTCTGAACAGTTAACCTGCAAGAAAGAAAGAAATTGCTTTGTCGAGGGCATGGATTTTTCAGAATCTCCCACAGCCAAGCTGTTCTCCAATTTTATTCTTCGGTTGCCCCACATTCCTTTTCTAAATTCTAATTCAAGATTTTTTCAGGTGTCGACACTGTTCCTTCGTTTACGGCAAAGCTGCTGGACCCAGTTTCCTATGAATACGTTACGATTTTCGAGGATGTAATTGGGCAGAAATCTAACAGCACAACAAAACTTGCCATGAGGGATAAGACATGTAAAATTTGGGTTGTAAAAAATATTTGTGACCACTCCTTCGCTTTACGAGAGTGATTAAAATACTGACTAGACAAGAGAAACTACAAGAATCTGTCAACCATGGAATAGGAACAACAATTATTTGCTTCATGATGAGCACGACATATTGCATCCCAATTGGTGATTTTAACGTCAATGTAAGAGTGATACTGCCTTTTTACAATTTAGTATTCTTATTATCCTTCCAATAATGTTCTTTTTCCATTCATTAGATATCATTCGCATATCTAAGTATTGAAACTATTCTCATTCATTACTTTCACGAAATCTAAAGCATTATGACGCCCATGTTTGCACATTCTTTCCACGTTTGTTACACGTTTCTTACGTCACGTATCAAAGCTGTCGGCGCGTATCGAACAGTCTAAAAATATATCCGCTGAGCCATTTATATTCCCTTTCTTATTTGTGGCGTTACGTTATTGTTACATCGTTTCCACAGTTTATGACTGACCGTCATCTCGCGCTACTTTGGGAATACAAATAATATTATTTATATAAGTTTTCCGTCTCACTGAACTATTTCGAAGCACCCTTATTTGATGAACGTGATCTCAATATCTGCCTGTGGTGGTGATGCGGGTAACCGCTGATTTATCTTCTCTTAACCTGCCACAGCTTAGACAGTGTCTCTTCTCTTTTACAAAATTTTATCATTGGGCTCCAGCAGGCACATCTTCCTAATGGGCTGTAGTCGTAAACCATGACGGTAAGGAAACAAGTAAATCCTTTTCAAACAAAAACACAAACTCATAAAACAGGAACTATGACAATGTGGCAAACAAATTTTCTTATCGTATTACGACCTGGACCCTAAAGCTTACAAGTGACAGAAAATACACTCATCAAAACAAAGTTAATAATATAAATGGTTCTTTTATCTTGAAATGATTTACATGTCTTATACGTTAAGACCTAGGTCGGAACAAGGCCCCAGGAGTAGATGACATACCCTCAGAGCTACTAAAGTCTCTGGGAGAGCCAGCCATGACAAAACTATTTGAACTGGTGTGTAGGATGTATGAGACAGGCGAAATACCCTCAGACTTTAAGAAAAATGTAATAATCCCCATTCCAAAGAAATCAGGCGCAGACAGGTGTGAAAATTACAGAACCATCAGTTTGATAAGTCATTGTTGCAAAATTTTAACACGAATTATCTACAGGAGAACGGAAAAGCTGGTAGAAGCTGACCTCGGGGAAGATCAGTTTGGATTCAGGAGGAACGTAGGAACCCGGGAGGCAATACTCACTTTACGTCTTATCTTAGAAGATAGATTAAGGAAAGGCAAACCTACATTTTTAGCTTTTATAGATTTAGAGAAAGCTTTTGACAATGTTGACTGGAATACACTCTTTCAAATTCTGAAGTCAGCGGGGGTAAAATACAGGGAAATGAGAGTTATTTATGTGGTGTCGCACAAGTACAAAGTGCGCGCCACCTACTTTCGTCGCGCGCCGCCAGGCACGCACGGCGCGGCGTTCTCACGACGACAGCCACGAGCGCCCTCTGCGACAACGCCGCTCGTGGCCACCTCTGAAGGACTGGGCACTTCGGACTGAGATAGCAACGAGTTAGGACCTTCGTAATCAGATAGGCACCAGTGGAGACTTTGCTATTGTACAGGCACTAGGCAGGCCTCTAACAACTATGTATCAACATTCTGCAGTACTATGTAAAAGTTAAGTATTGTTACATTCTGTGCAATATATCTCTTTCTAATTTACTCGAGTGTTTATAGTTTCTGGCTGCTCCCCTCCGTACCTGCACCAGCGTGTCGGTTTCATTCCACTCGGCCACCGACACCTACGACGAGGCTGGGACACAAAAGCGGCGACGAAGTCGGGACACAAAAGTGGCGACGAGGAGTGATAGAACCTTGGACCAGCCCGCTTGCAGCAGCCAGACAGCAGCAGTCGGAGCACGCAAAAATTGCTCCCGCCCACCCACCCTTATTATAAGATTTTTGGGGGAAGATATTTTGTTACGTGTTTTGTGGACTTTTTCTGTTGCAGAGCGACCCCTCCTTTCATATTGCATTTGTGTTTTGTTATAATTTACTTGTATGCGCGGCGCCTAATCGGTCAGCATGGCCACTACCCCGAACCCAAACTTAATGGAAATTATTCAGTTACAGACGGCGCAAATTACTCAACTTCTCCAGGCGGTGGCGCACTTGACGTCAACTCAACAACAGCCGTCGCATCAGCAGCCCACACCTGCCGTCGCACCGCTTCCGACGTTCCGGCAGTACAACGAACGTGAGGAAGAATGGAGTGACTATTTCGCGCAGTTTCAAGAACTCGTCGCGGCTCATCAACTTACAGGTCAGACTGTTAAGCATCTTTTATTGTCTGTGGTGGGCCCCAAAACTTTCGTGTTACTGCAAAAACTATTCCCGCACGCATCTCCTCGTGATGTAGACTTTGAACAAATTGTAGATGCACTGAATGCTCATTATGAGAGAAAAGTTCTTGTAGCCGCTGCACGGTATCGATTTTTCAGACTTAAAAAATTACCGCAGCAATCACACCAAGAGTGGATTACGGAATTGAAGGGCTTAACCCGCCAATGTAAATTTACTTGCTCTTGTGGACTTTCTTATAGCGACGTTATGTTAAGAGATGCGATTACGCAGAACATTCAGGACCCCAGAATTAGAGCAGCAATTCTGAAACAGCCTGACCCCTCATTAGACAGTGTACTGCAGCTTATAGAAGCGCATGATACTTTTGACTTAGCAGATGTAGAAATGCAAAGCCACAGTGTTCATTCAGTGCGCCGCAACGGACGCTTTCCTAGCCGTAGTTCTCAGTATAGCACTAGTGATTCTTATTTTTCTACCGGCCATGCTGAACAGACAGTGAACAGTAGCCAGTGTAAAAATGCGACACAAAGGTCGCCCCGTCGTGTTAGAAACAGTGATTTGAATAACGGGCGCCAACGCTCATTTCAGAAAAATGTACGTAAATCTTGCCCCCAGTGTGTGTCTCGCCACAAGCGTGCACATTGCCCAAGTCGCAACGCAACCTGTTATCAATGTGGCAAATTGGGACATGTGCAGTCTGTGTGTATGCAAATTAAAAACTCAAAGAACAGTACCGTTAGAAACAGTGCTTCGCAGAGTGCGAGAACAGTTCATTCTGTAAATGTTATACGGGCTGTGGAATTGAACACTGCTTTCCTTGGATCTCAATTGCAAGAAAGTAGTTCTGCGCCTATGGCAAAACTATATAGTGCACCACGTAGCAAGCGCCGACGAGCGCGTAAAACAGTGCAACGGAAACGGGTTCGGGACAAGCAAAATGACTATGAACAGTGCATTCCTGTAGTGAAAATAGTGCCTTCTGCAACTGCTCCTTGTAATAGTGCCCAGTACTGTGTAGCTAGTGACAGTAGACATCAAGTAGCTACTCAAAAGTGTAGTGCAGTAGTTAGTGACTCTGTAGTAGCCTCGAATTGCGCGGACGCCGTTCCGGCGGTAGTGTCATCTAGTGACAGTGTGGTTAATCCGCTGTGTGCCGAGTATGCGCCACTTCCTACCACACGCAACCCGCGCAAGCGCGGTAAACAAACCGTAGCAGACGTTGCCCACATTCGCGCACCTGTCGAGCGCCGCAAGCAAAAACTTTTTGTGAATCTTTCCATTGACAATAAGACTGTGCAATTTCAGCTCGACACTGGTTCCGCTGTTACCTTAATTAATAAAGATACTTATGAACTTCTGGGTTCGCCAAAATTGTCGCCGTCACAGCAAGTGCTAACAGCGTACACAGGTCAAAATATTCCCGTGCTAGGAACATGTAGCCTGCCAGCCTCTTTTCAAGGTGTAACGAAAACAGTTGCTTTTGTTGTTCTTCAGGCCAAATCGACACAGAACATTTTTGGACTAGATGCTTTTGACTTGTTTGGTTTATCAATTCAAAGAGATGTGCTTCAAATTTCGTCAGTAGTGCCTCAGGACAAAATCAATGCTTTATGTGACAAATATAGTGACTTGTTTTCGCCGGAACTAGGTTGTGCAAAAGACTTCGTGGCACATGTAACTTTAAAAGAATCTGCAGTTCCAAAATTTCGTAAAGGTAGACCAGTGCCTATCGCCTTGCGTGATACAGTTGCCAAAGAACTTAAACGTTGGCAAGATAGTGGGGTGATTTCTCCTGTTTCTGCGAGTCAGTGGGCCTCGCCTATAGTAATTATACCCAAGCCGTCAGGAAAACTTCGTCTCTGTGCGGACTTCAAATCTACAGTGAACAGTCAAACAATTGTAGACACTTATCCCCTGCCCAGACCTGAGGAACTGATGGACAAATTAGGACAGTCTCGCTTCTTTTCCAAGATTGATTTAGCAGAGGCATACTTACAGATTCCACTTGATGACGAGTCAAAAAAGTTTTTCGTCATTAATACTCACATGGGCCTTTTTCAATTTCAACGCCTACCCTTTGGCAGTTCTTCCGCTCCCGCTATTTTTCAGCGTTTTTTGGAACAGCTGACAGTTTCTGTACCGTGTTGCTCGAACTATTTAGATGACATTGTGGTATCCGGACGTACAGTTGAAGAACATTTAGCAAACCTGGAGTGCCTTTTCAAAGTTTTGACTGCAGCAGGTCTACGTTGTAATAAAGCAAAGTGTTCGTTTTTTCAAACTGAAATAGAGTACCTAGGCCATGTGATTAATGCCCAAGGAATTCATCCCTTACAGTCACATCTTCGAGCAATCAAAGACTTGCCTCCTCCTAAGAATGTGCATGAATTGCAAGCAGTGATGGGAAAGCTTAACTATTATTTCAGATTTATTCCCAATGCCTCTCAGATTGCAGCTCCACTGCATCACTTACGTAGGAAGAATGTTCCTTTTGTTTGGTCCAAAGATTGCCAGGTTGCCTTTGACAACTTAAAGTCTGCACTACTGAGTGATGCATGTTTGATTCCCTTTGACCCCCAGAAGCCTGTAGTGTTAGCAGTTGACGCCTCATCGTACGGCCTAGGCGCTGTAATCTCACATCGTATTGGATGTCACGATCGTCCTATTGCCTTTGCATCCAAGCTACTGACGCCGACGCAACAGAATTACAGTCAGATAGAAAAGGAGGCCTTAGCAATCATTTACGGCGTCGCAAAGTTTCATCATTATCTCTATGGCAGAAAATTCTATTTGTTGACAGACCACAAGCCTCTCACGTCGTTGTTCTCACCCACAAAGCCAATTCCGCCACGTACGGCACAAAAGCTTCAGAGATGGTCCTTAATACTGTCTAATTATCAGTATGAGATTTTGTACCGACCTACCACTAAACATGCTAACGCGGACACACTTTCCCGACTTCCGGTTGGCCAGGATGTGTCGTTTGATTCTTCAGAAATGGCATGTGGTCAGATAGACTCCAGAGATGCTTCCGCTGTCGCAGACTTTCCTTTGAACTCTCGTCGGGTTGCACAGGAAACAGCTGCGGATGCAGACCTAAGTGTGGTAGCACGTTTTGTTCGCTCAGGGTGGCCTGCCAGAGCCAAAGACATTGATCGGCCTCTGGTTCGACGTTATTTTGCAAATCGTCATGCATTATCTTTAAGTCAGGGTGTACTGTTGTTGCATACCGACAACGACCAAGCAAGAGTGATTGTTCCTCGTTCCCTGCAACGAGAAGTGTTACGCCTCCTGCATCAAGGACATTGGGGCATTGTTAGGACAAAGCAACTGGCCAGACGTCATTGTACCTGGGTTGGTATGGACGCTCAGATAGAGGACATGACGTCACAGTGTACTGTTTGTGCGGAGCATCAGGCGGCTCCACCGCAACGTTTCTCAGACTGGCCACGCCCCAAGGGACCATGGCAACGTTTACATATTGACTTTGCCGGACCTTTCTGGAATACGCGCTGGTTAATTGTTGTAGACGCTTTCAGCAAGTTTCCTTTTGTGATTGCCATGAACTCAACGACGGCGTCTAGTACAATCAGTGCCTTAACATCAGTGTTTTGCATCGAAGGTTTGCCTGAAACTATCGTCAGTGACAATGGACCTCAGTTTGTTAGTGCGGAATTTCAACAGTTTTGTCGTTTGAATGGCATTCAGCATATCACCACCGCACCTTTTCACCCTCAGTCCAATGGTGAAGCAGAACGTTTCGTTCGAACATTCAAGTCTCACATGGAGAAGATGAAAGGTCAGCACTCCAGGCAGCAAGCTCTTCAAATTTTCCTGTCTACGTATCGGTGCATGCCACGTGACGGCCCGTCTCCTGCCGAGCTGCTACACGGCCGCCGTCACCGCACTCTCCTTCACCTGCTGCAGCCTCCCACGCACCGAGTCGGTTCGTATGGCGCTACGCGTTTTCAGGTTTCTACGCCGGTGCTGTACAGAGTGTTTGCTGGAAACAAGAAGACATGGTTGCCGGGCACCATTCAACGCGTGCTTGGGCGCCATATGTATGTTGTACGTTCTTCCACAGGGTCGGAGCTGCGGCGCCACGCAAACCAATTGCGCCTGCACAGACCGCGCGATCCTGTCTCCGGTTTCTTGATTCCAGACCCAGTTCACCGCCAGGGAGCACAGCCACATCGTTCGTCCCCGGACTACGAGCTCCCTATGGACGTCGACGTACATCCGACGCAGTCGTCGCCGCCGCTGTCGCCGCCGCAGATGACAGCGTCACCGAGAGGGACTCCGGGACCGTGCGGGCCTCCCCAGCTTGGGCCACGCACCTCAGAAGAAGATGACCTGCTCCCTCTGGGCGGGGGCGGGCGCCCTTCCCCAGGTTTCGGCGGGTTCCCTGGAGGATCGCAAGGCGGATGCCGGGGCGCGGACGGCGTCTCGATCCCGGCCTCCGCTACGACGCCCGTCCCACCAGTAACGCCCCCGCCCAGGCCCTCCTCCCAGTGCCGTCGCCGTGGCCCTCAGCCCTACGCCACGACGGCGCGGCGGTTTGGGGGGGAGGGGTGTGGTGTCGCACAAGTACAAAGTGCGCGCCACCTACTTTCGTCGCGCGCCGCCAGGCACGCACGGCGCGGCGTTCTCACGACGACAGCCACGAGCGCCCTCTGCGACAACGCCGCTCGTGGCCACCTCTGAAGGACTGGGCACTTCGGACTGAGATAGCAACGAGTTAGGACCTTCGTAATCAGATAGGCACCAGTGGAGACTTTGCTATTGTACAGGCACTAGGCAGGCCTCTAACAACTATGTATCAACATTCTGCAGTACTATGTAAAAGTTAAGTATTGTTACATTCTGTGCAATATATCTCTTTCTAATTTACTCGAGTGTTTATAGTTTCTGGCTGCTCCCCTCCGTACCTGCACCAGCGTGTCGGTTTCATTCCACTCGGCCACCGACACCTACGACGAGGCTGGGACACAAAAGCGGCGACGAAGTCGGGACACAAAAATTTACAACTTGTACAAAAGCCAGACCGCAGTTATTAGACTCGAAGGGCATGAAAGTGAAGCATCAGTTGGGAAGGGAGTAAGACAGGGTTGTAGCCTTTCTCCGATGCTATTCAATTTGTACATCGAGCAGGCGGTGAAGGAAAGCAAGGAAAAATTTGGAATAGGGATTAAAGTTCAGGGGGAAGAAATAAAAACATTGCGTTTTGCTGATGACATTGTAATTCTGTCAGAGACAGCAAAGGACCTGGAAGAGCAGTTGAATGGAATGGACAGTGTGTTGAAGAGAGCGTATAAAATGAACATTAACAAGAGCAAAACAAAAATAATGGAATGCGATCTTAGAAAATCAGGTGATGCCGAAGGAATTAGATTAGGTAACGAAACGATGAAGGTGGTAGATGAGTTTTGTTACTTAGGTAGTAAAATAACATTCGATGGTCGCAGTACAGAGGATATAAAATGCAGAATGGCAATGGGAAGAAAAGCATTTTTGAAAAAGAGAAATTTGCTAACATCGAATATTAATTTAAGTGTAAGGAAGTCTTTTCTGAAGGCATTTGTGTGGAGTGTTGCCTTGTACGGGAGTGAAACATGGACGATAAGCAGTGCGGACAGGAAGAGGATAGAGGCTTTTGCTACAGAAGAATGCTGAAGATTAGGTGGGTAGATCGCATAACTAATGAAGAGGTACTTAACAGAATTGGTGAGAAAAGGAATTTTTGGCACACCCTGACTAAACGAAGGGATCGCTTGGTAGGACACATTCTTAGACATCGAGGAATCGTAAATTTAGCATTGGAGGGAAGTGTGTGGGGTAAAAATCGCAGAGGGAGACCAAGAGACGCGTATAGTAAGCAGATTCTAGTGGATGTGGGTTGTCGTTCTTATGAGGAGATGAAAAGGCTTGCTCAGGATAGAGTAGGGTGGAGAGCTGCATCAAACCAGTCTCCGGACTGAAGACCATAACAACAATACGTTATTTTTTGATAATGCAGAATATAATGCAAAGAAAAATTATACTACTTTTTTATCTGAACCAAATAAGAAATGAAAAAGGAACATTGAAATGTCGTCTACATATATACTCAGCAATCCACCGCAAGGTGCGTGACGGAGGATACACTGTACCACTATTAGGCTTTCTTTTCCTGTTCCACTCCTAAACAGAACGAGGGAAAAAAGAATGGCTATATGCTTCCGTACGAGCCTTAATTTATCTTGTCCTTGTGATCTTTACGCAAAATTTAAGTAGATGGCAGCAAGATCATTCCGTAGTGAACTTCAAATTCCGGCTCTCTAAATTTCCTCAACAAAATTTCTCGAAAAGAAAGTAGTTTTTCCTCCAGCGAGTCCGAGTTCCCGGCATTTCTATGACACTCACGCATTGGTCGAACCTACCAGTAACGAACCTAGGTGCTCGCCTCTGAACTGCTTCCATATCTTCCTTTAAATTGATCTGCTGTGGGTTCCTAACACGTGAGCAATACTAAAGACATGGTCGTAAAAGCGTTTTATACGACGTCTCCTCTACAGATTAATTACATCGTTCCAAAATTCTGTCAATAAACCGAAGTCGGCTGTCCGCCTTACCCACAACTGTCCTTACATATTCGTTCCTTTTCATATCGCTCTGCAATGGTACTCCTAGGTATTTGAACGACGCGACTGTATCATCCATAAACGTAAAATATTGTAATTATTATTTGTTGACATTAACGGCCGTAATTTTACGAATTCTAAACATTTGAACATTTCGACCGTTTCAGGGCATTGAAATAAACCCAATGGCAAAGATGAAAATTTGTGCTGGTGAGGGATTCGAACCAATTAGGCTATCCAGGCACGCTTCCCTTCGAACCCAAATTCTCAACTTGTAGCACACTACGATTACAGTGCCCCCTGCTTGTTTATATCATTTGCTCGCAGCCTATACCGTATTCCCGCAAGGGATCAAGCTTATTAATGCGTCCGCATTGAAATTGCCCAACAGGCAATTGTTAGTGGAGGATTTTGACGACTAACAAGACACATCGCTGTTTTGTGCAAACACCATGCATGCTCAATGAAGTTCACATCCGGTGAGCTTACTGGTCAATCAACTCTTCGCATCACACACACACACACACACACACACACACTACCGAGCACTAGGTCTGGCATTATCAGCGATGCTCGAGAATGAATCGCGTTGTCTAAAAGGCGCCTTGCCACGGCTTGTGCAGTCGCTACCCGTCGGAATTTGGAGTCCTCCCTCGGGGATGGGCGTAAAATTTGTTTGTAAATATTGGTACTGATGATGTCAGCAGTTTGTTTGCTTAGGTTTACAAACATTTGGAGTGTAGAGTGAATCCATCCGATGCCGCCCCTGCAAACCACTGACTATCGGTCGGAGAATGATTTTTCCAGGCACTGCAGGAGTATGTTGTCTTGAGTTGGAAGGAACTGTGTGAGGCGGCCATGGATGATATCGACCCAGAATACGACTGAGCCACCGGATTGTTGGTGACGTTCCACAATCATTCAAGGTTGTAGTTCGCCTCCATAAGCTAACAGAGTTGTCGTCGGGGTAAGAGCCTGTTCGCACTTCGTCTATGAACAGCGTTTTGTTCAGTTGGTCTCTTGTTAATGTTCAAGTGCTCTACCTCATTTTACACAATATGTTTTAATATATTTTAAAGTAATTACAGTTTATTCTACCGATACTCAGTTTTTTAACATTGTGATGTATGGGGGTTCTGCTCGCTGCAACATCATTCTCCTGGGGCGTCGTGGTAGAAATAAATACTCGTAGATACAATTTTTCACTTCTTCTTTAATTTAAATCAAACTTCTCCTCCACCAAAACATTACAACTTCATAACAAAGCATCCGAACTTCGCTGACAGAAATTCCATTATAAAACAACAGACTGACATAGCTTCCAGAGCACTTGACAAACGACTAACACTCGAACTCCCTCACGCAAGGCGGTGCGGCAAATATATAACATCGGCAATAATGACCTTACATTAAGCATTGTTCATAACAATAGAATGTACCAATTTACAATTAACAAAAACACAAATAAAACATTTCATGTACACAAGAATCATCAAAATATAAAATGAAAACTATGCATACAATAATTTTAGACGGCACATGTATTTTTAAGACGAAATTTCCGATCTTTCTGTTGACAACAAAGTGCGATGTTAAATATCAATTAATTAGTTAACGAGTACATCATACATGTTCCTAACATATATTGACCTATCAATTATCTTGGCAATTCTCAAACTAGATTCTAAATCTCGCGTCAATGAATATATACAAAGAATTCAATATTGATAATTAATGTAATAGTCGAAATAACACAATTAGCTGGTCTACATAACTTGTTTATGAGACTAACATATATACATTGCTATTTATTTTCATTTCTTTATGTTTTACAAAAGTTTTTACCCTTCGTCTGTCTATTTATTTAAAATAATGAACAATGACAAAAGTATTGTTTATAGAACTGCCTGGAAATGTCTTATACAAATATTTTAATTAATAAAATCTATCACTTGTTTTAATCACAGTATCACCGAGACACTGACCTACACTGATTCCTAAGCTGGCTATATCGTTTTTAACTAACTTCACACGCAACTTTTATCACTATTTAACCACACGATTCCGAATCCGACGCAGACGGTATCGTAGGATGACATTGAGATGAGAGGACCAGGCAGACGGTATCGTACGATAACATTGAGATGAGGGGGGTCAGCAGTATCGTTACACAAGCACCCTTGGGCTGTGGATGGTAACTCCTTCGGTTATCGGTTATACAATATAACCAACCCCCCCCCCCGCTCCCCCACCCAAAATCATGAAGCCTGGTGCGCACAGTTTGGGTACTTACGTTAACCCTTGTTCTTCTCGAAGCTCATGGCGCAGAGTAGTCTCTGTTTTTGTAGCGTGTCGCCGTGCACAGATTGTTACATACTGGTCCTGAGCTGGTGTAATTTTGTCTGGACGGTCTTCGCGTCTTCGCTACGCCGATCCGCTATTGAATGCGTTTCGTGGAACTTTATCCACAGTCTGGATACTGATTTATGCCAACAATATACGCAACGTCAACTTGACTCAATATTCGTCGCACCAATGTGATGATTTTGATACGGTCTGCTACGGAGAGCCTGTTCCGAGGTATTTTTCTGAACTACGAGACAGACGGACAATTTCGCATTCTAGTAACGAGAGAAAGACTCAGTATTGGTCGCATTATTTTTCCAAAATGAAACTTTCACTCTGCAGCGGAGTGTGCGCTGATATGAAACTTCCTGGCAGATTAAAATTGTGTGCATATGTGAAGTGAGGACGGGCCGTGAAGCGTATTTTCTGCAAATATACCTAAAAAAACATGGTGTTTTCTTTTCGTTTAGGCAAGAGTATGATTTTACATGCAGACCACTAGAAACCACTTTATAAGCGCCGAAACTGGTTAGGAGTATAAAGAAAAAGTGCAACGTAACAAAAAAGTCTCATTTATTCAGAAAGTATTTGACCGTGGTACCTTCTACCAAGAAATTCATTAATTTTTATTAAGTTTTGAATGAAATAATGTATAATCTTTGTTAATTTTTTCTTCTTTATCGTCGGTAGGCAATGAGAAAAATGTAAAGCTACAACAGTACTGTATCTGTGGGTAAAACTCAATAGCAATTAAAACTTGGCGCGCGTAATGGCCGCGCAGTCCGAGGCATCATGCTACGGAAGGGGCGGCCGTTCCCGCCAGAGGTTCGACTCCTCCCCATATCGAAGGCACGGCTCCATTACAGCAAGTTGATGCTGGTGGAGAAGCTGTGTTGACTAACGAAAGAGTTAGGTGGAGACATAAGACTGATTGGTCTCACGATGATAAACCTGAAAAACTAAATTCAAATGGACCAGAAACACTACTTAACTTGAAAACTAATTAGCGATTGGAGCGGGAGGATCTACAAAGTGATCACAGTAAATACAGAAGCTTGTGTTCAGTTTAATGCCTTTAACCGTTTTGGAATGTTGAACTAATTAAATTTCTCATGACTGCATCAACAGAACATGCTTTAAGAACTATCCAGATCCCAAAATATCATATAAAGAGACAAAAGGTTTTGTAGGAATACTAATTATCTCAAATTATAATACTCTCCCTAGCAGAAGATGTTACTCGAATTCAGGCTTGGATACGATAAATGGAATGGTGTACAGTGTTATGAGACAGAATTGAAACCAATATGAGATTCATTCACTTATGGCATAATATACAAATCAACGTAAATTGGAAAATATCCGCCCTTCAGTCAATATATATGCTATAAAAGCGTTTTCTATCCAGTTTCAGCCTGTGCAAGGTTTGTAAAAAAAAAATTTGGCCGGCATGGACGCAAATAATTTCTGAACGGTAAACCCATTGGGTACAAAGTCACGGTGCCACAAAAGAAAAGATGTTGCATGCAGAAAACTACAGAGTGATTCCACGAACAATGTCCTAAAAATGTGATGATGGTTTGTACGTAGTGTTTTATACCGTATCACGGAAAATGAGAGCTGTTACATAAACATAAATGACAGAACAATACATTATTTTACTTACTGTCGTATAGGCCTATTTCGCTGGAAATTTATATTCTTACATCCTACTTGGTGAGATATTTTACAGCCTCGTTTGCTAAAATAACTAATTACTATTTTTGTTTGGCTTGTTGAAATCAGTCTTAACTGATGACCAATAAAAGTACGTAAAACAAACTGTTACATCCATATAGTGACTCATTCTCTATATACTTTTTTGATCCACGATCTGGAAGCAATTTTGCAATACTTTACTCGTAAAAATAGTAATGTTCAGAACAACGAACTATTTACAAACGAAAAACTTAAAGACGCATTCTTATTGTCTATATGAACGCCATTCATGATTGGATACGTCCATTCCCATCATCCATCGCGCCTATACTAGCACAAGACGAGCAGGAGAAGCTGCTGCCGATGCGTAAACTGTTTATTCTTGTGACATTCCAGTCATCACTTGAAATGTATAAAAAGTTTGTCATTAATATCTAACAAAACGAATGCTTCCTAGCCCACAAATATGTGTAATGAGGAAAGAAGCAAATCGTGCTATGATGTTTCTGAATCTCAATTCCACTTACGAATGCAATGTGATCTTATTCAACTTTCGAATACGATCAGAACGTTTACTACAACTGCAAGAAAACCAGATTGTAATTTCACTAAAAGCTACTGCTACTGAAAACAAAGAGGTAAGAGCTAAATTCTTTACACATTACATACGCCTCTTAGTGATTATTCGAAATGTATAGAGAAAAACAGTCCCGTAAGTACGAAGGTTTCTGGGACCGCTGTCAGAATGATTAAAATTCTTCTGCCTGTTCTACTGTGTCATTATATACATAACTTTAAAAGCTTTAAAATATAAGCCGTAAAAATTTCGTTTCGGCCGTCTTACAATGGCCTCCTTCAAAAAGTCATATTGCGGTCAAATGGGTCATGAACACCAAAACGACAGGGGTAAAATAGTTCAAATTTTTGTAAATCAAAGGGACGTAACTACGTTGATCATCAGTCCCTAGGCTTAGAAACTAGTTAAGCTAACAAAGTAATTTATGCTAAGGACAACATGCCCGAGGGAAGACTCGACCCTTCGACGGAGAGCAACAGCGCGTTCCGCAGCAAGGCGCCTTAGAACGCTCGACGACTCCACCGCGGCGGCAGGAGTCAGAAGAAAGACAAAATTACTGTAAAAATAGTGTCATTTCATTTTTTTGTTGGGCACTTAAGCATTTTCACTTAGAATTTTAAATCAAAGCTACGTATAGAATTTTTCTAGATGCGAAGCACAAGCGGCATCATTGAAGACCCGTCGGCTTTGATCCCTGACGTAACTGGCGGCGACCTACTTAACGGAAAAATATGCAGATAGCAACATTTCAAAACACAAAAAGTAAAACTTTCCTTATGCATAAATAAACTTCTTTTGCAATAGTGTTCCGCCAAGAAGTTGCCATTAAGAATGATCAAGGTTTCAAGTAATTAGGCTTTTTTAATTTAAAGCTGGGGCTGGGGAAGGTGGATGGGTAAACGTAAATTGATCAGTTGGTATTATAAAAAGTAATGTCACATTCGTATAAAAGGAGCAATATTTCAAGTCATAAAAGACAACATGCTGACGTCACGGATCAAAGCAGATGGATGGTATCCCTGTCTTCAATTGAAACGCACTGGCTTCTTTTTCCTCCTGGACGTATCTTCCATGAATCTTTATCATCGCTGTTGCAAATTTATCGTATTTTCTTATCTACAAGAGTATTCCGACTCTGAAAAGATACTGAACCTTTACAATGTCCTATTATATGGAAATGGATAATGATGTGATACAAGAATACGTTTAAATTCGTGCATAATAAAGGGAAAAATGCCTCCCAATATTAAGGACTTAGATGAAAAGCTAAGAAACAATATGGCCTTGGATTAAAAACGACAAAAAAGAAATCACATAATTCTGTAACCTTACTTCGATCAGTCTCCGTCAGTGAAATATGTTTCGTCATTTACTGTGCTGAAACTCCAGCTACATCTTGTCTCTTTTACCTAATCTAGTTAAAAATTACAAAAAGTCGATGATGTAGTTTTCATATTTTTACTGTTCAGATTTTTTTTTATTTAATGCGTTTCTTTGTTAATCCTACTCTTAATCAAAACAATCATGTAAATCTGTTACGTATTTGTCATCCTTTCACGCCTTCTAAATAATAAATGGCTGTTGATAAGCGGAAGACACTTATTGTTTTTAAACTGTAGTTAAATTTTTAAAATAAATCTATATTCGTTAACTCGCTCGAAATTATAGTTATAGAAACGTTCTTATTCTAAAACCTGTAAATAGCTTTATCGTTAACTTTCTTCCCGGATGGCGCATTGCTCCAGGGATTCTTATTTGCGACGCTCTGAAGAGCGAAAAGTGACCTCTGCGGTGGCGGCGTTCGTTTATTTCTGACGGACAGGTATGAGTTAGCGGCTTACACAAGCACTCGACCGGCACCATCCCCCCATAGCACCGGTGTCGGCCGGTTATTTCTTGCCTAGTGCTGTTGTTACCGACAGGGTTTGTGTAGTTCAAAGACTGTTCAGTCTGCCTTGTATCATTAACTGAACCTGCTAGCAAATAACAGACGTGATGTAACAAGACTTAGATGCGACCAACTGCACATGAGTCGGCAGAAGTACTTCAACAAAATTTGAGAGGAAATTCTCGCATCAAGGCAAATGTCTCTTTAGCAGTCGCCTTTTTTAATTATTATTATTATTATTATTATTATTATTATTTTTTTTTTTTTTTTTTTTTTTTTTTTTTTTTTTTTTTTTTAGTGGGGCTACATTCTCCACTAAACCTTTCTTTCGCTCATCAATAAAGCCTTCGGGTTGTCCCCCGACGAAATAAAAAGAACCTGTTCTGTTTGTAAAGTAAGGTAAATTGAAACAATGTCCCCTGCCGTACCTGGCTACCTCCTGCACTTGTCAGACTTCACGGCCACAATAATGAGCAGAATCAAAATCAGACGTCTTCTCCGTCATTGGTTTATTCTTATCGCTGCGGTAGGGCGAAAAATAAATAATAATAAAAAATAAAAAATAACAAATAAAAATAAAATAAAATAAAATTCAACACCATGAAGTGGAACACAACTTCCTTAGGACACGAACCAAAATGCATTCTGCCATATGGTTAGTGGAAGCTTCCTGCAGAAAGTAATTACAGAATTAAAACAATTAACTAAAACAACAGCAGATGGGTTCCAAAGTATCAGGGTCACTGCGAGGAAGTTTTTCAAACAGTTCACTAAATTTCGAACGCTTGTTGATCTTCTGGTGGCTGTCCCAAAGATACGCTAAAGGATACACGCCACTGATGTGATAGCTGTTTATATTGTAAAAAAGATGTAAACCCGAAACTAGTAATAAAGAAATTCATTAACTAAAACCTCAAAGAACTATCAGCTTTGTTTTATCATATAAGCTTTACGAAAAAAATGGGCGTATACCTAATGCACAACTTTAAGTCAGTTTTGGAAGCAAACAAACATTTCCTTCCGAGTTTCAGGTTCTATAAGCTGTCGACAAAAATACGGAAAATGGGAAATTATTCGAAATTTATTTAGAAAACACTCAGTCACATTAATGGGTTACAATGTTTCGTATTAGTGTGTCGAATACTCATCCAAAACCAGAGAATTAATTGAAATTGCGACCTTGACAGTCAAATAGTAAGCGTAATCTTTACAGGCTATATAAAGCAGTGTGTCCACATCTTTGTAAATACCTATTGTATAAAAATCTTCAGTTTTCTTTCAATGTTTATGAAATTTTGCACACGTAAGCTTCAATTCACGTTCGCCGTAAGTGTTAGGATCATGTACAACGCATTGTTCACGAGATATTACGTCATAAACAATGAGATGCGGGAAAAACTGCTGCATCAAACGATAGTGTTGCACATTTCCTCCTAAGCCACGGGACCGATTTCAACCAAATTTGGTGCAGACATTCCTTTCCGTGAGTTAACTATGCTGTCGGGGTAAGAACCACAGACGACTCATGGTTCAGGAGATACGTCAGAAACAATATAGTTGTAAGAAACTGCCACATAATGCGACGAGACTGTATGAATTCAGTATAAGAGAACGAGATTACTTAGCAACTTCTAACAAACTTTGAAATTATATTTAAACATTTATTAAACTACTTATAGCTGACAACCATAGCAAAATTATTAAAGGAAAAAATTTTTCCGCTGTTCTTGGACCAAAACTACGGAATTCGGTATGACGTTACAATTTATAATTTCTACACTACAAATTGTAGTCGCAGGAAATTTTACAGACAGTATACACCCAAATAGTGGCATAACTGTAGACTGGGATACCACCCGTCAGCTTTGACCCATGACATCATCGCAGCGTGTTAGTTTTGAGGTGCATGCGTGTTTGTGGAAGGCGAGTGTGATTATGTGGTGGTTTAATTAAAGACGATAGTTTGTTTACAAACAAAACAGATTAATATTTTGTGTATAAACAGTGAGCGCCGAAAGCGCGAAGTTTTGAGCTAAGACCTGTGATCGATGGTACATTCTGTTATCTATAATAACTACAGATTATTTGCATCTGCAATACAGGGCATAACCATAGACTGGGATACCACCCGTCTGCTTTGACCCATGATGTCATAAAGATGTATTGTAGATACAAATAATCTGCAGTTATTATAGATAACAGAATGTACCATCGATCACAGGTCTTAGCCCAAAACTTCGCACTTCGGCGCTAACATACGGAAAAATTATCTCTCGGTTAACCTACACCTAACCACCACTTTTTAAACACAAAATATTAATGTTTTGTTTGTAAACAAACTATCGTCTTTAACGCAACCATCACATAATCACTCACGCCTTCCACAAACACGCACGCACCTCAAAACTACCGCGCTGCGATGACGTCATGGGTCAAAGCTGACGGGCGGTATCTCCGTCTACAGGTGAGCCTAATTTGGTACATTATGCAAGACAGCCTTATTTATTATATATTCTCCTATAAATATAAAAAGTTTTTAGAAAAAAAGGAGATGGAAAGAGAGAAAAGGGATAGGAGAAGTACTAATTCAATTCAGGAATAAATAAATAAATACCCGGGCAACGCCGGGTTCTTGGCCAGTATTTGATATTTAAAACAAAATTTGAGTGCACCCGTCAGAAGCTGAAGACAGGAAGCAATCGTAAACAATACTTTGCTAATGTTTTGCGGTATTAAAGACAGCGATTTGTTCACCCCTTCCCCTCCCCACCACCGACATCAAAACAAAGTGCGGCGAAAGACTATAACTCCCATTATTTCCTTCTGCATAGACGATGCGGGGGCAACAATTACAAGAATACGTTTACTTACCTTCGGTCGGGAGTAACGTCAACTACTGTGTACCCTACGTAGGTGTACGAAGGCGCGTAAAAACTCGTGCAAGAACTCGTGTCCAATAACAGAGACTGAGCTTCACTGCCGCACGTCAAGTACTGTTCGCGGTTTCCTGGTGCGGTGAGACGAGACATTCAGACAGATAAATCAACCAGCGTGAGTAAACAGAGACTACTAATCGCTGTTGACACCTCATAAGTTTCCGTCTGCAATACGATCGTGAGTTAGTAACTCCGCTTCCTCCTGGGAAACACGAGCTGATCCCCGCAGCGGGTGTGCATAATTCATGAAGCAGGCGAGTCGCACGGCGCCACTTAACACTACTCGCTTCTAAAACAAGCATAGCGGTTTCCAGTTTTATTTCTTCCTTCGAGAACTTGAAAGCTTATTTTTCTACATAAAAAATTTTTGGTTGAAGAAGTGTACCCTCGTATTTCTCGTAAACTTGTAAAAAAAAAATTATGATTTTCAATGAAACAGTGATCTTTCTCTTCCGCGTCTGTAATTTTTGTTACATCTTTAACCGCGAAAAACATTCTGACTCATTTCCCCTCATTTACAAGTTTCCTCCCTTCGCTTTCCCTAAACTAATTACTTGTAGAACGTGACTGATAATTATTTTCATATTCATCTGACTCGAACCGCCGAGGGGACTGAGGCCCTCCAGTCACGGTCTGCACGGCCACTAAGGTCGGGGGTTCGAATCCCCCCCCCCCCCCCCTCGGGCATGAATATTTCTGCCGTCCTTAGTATTAGCTAGTTCATAAGTAGTTTGTAAGTTTAGGGACTGATGAGCCCTTAGTTAAGTCCCATAAGCTATACAAACATTGGAAACATTGGATTGGACTCGAACCATAGTTCACTTTCACTAAGAGTAATTACTTTTCCTTCCTCACATTTCCTACATATTTAATTAAATCTTGGTCTTCATTCACCAACTCATCCGAGAATTCCGTTAATTAAAAGCTTTCTGCCCTAAAATTAAAAAAAATTAAAAACGTTTTTAACCAAAACTGATTATACGAATAATATGGGCTAAAAGTAACAAAATACTTAGTGCACCAGCTGTGACAATGTGATACAAATTTCCTGTTGCGCAGATTCCTGAGCACCGAGATTGCACACCATAGGATAATACTGAGCTAGACTCTCAAATGCTTCCAGTGTTACCAGCATGACGAATACAGCGTTTCCTTATATCTGGCGCATTCTGCGCGCCACCGTGTCTGCTATAGCATTAGAGGCCAGTAATTTATCCAACAATATTTAAGGCACTTGAAACTTATGTTGAAGGGTCACTTTTTATCACTGGCGAAATTTGTGGGTCAATTTAAGTCCGGGATAAACCCGTCGACTTTGACCAATGACGTCATATCTGAGTTAAAGACGATTGTTTACAAGCAGAACATAGTTTATAGATTAAGGAGGAAGGAAAGAAGTTTAGGGTTTAACGTCCCGTCGAGAGCTTAGTCATTAGAGACGGAGATAATGCTCGGAGTTTTGGTTAAGGATGGGGTAGGAAATGGGGGGTAAGGAACCATCCCATCATTTGCCTGGAGTGATTTAGGGAAATCACGGAAAACCTAAATCTGGATGGACGGAGATGGATTTGAACCACCGTCCTCCCGCATGCAAGTCCAGTGTGTTACCACTGCGCCACCTCGCTCCGTTATAGATTAAGATATTGTGCTTAAAAAGGGATATGTAGCTTCTCTCTGATAGTAAGGTATGGGTTAGTATACAGGGCCTTTCTCGGGCATGAATGTTTGTGCTGTCTTCAGTATAAGGTAGTTCATAAGTAGTTTGTAAGTTTAGGGACTGATGACACCACAGTTAAGTCCCATACACTTAACATAACACACATAGGTGTTTTATTTTATTTTTATTTTTGCAAGCGAGCACCGAATGCGCGAATTTTTGGGCTGAGATCTGTGATCGCTGTTACATTCTTTTGTGGTAATCTGTAATTTGCGAGCATGATCACAGATTATTTATTATCTACAATACATATGTATTGCCATATTATCCTGTAATACTGTATATTTATATTCGTTGACAGTGTTTGTTTTGCTAGTGGTATATCTGCTTAGCGTACTTTGGGAGATTCAGATATGACGTCATTGGTCAAAGGCGACAGGTTGTATCCCGGTCTTCAATTATGCCCAAATTGTTGAAAAATACAGAAATTCATTTAGTTGTAGACAGAAGAACGTTACGTGCAACTTGTTAAAATGATGCCCTCCAGTTCTAGCTGTTATTAATATTTATAAAAAACAGGAGATTTTCCTATGTGCGTATTATTATTACTGATAAGTAATTTACGGATGAGTGGAAAAGAAAATTAAAATTAACGATCTGTTAGACGATCAGGAGGCAGTTCTGCCATTGCGCTTGGTAATGGAAGCAAGTCTGAAGAAAAACCAAGACACTTTCATAGGATGTTGTGAGATTACCGCCTAATAGAAATACCGGTAATCAATAGCATTTGATAATTAAACAGTATGAAGTTCACTGCAAACATTGACCATGCCAATGCACTAAATGTTACACAATTTTAATCTTATTAATTATGGTAGCAATGTTTGTACACAGTTGGGTGACAACATTTACAGTTAGGCCATAGGTAGAAATTATCCACGTTGAGATTTGCTGTGTGCTTGTAGCTGACGGGAGGCCAGCGAGCAGGCCGACGTTGGTGGCTTGTTCCAACTTAGGATTTTACAGTTCGTTTCCGGTGAGGGGAGAGAGGGACAATGGCGAGTGCCAGGCACAGTGCAGTGCGCAAATATTGTAATACTACTGGCATTTGAAGTAATACGATGCAGTTAGGAACCTTTAAGGCCCTCATTACAAAATAGCCTGTTCATATATAAACAATACATTAGCTGATATAGTCACATCTAACGTAATATGTTTAATTGACAATGAAAAGTAATAAATTACCAACGAAGACAAGACAGTTACACAACTAGCATGGCAATGTTTGTTTATAAAAATAATATATTAACTATTTTTCATTTTATTTTCAATCAATCTTTTGTATTTTACCTTGAAATATTCAGTTAAATCAGTTATCTGTAATATAAGAAATTGCACGATTATGATAAACAGTACAAAGGATGTTTATACTAATATAAAAACGTAAGAAAATATTTGTTTAATGTGTAGTGTAATTATTTTGATTTTAAGTAAAGTTTGAGAAATGTATTGGCTGAGCGCTGTACGTTGGCAAATCGGTTAGAACAGTTCACATGGGGAAGTTGATGACGTAGGGGAAAAAACCCCGGCAGTTGAGCTTTTGGAGCGCACGCGCGCTTGGGCAGGAAGTGAGGACTCGGGACCACGTGGTGTGGCTGGCCGGGCGGCGTTGCTCTGCATGAGTCGGCATGTGGATCTCGAGGTGGTGACTTGAGATTTGTCTGTGGCAATCGCCACGTGTGGTTGCTTGTTGTAGACTGCACCAAGTTAAATCGAGTGCTACTGTGTGTTTGTGAATATTTAGCTGGTGGAACAAGGTGTGCATCACATTGAATTAAAGTGACTGTGATTTGTTAATGTAACACGTGTCGTCGCATAGGCATGAACATAAACGGTGTTTGAGACAGCCACGTGGTGTGAAAACAATTCGCGGCAAATATTCATTTTGTCTGGGGGCTCTCGAGCTATAACTTTATTTGATAAATGTGCCGACGTACAGACGTATCAGCCACAGGGTTCAAGTATTGTGAAATAAACAACATAAAGTGAACTTTCACGTGTTTTCAAGAATAGTAGTTAGTACACCCTTTTCTCTCATGAATTTGAATTTATTATGAATTTGTTTTGTTAATCATATGCATGGAAGGAAAGCTGCGAACGTGTGATATCATCCCCTAGAAAACGAGTCAAACAGTCGCAATAACAGTTCCAGTGTTTTTGCATGTTTAGGAATTTGGTTCGCAGCTGGTGGTTGTGAGTTCAAAAATTAATCTTTCCCTATTTTAAACTCTCACCCCGACCTTCACGCTCGCATTTGGGGGCTCGTCCGGGATAAGTTCACGTTGGACTTGCTCGGACGGAGAGATTAGGGTGTGTATAGGACAGTGAACAGTTACGAACAGTTGCAAGCAGATACGCAATCGCGTCGCGCGGTTAACGACGGTTAGTGACGCAGAGCCGGCCGCGGTGGCCGAGGTGACTAAGGCGCTCCAGTCACGGTCAGCACGGCCACTACGGTCGGGGGTTCGAATCCCCCCTCGGGCATGGATATTTGTGCCGTCCTAGTTCGTAAGTAGTTCATAAGTAGTTTGTAAGTTTAGGGACTGATGACCCCGTAGTTAAGTCCCATAAGCTTAACAAACATTTGAACATTTGAGTGACGCAGAGTTCGGGCGCGGGCATCCGTAACCGGCGATCGACGGCGCATCGGACCGGCAGCAGTGAGCGGTGGCGCGTGGGTTCAACGCACTCAAATTTCATCTTCTGCAACGGACGGCAGTGATCGGGGGGACTTCGCAAGTCGCCAACGGAGCGTCGGGGCCCAGCAGCTTCGATTCTACAAAGGATAAGGGATGCACTGAGGACATATTCCAGCCACAGCTTCTACAACAGACGGCAGCGAGCGTTGGGGACGTCGCAGCTCGTTGCAGCAACTTCTTTATTAAAAGATAAGTAAAGCAGCTGGCGCTATAAATTCTTGTGTGTTAATCAAGCTTTCTTGTGATGCCGATAATGGATAGTGTTTTTAAGAGGTCGCCAAGCGACGTAGATTCAGAGAATAGCATACCAGAAAGTCCAGAGAGGGTAAATACTGGGGGAATGTTGTTGACACCGAAGATGTTAGCAGCCATGAAAGCGAGTTTTAGCTCAAATTTAGAATCAAAAATAGAAAATTCATACCCAAATTTAAAATTAGAAATAGAAAACTCATACTCAAATTTAAAATTAGAAATAGAAACTGTAAAATCAGAATTGAAAGCAGACTTTAAGGCAGACATTGGGGCACTACAAAATTCAATGTGTGAATTAAAGGCAGAAATAATCACAGACATTGACAAAAAGATAGGAAGTCTAACAGAACGGTTTGATAATAGGGAAAAGGAGATACATGCCAGAGTTGGTGCTATTGAAACTGAGGTAGGAGACAAGTTAGATGCTGTGAAACAAATATGTGATCACAGGAATGAGGGCACTATGCAGGCGTTGGCTGAGGTTGACAAGAGGATGGTGGCAGGCACTGAGGAAACAAAAACTTTGTTGTCAGGAAAATTAGAGAATACAGAATGTAACTTTAGGAAAAAGATAGAACAAGTAGTGACAGTAAACAATACTGAGATTGAGAAGGTGAACACTAGAATAAATAATCTAGAATTGTGTACTGCATCAGGAAACACTAATTGGTCCATGGTGCAGACACCTAATGGCAAAAACTTTTCAGGAGTGGGTAATTATCATCCAGTAGATTTTTTGGCTGCATGCCACGACCAATTTGTGCCTGGTATGTCAGACCAGTGTAAAGTGAAGTTAGCAAAGAGAATGCTTGACTGTTCTGCTCAAACTTGGGCAAATCAGTGTGCTGATAAATTCGTTACTTTTGAGGCGTTTGAAAAATTGTTTTTAAATAAGTATTGGGGGGAGGCCAAGCAAGCTAAGATACAAAATGAATTCTTGAATGGGCCAAACTATGTGAAAGAGAAACAGAGCATGAAGGAATTTTGTCAGGAGGAACTTGAGAAACTAGTACATTTAGATACACCTTTGAGTCCTTTAGCAGTAATTTCCACTTTATGTAGGAGGTTACCTGCAGATTTGCATTGGCAGTTAATTCACCATCCCACAGATTCAGCTGAGAATTTCATTGAATTTGTAGAAAAGATAGACCAGGGTTTAGTTATGGAACGACAGCTCAGGGGAACACAGCATGTGAACCACAATGAAAACAGAGGCAGTAGAAATGGAGATCACAACCAGGGAAACCACAATAGAGAGAGGAATTTAAATGAAAATTGGAGAGGTAACAATAACAGAGGAGACAACAGGGAGAATAGAAGCCAGAGGGAAACATGGGAAAATGATTGGAGAAATCAAAGGCAGGAAGGTGGAAATAGGAATGGGGAAAACAGTAGGAGAGAAAATCAGAGACAGAATCAGGGAAACTAAGATTTGTTCCAAATGAGGTCCGTTTTGGGACAAGGAACTATTCTAATAATATGACCAGAAGATGGGATAACAGGGAATCTAATAACCATAGTTACAGTAGGAATAGAGATGGGGAGAGAAGGGAGGAAAAACTATGTCAAATGGACAGAGATGATGACAGGAAAGGGGAAGTAGGAGTTCACAAGGGCAAGGATAAAGAAAAGAGGGAAGAACACATAAATAGAGTAAACAAGGGAAGGGAGAAAAGAGAGGAAAGTATGTGTCAGATGGATGCTGTTATAGGTAGTGAGGAAATTTTTGGGGATTGGTTTTTGCAACATTACAAGAGAAATGCAAACAGGAGGAATGATAGAAACAAGGAAAATAAAGGAGAGTATGATGTGGGAAGTTCATTTGATAACAACATTAAAGAGGATAAAAACAGTGTTGGGTTAGCCATAATTTTGGATAGGTCAGAGGCACAAGTGTTGACTGAATGTGAAAGTATGAATGTAAATATTGATGATACTCTAGCCAGCATAGATGATGTGGAATGTATGAATGAGAGTGAATGTTTTTCTAAATTAAATGAAAATAAATGTGGTCCAGTAGAGACAATAAATGACAATGGACCTACTGTAAATGAAGGCCAAGTTGACAGTGTAGATGCACAAACCAGAAATTTAATTGGGAAAATAAACTGGATTAGGAGATGGGCACCAGATGATTGGCTATTGCACAAATATGATTACTTGGACAGACTAGGCAAACAATATAATAGGGACCAGACTTATTATAATGTGTTGAAAGAGTTTGGGGGAATGAGCATGATCAATTAAGGGGATTAGGCATTTGTACCCTAGATCATGATGAGATACGTGAGGGACAGAGAGTTGTACAGCAGGGGTTAGGTGATGATGAGGAGAAAATTCAAGTTTTTATGATTCATAATAATGAACAGTGTCATGAAATGGATATTGATGGGTTAAAGTCAGTTTGTGTTAATAAAGAAGTACATGAGTATGGGCAAGATGAATGGATTCAATTCCTCAAACATTTAAAAACAGTAGAGCCAGTGGCATGAGAAAAAGGAAATTATGCTTTTGCAAGAAAGATAGGGGTGTTAAAAGCAGGGAACTCAGAATTTGAAGTAATCATTGAGGAGGAGCTGTTTATTCAAGATTTATTGGTGATGAAAGGTCTATGTTTAAATCTAGTGTTAGGAAGTGATTTTCTGTGCAAATATGAAGCTCAGTTGGAATACAAGGATAAAGTGCTAGAATTAAGTCTGGAGGGATGCATGAAGAGGGTGAAATTCAAAAATTTTGTAAATGATAAAGATTTAATGGCTTGTTTACTCAAGTAACTGTCATGAAGTATGAGATTCAATGCATTGTAGATAATAGGTTAAGAATTTGTGTATATTTATTCTGTGGTCTGTGTTAGTATTTATGTATATGCTAAGATTTAATCATTGGGGTCACGTTTACATGCTTTCCTTGAATATTCTTTTTCTTGTTGTTGTTTGTGTTAAAACATGTGATTGTATCAAATTTGCAGTTCAATAGTGGTACATGAGGTAAATATATATGTATGTATGCCAACACTAAAGGATAGACGAAGTGGGAGTGTACTGTTTATATGTGTATATATGTGAGCAGGGCTGAATATGTGGTGCGAGTTGTGGGGTGACTCGGAGAATGAGAAAGTGGTGGTCATTGATGCAGGCAGTGGGGTCTGTGGCTTAAATAAATTGTGATGAAGATATCAGCTGACAGTGTTGCATATGTGGGTGTGACTGGCCATATGGATCAGAAGTGAGGAATGTATGTTTGTTGTGGCTGTTTTGACTAAAGGTGGGTTGGATTGAGAAATGTTTCAATGAGAGAAAGTGTTTGCTCTTTAATGTCTGCCTCTTTGAGTGTTTGGTAGGTAATGTGTGTAATAGGGAATGCTCTGTATTGTTATATTAAACTGATTCTGATAACACATTTTGGTTTCTTTAATGGTGCTCAACTGTTGACTGAACAATTTCTGCAACAACAGTTGATGAGAACTATTTTTCTGTCTAGCCTGAGTATCAATAGGGTTTGGTGATACTTCATTTTAAAACATGTAGATGTTTTGTGATAAACTAATTTAGAAATTAGACTTTAACCTTAGATATTTTATTGTGGGGAGTACTTGTGGAAAGCACATGAGACTGATGACAGGGATCCAAATTTAATCTCACACCAGCAAAAATATTTTTTGTTGGTGTGAAGGGGTAGGATTTGCATTTATGTTTGTAGGTGTCATTATGATGGAAGAGAAAATTCTCTATGATAACATTCTTTTGGTAGTATTATTTGAGCCTTAAGATATATTTGACAGAGGCAGGTTGTTTTTTTTTTATTTGATGGAGTAATACTCAAAGTAGGCCACATATTCTCTTGTCTGTTTCATCTGAAGCTATGGCTGCTGAGAGTGCAGGCATGGTGGTTTGGGTTAATCTGATAATGACTAACACCAACCACTTTCAGTTCTTAATTCTGTTGATTTACATGTTACTGTACATGTCTCAATGCTGAGTTTCAGTTGCACCAAGTCTGGATGGCAGGGGGGTGGGATACAAATCCAACCGAATCCTGGTGTCCAGACAAACTTTTGTCTATGTTGACTCATGAGTGCCTTCTGCTCTTCCTGTTCCATATAGGGTGCATATGACGTGTGTGAACAAGAACGCTTGATCCAGTGCCATGAATCTAAGCTGCAAGAGCATGTTGGTTGAAATGACGGAGACATAGGACCGTACACCATGGACAGAGTTGCTGCAACAATGACTCTGGGGTTCTCAGTGTCAAAGTGGTGAGAGATTTCCTTTAAACAAGTGGAATGTACACCGTCAAAAGTTTTTATAGTGAGAATTCTAGCTTTTCCATGTAGGACAAGGTTCTCTAAAGACTAAAGTTTAATAATATTATAAATTTGGTGCCAATTCTGTGTATAAACAGCAGGCACAATTAAATTTCATAGATGAAATTAATTATAAGATTTTGTTTCTTAAAAGTATGCACACACTACAAGTGATCTTCATGGTACAAATTTTGGGAAATTTTCTCACTGCCCTGTTTATTTTTTTATTTATCTATTTATTTATTTTTTACATTAGTTGAGGTCATAATTGGCATAGTGTTTGAGCCAATCCGATTCAATAATTTTGTAATTTAAAATTTTGGTCATTTGAATGTATTAATTTTGGTGCTACTTGCGCCATCCTGCACATGGTTTAGATGCCGCAAGTGGGGGTATTGTGAGATTACCGCCTAATAGAAATACCGGTAATCAATAGCATTTGATAATTAAACAGTATGAAGTTCACTGCAAACATTGACCATGCCAATGCACTAAATGTTACACAATTTTAATCTTATTAATTATGGTAGCAATGTATGTACACAGTTGGGTGACAACATTTATAGTTAGACCATAGGTAGAAATTATCCACGTTGAGATTTACTGTGTGCTTGTAGCTGACGGGAGGCCAGCGAGCAGGCCGACGTTGGTGGCTTGTTCCAACTTAGGATTTTACAGTTCGTTTCCGGTGAGGGGAGAGAGGGACAATGGCGAGTGCCAGGCACAGTGCAGTGCGCAAATATTGTAATACTACTGGCATTTGAAGTAATACGATGCAGTTAGGAACCTTTAAGGCCCTCATTACAATATAGCCTGTTCATATATAAACAATACATTAGCTGATATAGTCACATCTAACGTAATATGTTTAATTGACAATGAAAAGTAATAAATTACCAACGAAGACAAGACAGTTACACAACTAGCATGGCAATGTTTGTTTATAAAAATAATATATTAACTATTTTTCATTTTATTTTCAATCAATCTTTTGTATTTTACCTTGAAATATTCAGTTAAATCAGTTATCTGTAATATAAGAAATTGCACGATTATGATAAACAGTACAAAGGATGTTTATACTAATATAAAAACGTAAGAAAATATTTGTTTAATGTGTAGTGTAATTATTTTGATTTTAAGTAAAGTTTGAGAAATGTATTGGCTGAGCGCTGTACGTTGGCAAATCGGTTAGAACAGTTCACATGGGGAAGTTGATGACGTAGGGGAAAAAACCCCGGCAGTTGAGCTTTTGGAGCGCACGCGCGCTTGGGCAGGAAGTGAGGACTCGGGACCACGTGGTGTGGCTGGCCGGGCGGCGTTGCTCTGCATGAGTCGGCATGTGGATCTCGAGGTGGTGACTTGAGATTTGTCTGTGGCAATCGCCACGTGTGTTTTCTTGTTGTAGACTGCACCAAGTTAAATCGAGTGCTACTGTGTGTTTGTGAATATTTAGCCGGTGGAACAAGGTGTGCATCGCATTGAATTAAAGTGACTGTGATTTGTTAATGTAACACGTGTCGTCGCATAGGCATGAACATAAACGGTGTTTGAGACAGCCACGTGGTGTGAAAACAATTCGCGGCAAATATTCATTTTGTCTGGGGGCTCTCGAGCTATAACTTTATTTGATAAATGTGCCGACGTACAGACGTATCAGCCACAGGGTTCAAGTATTGTGAAATAAACAACATAAAGTGAACTTTCACGTGTTTTCAAGAATAGTAGTTAGTACACCCTTTTCTCTCATGAATTTGAATTTATTATGAATTTGTTTTGTTAATCATATGCATGGAAGGAAAGCTGCGAACGTGTGATATCATCCCCTAGAAAACGAGTCAAACAGTCGCAATAACAGTTCCAGTGTTTTTGCATGTTTAGGAATTTGCTTCGCAGCTGGTGGTTGTGAGTTCAAAAATTAATCTTTCCCTATTTTAAACTCTCACCCCGACCTTCACGCTCGCAATGTGACGATCCATGTAAATGTGTTCGACAGTGTAAAATGATGCAACATGTTCGAAATTTTGAGAAAATAGGAGTAAGAACAGGGAAAAGGTGGGTAATATATAATACGTACCAGAACCAAGAGGAAGTAATAAGACAATAAAACCAAGTATAAAGTGCTAGGGTGAAAAATGGTGCGGTATAAACAGACAGTATTTTACCTCTACTGTTCGATAAATACATCGAAGAAGCAATGTCGAGAAAAAAAAAAAAAAAAAAAAAAAAAAAAAAAAAAAAAAAAGAATCATTCAAGATTGTGGTACAAATTTGGGGTGCAAGAGTATCAGCCGCGGTAGAGTAGCCGAGCGGTCTAAAGCGTCTCCCTGCGGAGCGCGCGGTTGCTCGCCGTGGAGGTTCGAGTTCTTCCTGGGGCATGGGTGTGCGTGTTGTCCTTCGGTTAGTTTACCTAGGTTTACGTAGTTTGTAAGCTACGGACTGATGACCACGCAGTTTGGTCCGATAGATTTACAAACATTTGAACATTTGAAAGAATATCAATGATAAGATTCGCGGACGACATTGCTATGCTGAATGAAAGTGAAAAATAATTACACGAGCTGTTGAATGGAATGAGTAGCGTAATAAATAGGCTACGGAATGTGGATTGAGGGAAAAATCGCCAAAAGACAAATGTGATGGGAATTAGCAGAAATGAAAAGAACGAGAAACTTAACGTTAAAACTGGTGGTCACGAAGTGGACGAAGTTAAGGACTTGTGCTACCTTGGACACAAAACGACCCTTGTAAGCAAGGAGGACATAAAAAGAAGAGTAACATAATCGAAGGTGGCTATTCATGATCAAATCTACTGGCATCAAACATTGGCCTTAATGGGAGAAAGAAATGTCTATAAATGTAAGTATGGAACACAGATTTGTACGGATATTAAACATGGACAGTTGGAAGACCGGAACAGAAGAGAATCGTAAAGTTTCAGATACGCTGTGGATTGTGAAGGAAACGAATTAGGAAGTTCTTCGTAGAATCGGCGAAGAAAGCAATTTACGAAAAAACACGTGTTAGGACAACAGGAAATTAATTGCCTCCACGGTACTAGACGGAGATATGAAGAAGACAAACATTGAAGTACATGGCAACTAGAGATTGTCGCGAAAGAAATGTTTATGGTGGGCCGCATCAAACCCGTCGTAAGATTATAAAACTGATTCTAGGAATTGAAAAATCTGTTCATTCTTTTAAAATTGATTTATAAATTATGCGTTTCAAGCTCTTGGCGCATCTTCAGATTATCGTTTCTTAAACTGCGGCAGTCGAATTGGTCATGATTAAAATCATCTAAAATAGCGCCATCGATGTGGGTGATCGCTTATGTACATTTGTTAAAAGATCTTTCACTGCGAAGGCCACGTTGGTCATGACTAAAATAATTTAAAATGATGGGATTGAAGCGACTGCAACGATTAAGAACGTGATGGATTCCAACAGTGAGCGTTATAGCTCTGGACCAACAGTTTGATACCTTTTAATTTGTACATATGTTCCGATTGTTTTCAATTTCCATCTATATAAACAAGAATGAATTGCCGCGTGTTCGAAAGATCATCGCTTTAGAACGGCTCGATCGATTTTGTAATTTTTTGTTTGTTTGTGATTGTCAGGACGAAAGAAAAATTTGGAAATGTTACCCGGAAATTGAGTAATCGGAAAAAACTGGAAGAACTTATTTCTATGCAATTTTTGTGTGACTACAAGACCCAAACAATCAAAACCTGTTTAAGTTCCGCCAGTACCTCGTCTCCTAGTTTCCAAACTTCACAGTTCTCCTGCGAGCCATGCAGGAAAAGCATTCCGGAAGAAAGGATCTGGTCGAGACATGGCTTAGCCACGCCTTTCGGGATTTTTTCAGAATGGTTTTCCCCCTGCTGCGGAGCGTACGCTCCTGGAAGTTTCATACCGGCGCACTGTCGGCTGCAGAGTGAAAGTATCATTCTGGCAACATGCCCTGGGCTGTTGGTAGACTGCGCTTAACCCATGTCTTCACAATGTCGTTTCTTCTGGGAGAGCTAAGTCCTGCAAGGTTCGCAGGAGAACATAAGCTTAGAAGGAAGGAGACGAGGTTCCGGCGGAAGTAAAGCTGAGAGTAAGGACCTTCGAGAGTGCCAGATAGCTGAGTGGGTAGAGCGCTTGCCCGCGATACGGAAAGGTTCCGCATTCGAATCCCGGCCCGGTACCGTTTTAATCTGGCAGGAAGTTGAAGTGCACACTCCACTGCAGAATGAAAATTTCAGTCTAGATGGTCGATAGAGTTCAAATCTAGGCTGCAGGATAGCTATCTTAATCATTAGAGTCCATGCATCTTCCTGGAACTTTCCCGGGTGGCGTGGGAGCGATGAGGTGCGTTAGCACTTATCATCTTGAACCGCCACAGAACCGTCGGGATGTTGGTAGGCCAAAATTTGGACGAGGTTGCTCCAAGCAACTCTACGGGGGGCGTTTGAAAAGTGTGCGCAAAAATAAAAACTAGTAACGTGTTTGGGGAAAACCATTTTTATTTTTCGGCAATTTTTTTCTGCAATCACCTCCTCGTTTGAATGAAATCTGCGCCCCGCCAGCCATTTTTTCAAATTGGGGAACAAATAGTAGACCGAGGGAGCCAAGTCCGGAGAATAGGAGGGATGCAAAACGAGTTGGAATCCTATTTACAACAATTTTGTGACAACAGCGTTTGAGGTGTGTGCTGGTGCACTATCGTGGGCCAATCGCCGTCGTTTTTCTTGCAGCTCGGTTTTCAAACGGTCCAATAACGATGAATAATATGCACCTGTAATTGTTTTACCCTGATACCCTGACCCAGATAGTCGATGAGGATTATCCCCTGCGAATCCCAAAAGACCGTTGCCATAACCTTTCCGGCCGAAGAACCGGTATTCGCCTTTATTTGGTGGATACTCTCCCTGGTCTGAGCAGTATAGTAATGTATCCATGTTTCATACACAGTGACGAAACAACGCTTAAAAGTCCTGCGATTCTTCCTGAACAGCTGCAAACCTTCCTTGCAACACTACACACGGTTCGGTTTTTGGTCAAGCGTCAGCAAACGCAGTACCCATCTTGCGGATAGCTTTCTCATGTCCAAATGTTTATGCAAAATATTATGTACCCGTTCATTCGAGATATTCACAGCACTAGCAATATCACGCACCTTAACTCTCCTGTCATCCATATCACGGATGTTATCAATGATTTCTGGAGTCTTAACCTCCGCCGGCCGCGGTTGCCGAGGGGACTGAGGCGCTCCAGTCACGGTCTGCACGGCTACTACGGTCGGGGGTTCGAATCCCCCCTCGGGCATGGATATTTGTGCCGTCCTTAGGATTAGCTAGTTCAAAAGTAGTTTGTAAGTTTAGGGACTGATGACCCCGTAGTTAAGTCCCATAGACTATACAAACATTTGAACATTTTCTTAACCTCCACAGGGCGTCAAGAACTTTCAGCGTCACTTATGTCCATATGGCCACTTCGAAAGTTTTGGAACCACTTATTAACTGTTCTAATCGAAGATGTAGAGTCACCATAATGTTTATCAAGCTTCTCTTTAGCCTCCTGAGGCTGAGATGTTCCGTCCAGGTAGAAATAAACGTTGGCCAAGCACATTGTATGATCCCTCATGTTGTACTTGGCGACTCGGTCGAACCCTTTTAGCCATTTGTTGGGATCCTGTCCAGCGTCTCCAGAGAACACCGACGGGTGTCTGATATGCAGCTCGCCTACCGCTGATTTTGTGTCCATGGTTCTTCGGACTTTCGGAAGGATGTACTCGGTGTTTCCTTTGTATTCCGGTTTTAGTCCGTGTAAGTGACGGCTTCTACGTTGTCTTATCGGAGACACGGTTATGCAGCTGTTGCACAGGTTACCCGGCGCCTCCATTAAACAATGTCGCGTTGAAATGGAAGTAGACTTAACAACTGAACACAGCACTTATACTGAAAGCAGGTTTATTGCGAACTTAAAATACACGCAGCACTAACTGCCTCTCGGGCAGAGTGCTCTGCTATTTATACACAGACAGAATGTACCAGAAATTAGAAGAAACACGTAGAATTTACAAGTGAACGTAAGAAAGATGTAGAACATTCTGGAATTGTTAATTACAAAGAAATAAATTTTTGCCGTTGGACGGGATTGAACCGGCGACATTTAGCACCACAGTCGGTGACGCTATCCCCTGCGCCACGCCGGTAGTCGGTTTACATGTGTCTCGCGGCAATATTTTGGTGGCCAACTCTTATTCCATTAATGTACATCTTAGCAGAAGTGATTGATGTATGTTATTGTATATATAATTCACAAATATGAACATTGTGTTCACTCTGACTTCATTACTAGTCTTGGCAGCAATATAATCATTGTAAATAAGGGATGTTAAAAAGTTGTCTTAGTATGTAGTAATGACTTTTGTCGTTGTTGTAGTCTTCAGTCAAGAGACTGGTTTGATACAGTTTGCCACCCTTCTCCATCCTGAGCTAGCCTGTTCATCTCCTCATAAGAACAGCAACCCACATGCATTTGAAACCGCTTACTACAATCGTTTTTTGGTCTCTCTCTACGATTTTTCTCTCTCCCCCCCCCCCCCACCTCACTTTCCTTCAAAGCTGAATTTATGAGGTATAAGAAAGAATGTGTCCTACCAATCGATCCCTTATTTTAGTCAAGATAAGCCAAAACTCCTTTTCTCCAGAACTCTATTCAGTACCTCTTCATTAGTTATGCGATCTACCTATCTAATGTTCATCATTCGTCTGTAGCACCTTATTTCAAAAACCTGTATCCTCTTCCTGTGCAAACTGTTTATCATCCATGTTTCACTCCCATACAAGGCAACAATCCTCACAAATGCCTTCAGAAATGACTTCCTTGCGCTTAAATGAATATCCGATGTTAGCAATTTTTTTTTTTTTTTTTTTTTTTTTTTTTTTTTTTTTTTTTTTTTTTTTTAGAAACGCTTTTCTTGTCAATGCCATTCTGCATTTTATATCCTCAGTACTGCGACCATCATTTGTTATTTTATTGCCAAGTAACAAAACTCATCTACCTTCTTTACTGTTTGTTACCTAATCTAATTCCTTCAGCATCGCCAGATTTTCTAAGACTGCACTCCATTACCTTTGTTTTACTCTTGTTAATGTCCATCTTATACGCTCCTTTCAACTCATTGTCCATTCCGTTTAACTCTTTCAGGTCTTTTTTCTGTCTATGACAGAATTACAATGTCATCAGCAAAACGCAATGTTTTTATTTCTTCACCCTGAACTCTAATTCATTCCCCAAATTTCTCTTTGCATTCCTTCTCAGCTTGCTCAATGTCGAAAATAAATGACTTCGGAGAAAGGTTACAACTCTTTCTTACTCCCTTCCCAACCACCGCTTCCCTTTCCTGCCCTTCGACTTTTAATAACTGCTGTTTGGTTGATGTATAAGTTGTAAATAAACTTCCGTTCCCTATATTTTACTCCAGAAGACTTCAGATTTAGAAAGAGTGTATTCTAATCGACATTGTCAAAAGTCAGGAATGTAAGTTTGCCTTTCCTTAATCTTATCTGCTAAGATAATTTGTAAGGTGAGTATTGCCTCCCGTGTTCCTATATTTCTCCTAAATCTGAACTTATCTTCCCTGAGATCAGCATCTATCAACCTTTCCATCCTTCTGTAAATAATTCGTGTTAAAATTTTTCAACCATGACATATTAAACTGATGGTCCTGTAATTTTCGCACGTGCTTTCTTTGGAATGCGGGTTATTACTTTTTTTTTAAAGTCTGAGGGTATTTAGCCTGTGTCATACATTTAGGCACACGGCAAAATAGTTTAGTCATAGCTGGTTCTCCCAGAGCCTTTGGTAGCTCTGAGGGAATGCCATCTACTCCAGGAGCCTTGTTTCTGCTTAGGTCTTTAAAATGTAAGCATTCTCAATTTTTTTTTTCTGACCGATTCCATGTCTACAAGGGCAGTTATATTTGAGATCTGTAGAAAGTACATAAATACATCTGATCTCATTTTTATTTATTGTGTATCTTGTTTTCTGACATGTTCTACCCCCAAGAGGACCTCCTCAATTCTGATCAACTAGAATGAAAAGAACATCCAATCTAATGTCTAATCTGAATGTGGTAACACGTCCTGTGTTGACCTGGGCCCTCTTGTCAACAACGACGATCTGTCTCATAGTCGGCGGTCACGGTCATTGATCGTGTCTGGACGGGCGGTAGTTCGTGTCCTGTGAACTGAAACTCCTTCATACAACCATTGACGATACTCTTGCACCACTGCCGAAATCCAAATTACCAACCGTCGGGCACAGTACAGCAATTCAGTTGGAGTGACGTCAGCTTACGATAATGCAGCATCTTAAACAAATCAGTTATAGGGGTCCCAGACACGAGAGACGGATCGCAGCAATCCGTCGCATGGGCGACCGATCGCTTCGTAATCGCACGTGTGTGGACAAATCGCAGCGATCGGTTACCGATCGCTGATCGCATGGAAATCCCAGGTAAAGGTGGGTTGTCCAAGGCGCGATTGCTGCCTGCTGACTGCGATGGATCGGCTCGTGACGTCAGAGGCTGGCTGCTCGCGCATGCGCACTTTGAATTTGGAGTGCGGAGCGTGGCTGATGCGGCGGCAATCGCAGGACTGCACCAGTGAGCAGTGTTGCGATGGGAATCGCGACGACTCAAGGCAGTTGCAGAAAGATGTCGAGCCAAGCGGACCGAAGAAAAACGGATATGAACCACTCATAAGATATGAGCTCGTCTCGCCATTAAGCTACTGCCTTTGTACATTGAACAATTTAGATTTCATGGCAATCTAGTAACATATATAAGAGTAGACTGAAAATATTCGGAGAAATAAAAGAGAAATGAAGGTTGGAAATAAAAAATGTGACTCTTGGTAACTAATTTTTTTAGGTGATCCCACTGCTGTAAGGGAACACATGACAACGTTAATGTAATATTTTTGTTAATTTCATTCATACCAATACAGTCCATTTTGTGGCGCGCCATAAAAATTATCTTAATTTATACGAACAAAGATAAATGTTGTTTTGTACCATTTAGTTTTAAATGTGTCGTGTACTGTATGGATGAAATCTTCGATATATTAAAATCTTTTTGTTTTCCCTATTCCCTGAAAGATGGTTTAGGACAGAAACTGGTCAGAATGAAATAAATTATTACAATACAGTGAACAGTGTTGTTCATACATTTAACAAGCTACAGAAATATCTTTTGTTTGGTATGTGTTTGCTATATTTTGATCTCCCTTGCAAAAAATTTCAGCTGTACATTTTCGAACACTGGGACTTATTTCAAAGGCAATACAGCTGTTAGAAGAAAAAAAAAAAAAAAAAAAAAAAAAAAAAAAAAAAGCCCGATACGAGAGTGACGCAAGCTGCATAAGGAGTTACAGATAAACACACTCCTGGTCTTACAAACAGCGCCGCAATCGTAAATAAGAAAATAAATGAACAATTACCTTAGCGTCACAGCATTTTATTTTTATTTATTTATTTATTTTTTCAATGCACAGATAGATTTGTTGAATCGGTTATAGGATTTTCTCTGTATGTCACTCACTGCAAGTTTCAATTCATGTGCAAACTGTCTGACATTTAACCTAAACTCAAGTATGAATTTCGTGTCGTAATTTAAAAGGTGCCTGTTAATAAAAATGTTTTAACAGCGCTCATGGTCATGTGTCACAAAATAGAATCAATATATAGAAAACCCTAACAGTTAAAATCTGCAATGACACAGTGACGTACACGACAAAGTGATGAAATAAAGAACCAAAAAGCCGCGGTGTAGTAGCCGAGCGATCTAAGGCGTCTCGCTGCGGAGTGCGCGGTTGCTCGCCGTGGATGTTCGAGTCCTCCCTGCGGCATTGGTGTGTGTGTTGTCCTCAGGTTAGTTTACCTTAGTTTAAGTAGTTTGTAAACTACGGACTGATGACCACGCACTTTGGTCCGATAGATTTACAAACATTTGATAGAAACAAAACTTCCATCCTTCTGGAGAATCCATGGAGTCGCACATAGAATTAACACTAAAAAAGCTGCCATTGATGATGCTTCACAAATAAAGAAGCGAAACGCCTTTCATTTTGTTACAATAGACGGAAATAAACCTCCATAAGTGCTAAATACTGTTTAATTAATACCTCGTTTCATTGTAAAAAACTATAGCTATAAAATAGGAAATTTTATTTTCGTCATGAATTTTCCCTAGTCGACGACCAGGAGCCGCGCCTTGGTAAACGGCAGCGGCTCGCGTCGTGCTCCCGACTCGCCGCCGTCCGCCACGGCCGGAAAAGGGAGGGGGGCCGAGCCGCAATCGCAGTTAACAGCCGCGTCTTGGACAACACACCTTAAGGTGGAGACTATAGATTTTTGTGTGGCAATTGCCAGGTGTGGTTGCTCGTCGTAGACTGCACCAAGTTGAATCGAGCGCTACTGTGTGTTGTGAATATTTAGCCGGTGGAACAAGGTGTGCATCGCACTGAATTAAAGTGACTGTGTTTTGTTAATGTAACACGTGTCGTCGCATAGGCATGAACATAAACGGTGTTTGACACATGGTGTGAAAACAATTTGCGACAAATATTCACTTTGTCTGGGGGCTCACGAGCTATAACTTTATTTGATAAATGTGTCGACGTACAGACGTATCAGCCACAGGGTTTTAATATGGTGTAATAAACAACATAAAGTGAACTTTCACGTGTTATCAAAAACAGTAGTTAGTACACCCTTTTCTCACGTGAACTTACTTTATTATGAATTTTTTTGTTAATCATATGCAGGGAAGGAAAACTGCGAACGTGTGATATCATCCCCTAGAAAACGAGTCAAACAGTAGCAATCACAGTTCCAGTATTTTTGCATGTTTAGGAATTTGGTTCGCAGTTGGTGGTTGTGAGTTTTAAAAATTAAACTTTCCCTATTTAAACTCTCACCCCACCTTAATCTGGCAGATCGGATGCGATTCGTCGATGCAGTATGGCAGCCTGGATGCTTAGCAGTGATGTGTGCTAATATGCCTGTGACTTCTTTCCTTAGTTGTGATTAGTTTCGCTTTTCCACGTTCAATGATAACTTTACGTTACAATGAATAATTATTTGGGAATCATGAACTACTCTGAGCAATGGAGGCCAGCGTTTTCACTTCCATTAAAAAGTAATACAAAGTACACCATAGAATCTCTATAGTGATCCGCGTTTTAAAGCTTATGCTCATAGCACTGGAATTGGTAGGACGTTCATAGTAATAGCCAATAAACACTTGAGTTCCGTCTGATGGATTTATTAAACAATTCCAGGTTTTATTAAAATTTTTAACTTCGCCACACAATGATTAATATGTACCATAATATTAAAAGGGTATTTGATTGTTCAGGGCAATTCAACAAAGCTGTAGTGAAGACCCTAATCGTTTCATACGAACTAGCTCTCTCTTTCACAATTTATAGTCATTGTAGTCAGCAGTGCGGCTTTTTACAACATTTCTATAGACACACAGAGACAAAAACGAATTCTGTAGCGTAGTTACTTGAATTTAAACTGTAAGACTAACCAATAAAAAGGAATTGAGGACTAATAAACGAAAAACAAAATGTATTTTGACACTAGAGAGGTGTATGCAAACGAATTGGCGGCACTAAAAATGTAACCAGAACTTCCTATGAAAACAGGATTCGAAACAAGTTTAATAAATTCCAATTTCTAAAATTTTTGATTTAAAATATTACTCGCCAGGATGCACAAATCAACTGTGACTGCACTTAAAAATAAAAGAGCCTTTTCCAATCCTGAATTTTCCTACGCATATGCATTCGTAATTCTCGTAGAAATTGCTTGACAAATCGCTGGTGTTTAGTGAGGTGGAGGCGAGCGACGAATTGCAGCGATGTCGCATGCGACGGACTGCAGCGATTTGTCGCTCGTGTGTGGGGCCTTTACAACCACGTCTCAGAAGGTCCCCACACAACTGCAACTGGCAGAGGGGGCGTGTAGTGCGCAAACTAAACTCCTGCTTAGAGAAACTAGCGACAATCTCGTATGTGTAAATTACCGTCAATTGCGTCTTACCATTCTACATCGACATACATACTCCGCAATCCACCCAAAGGTGCGTGGCGGAGAGTATCTAGTACCACTACTAGTTACTTGCTTTTCTGTTCAAAAAACTGTTCAAATGTTTGTAAATCTATCGGACCAAACTGCGTGGTCATCAGTCCGTAGCTTACAAACTACTTAAACCTAGGTAAACTAACCTACGGACAAACACACACACACCCATGCCCCAGGGAGGACTCGAACCTCTACGGCGAGCAACCGCGCGCTCCGCAGCGAGACGCTTTAGACCGCTCGGCTACTCCACCGCGGCTGCTTTTCTGTTCCACTCCCGTATAGAACGAGGGAGAAACGAATGCGTTAATGCATCCGTACGAGCCCTAATCTCTGTGATCTTTTCTTTGTGATCTGTACGTGAAATGTAAGGTGGCGGTAGTGAAATCATTATGCAGCCCGCTTAAAATTTCGGCACTCAAAATTTCTTCAATAGTGTTTCTCGAAAAGAACGTGGCATTTCCTCGAGCGACTCCCATTTGAGTTCCCGGAGCATGTCAGTAAGACTCGCGCATTGATCGAACCTATCAGTAACAACTCGCCTCTGAAATGATTCTGTATCTACTTTTACCTGGGGATCCCAAACACTTGAGCAGTACTCAAGAGGTGGTCGTACAAGCGTTTTATTTGGGTCTCCTTTACAGACGAATCACACCTTCCCAAAATTCTCCCAATGAACGGAAGTCGTCCATCCACCTTCCCCACGTCTGACCTTATATGCTCGTTCCATTTCATGTAGCTGTGCAGCGTTACGCCTAGGTATTTAACTGACGTGAATCTGCCAAGCAGCACACTACTACTGCTGTATTCGAACATTACGGGATTGTATGCGTTTCTTTTATGGCCTAAAATTTAAATTGTATGAATGTGATTCTCTAATTTTCGAACTTGTCAGAGGCTCAGCGAACGTCTTTACTGTGAATTGTCATCTATCCTACATTATTGGTCTTCCAATAGGATCTTCCGTTGTTAATATAATATCTGTATGATGTCTTTTGCATAAGAAACAGATAATTGTGGCATTCTATCGTCTCATTTAATAAGTCTTATAAAGCCGAGATTTCATTACGAAGACGGGCTGTTTATGTGTTTCTTACTCCCGCAGCTGTTACAACGTAATAGGTAGCTTCACTGTTCCCTGAATGCAGGAAAAGTGGTGCCTGAGTTATATCTTCGCCTACTGATTCTCCACCTTTTTATATTTTACTTAATTTCTTATTTATTTCTTACTTGTCAGACAAGTAACCGTGCAAACAAATAACACTTGTTGATCAATACAATTGTATATGAGAGACGGCCAATATATCTACCGGTACGGTAACGCGGCGCTTTTCTCATTCTTATTACCCTTCTAGGAAAAATGTCTCGGTGTCGTGCCGTTAGTTGTAGCTCCATTCTAAATGGTGTGTAGAAACTATTCAACGACCCACTAGAGGAAAGCAATACGAAATGTCGCAGGGGTGTTTGCATACATTCGCTTATGAATCAGCTAAACTGGTAAATTGTGTGAGCTAAGAAACCTCACTTCTGTAATACCCTGATTATTACATCAAGGCATGATTTCAGTCATTGAGCTAATACTTCCTATCAGATGCTTCCCATGCAATTGTAGGTGGGCAAAATACATACTTTCGAAGTTCGTAGCATAATGGCATTGAAAAATAAATGAAATAGAAAGACGGAAGCAAGATTTAAGAGTTCGACGTAACACCGACAACGTCGAGACGAAGCACTAGTTCGGATTATTTTTTATTAAGAAACCTGTCGTCCTCTTTCAAAGAAAGCATCCACAGATTTGCCCTGAGTGATTTAAGGAAATCACCACACCACCGCCATCATCGTCATCATCATCATCATTTGAAACTCATTAAGCCTTTTAGCGTTCAGTTTGGAACACAACTCCCTTATAATATTCCTCGAAATCCCATATTCAGTGTTGACATTTATGCCTCGTCTGATGTTAAACCTGTTTCTTAAATCATTCTTAACCAAATCCGTGTACTTTCCCCTTGGTCTACCTCAGTGACGTTGCGTCAGAGTGCGTGGGTTGTGCGCCCACGCCTGAATGAAACTAGGAAATTCTTAATCAGTACTAGCTGGTACCAGACGCGTTGCTGCCGCAGAACAAATAATTGTAATTGGAAAGTGTTAGCATCGAAATGAGTAGCACACAACAAAACGCTGATCTGTCAATCTGCTTTACATTCTAACATCTCACTACTTAAGTGGCCCTTCAAGTACAATTGCCGGTACGACATGCGTGCCACATTCTGTAAGTTAATTGTACTGTGTCCATAACCTTGAGAGCAAAGAAGTAAGTTGAAGTTTTCTCACTATCATATGAATGTTATGGCAGCGCATAAAATACGAACAACCCAAGTTTTGCAGGCCGCGGTGGCCGAGGGGACTGAGGTGCTCCAGTCACTGTCTGCACGGCCACTACGGTCGAGGATTCGAATCCCACCTCGGGCATGGATATTTGTGCCGTCCTTAGGATTAGCTAGTTCACAAGTAGTTTGTAAGTTTAGGGACTGATTACCCCGTAGTTGACTCCCATAAGCTATACAAACATTTGAAACATTTAACCCAAGTTTCATGGTGACTCATCAAACATTGTCGAAGTCGCAAGGTACCCTCTGCCATGCTAAATTCATTGGCCTGCAGATTATAAAAATTCTCCTTCATGAAAACACACTTTTATGTGCTTTCATGGTGACCAGGTAGACAATTTAGATGTTTCTTGTAACATACCCTCCGCCACGCACCGTACGATGGCTTATGAAACGTAGTTCCTGTATTCATGCAGGGTAAAGCTGTCTCCATTCCATATTTCATTCAGATATGTCCATCCCTTTCAACACGAAAGAGTAGCAAACATTAACCCATTGTAAGGTATCCTCTGCACGCACCATACGGTGGTTTACGAAATGTACCCATGTGATAATCACGGTATAAGCTACCTCTTTTCCAAATTTCATTCAGATCTCGGTACGCGTGGTATGCATCAAAGCTGACAGCCAAAAACCGTTATTTAAAAATCTGAATAAGTATGCTTTCCAATGAAGCATATTTCTTAAAAAAAAGTCTTACTTTAAATTGCTTACATAAAATTCACATGGTGTGAACAATATATATATATATATATATATATATATATATATATATATATAATGTTTCTTTGATGATTGTCACCCTGAAAAATGTAACGTAACTTTCAGAGAGAGTTGCTAGAATATTCAGAAATTTTATTTCATTAGAAACTTCGCCGAAATCTGAAAATTAGCTGTTTAGTCACGCTAATTAATTGAAATGATTGTAGGTAATCTATATATATTAATACTGCACTGGAAAATTGAATTATTCAATCACATTTAAAAATTTCATCAGGATCGGAATACAACTGCAGAATCTGACGAAGTCCATATGTAAAGTATCCTCCTCATGCACCAGCCAAAATGTTATGTGACAGTGACCTTCCCCTTGTTTTGAAGGTCAAATGTCCAAAATGTCATGAATATTTCAGGATGAATAAAGTGTACTTATTCGCATGTCGCACAATACCACACGTTTTCAACCATATAATTGTTTATGATGTCATATCTTCTGTACTATATGTCAACAGTTCTTACCTCTAATTCACTTGTTACCTCATCGAAGGAATATGTATACAACATTTGGTTGAAATCGGTACAGTGGTTTACAAGCAGACGTCGCATGATGCATCACTGTTTCGTACATTTCATTGTTTATTATGTCATGTCTCCTCAGCTATTTGTCGTACAATCATTTAATGGCGCCTATGACCATCGCGAAAGTGCAAGCAATATGTTGACGAAGTTTCCTCACAATCGGTTGAACGGTAAGGCCGCGTTAAGATACGAACATACAAACATTCATTTTTATATATTAGACTAGCTGAAAACCCGGCGTTGTCCGGGTATTTTTTTTTCCTCCCTTGAGTTAGTGCATCTTCTATTCCTTCTCTATCTGTTAATCTCTTTTTTTCTAAATTCATGTTTCATTTATAAGAGAACATAGAAGAAATAACGTTGACTTGCACAATGTACAAAATTATGAGTGCAGCATCCAAAAGATAGTAGTCAAAATACAAATGACATACAAAATTCGTACGATCTCATATTTCAATTACATGTTGTACAGCTGTATAATTTTTCAGGTATATATTCATTTGTATAAGTGCTGTATGTCTGTAAAATCTCTTGAGAATACAATTAGTAGTAAAGAAATAATAGATTAAAACTTGGTGCATGATGGGGAGGTTTTCCATGAACGATACTATTTATGTTCTCATAACTCATGAACTATGTGTGTATACTGTCTGTAAAGTTTCCTGCGGCTGCAATTTGTAGTGTAGAAATTATAGATTGTAACGTCATACAGAATGCCGTAGTTTTAGTCCATGAACAGCGGAAAAGTAGTAAGCGAGTAACATTTTTCCTTTCATAATTTTTCTATGGTTGTCAGCTATAAATAGTTCAATAGAGGCTTGAAATTATGTTTAAAGTTGGTTGGAAGTTGCCAAGTAATCTCGTTCTCATATACTGTATTCATACAGTCTCGTCGCATTATGTGGCAGTTTTTTGCAATTCCTATTGTTGCAGCACCATGTGCTGTATATGGTTGTATATATAATTGGTACCTCACGGTAAGGAAGATATGTACCAAATTTGGTTGAAATCGCTCCAGTGGTTTAGGAGGAAATGTGCAACATTCTCGAGTAATGCAGCAGTTTTTCTCGCGTCTCATTGTTTATGACGTCATATCTCGTGAACTATGTGTTGTACGTGAACCTTACACTTATGGCGACCGTCCTCATGGATTGAAGCTTTCGTGTGCAAAATTTCATAAACATTGGAAAAATCTGTAGGTTTGTATATAATACGTACACACAAACATACGGACACACTGCTTTGACATGTTTTACAATGTTCTGGAAAGAAAAAAGTGGTTGGGTGACAGGTTCTTGCGTGTATCCATGTCCGGTCAGTAAAAAAATTATCCTTGGAAAGCGAACATTTGGTTGCTAACATGAACACATTACCCCGCAGGAGACTTGAGGCCTGCAGGATACGCAACCCGCACGATCCGTATGTTGCGCACGCTGCCGCATTAGCCTGTAATCAGTGAACTTCTTCAAATCAATAAAAATCTTCATCCGATCGCTACCAGACTTTACAGGTACACCTTCTGGGCTAATTTGAATATTGTGTAATGATGTCATCAAAATCGCTCCAGCCATTTTCGAATTTATAGAGGACGTACAGACAAATATATATGTGTGTGCTGTTGCTTCATATTGACGCAGATCACGTAAGAAACTGACATCGTTCAACTGTCTAACGCTAGGCTAGCCCGTGGCAGTATGCAACACGCTGAAGGCGTTGGAGAGAGTTATAGTGCGCTTCCGCGCATAGAGGCGCAGTGTTAGGGGAAACTTTGTGGGGAGTTGCTAGGGCCGTGCGCCGACTACACAAACAGTGGAGCCTGCCAGAGAATCATTGTCGTAGTTCGTGGCTAACCACACGCCTGGAGGATGAATATTATTGGCTGCCAGTGCGGAAATAGAGGGGGACGCGCAGAACGGCTGAAAACTGATCCGCCTTCCCACGTGAAGTAACGGCTTCACAGTTGAATAACATCTTACTGCGCATGCGTCAGCCCTACCCACAGCTCACCTTGTCAACAGCGAAGGCGTGGATTCCGCCTCGGCCTGCTGCTGGCCGGATGACTCAACACCGCCTCGATACTGTGCCTCATAAGAGTCCGTCTCACGTCGCATCGCAATTTGCGATCACTAATGGCTTCACACTACTATGTTTAAATGGAATACCAAATTGTGGCGAATGAAAATTTGTGCCCAGCCAGGATTCGAACCCGTAATCTCCTGCTTACTAGGCAGACGCATTGACCACTCCGCCACCGAGGACACAATGACCATCCCGACTACAGAGGACTCTTCCCTGCATGTCTCCCGCCACACCCAAATTTCCATTCGCCACGCTGTCTCTTTCCTATTACCACAGCCTATTTGTTCTGTAATGCTCGCGTCCTGAAACCTTTATTTCCGCATCAGGGAGAACAGACCGTGAGGTACCGAGACACCATTAATTGTCGTCAGGAGCCCAGCCTCGGCTTGTATTCCATTATATATTTTTGACAGCGTTACAGTGTTCAATGAATGATATAAATCGCAATTTGCGATCAGTTATGGCTTCACTGTACTAGGTTTACATGGAATACCAAATTGTGGCGAATGAAAATTTGTGCCCGGCCGGGATTCGACCCCGGATCTCCTGCTTACAAGGCAGATGCGTTGACCACTCTGCCACCGAGGACACCAAATGGAGATTTGGGTGTGGCGGGAGACGTGCAGGGAAGAGTCCTCTGCAGTCGGGCTGGTCACTGTGTCCTCGGTGGCGGAGTGGTCAATGCGTCTGCCTAGTAAGCAGCAGATCCCGGGTTTGAATCTCGGCTAGGCACAAATTTCCATTCGCTACAATTTGGTATTCCATCTAAACGTAGTACAGTGAAGCCACAACTGATCGCAAATTGCGATTTATTTCATTCATTGTACACTGTAACGTTGTCAAAAATATATAATTATACCATGTACTACCTGAACAATACCAACAGTCTAAGGGAGCTATTCAGATTGTCTCCTAAATTGTTTATAAACCCAAGGAAGAGTAGGGGACCTATAACGCTTCCCTGGGGAACGCCAGATATCACTTCTGTTTTACTTGATAACTTACCGTCAATTACTAAGAACTGTAAAGCATACTCTAGATAGTACTGTGTATGTAATTGTAGACGCCATACAGATGCAGAAAACATGTGAATTATTCATCTTCTACACCATCTTCACGAAGAAGGGTTCTTCGTAACTTCACCTCGACCAATCGCAACACATTAGCAGATCCATCTGACGCTTCACTACACAAATATCCTCACAAAACGCTATTTCAGAGGCACACTGCAACTTCCTTACTGGTCCCGACTGTCGTACCGGCAGGTCAGTGTGCAATGCGGCGTGGCACACGCAGAGGCCTCTAACGGACGACTGCAGAGTTTTGCAGATGCTGGAGTATCATTAGTGCAATAAGGGGCCTTTAATTATATTGGTGTATTCGTGTTTGTTCGAGAACCATTAATTGTTAGATTAACAATGAACTACAGTTAGCTTACTGTCCTTCGAAATAGTCACTTGCCATAACTGTGCTCCTGTGAACTCTACGATACACGCCCTGGAAACTTTGCATTAAGCCTTCCTTTGTCATGGTGTTCAAAAGCCTCGTCACAGTGCCTTCCAAAGCAAGTTTGAGACGAGGGAATAAAAACTATGTCTGGAGGATTGAGATCTGGGGACTTTGGTGGATGTTCAAGTTGCACGATAATGCTCGGCCACACACAAGAAATACCGGCAAACAGTTCCTGCAGAAAAAGGAGCTGGTGCAACTTGACCATCCACCATTCTCGCCGGATCTCAATCCTCCAGACTCCTCGCTGTTCCCTAGACTCAAACTCGATTAGAAGGGGAAGATATTTGACCAGAATGAAACTTTCAGTCTGCAGCGGAGTGTCCACTGATATGAAACTTCCTGGCAGATTAAAATTGTGTGCCGGAACCGGGACTCGAACCTGGGACCTTTGTGTTTCGCGGGCAAGCGCTCTACCGACTGAGCTATCCTGACACGACTCACGATGCTGCCTCACAACTTTACTTCCGCCAGTACCTCGCCTCCTACTTTCCAAACTTCACAGGAGCTCTCCTGCAAGACTAGCACTCCTGGAAGAAAGGATATGGTGGAGACATGTCTTAGCCACAGCCTAAGGGATGTTTCCAGAATGAAACTTTCACTCTGCAGCGGAGAGTCCCGGTTCCGGCACACAATTTTTATCTGCCAGGAAGTTTCATATTTGACCATGTCCCTGACATCCAATGAAAGTGACGAGGCATTTGAACACCATCCACAGGAAGCCTTCGTGCGAAGTTTCCAGGACTCGTATCCCACAGATCAGCGGTGCACTTTTATGGGAGGTGAATATTTCGAATGACAGTAAGGTAACTGTAATTCATAGTTCATCTACGTTAATGCTACAGGATTATTCACCGAACTTTATTGTCAGAGGTTGTATATCCTGTATTCCCCTGGCCATAAATCCAGTGGCGTAGCTATCATAGGGCTAGGCGGGGCAGTGCCCCGGGGCCCCCCGAGCTCCAAGGGCCCCTCAGCCTTCGTGAGCGACGATCGAAAAAAGTTACAGTAGAGCGTAGAATTTTTTATTATTTTTTTTTTTTACCCTCCTACCCTATCGTCCATCATCTCCCCTTCCCCTCAAACCGAGTTTCCCGCAGTAGCCGCACTGGGCCATTGGCTGGAGGCTGGCGGAACAATGCTCCTAATTGGGACCTTCACAAGACGCGCTGCCGACAAGCGAAGCTTCCAGTCAATGTGTCCAACAATCGGCACACTTCAGTCGGCGTAGGAACAGAAGTAGCGGCAGCGTCAGAGCTGCTCACAGCAACAGCGGCGCCTTCCAAGTGTTGCGGCGTGTAATGTGAAGGATCGCGTTCCTCCATATACTGTATAAATACATTTACTGTACAGTACTTCTTATTCGCAAATAAAAGTGTACAGTTTTCCAAATATCCATGTTCCCAAATTATTTCGGATAATAGACGTTATACTGTATATAATATTTTAGTTGAATGATGGAATTTCGACTTTTAATTTCTCCTGCCGAAATTGACCCCAACATGGACAGTTCGTCAATTATGTAAGAAAATTATAACAAAATATGCATTATTAGAATGTGAGTTTACGGAAGTATTTAGTTTTATTCTTCTGCAGCAGCCGAAAGGTCGTTCAGTAAATTAAAAATTATCAAAACGCATCTGAGGTACAGTACGGCTCAAGCTCGACTCGGACATTCGGCACTCATAGCAGTCGAAAACAAGGCTGCATCAAGTTTAGATTTGACAGACCTTATTGATGGTTTTACAAAAACCAAAGCCAGGTAAAGATTGTAAAATAATTGTAATTGTGTACCCATATTATTACTATAATGTACTGCAGTCATGAAAACGCTTACCAATAATTACCGATCAGAAATCATATCTTTGCCAACATCTGCAATCTAACAGTTTGAAGCACTGTGTTACTCCAGTAGGTATTCTTTTATTCTGACTTTGGTGCGTGAGGAAACACGAACGAAATCCCCACGACTTGAAAACGCCACTCACTAAGTTCGCGATACACAGTGAGGCGCGAAAAATAATTATGAATTTTTTTCAAGGACTAATAGTATTCGTGTTACAAGAAATAGAAAAATTCCCTACTTTTATAAAACAATGTTTTAACACATTGACTGCTACGTAAGTTAAATATAAATCACAGAAAGTCTGCTCTTCCGTCCACGTTAAGTAAATACAACTCACGGACATTTTTCTATTTAAAGCTCCATGGTGCAGTTGTAACTCACAGTAGCGTACTGTGACTTGGTGTTACAGTACGGTACGACCCCAGTAACAAATCATGTTCGCGGTCTCCATTTTTCAAGAGCTCAAGAGTAGTTATTGACACTTGAAATCGTGAATTATATATAACTCACATGGCCCAGTCATATTGGAGTTTCCTTCTTTTATAATTCATTATTTGGTGTTACATATTACTTATACAGTAGATTGTATATCACATAGCCGGCCGCGGTGGCCGAGGTGACTGAGGCGCTCCAGTCACGGTCGGCACGGCCACTACGGTCGGGGGTTCGAATCCCCCCTCGGGCATGGATATTTGTGCCGTCCTAGTTCGTAAGTAGTTCATAAGTAGTTTGTAAATTTAGGGACTGATAACCCCGTAGTTAAGTCCCATAAGCTTAACAAACATTTGAACATTTTATATCACATACAGTTTTAATTAATTTGTCCTACTCTAATTGCAGCAACAGTGAAACAGACTGGAAAAATTGGGCAATTGCACTTTGTATCTCTAACATCTCCATGTACTGTGCTTTATGAAAAAACACTCTTCGCAAAAAAATGAGTAACAATTTCTTACATTTCCATGTAGTTTGTTTGCTTTTCTTGACAGCTTGCTATCGTCCAAATTCATTCTTCATTTTTAGTAGCATCCATACACCTATGACTTGCTGCTCCCATGTTCACTAGAGCACAATCTGCAAACAGCTCGGCGGCTAAGGTGAGAGATTTCTCAGGGGCATCGACATCTTCTGTATGGAGTAGTCTCAAAGACACTTCCTCTTTGAATTCTGTCATTGAGATGATCTTGTTGATGTATCTGTAAATCACAAGAGCATTTACCAGTGACGATCCTGTCAACAGTTCAACTGCAAGCTTCCTGTACCATTTCACACCCCGCCTTAGACAGTATAGGGCTTCATTTGGTGAGAGAGATCTGTAAATGACTGATTATAGTCAGTTATCATTGCTGGTTTTTTCTTTGTGCCCCTCTTGGTTTGAACTTCCGCTTCTGCCTCTCCATGAACAGTACTCAGCATTAACAAATTCCTCTTATTTTTCCATTTCAGTAGTATCTTCATCTTCTTCACTTATGTCCATAACTTCATCTAAAAGCTTCTGTACATGCCTTTGTTCATCTACATAACTTCTAGGAGATACTTTCTCCTGCTACAATATCACTGTGTTACGGAGCAAACAATACTGAATAAAGACTGTAGTAACAATGCAGAAAAACAATAATGGAACTGTACGCAAATAATGTTGTGGAATGAAAGACTTATAGGAGTACCAACCCAAAATGATTAGCGACATAGCTAATGACACACCTAGCACTTTACTCTGGCGCCGTGTGAGTCTTATATAACTCACACAAAAAAACATGAAGTAAAGTACTAAATTGCAATATTTTTAACTTATTTGTACTTAAATAGCTTACTTCAAGCAAACTAAAGCAGAATATGGGAAAAAAGTAAATGAAACCCCGGGGGTCGGTAACCCAAGTATACCTTTGGCAGCCAATATGTTAATATAGTTATTGTTAAACAGAATGGACTAAGACAAAATATTAAATGTATACAGCATATTTAAGTACAGTAGAACAGTATTGGGCATATGATTTGTTGTGGGGATGTGACAGGTGACAGCAGGAAGGGTTGGAGGGCAGAAGGTACGGGAAAGGGAAGACCGCTGGAATAGTCAGGCATTGCCGTTCTTTGTGCGCCTGCAAAGCGAATAGCGAGCCCCCACTCTGTCTACACCATTACGCCGCAAAAGGAAATTACAAGGTGTTTCACAAAGTTATACCGACCCTTCCACAGAGCATCTCATAAATCACGGATGACGTACTGCGCAGACAGACCTAGAGAGTGCGCATTTTCCACAAAATGCGTTGCACCAGGAAACAGGCTTTTTTTTTTTCACAAATCAGTTAATACTGAAAAGAATACCGAACAGAATGTACATACCTTTCTACACATTATCTTGAAATGGTAGGCGGGAAACGGATTCGGCATTCTGTGGCTTTTTTCTGGGAACGGCGCCTTCCCATACCGTAAGAACTATTCGCTCTTCAATTTACGTTCATACTAACACTATACCCTCCGACGCATTCTGCTCAGTTCTTGTATGTGAAAAACAAACAAATTCATTGTGGTGAGAATTCAGCACTTCACGCAATCTTTTAAGATACGTTTCTACCCGCACACTATTTGTTTATTCTGCCATTTAAAGGTTTAATTACATTCAAGGATCAGAAGTTTCATGTAATAATTACTTTGTCTCAAAAGTGAATTATCCATCAAGACGCTGCCCTCTACCCCACTGTCATGATAATAAGCGAAGATCTCGACTTTTGATGAAACCATCCTACACGAATATTTCCCCTGTTTTCCTTCTTTGACTGGGCTGTCAACGAAATGAGCCAACAGCGCAGTAGTTCAGCGAGAGTGAGTTGTCGGCACTGACAACAGTCCGCCTGCTGTCTCCGCTGACGAAAACAATCCCATGTGGCATTTTCATTTGTATGTCCTACCCAGGTCGAACTCTATCCCTCTGCAAAATTTCATCCAAATCACCTAGTAATTTTTGCGTGGAGACATAACAAACAAACCAACTTTCATAATTATATTAGAGAGTACGATTAAACATTATCTGCTGCGTGACACATAATAATTTACTTAGTAGTTTTTAGGTTTGCATTATTATGTCTTCCATTGGGCGGTAAGGAGCTGATGATGAAGTAGTTTTGCATCTGTACAGTATTAGTGTAAAGAGGGCCCCAATGTCATTTTTGCCCCGGGGCCCTTGGTGACATAGCTACGCCACTGAATAAATCATTATCTTCTTTCCATTTTACTTCGCTGACTTACACTGAGCCTTGGCATTTCTCTTTGCAGTTTTTTCTAGCTTCGCTACTATCATCAAACTTCTAACAAACCACGTTACGTCTCCTGGAATGTTATACAAGGCACATCCCAAAAGTAAGTTTCCCGATGATGTTTCCTCTAAAGTAGGCGTACGTAGTAGGGAAAATTACATATGTGCAACTACTGATGTGGTCCGGGAATATTTCCAGTGGAAAGGAACTTATAAAATTGCCAGAAATATTTCTTTGGCCCGGGAAGATTGCAAAAAATTGAGAATTTATATAAATTTTTAGATTTTGAAAGTTTTAACACTTATTAACAGTTAAAGAATCTTATAACTAGATTAACTAAGTAAATTCATACATTTTAATCCAAGATTTATCATTCTCTACATTAATTTCCTTGCTAATTCCAATGCAGAGCATCATTTACTTTTAGTCTGGTGGAAAAAATAATTTAAAATATTCGCTAGGGCTACAATTTTTCGGCAATTTGAAACCCCATATTTCTCTAAATGAAACCTGGACTTGCATAATATTTCTCAGGAGGTGTAATTCTCAACCGGCCGTCAGCAGTAGTATTTTTTAATTTTTCCAAACGAATGACTAAAGGTGTTTCACTTTCAGAATCCAAAGACTCCTCGATTCCTGTTATGAATTAAGCTTTATAAAAAATTATTTTCTAAAATATCGCTATCAATTTCAGTTTTAGGATCTTTAATTGATGTTTTACAATGTTCTATCACTTGTATTTTCAAGTAAATAATAAATCTCGGCAGCTTTATTTGCATAATTTTTCTCTGAAATGCCATTTTCATAGACCAACGTTTACAAATTTTGCACTTGTTTATTTTAAACTTTATAGCTTAAAATATAACTAACACCGACAGAAAACTTGATAAATTGAATAAACAAACCTCCCTGTGTAATTTAGTATTTAGTAACTACTCACTAGATGGCATATCAATATTTTAAATTCAGTTTTTCTAAAGGTTGATTATTTCGATACTTGGTAGTTCTAAGTTCAATTCTTTGATATTCAAAATATTAAAAACTGAAAAATGTGTTTATTTCAAACAAGGTCGTTAAGTCCAGATCCATATAAACCTAAACCTTCCAAATAGTTTATTTATATTTTAATATAGAAAGTAGGAATGTTCAAATAAAAAAGTATTAAAATGATAAATTGTACTTAAATTGATCATAACCAGGGCCGTCTTAAGCCATGCCACGCAAGTGTTTTGGGGCCCTTAAAAAGAAAAAAAAAAAAAAAAAAAAAAAAAAAAACGAAATGCATCAGAATGGTGAACACTTATTTAGTGATTTAATTGGTTAAAATATTACAAACCAAATACTAATGATTAATTCCACAAATTAGTCTTTCATTCAAATGAATGATTTCTTTGAAGATTTTCAGAATACAATATGTACAATTTTTCAAGTATGTCTCTTTCTATGCAGATAACTGTAAGACAGGTGAGGGGACCCTACAAACAAACAGAATTTTCCATTTAATGAAGTCATCAGAATGACGTACATTTGTTCAGTGAATTTATTGGCAATTATGGTTAGAAATACACAAATAAAATACTAGTAATTACTGTTTTGCAAATTGAACTTACGTTGCTGTCAAAGGTTTCTTTCGGGTTTTCTGAAATGCAAAATCTTCTATTTTGTCTTCAAAGTCCAACTGTTGAAGGACGTTACTTTCCATGCACAAATTAGTAAGTCGTTCCTGTAGCATAGTCGTTCGTAATTCATTTTTGATTGTCTTTAACTGGGAAAATGAACGCTCTCCACTGCAATTGGTTACCATTAGACAAAGAAATATCCGGGTAGCAACTTCTACATTCGGATAGGTTTCGTCTATTTTATCTGCTATTATTAAAGAATTTTAGGATGATAGACTTAGCTCTGGAGATTCATTTGGAATGTTTATCAAATATTGTTTTACATGAAAACATTCTGATATAAAATCATCAGCATTAAAATACTTCAAATTCTTTGCACATGTTTCTCATCTGTTCAAAATCGATTTGTTTTATCTGAGAAAGGAAACTAAAATGTGTGCTAACTTTCTCTTCTATGCTTCTGAACGTTACTTCAAACTAGAAACTAACCTGTCGATTATAAGTAGAAAAATTTCTACACGAAATTTTTCTTGGGCTCTCAGCTGGACAGTGTCTGACGAATCTTCGGAAAAAGTGATATGCTTGCTGCAAATTCTCGTCCTTTCGGAATTACCCTTATAGTCAGCATCTGGATTTTTCTTTTTGGATGAAGATTCATACTGATCGAATCTACTGCGTGCAGAACTGATGAAATCGGAAATAGATGCAAAACGTTTTGTTGCAACGTCTATTGTGACGGCACTACTTTGTAAAGTTACATTTGTGTTGTTGATAGTTTTCTAAAGGTCATCCGATATCTCCATTAGAAGAATGGTCTCGAGTTTTACATTTTCTTGAAAAGCCTTAATCATCATTTCTTGTTTCCACTAGCTGATATATGTTGCAACTAATTGACTTTAAAGCTTCAAGAATATCATTGTAGCCATTATGCAAAGCGTTAAGAGCTGTCAGAACGAGCAGACCATCTGGTTTCAGAACTTTATTTGCATCTAAACATTCGTTCAAAACTTTCCGTCGACTGATCTAAGCAGAAAAAAGGGTGAACAATTTTTGGACGAACTGGAAGTATGCTACTGCTTCAGAAACACATTCAGCTCCTGAACACCTACTAAATTTTGCGAATGTGTGACACATGGTACAAAAATAGCAAATTCATAGTTTTCTTTTATTCTTGTCTGAAGACCTGAATACTTTCCAGCCATATTTTCTGCACAATCATAGCTCTGTCCGCGGCAATCTTTTATTGAAATTCCAAAGCTATCAAAAAACTTAATAACAGTATCTTCTATACTTCGAGCCCTATGCTCCTCCATAGGCAAAAATTGCAAAAATCTCTCAATAGGCTGGCCCTCTTTTACGTACCGAACGATGAAAGTTAGCTGGTCAACATGGGAGAGATCTGGAGAGGAATCGACGCTTATTGAATAGTACTTGGCTGCTTTTAATTCGTTGACAATCATCCTTAACACTTTCTGTCCCATTACATTAATAAATTCATTGTAAAAATTTGCAGACAAATATGAAGTATTTCCTTTGCCACGATTACATTACATTCGTATATGATCAGCAAGAAAAGAATCAAATTCGCTTATTAATTCTAAGCATTCCAAGTAATTTCCATTGTTTTCAGACCCCAAAAAAATCATTTCCTCCGTGTGTTCTATAGCTAAGGCCCTCAATAATAACTACGATTTTGCAGGAAGACAGCAAACCAAGTTATTTGCCACACCATATATGACAAGTTTCGAGACAATTTCTGGGTCTTTATAATTAATAAGTGCTATAAAAATTCACTTAAAAAAGTCACTGCCTAGGAGAAAGGAACGAGTTTCCCGGGGCCCCCATCAGGACTGGGGGCCCTGGGCCTGTGCCCCTTGTGCCCCTATGGTTGAGACGGTAGTGATCATAAGTATAGTTTAGCTCTTAACCTTTAACTGCTGACGTGCGGTGATGTGAATAGTGCCTTAAACCTATTAATTAAGTTTTACTGACCTATCTGGCTAATTAATCATGAATTCCTTGGAATTTATGAATTTTGGAAATATTGCCGACAATATCCCCTGGGAATATTTCCTCGATTTTAAATTCCCGGGAATTTAACAACAGTATGCGCAACAGATCTGGGCCTGCGAGATTTGGTTCATGACAAAGTTTTCCAATGCACAGAACGTAGCGCCTATCGAAATTCAGGTGTGTCCGGTCTACGGGCAGAACATAACGAGCAAACAGTTCGTACGTCGCTGCTGTAGGCTTATAATCGAAGGTCGTCAAAGTGTCCATGATGACGAGTGGTTTGGGGGATCGTCCCTCATCCTTCTCCCACGATTTCCAACTTTGCTTGCACCTCAAGATATTCCTGTCTTCTGGTCAGTGTTTTGACAACTACAGGGAGCCGAAAAGAATTCTCGCCCGCTGGTTCCAGTCACAGACGGCAGACTCATACTACAAGGGAATACGAAAGTTCATCACACGGTATCAAAACTATCTCAACTCGTTTGCTGATAATATCGAAAAATAGTTTTAACATTGCTGTACCTGATGGCAATAAAGTTTTTCATGTAACTACGTTGTCCCTCCAGAAGTTAGAGAAGACGAAAACTCATTGGCAAGCCGACGCCATTTTTATTCTTCAAGAATAGAAGCAGTCTATATATCAGTCAGTTCGAGACGTATTGTGCTTTTTTTTCTTTTTAAATAGGAAAACTTAATTTCTGGAAGCGCCTCGTACCTGCATTGCTTGTTAAAACTTTTTCTCGCGGTCCCCTCCCTCTAGGCAGCCCCTCGAGAAGATCCGAATGGGGGTGGGGGACTATTCCGAAATCTTTTACCAATGGACAGATGATGATGATACCTTTTCAGTTAGATGGCACGTGTCTCATCTATACACAATATGAGTCTTTAACGGAGAGGTTTACATTGCTTTTTGCATCATTCCGTTGGTCACTGCTGATTATTCCGACAAGGACAAGGGAGTGCCTGAACCTTTGCTAGCTCCCCCGCCCTCACTTTGTCTTCTTAAGATTTTTATTCAAAATTTGAACAGTGGCGGGGTTAGAACCTTTGCGATAGCCTTTTCACAGCTCGAAATGTAAATGAAAATAACGGCTTAACCGTTCATCTGACACGAAAATTGAATAAAATAATTTGTAAAGGAGGTAGTTCTCTACAACTTTGCTCTCTTATAATTTTTTCATATCTCGCATAGTTTCAAACAGACGTAATTTTTGGACGCCAACGACAAGAACCTACCTCTTTCAAATATTTCGGACAAAGAAAAAAGGTTAGTAACACTAAAAATAGGCCCTTTGTGATGGCCTTTTGACAACAGGAAATTTAATTACAAGTAATACCTTAACCGTTCATCTGAGACGAAAATTGAATAAACGTATTTGCAGAGAAGAAAATTCTTAACAACTCTCCTCTTTTATGTTATTTCCATAATTCGCACCGTTCAGAGTTATTTGCAAAAATAACAGCGATTTGACACTGTTACTTGATTTTACGTAAACCAGTACAGGCAAAGAAAATAAACCTGAAATAGATGATAAACTACCACGGCAGGACAGGTAATATAAATTTTAACGGGAAAAAGATAATGAAAATAGGGGGAGATATTAAAATAATAGTTTAAAGTGGTAGGAAGGTAAAGCATCAACAATCCGAAGATTGGTTTGAACACCACAGTGCTTTACTAGGCATGGTCCTGTTTGGAGGTGGTATGCCGTTGCCTTCCTCCGACCTTCGAACTGAATTACCCAGCCAGTTATAAGGGGTTCCGAACCACGGTTCTACTCGGTATTTTTCACATGAGCAATACTGCCAGAGTGAAAGAAGTGGCAATGGATATTTACGCTGCAGAAAAATTGCACTTGTTGTGTTCCCACGAATTCTGGCAGGCTTTGGGAGCAAGAAAGCTGGCGCGCCGGCCGCTCGTGCGTCGGCTACCTGGACACGCACGTCCCACAAGGCCGGCGCGCGCTACCTGGAACCCACAACTGGATTCCGGACCCTGTCTGAGGTTCCCAAGGAAACTTCTGCAGCACAGTCCAAACGGCCACGGCATAGTTGGGCGTTACCTTGCATTACAATGATGATGATGAATATGTTGCGCTCACTTTTCATGCTATTTCCTTATTGGTGCCTTAAAGAACTACAATCGTGATCATCGGTTTGCTTCGGACAAAGAAGTAGACACTTGGGTACAATTATTGTTTCTTGTGCAACTACAGACATGAATCCACGACGGTACTGATAGTGCTGTCTCACAGTAGGATGCAAGCATTACCAGCTATAGCAATTACTTAAGAAATACAACCTATGACAATAAACTTCGGCGAATAGTTCCGTAACATTAATGAAGATCTACATGCACAAAAATACTCTGCAAGTCACATTGAATTGCGTGGCAGAGGGTTCATCGAACCGCCTGTATAATATTTCTATACATTTCCATTCTCTAATTTCTCGCGGAAAAAAGGAACACCTAAATTTTCGATCTGATTTCTCTTATTTTATTTTGATGATCATGTCTTCCTATGTAGGTGGGTGCTAACAAAATATGTTCGCATTCGAGAGAAAGTTGACGAAAGAAATTTCGAAAATAGATCTCGTCGCAACGAATAATGCCTTTCTTTTAATGATTTCCACCCCAACTCGTGCACCATTTCCGTGACACTCTCTCCCCTACATTGCGATAATAAAAGACGAGCTGCCCTTCTATGTACTTTCTCTAAATCGTCTGTCAGTCCCACCTCCAAAACAGGACGCACAAGTGTGGTGTAGACAGTTTCTTTTGTAGAACTGTTGCATCTTCTGAATGTTCTGCCAACGAAACCTAATCTTTGGTTCGTTTTCTCTATAATATTTTCTATGTGTTCTTTCCAATTTGTTTGTAATTGTTACACCTAGGTATTTATTTGAATTTTCGGCCTGTAATTTTAACTGATTTATCGTGTAAATGAAGTTTAGTTGTCATATGTATGACTTCACACTTCTCATTCTTAAGGATCAATTGCCATTTTTTGCATCATGCTAATATCTTATCTAAATCATTTTGCAGTTGCTTTTGATCTTCTGTTGACTTTACCTACCGGTAAGTGACGGCCGCGAACAGTCTAAGGGAGCTACTCAGATTGTCTCCTAGAACGTTTATAAAAATAAGGAACAGCAGAGGCCCTATAACACTTCCCTGGAGAACACCAGATATCACTTCTGGTCTATTCGATGACTTTCCGTTAATTACAACGTACTGTGTCCTTCCTAATAGGAAAAGTATCAAAACCCTTCCGGAGAGACCGAGCGGGGTGGCGCAGTGGTAACGCAATGGACTCGCATTCGGAAGGATGGTGGTTCAAATCCACCTCTGGCTATCCAGACTTAGGTTTTCCGTGATTGCCCTAAATAACTCCTGGCAAATGCCAGGATGGTTCCTTTCAAAGGGCACGGCCGATTTCCTTCCGCATCCTTCCCCAAAACTCCGAGCGTAAGCTCCGTCTCTAATGACCTAGCTGTCGACGGGACGTTATACCCTAAGCTTCCTTCCTTCCTTCCGGAAATCTAGTAAAACGTACTCTATTTGACATCCTTTGTCGATAGCACTCATACCAACATGTGAGTGAAGAGCTAGATAGGTTCCACAAGAACGATACTTTTTTGAATCCCTGCTGACTATGGCTCAATAGTTTGTTCTCTTCGAGTAGTTAATACTATTTGAGGAAAATATATATGTACTAAAATCCTGCTGCAAACCGAAGTCAACGGTATAGGCGTTTAATTCTACGGATAACCTATTGCCTTTCCTGAATATTGGTGTGACCTGTGCAACTTTCCAGTCCTTGGGTACGGATCTTTCGCTGAGCGAGAGGTTGTATATGGCAGTCAGTTATGGGACTATGGTATCAGCATACTCTGAAAGGATGCTAATTGGTATACAGTCGTGGTATGGTTCGTTATGTAGCAGAGCGACCCACCACAGGCAGCACACAGTTATCAAATGTTCACATGTTTGTAGAGCTTAAGGGACTTAACTGCGGAGTCATCAGTGCTTAACTTACAAACTACCTAACAAACATCCATACCTGAGGGCGGGGATTCGAACACCCGACCGTAGCGGCCGTGCAGACTGTGACTGGCGCGCCGCAAACCGCTCGGCCCCTGCGGCCGGCTCACAGTTATCACGTGTAGTGCTGCAACGAGGTGGCTACAATCGGTCCCGCCGGTCCGTCGTTCCTTCCTGCATCCAGCGATAACAGATCTGCACCACCGTTACTTGGTACGTATCTGAACGATAATCGGTAATCTGAATTCGTACTCGTTCGAACCACTAAACGTCGAAAGACAGTTTCTGTTCTCCAGAAGCCCTAATGAAGGCCCCTTACACAAAACAACCGCGCGAAGAAGTACACCAGTACGTCCATATGACTTCCTGTCCCCCCCCCCCCTTTATACGAGGGACATTCAATAATTAAAGGGACAAATTCGTCTGGGGGAAAACAAGTTTGGAGTATACATGGAGTATACACGAGTAAAGAGTCTCAGGACGTGCGCTAGCCGCATGTTTCACGTATTTCAGCGTCAACTTCCCTTCGCAATATCTAGGGATGTAATTGGGGTATTGCGATGAAATCAGTGCCATTCATTGTGCGATTTGTCATGCCATAGATTGATAGATTGCTGATGACGTAATATAGGGTGTGCTTTTAAAAACACATTAGTGAATGTTAAAAACCACAGCTTTTAAAAACACATTAGTGAATGTTAAAAAACACATATGCTGTCATGGTCGGATCTAGGATTTTTTCAGTCTGCTTTTTAACCCATCCTTCACCTTTCGATGGTGTGAGGAGTCGCTAGAAACGATACGTTAAGCTGTAGGTCCCCTTTCACGGTTAGATAACTGGGGTAGACTAGGGACGCGCAAATCACCAAAGTGGCGTCCAATTAAAAGTCTTGCACTATGCCAATGAGCCACAAGAAAATATTATTTAGAATGTTTCAAAATGTGTACATTCATGAGCCCCTGCCTTACATTGATACCGGTGAAAATCGTTTTACAATGGCTGCTGTTGAGATATGGTGGGTGGTCAAGATAAATGGGACACCCTGTATATACAGTATACAACCTCGTAGATAATTTCGGAAGTTGAATGAGACCCCTTGCGGATGTTGCTGTAGTTTATAGAGAAGTTACAGCACTGGAAATGAGTAGAGAAATGCAGGGTGACCTGCATCGTGTTGACGCATGGCGCAGAGAACGGCAATTGAGCCTCAACATAAACAAGTTTACACAGAAATAAAGAGCCTTTATTATAACCACGAGATAACTGGACGAACTCTGGTAGCAGTTACTTCCAAAAATATCTGGGAGTGGACATAATGGGCGATTTGAAATGGTACGAACATATAAACGCAATCGTGAGTAATGCAGAGGCCAGACTGAGATTCATTCGAAGAAACCCTAGGGAAAGTAGTCGGTCAACAGAGAAAGTAGATTACAAAACTCTCGATCGAGCAGCATCAGTGTGGAATACGTATCAAGTGCAGTTGATAGAAGACATAGGATCCGACGGAGAGCAGCTCGCTCCGTTACGGGCTCATTTAGTAAGCGCGAAAGCGTCAATCGCGGTACGGGATTCTGCCTAAGTTCCGGGAGCGTACATTTCGTGGAGAGTTAACCAATATATTGCTTGCTCCTTAGGTATATCTCGCGGAAGGACTAGACAGATAAAATAGGAGAAATTAGGCTCAACACGGAACTAGCAATAGTTTTTCCCGAGAACCATACGCCATTGAAATAGGAGGCAGTGGCAATGATACATGAAGTACCTTAGCCCCTTAGCCACAAACCTTGAGGTGGCTTGCGGCGCATGGAGTAGTTGTAGATACAGACTTATACAACCGGGAAAAGGGGGCCTGCGGTTTTAGGTGGAATCGGAACCACTTATCGTTTGTGGCGACCCTGCACGCAGTTGAGAGGTGAAGGCTGGGATAAACGCAGACTGTGGAGTCCTTCACCCCGAGACCACTCGGAGTCAGTGCACTCGGCAGACAGGCTGTACGCGGACAGGCAGCGTGGGCCAGCACACTGAACACTGCAGCAGCTACGTCACCGGCACTGGCCGGCCGTTACGCGGCCGAGTACCAACCGGTGCTAACCTGTTCCAGGGGCCAGCCCCTCCTTGTTGTAGAGTACTGGACTCGCTTGAAACATTGAGTGACGTGACTCTTGAGAGTCGCGTTGGGAGGAGTTCGCAAATCGCCTCCCAGCCAGCCTAGATTTACTCTGACGAGACACAACATTGTTACCACCATCCAACAGCCGGTATGACGCCCACCTTTGCCACCGATAACAGTGGCGTCTAGTCTCGACATGGAAGCAACGATACCTTGGTAGGTCACTGAAGGGTGTTGGCACCTAAAGCCCTGTGCACAGAAAGTGGCCACAACCTTTTATGTGCAGATAGCCGACAACCTCGTCTCTATCATTGGTTACCCGAACGTCCAGTGGTGCTCGGCAGCATTGTCAGGGACAACCAAACAGATTAAGTATATTTAAAAAATGCATATTGTCAACCATCAGCTGGTTATTGTATTTAGCACATTACCAGTTTCGGATATTATCCATCATCAGAAAACTAAAATTAAACAGACTGATTACATTACTGCATTTACTGTCAGCATATCTGTGTCAAAGATAAAATATACGTAAAGTGTCACTAGACATTAGACATGATGGTAAAATAAAACAAAACCAGGTTGCATTATACTGTGCCAGGGTCTAAGAATTCAAAGAATAATTAACAAATAATAATGAATAATGTTTGTAACTCTATCGGACCAAACTCTGTGGTCATCAGTCCGTAGCTTAAAAATTACTTAAACCTAGGTAAGCTAACCTAAGGACAAACACACACACCCATGCCCCAGGGACGACTCGAACCTCCACGGCGAGCAACCGCGCGCTCCGCAGCGAGACGCTTTAGACCGCTCGGCTACTCCATTGCGGCTAATTAACAAACATATTGAGAACTATTTGTTAGCCGGCCGCGGTGGCCGAGCGCTCTGCGGCGCGCCAGTTACAGTCTACACGGCCACTACGGTCGGGGGTTCGAATCCCCCCTCGGGCATGGATGTTTGTGCCGTCCTTGGTATTAGCTAGTTCATCAGTAGTTTGTAAGTTTAGGGACTGATGACCCCGACGTTAAGTCCCATAAGCTCTCCAAACAGTTGAACTATTTGTTACTTACTCTTTGAATTCTTAGACCCTGGCTCACTATAATGCAGCCTGCTATTCTTTTATTTATCATCAAGACCTAATGTCTAGTGATATTTTACGTATCTTTTATCGTTTGACATACATATGGTGACAGACAATGCACCAATGTAATCAGTCTGTTTAATTTTACTTTTCTGATGATGGATAATATCTTCTAAATACAATAAACAGCTGATGGTTGACTGCATTTTCTAAAGTATAATACGGCTGTTAACACACACATCAGTAAAAATTTGAATATTAAGTATATGACTAGAATGGACTAGTTAAACACTCAACTAACATTGATATTTCTCACGTAACTAACATGCTGCGGTGTGTCAGACCACGGGAGTTTATTTCAATTAAATGTTAGCTGTCTTTGCACAAAACTATTTTTCTGCCAAAAAGAACTGTAACTGAGATGAAATCCAAACGTACAGCGGAAAAAAATTGGGCATTTTAATATTTCTACATCTACATACATACACCGCAATCCAACCAAAGGTACGTGGCAAAGTGTACTCAGTACCACTACTAGTTACTTGCTACCCTGTTTCACTTCCATATAAAACGAGAGAAAAACGAACGCTTGTATGCATCTGTACCAGCCCTAATATCTCTGATCTTATTCTTGAAGTCTTTACGCGAAATGTAGGTTGGCGTCAGTAGAATCGCTCTCCAGTCCGCCTAAAATTCTGTCCCTCTAAATTTCTTCAACAGTGCACACGAAAAAAAGTCTCCTTCCCTCCAGCGACTCCCAATTGAGTTCCCGAAGCACTCACTAACACTCGCGCATTGATCGAATCCACCAGTTACAAATCTAGCCACCCACCTCTGAACTGCCTCTAAACCGATCTCGTGGGTGTCTCAAACACTTAAGCAATACTCAAGACGGGGTCCTGCAAGCGTTTTATACGCGGTGTCCTTTACACACGAATCACACCTTCTCAAAATTCTCCCACTAAAGCGAAATCGACTGTTTGCTTCCCCCACGACCGTCCTTATGTGGTCATTCCATTACCACTGTGCAGCGTTACGCCTAGGTATTTAATTGACATGACTCTGCCAAGCAACACACTACTGCTGTATTAGAACATTGTGGGATTGATTCTCCTACTGATCTGCTTCAACCTTACGTTCTTCTACATTTAACGCTAGTTGCCATTCCTCACACCACCTAGAAATCTGATGCAAGTCGTCCAGTATCATACAGTCATTCATGTCGACATCCTCTTGTACACCACAGCATCATCAGCAAACAGCTGCAGATTGCTGCTCACTTTAAAGTGAAGCCTGTGACAGACTGTAGAAAAAAAATTAATTTTCCTTTCAAAACTCATTTTATACATTATTCGTGGTCATACAAAACATATTTGCATGTATAAGCTGTTGACAAGCGTATAAGTCTTTCGCTTTAGTTTTGCACAGAGAAAGTTAGATGTTTTTCCTTTTTTCAAAAGTCTCCTGAACATTTTGGAGATTCTTCATCTGGTATCTACAATATGCAGTGTCTAAGTCTTTCTCATGATCTCAGCTATTACTGCTATCGATTTCACAAGGCTCTTCCACGAAACTAATTTTCTATGCGCTTGGCAAGCAAAGCCTGAAGCGCACGTCAAAATTGGGGCATTTAGCCCTTAAAAGCTCGAGGCGTTAGTACTGGTACTGCGACCTAAGGTAGTTGACTGCCCGCCCGCTATACGGCGGTGGGAGTGCCCCAGCGGCCAGCCGTTGAGCTGACGGCCGCGGCCTTTAGGTGTGACGTAGGCACAGGCAGTTGTCAGGCCTTGTCTTCCTAAGGTCGGCACACAAGGGTCAATGTTCGTTACAATTGCAGACAGTTCACATGGGACTGGAGAAGGCGAGCTAGGTTTTCCTCGTAAAGCTGTTTATTGAGAAACATAATCAAAATTACGTGTTTACTCCACAAATTACATTTAAGTGCCTGACAGACAGTTCTTCGAGCCGCTTTCATAACATTTATCTACCGTTCCATTCTCTAATAGCGCGCGCGGTGGGTTACTACGAAATATGTCCACGTTCAGAGGAGAAGCTTAGTGAAAGAAATTTCGCCTTAGATCTCGTAGCAACGAATAACGCGTTTCTTTTAATGACTTCCCCCCCCCCCCCCCCCCCCGACTCGTGCATCATTTCCGTAACACTGCCTTCCCTTTATGGCAATAATACGAAACGAGCTGCTTTTCTCTGAACTTTTTCTATCTTCTTACTTTCTGCTAATGAAATGCAGTTTATGGTTCGCCTTCCCCACAATATTTTCTGTATTTTCTTTCCAAACTAACTAAAACTAAATTCCAATTTAAATTGTTCGTAATTTTAATTCCAAGGCATTTTGTTTAATTTACGGACGTTAAATTTATTTTTACAATAAATTGTATATGCGAAATTTAAAAGATATCGTTTTGGGTTCCTATGGACGACTTCATACTTTTTATTATTTAGGGTCAATTGCCAATTTTGGCACCATGAAGATATCAAATCTTAATGATTTCGCACTTTCTTTTGATCTGATGTTGTCATTCCTAAACGAACTGTTCAGATTGTCTCCTAAATCGTTTATAGACAAGGTACGGCAGGGACTTGTAACACTTCCCTGGTGAACGCCAGATATCACTTATGTTTTACTCGGTAACTTTCCGGCACAATAAACTGTGTCCTTCCTGACAGGAAATCATGAATAGAAACTATGGCGATATTTCATAAGCCCCTTGTTGTACTTCACCTGTTGTTGTTGTTGTTGTTGTGGTCTTCAGTCCAGAGACTGGTTTGATGCAGCTCTCCACCCTACTCTATCCTGAGCAAGCCTTTTCATCTCCTCATAAGAACGACAACCCACATCCACTTGAATCTGCTTACTATACGCGTCTCTTGGTCTCCCTCTGCGATTTTTACCCCACACACTTCCCTCCAACGCTAAATTCACAATTCCTTGATGTCTAAGAATGTGTCCTACCAATCTATCCCTTCTTTTAGTCAAGGTATGCCAGAAATTTCTTTTCTCCCCAATTCGGTTCAGTACCTCCTCATTAGTTACGCGATCCACCCACCTAATCTTCAGCATTCTTCTGTAGCACCACATTTCAAAAGCCTCTATCCTCTTTCTGTCCACACTGCTTATCGTCCATGTTTCACTCCCATACAAGGCAACACTCCATACAAATGCCTTCAGAAAGGACTTCCTTAGGCTTAAATCAATATTCGATGTTAACAAATTTCTCTTTTTCAAAAACGCCTTTCTACCCATTGCCATTCTGCATTTTATATCATCTGTACTGCGACCATCATTTGTTATTTTACTGCCCAAGTAACAAAACTCATCTACCTCCTTTATTGTTTCGTTACCTAATCTAATTCCTTCAGCATCACCAGATTTTCTTACACTGTTCATCTTATATGCACCTTTCAGCACACTGTCCATTCCGTTCAATTGCTCTTCCAGGTCCTTTGCTGTATCTGTCAGAATTACTATGTCGTCGGCAAAACGCAATGTTTTTAATTCTTCACCCTGAACTTTAATTCCTTCACCAAATTTCTCCTTGCTTTCCTTTATAGCTTGCTCAATGTACAAATTGAACAACACTGGGGAAAGGCTACAACCTTGTCTTACTCCCTTTCCAACCAATGCATTCCTTTCATGCCCTTCAACTCTGACAACCGCTGTCTGGTTTTTGTACAAGTTGTAAATAACCTTACGTTCCCTATATTTTACTCCTGCTTGCTTCAGAACTTTAAAGAGTTTATTCCAATCAACATTGTCAAAAGCCTTCTCCAAATCTACAAAAGCTAGAAATGTTGGTTTGCCTTTTCTTAATCTATCTTCTAGGATAAGCCGTAAAGTGAGTATTGCCTCCCGTGTTCCTACATTTCTCCTGAACCCAAACTGATCTTCCCCGAGGTCGGCTTCTACCAGCTTTTCCATCCTTCTGTATATAATTCGTGTTAGTATTTTGCAACCATGACTTATTAAACTAATGGTTCTGTAGTTTTCACACCTGTCTGCACCCGCTTTCTTTGGAATGGGGATTATTACATTTTTCTTAAAGTCTGAGGGTACTTCACCTGTCTCATACATCTTACACACAATGTGAAACAATTTTGTCATGGCTGGTTCTCCCAGAGACTTCATTAGCTCTGACGGGATATCATCTACTCCAGGGGCCTTGTTTCGACTTAGATCATTCAGTGCTCTGTCAAATTCATCTCTCATTATAGTATCTCCTATTTCATCATCATCTACATCCTCTTCCCTTCCTACAATATTGTCTCGAAGTTCATTTCCTTTGTAGAGCCCTCTATATACTCTTTCCACCTTTCAGCTTTCCCTTCTTTGCTGAGAACTGGTTTTCCATCAGTGTCCTTGATATTCATAGAGCTGTTTTTCTTATCGCCAAATGTTTCTTTTATTTTCCGGTAGGCTGTATCTATTTTTCCCCTATTTATACATTCTTCTACATCCTTGCATTTGCCTTCTAGCCATTCCTGCTTAGCCATTTTGCACTTCCTGTCAATCTCATTTCTTAGTCGTCTGTACTCCATTTTGCCTGTTTCATGTACTGTATTTTTATACTTTATCCTTTCATCGATTAAATTTAGTATCTCCTGTGATATCCAAGGATTCTTTGTAGGTCTTGCCTTCCTTCCTATTTTGTCCTCTGCTGCCTTCACTATTTCATCTCTCAATTTTACCCATTCCTCCTCAACTGTTTTATTTTCCCCTGTTTCTGTCAATTGTTGCCTGAAGCTCCCTCTGAAATTCTTAAGAACTTCAGGTTCCTTCAATTTATCTAGGTCCCATCTCCTTATTTTCCTACCTTTCTGTAGTTTCTTCAGTTTCAGCCTACAGTTCATAACCAACAAGTTATGGTCAGAGTCTATGTCTGCCCCTGGGTATGTCCTACACTTCAAAACCTGGTTCCGAAATCTATGTCTTACCATTATAAAATCTATCTGGTATCTCCCGGTGTCTCCTGGTCTCTTCCACGTATACAACCTTCTTTTGTGATTCTTAAACCAGGTGTTTGTTATAACTAAATTATGTTCCGTGCAAAATTCTACCAGGCGGCTTCCTCTTTCATTCCTTTTGCCCAGACCATATTCACCCACTATCTTCCCTTCCCTTCCTTGTCCTACTACCGAATTCCAGTCTCCCATCACAATTAAGTTTTCCTCTCCCTTAACTGTCTGAATAATTTCGTTTAGCTCCTCATATATTTCTTCGATCTCCTCATCATCGGCAGAGCTAGTTGGCATATAAACCTGTACTACTGTTGTCGGTGTTGGCTTCGTATCTATCTTGACAATGATAATGCGATCGCTGTGCTGGTCATAGTAGTTTACCCGCATTCCTATTTTCTTATTCATTATCAATCCTACTCCTGTGATACCCCCAACTGATTTTGTATTTATAATCCTGTACTCACCTGACCAGAAATCCTGTTCATCCTGCCACCGAACTTCACTAATCCCCACTATATCTAACTTCAACCTATCCATTTCCCTTTTTAAATTTTCTAATTTTCCTACTCGATTAAGGGATCTAACATTCCACGCTCCGACCCGTAGAATGCCAGTATTGTCTTTCCTGATGATCACATCCTCCTGAGTAGTCCCCGCCCGGAGATCCGAATGGGGGACTATTTTACCTCCGGAATATTTTACCCGAGAGGATGCCATCATCATATGTTCATACAGTAGAGCTGCATGTCCTCGGGAAAAATAACGGCTCGGGCTCGGAGAACATTATTAATGCTGCTGATGACTGCCCAACAAAAATGCGTAATAACAACAACGCAAATGCCTCAGCGCTTGATGAACATTATTCCATTAAAGTTGGATATAAATAGTTTTCGGTCTGCATTGGCTCAAGTGGAAAAAATTTGATTGTTACCGCTCTGCACTTCACATTGGTGTATTCCATGCATCTTCCTTTGAAACTGCAATTCCTATCATTCCATTATTCGGTCATTGAGGTTCGCTTTGCGTTCTCTATGTACACTGAAGAGCCAGAGAACTTAGTATATACATGCGTATGCAAACACAGAGGAATGTAAACCTTCAGAGGCTGCCACTGCGGTCGACAACGCCTGAATAAAAGTGTCTAATGCAGCTGTTAGATCGGTCATTTTTGCTACAATGGCAGGTTATCACGATTTAAGTGAGTTTGAACGTGGTGTTATAGTCGACGCACGAAGTGATGGGACACAGCGTCTCCTAGCCCCAGTCGTGCTGGTTTACACCTATTGTTGGGAAGTATCGGTAGAACTCCTCTTTCAATTGCTGAAAAAAGTAGTTGTATTTTGTTGCTAAGTAATGAGAAATGTCACGAACGAAATAGAGGCACAGATTGAAGGAGAGGTATACAATCTGCCACCATCACTGCCCCAATAACTTGTTAAGACATTGGCGTATAAAGAGCACCAATGAACAGCAGCAGTAGGGGCATCTATAGTTGGGTCGGCGTAAGTTGATTTCTGACAACTTCAAGAGCCATGTCTCCACCATATCCTTTCTTCCAGGGGTGCTAGTCTTGCATGGTTCGGAGGAGAGCTTCTGTGAAGTTTGGAAAGTAGGAGGCGATGTACTGGCGGAAGTAAAGTTGTGAGGCGGCATCGTGAGTCGTGTCGGGACAGCACATTCAGTAGTGCGCTTGCCCGCGTAAGGCAAAGGTCCCAGGTTCGAGATCCGGTTCCGGCACACAATTTTAATCTGCCAGAAAGTAACAACTTCAAGTGCCATTAAAAGCTGTCAGCAATGAAGTGCGAACAGTTTCTGATCAACGTTATTCCGATGAGTTTGCGTAGATTTATTTACAAAATTGCATAACACAGCTAATGACAGTAGACGCATAAAGCTGCCAGAACGGAAACACTGCAACTGTCAGGGATCAACTTACAGCGAAGCAACTATAGTGCAAACTCAAAATAGTGGAATTCAACACATCGATCACTCCTTCAACAGGCAACCTACGGTAACAATGAACAAAGAGAAGGGTGGTTTTCTTGATGTGGCCACACGGGCAGTCGGGCAGGACGCCCGGGCGCGGCGTTGCCCAAGAAGTTTCGTAAGCCCCGTGCGAGATGGAGATAGCAAGGCGGCACAGTCAGAATAAACTGCTGTAATTTGACTTAACGACGTGTTAAAACGGTTGTGTGCGTTGCTCAAACACATAAAATGATATATGCAGGCAGTATACAGTCGCTTTTTGCCTCCCTCTATATGCGAAGGGATCAGGAGAGGAAATGAGTAATAGTTCAACACGGTACTCTCCGCCATGCAGCGTGCGGGTCTTGCGGAGTATGTATGTGGGCGTAACTATACGTATTTTCTATACCAGTCACTTTCATCTTAAATCTTTAAACGAACAATACTCGTATATATACGAAAATATATATATATTAGCTGTCTCGGAAACGGCCCTAACGGTTTCGACGAAATTTTGTATTTACATTGGTTTTTCCTTTTCGAGTTCACCTACATAATTTAAATAGTTCTATTTTTCGTAAATAAATAAATAAATAAACATATATATATATATATATATATTGGCCATTAAAATTGCTACACCAATAAGACAGATGATAAACGGGGGTATTCATTAGACAAATACATTATACTAGAACTGACATGTGATTACATTTTCACGCAATTTGGGTGCATAGATACTGAGAAACCAGTACCCAGAACAACCACCTCTGGCCGAAATAACGGCCTTGATAGGCCTGGGCATTGAGTCAAACAGATCTTGGATGGCATGTACAGGTACAAATGTCTTTGCAGCTTCAACATGATACCGTAATTCATCAAGAGATGTGACTGGCGTATTGTGACGAGCCAGTTGCTCGGCCACCATTGACCAGACGTTTGCAATTGGTGAGAGATCTGGAGAATGTGCTGGCCAGGGCAGCAGTAGAACATTTTCAGAATCCAGAAAGGCCCGTACAGGGCCTGCAACTTGTGGGCGTGCATTATCCTGATGAAATGTAGGGTTTCGCATGCATCGAATGAAGGGTACGGGCACGGGTCGTAACACATTTGAAATGTAACGGCCACTGTTCAAAGTGTCGTCGTTGCGAACAAGAGGTGACAGAGACGTGTAACCAATGGCACCCCATACCATCACGCCGGGTGATACGCCAGTATGGCGATGACGATTAGTGTATCTAGGTTAGTTTGATTTGGGATAGGTACAGACAGGAGCCAACAGTTAATTTTTTTTTGTTCTTAGGGCAAAAGTGGCTGTGGTACATAGGCCCCTTTTTTATTTTTCCTTTTTGGTAGTAAATTTTTCCTGACCTTGGGGAGGAAAATTAAAAAATAAATAAATAAATAAATAAAAATGAAAAATAAAATAATAATAATAAAACACACGCTTCCAATGTGCGTTCACCGCGATGACGCCAAACACGGTTGCGACCATTATGATGCTGTAAACGGAACCTTGATTCATCCGAAAAAATGACGTTATGGCATGCGTGCACCCAGGTTCGTCGTTGCGTACACCTTTGCAGGCGCTCCTGTCTGTGATGCAGCGTCAAGGGTAACCGCAACCGTGGTCGAGCTGACAATCCATGCTGCTTGCTGCAAACATCGTCAAACTGTTCGTGCAGATGGTTGTTGTCTTGCAAAAGTCCCCATCTGTTGACTCAGGGATCGAGACGTGGCTGCACGATCCGTTACAGCCACGCGGATAAGATGCCTATCATCTCGACTGCTAGTGATACGAGGCTGTTAGGATCCAGCACGGCATTCCGTATTGTCCTCCACCGATTCCATATTCTGCTAACAGTCATTTGATCGCGACTAACGGGAGCAGCAAGGTCGCGATACGATAAACGCCAACGCTATAGGCTACAATTCGATCTTTATCAAAGTCGGAAATGTGGTGGTACGTATTTCTCCTTCTTACAAGAGGCATCACAACAACGTTTCACCAGGCAACGCCGGTCAACTGCTTTTTGTGTATGAGAAATCGATTGGAAACTGTCCTCATGTCAGCTCGTTGTAGGTGTCGCCACCGGCGCCATCCTTGTGTGAATGCTCTGAAAAGCTAATCATTTGCATATCACAGCATCTTCTTCCTGTGGGTTAAATTTCGCGTCTGCAGCACGTCATCTTCGTGGTGTAGCAATTTTAATGGCCAGGAATATATATATATATATATATATATATATATATATATATATATATATATATATATATGTGTGTGTGTGTGTGTGTGTGTGTGTGTGTGTGTGTGAAAATTAATTTCGTGTTTTTCGGCTCATAGAAGATACGTTAACCTAGAAGACGCGGTGAGTAGCACTGTGTACCACTAACAGAAAAATAATTCCCGAGCAATAGTCACCCGATATTTAGATGATTAATTTAACAAATTTCATAGCGAATAAGTATTTGTTTGTTACTTTACACATACAGGAAAGTGTTTCATAAATTGGCTTAAACAAACACAGAAATTTCGTGTTTATTATTCGCTGCCGATTGTCTATTACCATACTGCGAAGGAGAAGAGGGAGACAGTAGGTGGCCAGAAATTAATAAATTAATGTCCAGTGATCAGTGATGTCTAGCAACTGAGTCTCGTTCTTTTTGGTAATGGACACAGCACAAGGCACAGATCATTTATTCTTCGAGGGGGGGGGAGGAGTTTAGTCGTCTTATGTCTTTAGTTGGGGGGGGGGGGGAGAGTGCAAGGGGAAGAGGTCATCCTTCTTCTTAAGTGCAAGCTCTATAAACGAGAATAATGAAGCACAATACCCTGAAGCACCGTAGGACAGTTGTCAGTGTAAAAGTAGACATCCACAGCCATTTTCAGTCTCAAATCCTTTCAGATGTTGTGCCACGTCTTCTCATTAAATGTGTGACCAATGGCACACTAACAATACCGACGCGACGTTTCCCTTGAGCTTCTCGTATTCAATGCTTTGATGCCTCGTCTGATGTTAAGGCTGTTACTGCAAAATCATTCTTCACTGAATCCGAGTACTTTCTCCTTGGTCTACCTCGACTCCTCCTACGCTCTACTGCCAAACCCCTGAGTATGTTAAGTAACCTTGCTTTTCCCATGCGTATAACATGACCTCACCATCTCAGCCTGTTTGCTCTAACTGCTTCATCAAATATGTTCATTCCCAGTTTCTCTTTATTTTTTATTTTTTTATGGACTCCCTCCTACTATTTTTTCCTGTACCTGGAATCATCCTTTGCTATTTTCATATCTGTAACCTCTACCTTACTAAGAATGTACCCTGAACTCACCCAGCTTTCACTCCCATACAAAAAAGTTGGCCGAAAGATGGTGCACTGCTGACTTAGTTCTGGTACTGACTTCCTTCTTGAAGAAGAGGGTGGACCGTAGCTTAGCTCTTACTGCATTAGCTTTTCTACACCTTGATTCCAATTTTTTCACTATATTGCCATCCTACGAGAAAATATCCTAAATGCTTGATAGCTCACCCACGAAATCTCACCCTGCGAGTCTATCGTTTTCAACATATGATTCAATAATATCAATAAATGTGGTGATAGGTTGCAGCCCTGTCTTATCCCTGAAATTACGCACAACCATGAACTCAATTTACCGCCCAGTCTAACCGCTGTGTGACACTCTACGTAAAGATCGTTAATTGCCTGCAGAAGTTTGCCTCCTATTCCATAATTTTGTAGAACTGGCAATAGCTTCCTTCTGGGAACACGGTCATAAGCCTTTTCTCTGTCTATAAAACATAGATACTATTCCCGGTTTCACTCATAGCACTTCTCCATTATCTGCCGAAAGCTATAGATCTGCTCCTGACAGCCTCTAAGAGGCCGAAACCCAAATTGTCCTCGACTAATACTGACACCCTCTTTTCTACAGTACGTGAGTAGATTTTGCTCACAAAGCTAATTAAAGATATACCTCTACAATTGTTAACATCTTTTCTGTTTCCACCATTTAAAGTTTTTCTTATAACTTAAAAATTCGAAGAAACATTATATTTTTAAATTCTGAGAAAATGATTTAGTGTTGTTGATAAATTTTTGAACCAAATCCATTAACGCAAAAAAGTTATAAATTTGATCTTTACAGCGTATGTCATTTTCCACGTCTTTAGGTTCAGGGCTATATTTACACACGAATATCTTTTTACGAAGTATAAGTATAAGTAAAAGGAATCAACAATTAACGAGAACTGCATTACAAAAAATAATGCGCACCCTTCTTAGGAGCACAAATTATCGAAAGTGTTTTGGTATTGCTACGAGTGTGTACTAAAAGATATTTTCACACTATAGACCATACTCTCACATCAGTAATCTTTGACAAGTAAGTGAAATAAAAAATAATTAAATTTTGTATTTTTTTCATTTTTAGGGTGGGTATGAAGTACCACCCCTTCCTTCCTCTGTATACGTAAGCCAGCGTTACGAAAAATACGTTGGTAATACGAGGGTCAAGTTACTGTACATTTATTCATTCAGTGGTTTATGTAGGCTGGTGAGACTAGGCGTGTATATAATATGCTACCTAAAACACTGTCACGCAGGATTATCCGGCTGTCTGCGGTAGTTTTCTGAGCTGAATGCTTTATTCCTAAAATTATTAATGCACTATTACAAATTTTGATATTAGAAGTACCCTCCACCAGCACATAACATTGCAGTGTTGAGCGTGAATAACTTCTCTGTGCTATATTATAGGATTTTTTGCTACTAGATGGACTGTACTTTTAATCTAGCCAAGGACACAAAGTTAGTATGGCTGAACATATTCTTCTGTACATCCTCATTATCAATTCGCTACACGGGTTTCCACAGATTACGCAAAAATTACAGACATTGCAATGCCTCTTATAAGCGTTAAGCTGTTTACTTGAGACGTGCATAATTTGTCGCCACAGTAGTAGTGGACGTGCTTGCTGGACACGAACATGCATATTAGTACAACCTGCTTTGCGCTTGAAATACTTGCACGCTGCTGGGAACTACAGGGTTCACGGAAGTATGGCTTTTACTGGTGTGCCAGAGACTTAGAAAACACGGCAGTTAGTCTAACGGCTACGACGCACCATTTATATACTGTCGTATTGACAAACTGAAGACAATTTAGATTCAGAGGTGACAATGTGATTGAACAACCATGCTTAGATTGTCAACTCCTTGTGACAATATCTTCTAGGTCAGAACAAATATTTTCCGCAGGTAACTGGGTAACATGATGGCTGGTGTTGAACCAAATAAGCCATCATGTTACCCAGTTATCTTCGGCAAATATTTGTTTTGAGCGATACAAAAGTTATGTCGTTTTTAAAGGCCATGTGGTTCAAGTCAGTCAGACAGCAGTGCTCAATTTTAAATTTTTATTGTCCATAACAGATCAGGTTTCAATCAGCAGGATTTGTCAATGTGATCAGTATGCAATATATTTTACCTAATCATGATGTTTTTGGATGGTTACATTGCCTTTTGGCAAATGTTTACCGAATTGACCTACATGATATGAGACTAGCCCAGAGGTGAACCGAAACTAATAATCATAATAAATAAAAATTACGATCAAGACATTAGATTTATAATCTGATTAGTTGAAAAATACTTATAGATTGCCTTACAGACAAGATTTCAAACAATATGATTACTGAAGAGAATATCTTATACAAACGCCCATCCCCTAGCCAATCATTCTGCGTAGGGTCAACTTCGTATTTTCGCGTGAGAGATCCACTTCTACCGCATATTTCTATTCCTCCCTCGGGCACGGGTGTGTATGTTGTCCTTAGTGTTGGTTTAAGCAGTTTGTTAAGTCTAGGGACTTATGACCATAGACGTTTCATCCAATAGGTTTACAAACATTTGAACATTTTGTATCAACTGAATATATAACTTCAAGGAGAGGAAAATATTATTTGTGATCTTTAAATGGAAGTCAAGGCTTTCAGACAGAAACTGATACTTTTGAAGATAATGCTAGACAGAAAATTTTTTCGCAGTTCGTCAGATGCTACTGAATGAAGAGTAAATACAGATCAAGTTTTCCACTCTCTTTTGGAATAGAATTTCTTAGTAATCAGAACAAAGCGTTCTTTTTTCAGATTATCAGATTTATATGCGCGTTCCAGGAAAACTTTTTTTTGTTTTTTAGAACTCCCTGTTCCATGGAGCGGAAGATGCTGCGACAGTGCCGCAAATGAAAATCGTTGATGTGCGAGCAGATTACATCTCAAGAACAAGCTTAAGGAAGGAAGTCTTATTCACTTTTATAAATTTCGTTCATAAGAAAACTACCCTGACATCACAATCTTAGCACCAACTGCGTTATCAGTATTTGGCATAACCTATGGGTCTGAACAAAATGTTTCTTTGCTGATATATACGAAATCCAAGTACAGAAGTAACATGGGCGACAAAGATTTAGAAAAATATTTTATTTGCACTGCAGAGTATGTTGGAGCCACAATTAGAGGAAATTTTGAATTCGAAAGAGACATTTCATACCTCACACTAAGTGTACCAAAGAGAAGTTATCATTTAATATTGTGCCTGTGTTAAATAACATTAAACTTCGTTGTACTTTTTTCCCTATGAAAAAATGTGTGGTCGATGATGTGTTCAAGTATTTGTTGGAGTTAAATAATTGGCATGCCATTTATGTTTGTTTGACGGTATAATAAAATATATCGTGATGGTCATATTATATTCGCTTAAAATAGGGGTGCCCGCCATCTTGATTACGACACATGTCAAATTTTACGGGTGGTATCACAATTTTCGGAAATACAAAACTATTTCATTGAGAATCAAAACTTGATATGTGGCCCTCATGGTCCAATAATTTGGAGACCCCTGGTCAAAACCATTGCCCCTGCAACTGCTGAGAAGACTACTGCTATGTTCAGAAACCACACATTTGTATGATCTCTCCACAGATACCCCGCCGCTTTGGTTGCACCTACGGTACGGCTATCTGTATCGATGAGGCACGTAAGCCACCCCACCAAGACAAGGTCAGTGGCTCATGGGGAAGGGGCGAGGGGTGGAGATTACGAGTATGTAACACAAATGGGGGGAGGGGGGTCCCATTGATACGAACTTGATCTTGCTAACACATGAGAGGTGATTACTAATGTTAACTAATCGACTTTCATCTTTGTTACTTATGATGACATGTTTTCAAGACATTCGTGTCAAGTTAAAACAAATAACATGTATACATGTAGCTCTTATTACTATTGGTGATTATAAAAGAAATACAGCTACTCACAGAAGTCCATTGTAAGTTGAAATAATTCAAATTATCGTATGGTAGCGAAACTTTCTAGTTATGTTAATGTGTTAAAGTGGCACTGATTTACACTTATGTTCAATATTTTTTTTAAATGTTGTTAAGTTTTTATATGTTACGATCATGCAGATACGACCACACTCTAATTTCTCTTGCATTTTTGCTTTTCTTTATAGGTTATGATGGGTTCCATGGACTCAATCCTATTTTAAAGAATTTGACGCTGCTTTACTCGTACGGAGAATTTTTAAGATAGGATGTAGGATATGGATGCAATGTTTCAAGTTCAGTAATGCCGTGTTTTTAAAGTACGATTGTTTATGATAAGACTAGGCCTTAGAAGTGTTTTTCTCAACTTTTCCAGATTTATGATGATGCCCCAAAAAGGCGAAACGCGTCATCGAATATGATAGTTCCAGTCAAGATGGTCTTTTATTAGAAGTCAGTTAGCACTGGTTGCTGTACCCGCGTAAATGGGTACCGCACGAACATACAGTACAAAGTTTCGCTGCCTTAAAATTACGTACCTCACAGAAACTCTGAGCACGTACACTTACATTACAAACCCGGTAGGTAAATGATTTACTAACGTTTAAAAAACTGCAAACGAAAAGTAATTTAGCCTCATTTGAGTTAGAGGGAAACAGAAAAATGTTGTATCTAAAATTATTGATTATCGCGATTAATTCGTGTGACATATCGTAATTCATGGGAACCTGGGTATGATTTCTTGGTCTATCAAGCTGTTTATGACATACATTGTACCATTATGTTAAAAACAGCTTCGGCTATATGGTAATTTTTTTGTATTTGCAACTAAATTCTCAGGATTGTACGTGGATACAAATAAGAACAAAAGTTTAAAAACGAGCTTTGATAAAAGTTATAACTGTAGTGTACTTTAGCCCAGGTATTAGACAGACTATCCAACATTATCTTTAGCGAACTGCATTGTTTTTCATCAACTGTATAAATTTGGTCACTCTGATCATCATAACTAAACTAAATGTAATAAGTTAACTGGAAATGCAAATTCTCATAATCAACAGACTAAACTTGTGTTGATGGGAACTTACAATTCCCATTAATGCATTACCTTTTCGTCCAATTATGATGGTGCGGGAGACAGAAACCGGTAGATAATAAAGTAATTTATACAGCAGATGGAGAAAAGGTAGTTCTTTACATACCTAACAACTGCTCGACACGTCACATTATACAAGCAAACTTGGAGGACAGCAAATTCTAAGCGCTAACTTATTAAATAAGAAAGCCGTCAGTGCCAAGTTACAATAAAATTACACAATAAGAAGAGCTGTTACACTCATGACAGAAAGGCTTTGCCGCAAAGGAGTGGCCGAGTGCTCTAAGGCGCCTTGCTGCGGAGCGCGCCGCGCTGCTCGCCGACGGAGGTTCGAGTCCTCCCTCGGGCATGGGTGCATGAGTTGTCCTTAGCGTAAATTAGTTTAACTAGCTTTTAAGAGACTGATGACCGAGGTAGTTTAGTCCCTTAGTTTTAGGAACATTTGAACAGAAAGACTTTGACCTCAAAAATGAAATTTGCTGAACGGAATCTGTAAACTTCTATAATTTAACAAGTATCAATAAAGCTACTTGCTTATTTGTATATCCTTACATCATGCAACAAGTGTCCATATTCCTTTTGAAAAAGATACTTTTAAAAGTGCCAAACCTAGGTTAAGAAAGTTTTTTTTTTCTTTTCTTTTTTAATAACTTTTTAACCATTAGCAACTGATTAGTTATCAACCTTCTTCACACAAAATATTATAAAAAGAATTAATTAAAATGGTGATGTATGAACTAAGTCTTAAATATAATCTATTATATGTCAACTCCAAAAATGGTGGAGTGGAGATTAGTGATTACATTCAAGAAGGCCAGATAAGAATCCTATACTAAAAAAAGTTTATAATAACAATATACTACAACTACTAATTGTTACTATTTAAGCCGTCATAGTTTTCTAAAATGTTTCCCGTTAAGTGTCTGCATTGGAACTCTCTTTTATATCTCTCATTTCGATGTCTTCAAGAATATGTTGCGTCATTTGTCTAATAACTTGGGTAAGGTATGGTCTAAATGTGAGTATATACACTGCAGTCAACAAAACTTAGTTCCTGTCATAGTCTGATAATTATGAGGGAACTGATATTGGACATAAGTGTTGGCGCTGGATGCCACAATGGTGGCATTAAAGTCCAGTACCAGTTCCCTCACAATGAACAGACTCAGACAAGTAAATACGGTAAGTCAGGCGTATATCGGCTAGAATCCACAGCAGTGTAATGCCAAAGACGTTGGACAAACGGAAAGGGTGTTTAGAACCAGATTTCAAGAACACCTGCTTAACCCAGATAGTCCGGAGTTATTTTTGGTTTAATTTTTTTTTCTATTAAGTACCTTCATATGACTGCAGAAGATTTTTTTCACAATCACGCCATTAGTTTTGCCCTTCTTTCTGGAATGACGTCAAAATGAATGTTTTATAATTTTAATTTGAAGAATAATTATTATTAAAACAACATTTAAGATGAAATATATACATATAAATGTCTCAAAATTTGAAGAAATATAAAACCAACTAGAGGAAGTCTTCAGAATCTTCTGTATGAACCTCAACTTTGCAGCTGCATTCAACCACTTTGCAATCGACAATAGAAACTAAAATTGACCTGCAATAGGAGCAGGTGATTCAAAGAAATAAAATATGACTCTGTACGCGAATTCTTACAGACGAGAAAAAAAATGAAAAAGTCAATGTCTGATTTTTTTATGTGTTTCATAATCAATAGTATTTAATTATATAAATTTTCTTAAAACGAAAGTAATATGTGTTACTACTATTCAAAGTTTATTATCTACTTGCAACCGACTTTTCTCCATTACCTATCTTTGGCTGATCAGGACAGAGTGTGAATTATTCGCACGGGTCAACTAGTTTATATCAAATTATTGTTGTTATACTTTTGCTTTTGTTTGAATCCAGGTGTAGCCCCGAGGACGTTCCCACATTGCCACGAAGCTAATTTGTTCTCAAATTTAAAAGAAATATATTTAACGTATATCTGTAGCGGCCGTGTTTATAATGACGCAACTCTAGAGCTATGGATGCCCACAATACGTTTTTGGCCCACTTCAGGTTACGGTAGTAACACTAAAAGTGGACCTTTGCGATCGTTTTTTGACAGCCCGAAATTTAATTGAAAATAACGACTAAACCATTGATCTGAGACGAAAATTGAATAACCGTATTTGTGGAGGAGAAAATTCTCTACAACTTTGCTCTGTTATGTTTTTTCATATCTCGTATCGTTCAAGAGATATTTGCAAAAATTACGGCGATTTTGAGATATCTGTCTGTCTGTCCGTAACGTGTTTCCACTTTTTAGGTGTAACCATTCAACCGATCGGCACCACATTTTACAGATATAATTGTAGGCTGAGACCAGAACGTCGCTTTTTCAAATATTTAGCACAAGAAATACGTTAGTAATACCAAAAAAAGCCGTTTTTAATGTAATTTTAATTGCAAATAAACTGTTAGTCTGACGCGAAAATTGAATAACCGAATTTGTAGAGAAGGAAATTCTCTACAACTTTGTTCCCTAATGTTTTTTTTTCATATCTCGTATCGTTTGATAGGTATTTGAAAAAATAACGGAGATTTGACACCCTCCATTGAATTAACGAAAACCAACCATTCGGAGGTGTCACGCGACATTCCACGCCAAGAACTCTCTCTGGCATACGCCATCTTGCGTTGCGCATTTGATAATTTTCTTGTTGTAACTTACACGTTGTTATTTTAAAGCAATGGTGCACTGAAGAATTAACAATAACACGTCGTTCTTCGTACGACAAATGATTTTTTTCTCCTTTTTTCCTAAAAGGGTTACGTGTTGGGTGCATAGATATTATCACAATAGTAGAGTCGTAATTTTATTATTTACATTATTACTTTTGTCCTAAATGTTTGCAAAAAATTATAAAGCTACAAATCTACAGTGGGCCATAAAACAAGTCAGAACGATTTTTTTTTCTGCCATACATTGTGTTCTTTCGTGTCCACTGTGCTACGTAACAACATCGTTGATACGTTATTCACACCTAGTGCTTGTGACCATTAAAAAAGATTAAGATTACCTGACATAGTCGGGTCTGGAGGCGATGTAATCGTTTTGTAGTTTTCAAAATGACAACCAAGATCGCACATTAACCATTTATTAAATGACGACCGGTTTCGGTGCACGGTGTCACAATCATCTGGTCACATATGTCATAATCTGGTCATCTGTCAAAAATATAAAAGACATGCAAGAAATAACGTAGAAACATAAAAAAACATACATTTGGGATTACGTGGCACTTATCCTACCGTGTTTAAAAAAAATTGGGTATAAAATAACAAGTGCAACATTGCACTTAGTCGCTATATTAAAAAAAAATACATAACTTAATAACATGACAGTTTACAAAATACTGACAGCTCTGAAGATTCTAGTTTACATTAGAATCTTCAGAGCTGTCAGTATTTTGTTAGCTGTTATGTATCTTTTTTAATATAGTGACTAAATGCAATGTTGCACTTGTTATTTTTTACCCAATTTTTTTAACAAGGTAGGATAAGTACATCGTAATCCCAAATGTATGTTTTTTTTATGTTTCTACGTTATTTCTTGCATGTCTTTTATATTTTTGACAGATGACCAGATTATAACATATACAGGGTGTTTCACTAAGTGTGTTTGCCTCTGTAACTTATAAAATAATAGGTGACGGAAATATTTTTTTAATGTTCGTAGATCTATCGGACCAAACTGCGTGGTCATCAGTCCGTAGCTTACAAACTACTTAAACCTAGGTAAACTAACCTAAGGACAAACACACACACACACACCCATGCCCCCGGGAGGACTCGAACATCCACGGCGAGCAACCGCGCGCTTCGTAGCGAGACGCTTTAGACCGCTCGGCTACTCCACCGCGGCACGGGAAATTTTAATGCGGTAGGTCAACACAAGAGATGTTACACTTTCTGCGGAGCTATGAACATAGTTTATTGAATCACTTTCGAAAGAGTTACAGCACAAAGATATAACTTTTTAAATGGAACAATAGTTTTTCTATCGTGCATTGGATTTGTTGAAACCAGCTGCGTCCAAATCAATTTAAACTACATTTCTGTCACTGTTAATTTGGGAGCTACAACCCTTCAAAGGTTCAGGGGCAGATACCACAAACGCTGCGCATAATTCAATGCGCCTTCTACATGTGGTGCGGCCGAGTTGTAACGTCGCCGGTGTCGCGGAGCGTCAAGCTTCCTCGCTGCGCTGACTGCCGACTGTCGCCGCACACGGCCGTATACCCGACAGTTGGAGCCACACAAACAATCAGGGCTCAATATACCACAGTTACTGACATCGGATGACGATGGCATACACGAACAACGAGTACGTTGACATGTTGCTGGTGCTCGGCGAGTGCCGACACGATGCCATTGAAGGAGCCACGGCGTATGCCGTGAGATATCCTAGGCGAAGAGCCCCGGCAGCCATTACGTTCTTACGTGCCGAACAACGACTTCGGGAAACAGGTAGCTTGGTAATGCGCCGCAGTAACAGACGAACACCTGCAAGAAGTGAGGAGACGGAGGTGTTTGTTTTAGTTGCACTACACCACATCCTCATGTCAGCTTACGAGCCGTTGCTGCAGTCGCTGATGTCAGTCTCACATCTGTGTGGCGTATAGTACACGGCCACAGATTTCACCCGTACCGCCTGTTACTGACCCAGGAGCTGCATGGGAACGATTTCCGTGCAAGAGTGACATTCTGTGAGTGTGCCATGCGTAATTTCACGCTGGAGTCTTTACAAAGTATTATGTTCTCTGATGAGTCCACGTTCACAAATTATGGTGCAGTGAATCGCCATAACATGCACTACTGGGCCGCAGACAATCCTCGGTTGGTACGACCTGTCGACCGTCAACGTAGGTGGTCTATTAACGTGTGGTGTGGAATCCTTGGGGATGAAATCATCGGTCCACACTACTTCCCAGGTACACTGACAGGTGAATTATATCGCGCTTTTATAGCCGACAGTTTGGGTGGTCTCCTTGATGTGTGTCTACACACGAGAGTCCATATGTGGATGCAGCACGATGGTCACCCACCCCATTCTGCGCGTGCTGTTGTGGAAGAACTAAACAACAGGTTTGCAGGAAGATGGTTGGGGCGCCATGGTCCTCATTCATGGCCCGCAAGATCGCCCGATTTAACACCAGTAGATTTCTTTTTGTGGGGAAATCTAAAGGATCGCGTTTATGTCACTGAGCCCACATCCCCAGATGATCTAAAACGGCCCATCGAGGACGCATGTCGCTCCGTCACACCGGCGAAGCTACATCTCGTTTGCAGATCCTTTCGACGGCGCATTGCATTATGCATTGAGGAACATGGACACACATTTGAACATCTCATGTAAATCAACTTCCCACCACCATAACATCCATCACCCACCACACAGCCATGTATTATGTACAGCGTGTGGTATCCACCCCTGAAACTTTGAAAGATTGTAGCTCCCAAACTAACAGTGATAGGGATGTAGTTTAAATTGAATTGGACGCAGCTGGTTTAAATGAGTCCAATACACGAGAGAGAAAAAAAAAATGTTCCATTTAAAAAATTATGTCTTTGTGGTGTAACTCTTTGGAAAATGATACAATAAACTATGTTCATAGCTCCGCAGAAAGTGTAACATTTCTTGTGTTGACCTACCGCATTAAAACTTCCCGTCACCTATTATTTTATAAGTTACAGAGGCAAACACACTTAGTGAAACACCCTGTATGTGACCAGATGATGGTGACATAGTGCACCGAAACTGGTCGTCATTTAATAAATTGTTAGTGAGCGATCTTGGCTTGTCATTTTGAAAACTATAAAACATTAAAAAAGAACTTAGTAGCATAGTGGTAGAGGCTTGGCTTTTTAGGCAGCGGAAAGGAGCGAGAGAAGGAGACGTGTAGCCAGTGGTGGACTAAGGGGGGGGGGGGGGAGGCGGAGGGGGCGAACCGTCCCATGTCTCTCGTCCTGGGGGCCCTCCAAATCCCCAAAACTTCCTTCTTTTATAGTACAGTAAAACTTCCGTTAACGGACACTTCCCACTAGCGGACTCCTCTCAATAGCGGACATTTTAAAATTCCCCTGCAAAACAACATTAGCCCTTATGCTAAAATTATTCCGAATAGCGGACATTCTCAATAACGGACACGGACACTGTAATATGTCCCCCAACAACAATCAAAACTTCCAAATAACGGACAGCGTGAATGAATCAGTGCACTCTTGCGTGTCAATAGTCTGATTGTCGGTAATTCTAACGTGTGTTGATTGAAAATTTAGCATGTTTCTTCTTCGTATTGCGTGGTTACATGGCATTGCCAACTATTGGAACTTCTTGGAAGTGCAGTACGTACAGAATTGGTTCATGCCGCGCCGAAACAGACGATCACTTTCAGCCTGTAGTCGGTACATCAGACGAAGCCAAGCGTTCAATAGAGTAGACTCACTGTTGTGTTGCAGCGTGGGCTTAGATAGGACAGGGGAGAGGCTATAGGTGTATCGAAAGTTTTCATTCGATGACTGCCACAGCCTGGTTTCAAAAGTCAAAAGCTTTGTCTAATGCGTCTTGAGTGTTTCCGATTTGAAGTTTCGTGCTCGCGCTACATGCTTTAAAATGCCCAGAGATAAAAGTGGCCGGCCGCGGTGGCCGAGGGGACTGAGGCGCTCCAGTCACGGTCTGCACGGCCACTACGGTCGGGGGTTCGAATCCCCCCTCGGGCATGGATATTTGTGCTGTCTTAGTTCGTAAGTAGTTCATAAGTAGTTTGTAAGTTTAGGGACTGATGACCCCGTAGTTAAGTCCCATAAATAAAAAAAAGATAAAGAAGATAAAAGTGGCCAAATACCAAAAAAGAAAAGAAAAGAAAAGAAAAAACGCTGACTATGGGCGGGAAACGAAAAAAATGTTATCTCGTTATAACAAAAGCTTCGCACTTTGCAGAAAATTGATGCTGGTGAGCCACCCGCGATAGTTGCTGCGGATTTGAACGTCTGTATGAGTGCGATTACTGATTGAAAAAAAAAAAAAATATTGATCAGATATTTAAACATTTTGTTCCATTCAAGCGTCAAGCAGCGCAGTGAAATGTCGAAGGTGAATGAGAAAAGGTTGATATCCTCAGAAGAGGTTATTCTTTTGTGGCATCAACAAATAAGATCCAAAGGCGTGCTAGTTAAGGTCCTCTACTTCGTCTAAAAGCGATGACTTTGTGAGCTTATTGAAGGAAATTATGGCTGGCTGGATCGGTTCAACAAGCGGCGTACTTTGCGGTATTGACACAATTCGGTGCGTTACACGCGTGAGAAGAGGAGACTTTGGCTTTATCTGAGATTTTCGTTATGCGAACCGGCCGCCATACCGATCATTTCGTATAAACGGTAGTTTACTATTCTGTATTTTATCCTTTTCTTAACAGCGGACACTTCTTAAAAGCGGACAGTTTTATTTTCCGCATTGGTGTCCGTTATTCAGAAGTTTTACTGTACATGTACTTCCACCTGGACGGAGAGGGGGGGGAGGCACATTATCTTTTGCCGCCACCCCGGGCCTCCCACAGCCTTAGGCCGCCGCTGCTAGTGGGTGGGATGTGAGACGCACCTGGTGGAGTCGTGGCGCACGATGTTCTGGTTGATGGAGCTAGCCGCCGTGGAGACTCGCACGATGGTGGGCGGCGGCGGGCCCAGCAGCGGCGCGGCGCGGCCCATGCGCAGGCCCTCCTCGTCCGAGCCGTCCTCCTCCGCTATCGCCGCAGGCCGAACCTCTTCCAGCTTCATCTTCACCAGCTTCTCACTGCACACCTACTAGGCCGGCGTTGTTGAGGGCTAACGCCTACTCTTGTATACCGCTCTGCACTGTGTGTGTGTGTGTGTGTGTGTGTGTGTGTGTGTGTGTGTGTGTGTGTGCTGTGTGAGTGGTCCTAGTATGCCAATGAGTCTGAGACGCTCCTGTGTGTGCTACAACAGAGAGGTCATTTACTTACGCTGTTCGCCCCCAACTGCCAAAACCTACCTTCTCTTCTGCAACTTTCAAAGTGCAAAAAAAGTTGGGATGTCAAAATAAATGCGTCACTCAACAGCTCACGGAAATTGTTATTTTTTTATTAAACAATTTATTGTTTCTCTCCGTTGCGTACAATTACTTAACTGTAAACACAATTCGATCGTCGACTCTCATAGAAATCTTACCATGCACTGAAACTTTTACAAAAAAAGAAAAAAGCGACAGTTATTCCAACTAACTGCTGCTTCCAGTAACTGCTACTAAGCGTTCTCACTGACTAGTCAGTACCGTATCACACTCACTGAAAACATTTTTTTTTACACTTGCATATAAACTCTTATCATCGTATACGTCACATCGATAAAAACCGTCACGGCTGTACAAAACTTTTTTTTTCTCCCTTAAATATCTAGAAAGCAGTTTTCGTGTGGAAGAACGTAATGTTTCAGACTTTATACCTACGGAACGGATTCCTTTTGTGGCAGTACACACCGTTGAGGACGGTGTACGCGCAACAGCAAATGATGGACAAAATGTACAAAATGAAAAGCCAGCAAAAGGACGGCCATGCGCGTCTCAGCGACCTCATATAAAACTCGTTATGAACTCACGAATAATGACGTTCATTACACGGGTGCGGAAATACTAAATTAAAGCTCCAATCAACTCTTATGTATCGCTATTTCTGCACCAGCTAACTGTGCGTCAGTTTCGCGACGCGTTCCTCTCCCTTCAATCTAATTTTAAAAAAAGCGGGCTTGTCTGAGCAACAGCTGCTTCGCGCGGTACCGAAGTCACATCTATTTCGCTCACATTGTTCGAAACACTCTAGTTTTCTAACGCGAACTTCTATGGGTAAATGGGTTCTGTCGGAATATTTACATGTCAGATGTCTTTTTATGGCCACGAGTAACACTGTCGAAATATGAACGAATAGCTTAATAAAAAAAAAAAAAAGGTATAAACACAATCACAAACTGCTGCTTGACGAGTCCACACAGAACGCAGTGCAGCTATGACGCTGTCCACATCACACGGGTTGTCACTACAGTCCGCCGCGGGCGCATCCAACCGACGTGGGCGGGTACTGCAGGACGACGGCGCGTCGCCGGGCACGATGAGGGTCCGCTCCTCATACGCACTCACCAACTACCTGCCAACACACAGAAGAAAGGGAATCACATTAGCATCACTGCTGCAGATTACAAACAAAAAGGTTAAAAATATGTCGGCTCTCACATCATTATATAAATATGCTAACATGAAAATTGTGGTACAGATTGCTAATTTATTCGTACAAGAAGGCCAATTAAAGTTATATAAATCGAAAGATTGTTTGTCGTACATTTCACCAATATAAATATTATGTGTGCATTTAGCCATTAAAAGTGGTAAAAGGAAGTAGAAATTTTCCTATCTAGAGCTAGGATCAATTTCTACATTCTCCATGTATCTATGTACCTCCCTCGCAAATGTGGTGACACCAATGAAAACAAATGGTACTAGACATCCAAACACACGTATACATAATGGCAGTTGTCTCACCACAAGGCGGATCAGTGATCTTTTGAGGTCGTTACCGTTTTTCTTTCACAACAATGCCCGTCCGCACACTGCGATCCGCGTGCTCAACGTTCTTGCTAGACACATCGTCACCGAGCTTCCACATCCTCCTTATTCTCCAGATATGGCACCGGCTGACTTCTTTCTGTTTTCCCGCCTTAAATTAGCTCTGAAAACCTTACTCTTCGCAACAGTTGCAGAGATCCAACAATGCGTGTCCTCAGTGCTTCGAGCAATTTCACAAGGAGCGTTCGCTGACAGTTTCCAAGAACTGTAAAACCGATGTCAGCTATGTATTGCAACCAACGGCGATTACTTTGATGGCCTGTAAACGTACTTTCTTTGTAACTCTTGTTTCATGTACGTCCTTAGACCATTCACCGAGATTTCAGACACACATTGTAGAACTCTTCTAGTACAACAGAAATCGCCGCGGTGGAGTAGCCGAGCAGTGTAAAAGGCGTCTTGCTGCGGAGCGCTCGGTTGCTCGCCGTCGGATGTTGGAGTCCTCTGTGGGGTTTGTAATCTACGGACTTATGACCAAGCAGTTTGGCCCGACAAATTTACAAACATTTGAACATTTGAAGAACATAAATCAGATTACTGCCATACATCCGCCAATACCCAAAAACGTTTCTATAAACATTTTACAGCATTACGATAATTAGTGCTAGTGGTCCTGCCAGACGTTCTCAGAGTGCAGACACCTTCCTAATTAGTCACAAGTATCTCCGTGATTGGGGCAGTCCAGGTGATGTAAAGTGGCACACTTAAAGTCTAATTAACAGAGCCGACGAAGACGTGATTATCTCAGCACTTGTAAATTACAGATACAAGCTGTGAACTCCAAAGCACATTGATATGAAGACTATTGTGGTTTTCCTACAAAGAGCCGCTGCTTGACTGAGTGTGTGTGTGTGTGTGTGTGAAAAGGTGATCAATTTAAACGCGAGATCGTTGCTACGGAAGGCATGTTAGTTAGGTTTTACGGCGCCGTGACAATAGCGTGGCTTTCGAGGTCAATGTGAGCGCACCACTAATGGGTGAATCAGCGAAAGTGCCCCGCCAACAAGTTGTTTTGCGGTCGTAAAGTGACGCCTTAGGAGAGGTGCCAAGGGGGCAGGATGGGCTGAAGTGGCAGTTGGCGGCGGACGAGGTCTGTCTGCACGTGTCGCGACGCACCACCCGCCACACTCGACTGCCAACTGGATGTTTAGCCGGCGTCAGCTGCAGTCTCCTCGTAGAGGTCATTTCACACCGGCCGTAGTGTATCTCGAGCTACGGCTTCGGAAAGACGTCGCAGACGTATCTTGTAATGTAATCAAATGGGGCATTTCAGACCTGGCGTCGCGTCAAGTCGGGATACATGATACGCCTATCTCCAGCTACGCCTGCACACGTAACGCCTCTGCGTATCTCGGCTAGCGCATGCGCACTATACTGCTCCAGAAACCACGTGATCTGTGCTGGACAACTCTATTACTGCGTCTTTGTGTGTTTATTGTTGACAATGTCTGCATTAATGGACCAAGTGCGAAAGTATCCAGTGCTGTGGGACTATTCTAAAGTGGAATACGTTTCTATTTTGAAATTCTTCAGAAGGTATTGATTTTCTGTAATTTGTATCCTGCTTTTTAATGTCTCTGCTGATGAGGGATAAAACTTCACTAAACTGTTCTTCATTAAGCCTGAATTAAGTTTCAAACTCTTTGTCGTTAACCTGTAAATTTTGCATTACATGGTAGTATTCGCCGTACGCTAATTTTATAACATTTATCGTCTGAACCCAATTCGATTTATTTGACACTGAATCACTATCACTATCGCTACTTGAACTACAGTTCATCCACGGCACACTGAAGTTGATATCTGGGTCACAACACGGCACATTGAACGCCATTTCTGGTACTATCCACAAACAATATTGAATTAAGCACATCATGTCAACAACTGAGCAAATACGAAGATGGGATAGAAAACGTAGCTCTTAATACGTAGCTTTCGGTGTGAAGGGAGTCAGGATACGTGGCACGTACTGCGACGTCTTCCGAAGACGTAGCTCGAAATGACCTTAAAGAGAATCTAGCAGGGAAGTCCCGTTTGTAGACACCTATGAACCTGTAATTTCAGTCAATTGAGGAATATCTTGATGTACATTCCTTAAGGACATTGTATGAAATTGACAAATTTTAGATGGAATGTGGAAACTATTTAATAACCGCAACTGTGTTTCCATAAAATGCTGAAATAGCGTAGTTTCAAAGGCGAAGCGGTCTAAGCATTTTAAACAGAATCATGTTTGATACTTCCATGACCTCTGTTTCAACTTACGCTTTATAGCAGACAATTAGTGTTTTTTTAAGTTGATTCTTAAAGCCGTTTTCAAATGGATAATCTTCAATATACACTTAGGAATATCGGCAAGAAGAGAAATATAATTCAACTTCTATACTCCAACACAATAAGATATAGCTATTTTTTTTAATTGTAATCCAAAAAGGACTTTACGTCGGAATCATGTGACTATTCAGACGTGGAAGACAGAAGACTAACAACACAAGGGAAGGACGTAGACATAGGTCGTGCCGGCCGCGGTGGCCGAGCGGTGTGCGGCACGCCAGTCACGTTCTGCACGGCCACTACGGTCGGGGGTTCGAATCCCCCCTCGGGCATAGATATTTGTGTCGTCTTTAGTATAAGGTAGTTCATAAGTAGTTTGTAAGTTTAGGGACTGATGACCCCGTAGTTAAGTCCCATAAGATCTACAAACATTTGAACATTTCGAAAGTCAAAAACAAACTGAGAGCGCATCCATGTTATCCATTCATATAACAGACGAAATGGATGGCGTAGATGTTACTTTGCCGGCGTACAAGGTGCGCTTTTTTTCCTACATAAATTGGTCCAAAAACTGGATGCGTCTTCTACGCCGGTTGTCAGTCATAGTATGTACCTACAAGTTCGATTTCCTTCAAGGGATTTGAAAAAAATTGCGTAATATGCGAAAAATAATGTTTTAAGAGGGAAATAATGTTTTATGCGGAACAATTTGCATGCAAGGTTCTCTCTTACAATTTTCGCAGTTTTTATGTTATGTATGAACATAATATGCACCAATATACCCACCAGGAGCTTTATTATGTAGTAAAGGTTTTATGAATTTTGTACTATTTTTAGTGCCAAGCGTAACATCATTGAAGTAGAAACTTTCGATGTAATTTCATTCATCATAATCGATATTTCCTGGCAATCCTGTAACGGTGTCATTCATTATTTGAATAATGAAACACTGGTCACGTATTTGGCCACGTCTCGCCTGACGATATTGGAGAAATTATTCGCATTCTCAAGTGAAAATATGTACACAAGTATTTTTTGTGATGTTTGCACATCTGCTGCGTCTCACAGTTGTATTTTTGAGGTTATAACATGCTATACCCCATACTGTTCGCCGACTAATAGACGCAAACCATCAATCATTCTCACATTTTATGGAACATCACAAAAATACTTAAATAGATTTTTGCGTTTCACAATAAATTCTCAAAATGCGTCACTTTAAACCCCCTACTCGTCGCGCGAAGTTGGCGAACTGATACTCAGTGCATTGTCTGATCGGAGCAATCGTAAGCAGAGCCATCTACCTGTCAATGACGTAAGCCTTTACGACGCTCTCATCAATCATCGCGCCATATAGTCGCGCACTGTGAACAGCGAGAGGCGAAATACCCGTTTGAATAAGGGCAAACTGTCAAGGAACTTAACTGCGTAAAGTTAATGGACGCTATTTGAAGGCACTGCCTTAGATATTTTACGTACATGAACAAATGTACTATGATTATATTGCAATAGATGTATTAGGTGTTATTTTTTCCTTTAAAAAAAAAAAAAATAAAAAAAAAAAAAAAAATAAAAATAAAAAAAAAAAAAAAATCTTAAAAGTGGTGTGCCTCTTATACGCCGGCAAATACAGTAATCTGCTAATAGAGGTGGGAAGTCAGAATATACAGCAGTCTTTAACTCATTCAATGTACAAGGTAGAAGAACTTTATTCCAATATTTCGTTAAAAAAGAATGCAATTATTATATCCTATTCGTAGGTAGAGTAAGAAAAACTATTTTATGTGATTGTTCAATTTTATTCAACAAACACGATAAAACACATGAATCAGTCTCAATTCTCAAAGGTGGGGGAACAAAAAAGAGAGATGAAACTATTTGTAAAAGTTGGTCTCAAGTCTTTCTCCCTTGAATTAAGCTGTAAGGAAATTGTAATGATTGATTGAGGACTTGCAATTACGTATAATTTCTCCCCTAATCAGCACGGTAGCCAACGGGAGATGAAGGGACTCATTTTCCACCTCCCCAGGAAATTATGTTCTAACGGTTTACAGTTGCGTTTTATTGTCCGATACCTCTCCACCCAATAAAAAAAACTTTTTATAGTCCTGGCTACTAAGGTATAGATATCTTATTACTTTATTTCCCTCTATTAAAATGTGACTAAAGGATAATGTTCAAATATTTGTAAATCTAACGGACTAAACTACGTAGTTATCAGTCCGTAGCTTACAAACTACTTAAACTAAGGTAAACTAAGCTAAGGACTACACAAACAAAATCACTTAACAAGAACAAGTCTTCTGCTCCGGATTGTATACCCATTAGATTTCTATCTGATTATGCTGAAGCGATAGCTCCTTACTTAACAGTCATATACAACCGCTCTGTCATAGAAGGATGTGTACCAAAAGATTGGAAAGTTGCACAGGTCACACCTTTATTCAACAAAGGCAGTAGGAGTAACCCAGTAAACTACAGGCCTATTTCATTGACATCAATTTGCAGCAGGGTTTTGGAACATATCCTGTATTCAAATATTATGAATTATCTCGAACAGAACGATCAATTGACCGAAGGTCAACACGGATTTAGAAAATATCGTTCATGCGAAACACAACTGGCTCTTTATTCACACGAAGTGATGGGTGCTATCGACAAAGGTTCGCAAATCGATTCCGTATTTCTTGATTTCCAGAAAGATTTTGACACCGTACCTCACAAACGGCTTTTAATCAAATTGCGTGGTTATGGTATATCACCCCAAATTTGCGATTGGATAGCGGATTTTTTGTCAGAGAGGACACAGTTCGTAGTAATCGATGGTAAGTCATCGACTAAAACAGAGGTGATATCGAGCGTTCCACAGGGTAGTGTTATTGATCCTCTGCTATTTCTTATTTACATAAATGATTTACGGGAAAATCTAAGAAGCTCTCTTAGGTTGTTTGCAGATGACGCCGTCATTTACCTTCTAGTAAAATCATTTGAAGATCAAAACCAACTGCAGAACGATCTGAATAAGATATCAGTATGGTGTAAAAATTGGCAGTTGACTCTAAATAATGAGAAGTGTGAAGTCGTCCACATGAATACGAAAAGAAATCCGTTAAACTTTGTTTACAACATAAATCAATCAAATGTGAAGGCCGTAAACTCCACAAAATACTTAGGAATTACTATTACTTCAGACCTAAACTGGAAAGAACACGTAGATAATATCGTGAGAAAGGCGAACCAGAGACTGCGTTTTATTGGCAGAACCCTTAAAAGATGCAATAGAACTACTAAAGAAACTGCATACACTACGCTTGTCCGTCCATTTTTGGAGTATTGCAGTCCAGTGTGGGATCCTTATCAGATGGGTTTGACGGAGGACATCGAAAGACTCCAAACCGCAACACGGCGCTCCAATCAACGTCATCGGTCGATGTTGAACGCACAAGACTTTCTTAATGAAAGAGGTAAGATGACTACATCTTGACATCGATTGTATGACACCATGATTTTTATTGTTAAAGATAATAACCTTAATTACATAGCTGACATTCGAGTGTAAAAGATACCATACAATGCTTGAAATAATTTGCAAAAACGCGCTAAACAAAGCTGGAAAAGCTGCGCGGGAGTAGCCGAGCGGTCTGGAGAGCCATGTTGCGGATCACGCGGCCTCCCGCGTCGGAGGTTCGAATCCTTTCTCGTGCACGAATGTGTGTGTTGTCCTTAGGTTAGTTTACCTTAGTTTATGTAGTTCGTAAGTCTAGGGACTGATGACCAACGTAGTTTGGTGATAGCCACTGAGTTTCGAATCAGTGCACTCTCCGCTCCAATGAAACTGTGTTCTGGTTATTGTATTTATTTATAAGCATAATTATACCCCACAATCAATACATCGCACATGGTAAGTGTGAAGTAGAGTGATGGCGTGTGCACAGCTTGCAACGTCGCCGGCATTCGTTGCCCGCTGTGTTTGTACCAATTGGTGAGCGGATGTTTACGTGGCCATCATGTTCCTCAAAATGCCTTCAACGTTGCGTAACACGGTTAGACTTTTCAGACCACATATCAACGCAATTCTGTGAAATTTGTTATAAAGAATGTTATTAGTGTTCAAATGTTTAAATGTTGGGAAATCTATTGGACCAATCTGCTATGGCCATCCGTCCCTAGACCTACAAACTACCTAACCTAATTTGAACTAAGAACAACACGCACATACTCATCTCCGAGGGAGGACTCGAACCTCCGACAGCGAGCAACGGCGCGCTCCGCAGCAATGCGCCTTAGAACGCTCCGCCACTCCTCCGTGGCTATCATCAGTGTTATAGGTATATAATTTGTTACGTGGTAGTTACCGAAGCTTATCTTCTAATTTCTTTTTTGTTCAATTATCGGCCTGCTGATAGTGTTCTGTGAATGTAATCGGACGAGACATAATACATGTACCTTAATACATCTGTGTTGGTTCTTATTAACATGAAACAGTTGTGGAGCAACAACTGATCAAGATTACTGTAGGCATCTTATTACGCTTCAACGGAAAATATTGTGAACGAGATTCTGCAAAAAAAGAAATAAGAATAAATGGTCGATTTAATAGACTGTGTTACTAACTGCTGCTATTTACAAATTCCATGAATATTTTAAACGATTCTATCGTTAAGATATGGAAAAAATCAATTTAGCCGCGTCGGATTAGCCGCGCGTACTGGAGCGCCGTGTTGCGGTGCGTGCGTCTGTCCGCCGTCGGGGGTTCGATTCCCCCCTCGGGCATGGGTGTTTGTGTTGACCTTACTTTAGTTTACCTTAGGTTAACTAGTTTGTAAGCTAGGGACTAATAACCAAGCTGTTGAGTCCCATAGATTTACAAACATTTTTGAAATCTATTTACAGGACATGTATACATCTTCAGTGTTAGTGTTAACGAACATAGTTTTTAGTCCTACTCATGAAACTACACATAAACGAAGGTTTTTAATTTTAGTTTGCTTTTTTCACAATACTAATTTCTAAATAACAATTCGCCTCCGCAATAGGGGGCATCCAAGGAAAATGATTTAGGTTAGATATAAAAATGTCCCTACTACCTGCGACAGAAAGGTCCATTTTTTCTCTATAGCTCTTGTTGTTCTCATCTCTATTCTTCTCAAATTGTGTCGGAGTATTTTTGATGAGTTTGATCAGTGAGGACCTCTATTCACAATGATCTGGTTTCGCCGGCTGCGTGCTAGTTACGGTCTGCACGGCCGCTGAGGTCGGGGGTTCGAATCCCCCATTGGGAATGGATGTTTGTGCCGTCTTTAGTATAAGCTAGTTCATAAGTAATTTGTAGGTTTAGGGACTGATGACCCCATAGTTAACATTTGAACATTTGAGATGGTTTCACTCTTTGTCGGTGTGTGAGCTGATATGAAACTTAAGGTAAATTAAAAATGTGTGCGGATCCGGGATACGAAAATGGGACCTTTCTCATCACGGAGAGCGCTCTACCGACTGTGCTATCCAGGGACGCTTCAAGGTCCGTCCTCAAAGCCTTACTTTCGCCAGTACTTCACCTCCTACTTTTCAGGACTGATGACCACACACTCTAGTCCCCTCTAAAAAACAACAACCTACTTTTCAGACTTCACAGAAAGTAACAGGCGAGGTACTGGCGGAAGCAAAGCTGTGAAGACGGACCGTGAAGCGTGTCAGGATAGCTCAGTCGGTAGAGTGCTTGCTAGTCAAACACAAATGTCCCAGGTTCGAATCCTGGTCCGGCAAACAGTTTTAATCTGCCAGGAAGTTAGAGGGCATGTATTGTCATACTGCACTTAAAACGCCAAGCTTCTTGCGAGGTACCTACACGAAGACAGCATATGGACGTCATTATCACCATCATTAGAGACTGAATATGTCTGTCAGCGTTCAGTGTGGAGCATAGTCGCCGTAATAAAATTCGGCTATGATTCTCTATTCAATGGTAATATTGATGTCTTGTCTGGTGGTAGCCTTTCACTTCAAAATCATTCTTGACCGAATCTGCATATTAACGCCTCTTACTATTTTAGTGCCGCTTTTATGCAATCAATACTTCTATTCTAACACGAGAGATGAGCTATGTCAGAATACTTTTTCATAATACACTAATAAAAAAAGTGTAGCTTTTTCCAGCAAATAAAAGTTCTATGGTATTTTATACTATGGTGGTTGATATTTATAAAGTAATACAACTTCCTATTTATTGACAAAGAAAACCAAGAGAATCACTTCTGTAGTCAAACATATCCTAAAATAACTTTCTTTTTTTTTTTTTTTTTTTTTTTTTTTTTTTATTTTTTTTAAAGGAAATCCCATTGTTTAGCAAGTTCATTCAAAAAAGAATAGCATGACACTACATGCTTGCCCCTTACCGCTGCCGATCTAATATACCCACTGTTCAGTGGCAGTCCTACTTAACTGCTGTAGGCATCGTGGTCAGAACGTGCTCGCTCTTTTCAATTAGTCACAAGCATGTTGAACTACATTCATATAGGCGAACATGCAGGACAATCCAATCATGCTATACCGGAATGACTGATGAAATCTTTGACTATACCTGAACGATGGACTAGGGACTTGTCGGCCATATTCTTAAATGCTTCCTCAAAATGCTGACGAAACGGTTCAGAGATGGATCGGAGAATATTATCCCAGTACAGTGAAGCCTTGAGCTTGCCGTTGATGGACAACAATGGCGTCCGAAACCTGCACATGATATTCGCCCGTAACACCATTGATCTACCAACTTTCTGCACTCAGTTGACGGTACGCATCTATCGTACCGTATTAAAAGATCCCCTCCAGACGTTGTAGACAGCCATCTGGTATCAGACTCATACAGCATCCATCTGTGAAGAAAACCACGGGCCAGTTTTCCATAGTTAATTCTAGGTGATTTTGGGCTCACCTGTATCGTGTAGCAGGCCTCACGATGTACTGTGTATCGTACTGTCTGTGTTTAACGGTCGGGCCTCTCCATGTACTGTGAGCGTGGTGTCTCCGTATACCATTTAGTGCGGTGTCTGGTTTTAAGTGTTGGAACTCTTCATGTCCAATTCAGAGCTTGAGGAGTGTGCCTCATACAGTCTGGTTCGACACTTGCCTTCCAATCTTTCTAATTCTTTACCACGGTGTCTATCTGACGGTGGTTTATCGTGCGAAGTGGCGCGATGGGGACACACTGGACTCGCATTAGAGAGGTAAATCATTTCAGGCCCATGCTGGGATCGTTCTTTTGAAAGGGCGTGGTAGACTCCCTTCCCCATCCTTAATAAAACAATCCAAGCTCGTAGTCCGTCACTGATGATCAAGTTGTCGACGGGACGCTAAACCCTAATCTTCCTTGCTTCCCATGTTGGTCGGGGTTCTTTCTGGCCAAAAGGCGGCGATACCAGTCGTCTATCACAGTTGATCAAATGATCAAATGCTTGTAATTCTACGGGACCAAACTGCTGGGGTCACCATAAACACACACACACACAAGGGATAACTTGTACCTCCGCAGCCAGCCTCAGGCCGGCCGCGGTGGCCGAGGAGACTGAGGCGCTCCAGTCACGATCTGCACGGCCACTACGGTCGGGGGTTCGAATCCCCCCTCGGGCATGAATATTTGTGCCGTCCTAGTTTGTAAGTAGTTCATAAGTAGTTCGTAAGTTTAGGGACTGATGACCCCGTAGTTAAGTCCCATAAACTATACAAACATTTGAACATTTTTTTGATGCCTCAGACGGCCATTCCCGCGCGGCTCGTAATTGATGACCTAAAGCAGTGTTTAGCAACCTGTTCGAATAAAAGTAAAAATATAGCAACCCCTTCCACATAAAAATATTCTGGCGACCCCACCCCCTCCATCCACAAAGCTTTGTTACCTCAAAGGAAACAAATTTAATCTCCTTTATTTTGCTACAGCTTTCTTTTAAATTGTTGGACGAAGTTTTTTTTATGTATTTTTCGTAATTTAATATATCTTGTTTAACGACTGTTTCGCATTTCAGGCAAGACTCAGAAACGTATTACGCTTATTAAGAAAGATCCCACTGCATAGACAGTTTGTAGGAAAGTAGATCTGTCTTTCGAATTTTTCAGAATTACTTATGGTATCAAATTCTTTTACCTCTCGATGGGTTCCTGAAAACAGTTTTCGGACTGCGCTTATTCATCATGAACATCCTGATTTATTAAACAATCCATGATCAATTCAAGGAACTCCGTAATTAATCTTAATATTAAATATATTTGACCTAAGCATAGGTTTTTGTATTACTGATACTCTAGTTATTTTATGGTGCAAGTATTTCCTCCTGTGACGGCGACCCCTTGGGGGTCTGGCACACAGGTTCAAAAATACTGCCCTAAGGTGACCAGTCATTAATAATCCCTGTAATTTTAAAACGATTCAAGGATCTTAACGCATCACTGACTCACGACTATTGATGTTTTCCTTATCGCCATAAAAAAACAATTCGCGTGCATTCAAACGTAGATATTCTTCTTCTTGCTGTCGTAGAACGTCCATACAGTACACAATCGCTCTATACTGTTCCTAAACTGTGAAGGTATAAATGAGTCTACCTCACCTGCCTTCAGCGAAACGGATATGTTTCCGATAGATGGGACTTTAGGCAAGTTTTCTTACACTGAAGAACGATTTTAAATCGTCTTTGGAAGTTTGTTTACGGTTTATGATAGTTCAGAGAAGCAAATTTTTCTAATCACGTCAATATGGGGTCAGGAAGGATCTGTTTATGGTATATAATGTCGCGTAGGAACAGTAAGAATAGCATCACAGAGATTATGACGAATGGAAACACAAATAGCAATTTTTCCCGTGCGTATTTCACGAATGAGATAGGAATGAAAACTAATAACTCTGATACGGTCAATCCCCGTCACGCACTGAGTGGTGGCTAAACAGAGTATTAATGTCGTTGTAGATACAGAAACTGCATCTGAGCTACATGCGCGTTTCTCGGAGCTAACTCGTTTAGAACCGTGGTGCTTGAGTTCGTTCGCAGAAGCGGTCGTTATGCCGCATTCATTGAGGCAGCAGTAACCACGCTCTGGAAGAGCGTCAAGGACGAAGTCGGACCCACATTTGACCCTGACCTAAGCCACGGCTACTGGCGTATTGCTCTCGTCCCAAGGCTGTTGTGGAGGTGGTTATCGGAGGCCCTTCCAGCAGAGGAAACTGTGGAGTGCGTATCTGCATTGTGTCGATATCTGTGAAGACTTGCAGAGAAGTAATGCTTTTGTGTTACGGTGTGTGAAATCCGAACCTAAACAATGGAGACAGTGGAACACGTTGATGTAGCACACCTGTGCGTGTCTTGGGAGAACTACGAGAAACATGCCAAACAGAGGAGCGCATTACTTCGCTTCGCTACACGGTACATTGCCGACTAGTTATGAATGTAGTAATCACAGGCCATTTACCGACCAAACGTGAGGCACTGAAATTTTTGTCGTACATAACGATTTGAATTTTCTTCCTCTGACTTCCAACCGGACACACTGAGCGGCACTATAGAATTTGTAACTGCAATTAAGATAACGTTTTTAGCTTTTGCTTATCTTTGATACAAACACGTTTAATGATACACAAATAGTGTGTCCTAAAAAGTCATTCTGACAAATTAAACAGCTATTCGCAATAAATCATTGATTTTAAACGGTACGAATAATTCGCACTCTATCCTGATCAGTCACAAATAAGTGAGATAGTAATTGAGAAAAGGCAGATGCAAGTTCGTATGTATAAAAGATAATAAACTTTGATTAGTAGCAACAAATATTAGTCTCAGTGTAAGAAAAATTGTATAATTAAATGATGATGAATGTTCAGGACATTAGTTCACTCGCGCAATACAAAACGCTTGCTTGAACAAAGTGAACAATTCGAACAGCTGTTGTGCATCGACGTATGGAACAGAAATCTCGTGATAAACAACTGAAAGAGCTGTCGTACTAAATTAAATTATCTGTGTATTTTTCGTCGTTACATCGACGTGTATAACCGAAATCGTGTGATAAAGTATGCTTGCATCAAAGAAGGTCTTTGGCTTGCATAAAGAGTCTACACAACTGTTGATTTGATTTGATTCTTTCAGGGAAGCCAAAACAGTCTTGGTCTAACCCGCCACTGCCCGCACCGAAACTAAGTTTATTGTGCGGTATCGCTCCCTCTATGTCTAGTAAAGCCAACCAATGCCCTTGAACAGTGCAAGAAGTCCCTTTACCAGTTCTTTATTAGACACAATTTCTTCGGGTCTGGTTGTCCCAAATGTTCTGTGCCTTTTACTCTCCAATGCAATGCATTCGAAGATCAGATGTGATGCAGTTTCATCACCGTCATCACAGATCCTACATTTAGGGTCCTCTTCTGTTATTCCCGTTGTATGTAGGTGCACACAACTGTTAGTTAAACCTATTTTCTATAGGTGGCACCTTCTATATGCTTTTATATCGGCCGCGCAAACTAAGTTGATACCGGTGTGGTGGCTAACTGGAGCAACAGTAAATACATAAACCATTTACGATCGTTTGCAGGGTATCAACTTAGATTGTATGAACAGTACAGTGTATGATTAATAAATTGTAGCGTCATGCCAAATGCCGTAATTTTACTGCATGAACGCCGAAAAAGAAGTAGGCGACAAACTTTTTTTTTCCTTTCATCATTTTGCTGGGGTTGTCAGCGAGAAAAAGTTTCCTAAAGGTTTGAAATTATGTTTTAAGTTTGTTGCAAGTCGCTTAGTGCTCTCCTTCTCAAACAGTGGATTGATATCACGTGCCTCAAGACGGGGAGGTTTTCATTGTTTATGACATCGTATCTCCTAAACTATCGGTCCTATCGCACAATAGTTTCTTAGCTGACGTCTACTACCTATTTTTGTGTCCCAGCCTTGTCGCCGCTTTTGTGTCCCGTTTCCGTCGTTGGTGTCGGTGGCCGAGTAGGAAGACCGACACAGGAATAAAAGTCTGTAAATCTATCGGACCAAACTGCGTGGTCATCAGTCCGTAGCTTACAAACTACTTAAACCTAGGCAAACTAACCTACGGACAAACACACACACCCATGCCCCAGGGAGGACTCGAACCTCCACGGCGAGCAACCGCGCGCTCCGCAGCGAGGTGCTTTAGACCGCTCGGCTACTCCACCGCGCTCACAGGAATAAAGGTAGCACGCTCGTGCAGGTACGGAGGTGAGCAGCCAGTGGGACAGCAAGTAGAAACACTAGAGTAAATTAGAACGAGATATATACTACACAGAATTTATACAATACTTAACTTTTACATAGTTCAGTACGGCAGAATGCTGATACATAGTTGAGCTAGCGGTCTGCCTAGTGCCTATCCGATAGCCAAGTCTTCACTGGTGCCTATCTGATTCCGAAGGTCTTAACTGGTTCCTATCTCAGTCCCAAGTGAACGATGTCGTTCAGTTGTGGCCACGAGCGGAGTTGCAGCAGAGGGCGCTCGTGGCTGTCGTCGTAAGAACGCCGTGCCGTGCGTGCATGGCGGCGCGCGGCGAAAGTAGGTGGCGCGCACTTTGGACTTGTGCGACATCACACCTATAAACTACATTCCTGCCAAATTTCAGCTTCATAGGTGAAGTAGTTTTCGAGATTTCGAGTTGAGTCAGTGAGTGAGTGAATGAGTGAGTGAATGAATGACCTTTCGCTTTTATATAGAGATTAGCTGAACTCCCGCTACTTCGCATGCGTAGGCTAGTTGGTCTGCACCAGTTGTTTCTTTTTAATCGTGATGAAGAATCCATATCTTAAGTTTCGTAGTTATAGCTTGAAATTTGAGTTAACAGCACCATATTTTTGAAAATCAATTTTTGCATCTCTTATTTCACTCCCTTATTGGTCGAATTTCGAAAAATACCAAAACACGCGTCTTTTAAATCCGAACCCCGAATCCAAATCCGAAAATTTGTAGTTCTAACTTCAAAATTGCCTAAATAGCAACATATTTTCTAAAAACACTCTCTCTCTCCAATTTAACCCGTTGAAGGTTGAATTTCCAAAAATACCGAAACACGTATTTTTTAACGTCTAACCAACTACAAATATCAATTTTTGCAGCTCTAGCTTTAAAATTGTATCAATAGCAACGTGTTTTCAAACAGAATTTTTGATCCTCTATTTAACCCTCTTGTCGAATTTCCAAAAATACTAAAAATCATGGATTTTTAATCCTGATCAAGATTCCATGTCCGAAGTTTCGTAGTTGCAGCTTAAAATTTGAGTTAACAGCAACATATTTTTGAAAATCATTTTTTGCGTCACCTATTTTACCCTCGTATTTGTCGAATTTAAAAAAAAATGCTGAAACACGTGTCTTTTAAATTCGAACCCTGAATTAAAATTCGAAATTTTGTAGTTCTAGCTTCAAAATTGCCTAAATAGCTACGTACTTTCGAAAAACGTTTCATCCCCTATTTCACCCGCTTACGGACGGAATATCGAAAAATCGCTTCTTAAATGACGCCTATAGAGTAAGATCAACACCCTCCACAAATTTCAAGTTTCTATCTTCAGTGGTTTGGGCTGGGCGATGATGAGTCAGTCAGTCAGTCAGTCAATCGGGACACTTTCTTTTATATATAGAAATATAGAATGTCCATGCAAAATTCGGTCGAAATCGATGACCCACAAGTCAGCCCCTCTCCTTGTCACTGTAAGCAACCGGCGTCGGAGTTCTCTCGGTGCTGGCCGACTCTTGAACAAAAGACGCTGAGATAAGCAGCGTTCGGCAGTAAAGCGTGCTGTGAAGTGGCCGCTGTTTTGTAAACAGCCGGCAGCAGGGTACGCCGTATAAGCGGCGACGGTGAGAAACCTGCCGACAAACGGGTCAGTCGCGCAGTGCAACTGCAGCTGGTCTTCTGTATTAGGAGAGGCGGCGTGCGCACAACCTGCTAACGCTGCGCCTGTTCAAAGATTTCGAAATTGAGAACAGTGCTTATATTTGTCAAATTTTACTCCGTTGTGATTGGACAAATATATATATGTCCTCTACATTACTTTTCTTTCCTTGCAACGTAGTCATAATATTGTGCACAATGTGATGTACAAGTATAATAATTTTAGATACGTCAACAAATGACTTATCATCCTACACGTGTTACTTTCTAACAGAAGAAACGGTAATTGACTCTGTTATTATAAAATTGTTGGTTGTTTTCTTGCCGCGGTGGAGTAGCCGAGCGGTCTAAGGCGCGCCGCTGCGGAGCGCGCGGTTGCTCGCCGTCGGAGGTTCAAGTCCTACCTAGGGCATGTGTGTGTGTGTGTGTGTGTGTGTGTGTGTGTGTGTGTGTGTGTGTGTGTGTTGTCCTTAGGTTAGTTTACCTTAGTTTAAGTAGTTTGTAAGCTACGGTCTGTTGACCGCGCAGTTTGGTCCGATAGATTTACAAACATTTGAATTTTTTTTGTTGTTGTTTTGTTTTCTTGGAAAATGACTTCTATTATACCAGGTGTCTTCAAGTGAAATGATACGAAACGACACTGCGGATATAACTGCAGTCTTTATTCAAAAGTAATCACTAGAGGCTTGAGAACAACTATCCCACCGTTTAAGGAGCCGAAGGATTCCCCGAGCCAGAATTTCTGTGACAAGAGCCGGTCCTCTCTACTGTGTCCTTCACTTCGTCGTCCCAGTTGAAACTCTTCCCTATGTGTTATTTTTTATAGCGGACCAAACAGGTGAAAGTCACAGAACGACATGTCCGGGCTGTAGAACGGATGCTCAAACTGCTTCCATTTGAACTTGGCTAGGACACTTTGTGTGAGCCTGGAGATGTGTGGACGCGCGTTACCATGGAGCAGAATCACTTCCTACGTGAGCAGCCCAGGCCGTTTGCTCTTGATGGACTTGCGTAGGCTGCGGAGTGTCTCACAGTACACGTCACTGTCGCCGCGGTGGAGTAGCCGAGCGGTCTAAAGCGTCTCGCTGCGGAGCGCGCGGTTGCTCGCCGTGGAGGTTCGAGTCCTCCCTGGGGCATGGGTGTGTGTGTTTGTCCTTAGGTTAGTTTACCTAGGTTTAAATAGTTTGTAAGCTACGGACTGATGACCACGCAGTTTGGTCCGATAGATTTACAAACATTTGAATTTTACACGTCACTGTCAATGGTTTTTCCGTGCTAGAGGAATTCGGTGAGTATCGGAACTCGGACGTCGAAAAGTCAGTGAGCATCACCTTGCCTGCTGAGGGCACAGCCTTGAGTTTTTGGGTGACGACACTACATTCGTGTCCTAGATATCGCACTACGTTATCTCAAAGCGGCATATTCAAGTTTCAACCGGTTTGGCTGTTAAGACGTTTCGTACCTTTTCGTGTGAACAACAGTCTTATTTAGAAAAAGAAGCACACAGTAATTATTGGTCAGTAATGATTCTTATGTATAGCTCTGTGACATCTGCCTGCATAACCTTGCTGGAATGGTACTGAGAACGGCTAAAACTAAGGGGAACTACAGTCGTACCTTCCCCGAGAACCTACAACTCTACAATGTGATTAAATGATGATAGCTCCCTCCTGGCTACAATTATCACCTCTCCTAATCTCTGGGCGGGGACTACTCGGAAGGTTGTCGTCATTAGGAAAAAGCATGATTGGCATTCTACGAATCGAAACGAGGAATTTTAGATTCCTTAATAGGATAGGTAGGACTGAAAATTGGGAAACGAAAATTGGCAAGTTAAAGCTAGATATCGTGGGGATAAGGTGAAGTACGGATACAGGATTAATGTGATTTCTTGTCAGGTAATACAGGGTTCCAAAAATAATAATGAAAAAGAGAATAGGAAAGCGCGTAAGCTACTATGACCAGCATGGCGATATTACGATAGCAGTGATTACTGCACGTTTTATCTGCTGGCGTTAATATGACGATGAAAATACTATCATGAACCTAATGATGATTTGTCGATAGGAACATTGTATAAGAAAAAGATCTGAAACTTCCTAGCTGATCATGTCAGTGCACACTTCGTTTCAGTAATTCTGAAGAGAGAAGAAATTCATTCACAGCCGAGGCACTAACATGATATTATTCAACTCATTCTCTCTCCATTACTACTGAAATCTATAACCATTTGAATCTGCTTACTGTATTCATGACTAGGTAGCTCTCTAAAAATTTTAGCCCCTATTCTTCGCTTCATTGCCGAAGCAACTATTCCACTACCAAATTAACGATTCCTCCATACATAAGAGTTCCATAAACCAATATCTTTTTTTTACTTCAATTTGTAACATTAAATTTTTTGTCTCGCTTAATTTAAGTACCCCCTTTGTTAATTATTCGAGTTGCACATATTCTAGGGCATTCTTCTTTAGCAAGCAAATTTTATAAATTTGTTTTCTCTTGCCTGAACCTCTTATTCACTTTTCACCTCTTTACCCGGCTACTCCAAACTAATACCTTCAGAAAATACTTCCCAATACTTAAATTTATATTATATGTCAACAAATATGTCTTTTTTAATAAATTACATTCATAACATTTCCAATTATCATTTCCATCTGCGGCCGTTTGCTGGCCAAACAACAAATCTCATTGACTAATCAGAATGTCTCTTATTCTAATCTAATTCCCTAAATATTGCGATTCCATTATCCTGTTTTGTTTTCGTTGACATCTTACAATCTCTCTTAAAGAGATTATTGATTATTTTCAACTGCTCTGTCATGTCCTTCGCCGACTCTGACAGAATTACGCCGTTGTTGATAAACATTAAAGTACTGAACTTCTTCTCTCTGAGCTTTAGTTTCCTTCCCAGTTTTCCCTTTGATTATCTTTATTGCTCGCTCAGTGCACGAAATGAATAACACGAGGGCAACAAGCCTGTCTCCCTGCCTTCTAAACTGCATGTGTACGACACGTCTTCTTTCACTTGCGAAGAGTGTCATGTGAGTAACATTCCATTGATTTATTTCGTCTCTGACAGAGATGGTACCTTATTTTCTTGTTGTTTAGTAAGTCTAACCTTATTTATAATGGTGGTTCGCTTTATTTTCTTTTAATTTCACAATGGGCACTTGGATTATGGACTGAATTGCCCAAACTTGGTGGCTAGGGAGAGTACTGGGTGTTTACAAAAAAAATGTCTCCCACAAAATTTCATATTTTTCATTGTTGGCAGGTGAGAAATCGCGCTGTGAAACCTGAGTGAGCGAATTTAGATTCACCCTGTATAGAATGTCAAATTAACACGAAGACTAAATACAACCACAAATCTCACTTTAATTACCACTTAATTTTTATAAAACCATTTTTATTGGAGAAAAAAATGTATACACGTTCCTTTCACCAAATTCGAAAGCCTTACTCACCAAAACATTTGCAAAAATAACAACTTCGATTTGATTTTAAATATATTTTTATACTATATATTACCGTACAGTAAGTGTGTATACTGGCGTTACACTATATACAGGGTGTTACAAAAAGATACGGCCAAATTTTCGGGAAACATTCCTCACACACAAAGAAAGAAAATATGTTATGTGGACATGTGTCCGGAAACGCTTAATTTCCACGTTAGAGCTCATTTTATTACTTCTCTAATCACATGAATCATGGAATGGAAGCACACAGCAAAAGAAAGTACCAGCGTGACTTCAAACACTTTGTTGCAGGAAATGTTCAAAATGTCCTCCGTTGGCGAGGATATATGCATCCACCCTTCGTCGCATGGAATCCCTGATGCGCTGATGCAACCCTGGAGAATGGCGTATTGTATCACAGCCGTCCACAAAACGAGCACAAAGAGTCTCTACATTTGGTACCGGGGTTGCGTAGACATGAGCTTTCAAACACCCCCATAAATGAATGAGGGTTGAGGTCAGGAGAGCGTGGAGGTCATGGAATTGGTCCGCCTCTACCAATCCATCGGTCACTGAATCTGTTGTTGAGAAGCGTACGAACATGTCGACTGAAATGTGCAGGAGCTCCATAGTGCATGACCGACATATGTCGTACTTGTAAAGGCACATGTTCTAGCAGCACAGGTAGACTATCCCATATGAAATCATGATAACGTGCTCCAGTGAGCGTAAGTGGAAGAAATACTAAAATGAGCTCAAACATGGAAATTAAGCGTTTCCGGCTACATGTCCACTTAACATATTTTCTTTCTTTGTGTGTGAGGAATGTTTCCTGAAAGTTTGGCCCTACCTTTTTGTAACACCCTGTATATTCGAGCGATGTGGAAGGCGTAGTACACGCTGGCAGAGCTTGTTCTGTTGATGGTGCGACTGGAGTGGTCTACTACTTGTCGAATCTCTGGAACAGTTCTAAAACGAATGCCACGAAATGGTTCCTACATCTTCGGAATCCACTGGACTTTAGGGGTCATTAGTCCTACACTTAGAATCTACTTATAAACTACTAAAGACAACAAGAATCCATGCCCGAGGGAGGATTCGAAACACCGACGGGGAACGTCCTGGCGCATCGGAGCATGGTTGCAGCATAAATACTTTGTGAGGAACGTCGCAAAATAAGTCGGAAGTGGAATGTAATGACAAGTGGCGTACCGCGGTGAGGTGTCGGAAATTAGTCCAGCTCATCCAGTACGTGTTCCGGATATGCTGTAACTGGACAACACGTTGAATAAACGAGTAAATAGTTGGAGGCGGACGTGAATCAGGGCAGCGGGCGCTGTGGTGACGTGGCGCGGCCGCCGGCAGTGGAGGCGCCGCTGCACGCAGATACGGGAAGCGGCTCGTTAGCTTCACAGCTGCGGCCCGATCACTGCTAATGCTCGCCGCGTGAATTAGGCCGCGTGCCGTCCAGGGGCCGTCCTGCACGCACGGAGTCCTGCCGCAGCACTACTGTTTGCCTCCAGTGTTCTGCACGTTCCAAGGACAAAATGCCGCGGCGGAGCGGCCGAGCGCATTGAGGCGCTATGCTGCAATGCGCGAGGCTGTTCCCCGTCAGGCGTTCGAATTCCCGCTCGGGCAAGGATGTTTGTCCCGTCTTTAGTATAAGGTAGTTTGAAAGTTTAGGGGCACCCACGGGCTTCACAGTTCTTTCGTGAGTATGTGCGTGGCGAGCACGGGGCCCCGAGCTAATGCAGTCTTCCTTCCTTCTTTACTTCCCGGACTGCATTTCCTTTCCCCCTCCCCTCCGTTCCTAACCTCACTCCTTCCCCTCCCCACCGAGGTACTGATAACCTCAGTAGTTTAGTCCCCTATCCCTACCAAACAACCAACCCAAGTTTAGGTACTGATGACTCCGAAGCTCTACAAACATCTGAACATTTGAAGAATAAAGCATATTTATTGATGTTGTTGCGGTCTTCAGTCCGGAGACTGGTTTGATCAGATCTACACCCTACTCTATCTTCAGCAAGCGTTTTTATCTCATAAGAACGGCAATCCACATCCATCTGAATCTGCTTACTATATTCGTCCCTTGATCCCCCTCTGCGATTCCCCCCAACCCGCCGCCCGCCATATTCTTCCCTCTATTAGAATGAAACACTTCTTAAAGAAGAGTAGCCTAGATCACATTTAAATTAAAATTACTTTACTTCACTACTAGTTTCGGCAATACTTGTTGCCATTATCAAGTGACAGGCCTACATTAAAAAGGGAAGAGTCTTCTGCAGTCGGGTTGGTCACTGTGTCCTCGGTGGCGGAGTGGTCAACGCGTCTGCCTAGTAAACAGGAGGTCCCGGATTCGAGTCCCGGACGGGCACAAATTTTCATTCGCCACAGTTTGGTATTCCATCAAAACCTAATACAGTGATGCCATAACATCGCAAATTGCGATTTATTTCAAAGTTATTTTTATTGATGTTTAAATCTGAAATCGAATAGTAGCACAATAAGATCAGTGGTGGAATGTCAGAGCGATCCGACGCGCCTTGCTTTTGATCTCCCTGCGAGGTTCCAGTTCTTCCTTGGGCACGGGTGAGTGTGTCGTCCTTACTTTAGTTTACGACAGTTTAAGTAGTTTGTAAGCCTAGGGACTGATAACCACAGCAGTTACGTCCCATTTAAGTAGAGATAGGAAGTGATTTACCAGACGCCGCGTCCGTCGTTAAGATTACCGGTTGAGGGTTTTAAAACTCCACTTTACGCTTCACCAGTCACTTCTGACCCGATAATCCTCTCCCCTGATTTAGTGTTGTTAGCATTGTCTGCAGCAATTTTCTTTTAATTAAAAAACATTGTTTGTAGAATTATTGGTTCGCAGAGTTTTAGTTCGTACCTGATAATAATAAAATGGTTTTCTGTTCCACAAGATATAATTGCGGAGCAGGAGTCCATGGTCATGAGAGAAGTCACTACATGGTAACAGAAAAACTTAAAGTAGTCTTATGCACATGGTAATCTTTGGTCTAAGTAAAAAGAATCAATAACGAATAAAAGGAATTAGCTTATTTTTTAAATTTTTTTCCAGCAGTCCATCAACAGAATAAAAGGAGTGAATCATGCATGAGGTAACTGTTGAATTTAGATTTGAAAGCGCGTGGGTTAATATTAATGTTCTTGTGTTCTTGAAGCAGCTTATTGAACATGGTGCACTAGAGTCAAGGAGGTGTGATCCAAATGTAGATTCGATTTCTGTCTAGTATTCACCGAGTGAAAGCTACTAACTCGTGGAAATAAGCTGATATTGTTAATAACAAAGGATTTTAAAGAATATACGTATTGTGAAGCCAATGTCAGAATTCCCAGACTACTGAAAAGGGGTCGATACGACGTGCGCGAATTTACACCACATATTGCTCGAATTGCCCGTTTCTGAGCACAAAATATCCTTTTCGTATCAGTCGAGTTACCCCAAAAAATAACGCCATACGTCATAAGTGAGTGGAAGTAAGCATGATAGACCACTTTTCGTGTTAAAAAAATCACTAATGTCAGGATCTGTTCTAATGGTAAACAACCCACCATTTAGTTTCTGAAGAAGATCCTCAACATGTGCTTCCGACGACAACTTGCTATCTATCTGAACGCCTAGAAATTTGAGCTGTTCAGTCTCACATATCATATGCCGATTATGTGTTATCGAAATATCGGCTTTTGTTAAACAATGTGTTAGAAATTGTAAAAACTGAGTTTTACTGTAATTTGGCGTCAATTTTGTTTTATTCAAGCCATGGACTTATCTCTTGAACTGCATTATTAGATACTGTGTCAATATTACTTGAACCCTGAATTTCCTTACAATAAGGGACGCGGGAAGTCGTTGATATTCCAAATGAAGTACGGTAATTAAAAATTAGGAAATTAACTTGAATTCTCTAGTAGCAGCTGCAGATGACCACAAAGTTTTTCTTTCAGGTTGGTACGCGAAATAGCGACGCCAAGAAATAACGCTATACCGTGACCGCAAAATTTTTATTTCCACAACTGACAATGCAGTCGACCACATAGTTCCACCCAGTCAACCAGTAGATGGCTATCGTGCCGGACCTCTACTTTTCGCGGCATATCTTCGTTCAAATATCCACTTTCGATACGAAACATCCACTACTTTTAATCTTAACGGCATGGTGCAGACATGATTTTTGTTTTGTGCATATCTATGACGAATACCCTTTCATAATTTTGTTAAGTTTCACTACTGGCCTCCGAGCAGGCGCGCGCGCGAATGTGTGTGTGTGTGTGTATGAATGTCAGTTTGGTGCACGCTTATCACGTCCGAACCACAAGAGGCAGGGACCTAAAAATTTGTACAGCTACTAATGTATACCCTAGGAAGGTTTAGGAACGGTTTTATAGCGATCGTATCGTGACTTGAAGAATATGAAGCGAATAAATTTCTAAGTATTTATGTGTGTGTGTGTGTGTGTGTGTGTGTGTGTGTCAATATTTCGCTCTGAGGCAAAAACTACACAACTTAGACGAATTTTCTCTGTATGTACTTTTAGTCAGACGTCTCCCATTATACACCATAGTAGTTCCATGTCGATGCTGTAAGGAGTCGCAAGATATGGTGAAGAAAGTCGTCAAATGACACAGACATATATTACGAAATGACGTTGTAACCTATACTAGTTGCTTTAAACATGCTTTTCATTTAACCGAATACTTCTGTAGTAGTTGAATTTAACACATACATTGAAGAAACTTCTTATGAGTAGAACGTGTTATATACTATTAAAGAAGACTATGGTTAATGGAAAAACACTCAGAAGAATAAAAAATATGCGTTATCCACGACAAACAGCACATTTGTAACGGTCATACTATTGAAAAAAAATCCGAATTTGATCGAAGCTGGTAACACAGTGTTGTAAACAACAAATTAACGCCACTCATTACTGTACGTGTCAAAGCAGACTGTAGATTTCGTAAGAACACTGAAAATAATAAAGATACGTATTATTCACGACTATTAACACTTTTATAATGACCATAGTACAGAAAGAAAAGCCGAAGTTGAATGAAATTCGTAACACATTAATAAGAACAGCATGGATTGAAATGTTCTTTTCCTTGTATCTTCCGTTTGCTACACGATATATTACAGCCGTATACAACACATGATCTGATCATTATGTCAGAAGTCTAAGGACTGTGTAGTTACGTCAGATGATCCATACATTTACGACTGCTCTCTGTAATTACACACACGACTGCTCAAACGTTTATAATATAGAAATATGGCAGCGTGACTTCACTGACACCAATGATACTGTATACGGCGCTGCCAGTTTAGTATTATATGCCTGAGTCAAATTATAAAAAATTCGAACTGAAGGCCATAGATGACGTTTGCGACTATATAGCAAGGAGGTTACATACAGCGAAAAGAGATTACACAGACGATATGTCCGGTACGTTTTTATACAAAAAGTGTAACAGATATAAATAAATGATGTTGTTGTGGTCTTCAGTCGGGAAACTGGTTTGATGCAGCTCTCCACCCTACTCTATCCTGAGCAAGCTTCTTCATCTCCTCATAAGAACGGCAACCTACAACTATTTGAATCTGCTTACTGTATTCGTCTCTTGGGTCTCTCTCTGCGATTTTTACCCCATACACTTCCATCCGACGCTAAATTTATGATTCCTTGATGTCTAAGAATGTGTTCTACCAATCGATCCCCTCTTTTAGTCAACGTATACCAGAAATTCCTTTTCTCCACAATTCTGTTCAGTACCTCATTATTTACGCGATCCACCCACCTAATTTTCAGCATTCTCTGTAGCAAAACATTTCAAAAGCCTTTATCCTCTTACTGCCCGCGCCGTTTATAGTCCACGTTTCACTCCCGTACAAGGCAACATTCCACACAAATGCCTTCAGAAAGGACTTCTTTACACTTACACTTCTTCAAAAACGCTTTTCTACCCATTGCCATTCTGTATTCTATATCCTCTGTACTGCGACCATAATATGTTATTTTACTGCCCAAGTAACAAAACTCATGTACCACCTTTATTGTTTCGTTACCAAATCTACTTCCTTCAGCATCGCCTGATTTTCTTAGACTGCACTCCATTACCCTTCTTTTGCTCTTGTTAATCCTATACGCATCTTTCAACACACTGCCCATTTTGTTCAACTGCTCCTCCAGGTCCTTTGCTATCTCTGACAGTATTACAATGTTATCGGCAAAACGCAATGTTTTTATTTCTTCACCATGAACTTTAATTCCTTCTCCAAATTTCTCTTTGCTTTCAATCACAGCTTGCTGAATGCAGAAATTGAATAACATTGATGAAAGCCTACAACCCTGTCTCACTCCCTTTCCAAGCTCTGATCCCTTTCAAGCCCTCCAACTCTAGTAACTGCTGCCTGGTTTTTGTACAAGTTGTAAATAACAAAAAAAAAAAAAAAAAAAAAAAATGTTCAAATGTTTGTAGAACTTATGGGACTTAACTACGGGGTCATCAGTCCCTAAGCTTACAAACTACTTATGAACTACCTACAACTAAAGACGGCACAAATATCCATGCCCGAGTGGGGATTCGAACCCCCGACCGTAGTGGCCGTGCAGACCGTGACTGGAGCGCCTCAGTCCCCTCGTCCACCGCGGCCGGATTGTAAATAACCTTCCGTTCCCTATATTTTACTCCTGCTGATTTCAAGATCTGAAAAAGTGTATTCCAATCAACATTGTGAAAAGATTTCTCCAAATCTGCAAAACCTACAAATGTAGGTTTTCCTTTCCTTACTATATGTTCTAAGATATGCCGTAAAGTGAGGATAAATATACGACAAAAAGTAATTGACGTTTCGAGCATTTCGTCAAGTGTTCGATTAGAGATGTTATTACAATCGTTAAAATGTTGAATTTCGTGATTGGATTCTTCGAAATCTGTGCATTTTTAGGTGTTCTTTGATATAGACTACTTACATTCCTGGGAAATGGTAAGTGCTCAGACTTCTGCAATCTCATAAGAATACTTTTCAATCCCGCTTTATCAACGACATTTCCTCAAACATTAGAGAAATTAATTAAATTATTTAAATTTTTATTTAAACTTCTTAAATAAATGTGCATTGCATTACTTTACAAATATTACGTCTACTTTTAATAGACGACATTTAGAGGATATGCATCGCAAAAGGAAAAGTCATTATCAAGAAACACTCCTGATTAAAAAATGTTTATTGCTAATTATGGTATTGTATTTCTTTTTTTTTCTTGATTGTCAATCTTATAGCACACTACTGAAAAACAGCTTATCTCACCATGCCCCACGGACTGATGACCCCGTAGATAAGTCCCATAAGCTATATAATCATTTGAACATACAACATGCCACACGACCACCCGTGCAGCTTAAGAACACAGTTCGTTGTAATTGACGGTAAGTCATCGAGTAAAACAGAAGTGATATCTGGCGTTCCACAGGAAAGCGTTATAGGTCCCCTACTCTTCCTCGTGTTTATAAACGATTTAGGAGACAATCTGAATAGCTCCCTTAGATTGTTCGCGAATGATGCTGTCGTTTATCGGTTAGTGAAGTCAACAGAGGATCAAAAGCAACTGCAAAGCGATATAGACAAAATTTCTGCATGGTGCGAAAATTGGCAATTGACACTAAATAAAGAAAAGCGTGAAGTAATACACATGACCACTAAAAGAAATCCGCTGAACTTTAATTACGCGATAAATCAGTCGAAACTTAACGTCGTAGATTCTACCAAATACCTAGGAGTTACAATTACGAACAACTTTGACTGGAGAGAACAAGTAGAAAATATTGTGGGGGAAGGCGAACCAAAGATTACGTTTCATTGGCAGAACGCTTCGAAGATGCACCAGCTCCACCAAAGAGACTGCCTACATCACACTTGTGCGTCCTCTCCTGGAGTACTGTTGCCCCATGTGAGACCCTCACCAGGTGAGACTGACGGAAGACATTGAGAAGGTTCAGAGAAGGGCAGCTCGTTTTGTTTTATCACGTTACGGGGGGAAAGCGTCACGGAAATGTTGCAAGAATTGGGGTGGAAATCATTAAAAGAAAGACGTTATTCATTGCGGTGTGATCTGTTTGCGAAGTTTCAATCACCGACTTTTACTTCTGAATGCGAAAATATTTTGCTAGCACCCACCTACTTAGGGAGACATGACCATCCCAATAAAATAAGAGAAATCAGATCGAAAACGGAACGATTTAGGTGTTCTTTCTTCCCGCGCTCTATTAGAGAACGGAACGGTAGAGGAAAGTTATGAAAGTGGTTAATAAACCCTCTGCCAGGCACTTGAATGTGATTTGCAGATTATCTATGTAGATGTAGATGTAGATGAATGTCCTAAAGGAAAGACGTTATGATGATTTTACTTAATACAGTTCAGTCATTGTCTCCCTTTACGTAGCTGTAGATATTAGAATGAGTAGATTAAAGAACAAAGTGGTCAACTGACAAGCACAGTAGATTCTCACTGTGCCTCGCTGGAATTCTTGTGGCTCACCTGTGTCGGCCAGGATGGAACGAGGCGACCCCGGCAAGCAGAGCGCGCTTCCGCGCAGGTAACCGCCAATGGTTGCGCAACCGCTGTCCCTGACACTGTCGGAGCCATATTCAGAATAAAGGTGTGTGTAGAGAAAATTTGATGGGCCTTGCATATACGAGGGTTGGAACTTAAATAGTGGCAACTATTTATTCACAACCGATATAAAAGCGTTACATGTTTGCACCTGTTACTGTCCTTCAAAATAGTCTCCAGAGTTGTGCAGAACCCAATGCCAGCGATGTGGAAGGCGTAGTATACCGTTAGCAGAGATTGTTCTGTTGATGGAACAGCCTACTACCTGACGAATCTCTGGAACAGTTCTCAAGCGAATACCACAAAGTGGGCCGGCCGCGGTGGCCGAGGGGACTAAGGCGCTCCAGTCACGGTCTGCACGGCCACTACGGTCGGGGGTTCGAATCCCCCCTCAGGCATGGATATTTGTGACGTCCTTAGGATTAGCTAGTTCATAAGTAGTTTGTAAGTTTAGGGACTGATGACCCCGTAGTTAAGTCCCATAGACTCTACAAACATTTGAACATTTTGAACCACAAAGTGGTTCCTTCATCTTCGGAATGAAATCAAACTCACAAGAACTTAAGTCCGGGGAGTATGGTGGATGGTACATTACTTCCCAGTCCCATTGACCGAACAGAGCAGCCACAGCTTGCGCTGTATGCGCCTGTGCATAGTCGGGCAAAATGATGGGTGTGTTGCTCAGAAAGTGTTGCCGCTTCTTTCATAAATCTGGTCGCAGGAGATGCTCCAAAAAACGAACAGTAATAGCATTGGTCCAAATACATTGTTCCTGTTTAGAAAACATAGTGACACCGTTACGTTAGCCCGCTCGTTCAAAGTGACTGAGTTTCTCGATTATGCACCCGCAGGTGACGTGGGACGGGCGAGACCGCTTGCTCGGACGTAAGGTAGGTATGTCAACAACGTGTGCCATTAGCGATAACAGTAGATCCTATTGCACAGTGTCTTCACAGCAGTGTTGCCACTACCACAGACAAATATATACAGACGGGAAACCTCCGTAAGGGCCCGGTCCTACGCTCGGGGGTGCGGGGAGGGAGGGTTTCCAGCAGTTCCGTAAGATGTCCCATGATGCCGCTGCGGTCAGAAGCAGCTCTTTAAACTGACCAGAGCAGGCGGCAGGTAGCGGCTGTCCCCACTACCACCTTCCCTCAAACGCCAGCAAGCCGGACACAGCCGTGGCCTCGTGGCAGGCGGCACGAGCTCTCCCCTCAGCCTCCCCTCCACGCTACCCTCTGACGTTCGAGAGGCATCCTAAGCCAGCGAACCGCCTGCCACCTGCTAGCATCTTAAGGAACTACGAGGAGAGCGTAGGACAGTGGTTTAGGGTGGGCTGCTTCTCTGTATGTTACTCTGTGCCACTACCCGAGTTCCAAGCCTCGTAGACTACATGTCCCACCTCTTCCTCCGTTCTTAAACTCGTCCCACCTCTCTCGGTTCGTCTTCTCTCCCCTCCCGTTTCTCTTTCTCATCAGTCTCCTTCTCCCCTCTCTTTCCTTGCCAATCTCTCTCTCTCTGACCTTGAGCATTATTTACTGTTATTTCAAACGAATCCTTGACAGGAATATGAAACCCATTAACCCTTTCTTTCCCAGTGTTGTTCCTGGACAACAAAGTATTAGAAGTTTATTTATCCCGTATTTTGTGCATCAATCCTTAAAGTTGCATTTTTGTTGATGAACAACATTCTTTTGGTACGACATTTTGTCGCTTGGTACGGCAGGTAGTCACTTCTGAGGCATTAATATGTCCATCTTGGGAGTTGTGTTGCGTTGCCGTCTGTACATGGCTGAGAGTGTGAACGTATGGTTCCTTTTATTTTATTCCATCGAGCGAGGTGACGCAGTGGTAACGCACTGGACTCGCATTCGGGAGGTTGGTGGTTCAAATCCACCTCCGGCCATTCAGATTTAGGTTTTCCGTGATTTCCCTAAATCACTCCAGGCAATGCCGGGATGGTTTCTTTCAAAGGGCACGGCCGATTTTCTTCCCCATCCTTACCAAAATCTCTTAGCTTTAGCTCCGTCTCTAATGACCAAGCTGTCGACGAGACGTTAAGCCCTAAGCTTCCTTCCTTCCTTCCTTATTTTATTCCAGCCGTGAATTGCCTTCTCTTTGGTGCTGTGGCGAAGATTATGCTAGCAATGTTGATCTGGCAGTGTTAACTATCAACAAAATAAGGTCCAAGTAATAAAATACATTGATACAAACGTCTGTGTTATGCATGAAATACGTGACATAAAAAATCAATAGTTCCATCAAAAATTTTAAAACCCATATTTTGATGTTTACTGCACTGTATTAATACAGAAAACACTGAATTTTAATGTTTCCAAAGCTGATTTCATAATGTGGGACTGGAAGGGTTAAAATGAAAGTATAAGTCGGATGGAACAGTTGGTAAACTGGGGAAGAGAGACACCTCTCCAGCTACTGAAGCTGTCAGTAGAGTTCCATCATAGACAGTATTTCGCATTGGTTTAGACTGAGAGTGGGCAGGATTACAGTTTCGGGTGACACGGATTCCATGGTAGTATTCCAGTCATGAGCTGTAAATACAGCTACCGTGTTTTCCACACAACCAGCGGCGAGGGAGAAAATAATACAGTGTTATGTCTGCGGTGTCGTTTCATTCTTAACGCAAGCGCTTATTGAGTGTTAACAGCTACATACAATACGCACTGTCGAATTATTTGTCATTGCAATGTAGTTTAATAAATGATTTACTAACAATGATTTACATAATATAAACATTGTCTTACAAAAACATAACTTTATCTGTTATTTAAGCATGTGTGCTCGGCTACTCCCGCGCAGCAGCTGGTGCATTCTCTAACACTGTAATTACATCTCTTCATCTTAGTATCAAACTGCGATTGCAAATGTGCCTATCAGTTGATAGTAAACAGTTTGAACACATGCTTAAATAACAGATAAAGTTATGTTTTTGTAAGACAATGTTTATATTATGTAAATCATTGTTAGTAAATCATTTATTAAACTACATTGCAATGACAAATAATTCGACAGTGCGTATTGTATGTAGCTGTTAACACTCAATAAGCGCTTGCGTTAAGAATGAAACGACACCGCAGACATAACACTGTATTATTTTCTCCCTCGCCGCTGGTTGTGTGGAAAACACGGTAGCTGTATTTACAGCTCATGACTGGAATACTACCATGGAATCCGTGTCACCCGAAACTGTAATCCTGCCCACTCTCAGTCTAAACCAATGCGAAATACTGTCTATGATGGAACTCTACTGACAGCTTCAGTAGCTGGAGAGGTGTCTCTCTTCCCCAGTTTACCAACTGTTCCATCCGACCTACACTTTTATTTTAACCCTTCCAGTCCCACATTATGAAATCAGCTTTGGAAACATTAAAATTCAGTGTCTTCTGTATTAATACAGTGCAGTAAACATCAAAATGTGTGTTTTAAAATTTTTGATGGAACTATTCATTTTATTATGTCATGTATTTCATGTATAACACAGACGTTTGTATCAATGTATTTTGTTACTTGGACCTTATTTTGTTGATAGTTAACACTGCCAGATCAACATTGCTAGCATAATCTTCGCGTACCACTGAACAGATTCATTAGCGTCATTTCCAGAACGGCTAGTCCTCTTTTTGATGCTCATGGAGCCTGTCCACAATAGTGTCTTAATAATTGGTGCAAGTGCCTGGCATGTCGGACATTGGCGAACCGGGTAGATAATCCTATACCGCTGTATTCATCTGACGGCATTTCCTTTACATTCACTACATAAAAGTACAGTACATTACCCAACTTCTCGTTGGTATGCCGCGCGGGAGTATCCGAGCGGTCTGGAGCGCCACGTTACTGATCGCGTTAAATATTTGCTAATGAGAGGAGCCGACATATGTAAATCAAGCTACTGTAACTTACAGTAAAAGTAGTTAACATGATAGTGAACATAAAGGTCATATTTAGCCAAAATGACCTGCCACCGAATTTCAAAAGTTTCAGCAGTCCTGGAATAGTCGCCTACGCTTCCAACAGACTACTGTGAGGGCAGTAGTTCTCCGCAAGTCCTAGGTACTCGCAAGATTTGGGGGACTCTTACACTGCAATGGAATGTCAGAAATGGCTTCTGTGAGTCAGTATTCGAGTCCCTGTCTTAGACTCTATTTATTTTCTTTTCCGTTAATCAGAGAGATAGGTCTGGAGGAAATTTTTTGAGATGTTTCGTGAATAAGGAGGGTGACAAAATAATGGGAAGCCCTGTCTCAACCTTCCTAAAGTATACAAGGGGCTGTTGTTAGTTATGAGAACATGTAACAGGAGTTTTGCTTCTTCCTGGATGAAGCTCGCTGCTTCCGCGGAGGCCCCACAAAACCTCCCGAGCGTGCTCAGGCGTTACTTCCGCTCAGCGACTCGCTACTATGTGCCGTGTCGCACACTGACACAGAAACACAGCCCACTGTTACCTGTGTCAATGGCGGTATAAAAGGCTAGAAATATGTAATCAATTTGAATTCTCGTACCGATAGCACACGTAACTTCGTGCGAGCAAAGAGCTAGTTGTATCTCACAGTATCATATTCACTACGTTTACATGCAATCTTCCGGAAGACGAAAACCGAATTTTGTAAACTGTTTTTCGCTGTCATGTTTATGTTTCCTAGACCAGTCAATATGGCGGCTGAAAAACAGCTGATTCAGTTCTTGATTCAGGTCAGCTCTTTAACTGCATAAAATGTCACTTTGCCATATGAGCCGAACATTCTTAACGGGCAAACACAATCTAACAAGCCAAGAACGTTTAACCCTTTCAGTCTCACATTATGAAATCAGCTTTGGAAACATTAAAATTCAATGTTTTCTGTATTAATACAGTGCAGCAAACATCAAAAGTGTTTTAAAATTTTTGGTCGAACTATTGATTTTTTATGTCACGTATTTCATGCACATGAGTTTTATTACTTGGACGATATTTTGTTGATAATTAACACTGCCAGATCAACAATGCTAGCATAATCATTGCCACGGCACCAAAGACAAAACAATTCACTACTGGAATAAAATAAAAGGAACCACACTCACGCTCAGACTCTCAGCCACGTACAGACGGCAACGAAACACAACCTCCAAGATGCACAGATTAATGCCTTAGAAGTGGCTACACGCCATACCAAGCGGAAAAATGTCGTACTGAAAGCATTATTTATTTATTATTTAATATGCCCCATTACATAGTAATATTACATGTTTGATGGTTAGATTCAGGCGGTTACATCAGGTATTTTTGCAAACACAAGTACAGTACATAAGTTGACAAGGTTTACAAAGCATGTTGGTCATCAAAAAATGTGTAATTTTAAGGACTGATGCACAAAATAGTGTATAAATAAACATTTAATACGATGTTGCCCAGGAACAACACTGGGAATGAAAGGGGTAAAAACGGTTGCGTTTATAAGGGCACGAAAATCGATTCTGGAACTGCTTTACAGAAGTGTTTACCAGAATTGAGTTTGGAGTGTTGTACGTGACCAACCAAAAGCGGATTTGGGAAATCGATTTACGAACTCCGGTTTTGGAAGCACATCTGAACGGGGTGATTGTCCGAACCCATGCTGACTCTCCGTAGGAGACTGTTTGCTTCATATGGAGAATGCGGCGGACAAAACTTGACTGGATGAATCACGAGAGGAAGTGGTCTACAAAGGTCTACTCTGTCTCGACTCTTAAGTATTGTTCATCAATCTGGCACCCAATCTGGCAACCTGCTCGGTAGTCGACAACACGTCGACCCGCCCACGCACTTTCAGCGAGTAGAGCATGACGTTGGGAAAGTGGTTAATGGTACAATGAGACGTTTTACTTACCAGGGGAGCAGGCAGAGCGCTTCACTGGAAGTCGTTTGTAAGCTTTCACAATCTTCAAATAGATTAACCGTTGCACTCTTAATTTTGGTACGGTTGTATTGTCGCTCCAGTGCTTCTATCCGCATCTACATGGGATACTCTGCAAATCACATTTAAGTGCCTGGCAGAGGGTTCATCGAAGCACCATTATACAATTTATCTCCCATTCCATTCTCGAATAGCGCGCGAGAAGAAAGAACGCCTGAATCTCTCCGTTCGAGCTCTGATTTCTCGTATTTTATTCTGATGATCATTTCTACCTATGTAAGTGGGAGTCAACAATATATTTTCGCATTCGGAAGAGAATGTGGGCGATTTGAGTTTCATATGTAGCCCATGCCGCAGCGATAAGCGCCATTGTCGTAATGCTTCCCATCTCAGATCCTGTATCATTTCCGTAACGCTGTCTCGCCTGTATCGTGACAATACGAAACGAGCTGCCCTTCTCTGGACTCTTTCGATCTCCTCCGTCAAACCCACATGACAAGGATCCCACACTGGGCAGCAATACTCCAAAAATGGACGGACAAGCGTAGTGTATGCAGTTTCTTTTGTAGTTCTGTTACATATTTTAAGGGTTGTGCCAATAAAACGCAGTCTCTGGTCCGCCTTTTCCACGACATTTTCTACGTGTTCTTTCCAGTTTAAGTCCGACGTAATAGTAATTCCTAGGTATTTTGTGGAGTTTACGGCCTTCACTTTTGATTGATTTATCTTGTAAACAAAGTTTAACGGATTTCTTTTCGTACTCTTGTGGAAAACTTCACACTTCTCATTATTTAGAGCCAACTGCCAATTTTTACACCATATTGATATCTTATTCAGATCGTTCTGCAGTTGGTTTTGCTCTTCAGATGATTTTACTAGACGGTAAATGACGACGTCATCTGCAAACAACCTAAGGGAGCTACTTAGATTTCCCCCTAAATCGTTTATGTAAATAAGGAACAGCAGAGGATCAATACCACTACCCTGGAATGCCCGATATCGACTCTGTTTTAGTCGATGCCTTACCATCGATGAGCCATACGATAATACAGGAACTATTGCTCCTTTATAAACAGTTCGCAGTGCTGTAGCCCGCAGACCCCAGTTGAGTCTAGCTGATCTTGAAAGAGTATTAATTAACCCTTTCGTGGTTGTTGGGACATATACGTCCCACTAACTTCGGACATCGGACCTCATTTGTACCACAAGGTGGCGAGTTGCGTAATTCTGCATAGTGCTACCATCTGTTGGTGGCCCTTCAGAACGCGGAAAAAAATCGAGGCACTGAATTCTTACAGTGTAGAAGGCTGTGACTCTTTATATGGGCTGCCGCGTGCATTTTCGCGCTGTAACCATTGTTTATTGTGCCTTGAATCGGTTTTCGTCGTTTTCTCGCTACCGAAAATGTCCGAAGTAAGTATAGTTGCTATTTTATGTTTCTTAGGAGTTGTCGAACAACAATTACGCTTTCTAAAATTCATTTTACTTTAAAGTTTTTTTTTCAGTGAATTTACAATTAGTGGGACGCATGTGCCCCAGTGACCATTGTGTAGCCCTATAGTACCTTTATGTTACGATATTATAGTACTCAAATTTCAAAGATATACAGTCTTTCTGTAGATTTTTGCGCTAATAAAATACCTTTACCTTATCTCCTTTCATTCTCCACTCCGAGGAGTGGAGCGGGCTGTTTGAGATCCGGCCCATAAAGAGTCGCGGTTCTATTCAGCCAATACCAGACAAGCTGATAGTGGGGCAAAGGGGGATCCCAATTGGGAATAAGTGGGAGGGGCTTACCAGTTCCGGCATACGCCTTACAACCAAGGAAAACCTCCCGAAAACCTTGGTCGGAGCCGGGGGATTGGGACCAATTTAATTTAGCACCGGGACTTACCCCGATCAAAAATGGATTATCGAGAGAACACGAATGCACTCACGACAATCAAGGATCGAACGCACGAGTTACTCTCGTAATCTCGTAGAGATCAGCTCGACCAACAGTGGACAAGCATCTCCCTACAGGAACTCGCACCCGTGGGCACGGTATCCTGTGCGTCCTAATAAAATACGGTATGTGGTATACTATTATCTGAATTTTCTATTATTGCAGCTGCGAGACAGCTCTCTCTCGTTGTTTTTTTTTCTTTTTTAATCATGTATTGTTTAGATCCTATGACAGTTAGGATAACTTAAGAAATTATTTAGAAAAGTCTTAGGTAAATCGGTGCCAGAAATGATCAGTGGGACGTATATATCCAACCTTTTTTTTTTTTTTTTTTTTTTTTGCTAAGTGTTGAGTACTTTTGTTGAATGTGAACTTAGTGTCGGTCCAGGTGAGCCGACGCGTGTGGGAGCGCCAAAGTCGGCACCAGAGCGGATCGCTCGCTGTGGGGTCGCCAGACAGCCGCTAGCACAGAGTAACATATGGCCGCTAGCTGCCACCGGTAAACCGCCGCGCCCGCCTACTGCTTACACCGACTCCAAAACCAGAGCGCGACTTCTTCGGCAAAATTGGTTTTCCATCTGAGTTGTTGATACTCATGCAGCTACTTTTCTTGTCTCTCTTTTTCTTTCCTGTAGGAGGTATACAGTGTGTTACAGAAAGGTACTGCCAAACTTTCAGGAAACATTCCTCACACACAGAGAAAGAAAGTATGTCATGTGGACATGTGTCCGAAAACGCGTAATTTCCATGTTAGAGCTCATTTTACTATTTCTTTTTAAATGTAAATTGAAATAATTCGTGCAGACAATTGTCAAAATACCCAATTGTTTCGTTAGTTATGTACTGTACTTCCTCGATTCACCGCATTTGTAAACATTGCACTGACTGCGAAACCACGTTCGTGATGAACACTAACCAGTTGATGCTACAATACTGATGTGCTTGATGCTAGTACTATAGAGCAATGAGTCGCATGTCAACACGAGCACTGAAGTCAACATTACCTTCCTTCAATTGGGCCAACTGGCGGTGACTCGAGGAAGTATAGTACATATTAACGAAAAAATTGGGCATTTTGACAGTTGTCTGGACGAATTATTTCAATTTACATTTAAAGAGAAATAGTAAAATGAGCTCTAACATGGAAATTACGCGTTTCCGGACACATGTCCACATAACATATTTTTTTTCTTTGTGTGTGAAGAATGTTTCCTGAAAGTTTGGCCGTACCTTTTTGTAACACCCTGTATATCTTTCCCCTACTTACACATTCTCCTAAGGTCATGCATTTCTCCTCTAGCCACTCCTGTTTAGTAACTCTGCACTTCCTGTCAACCTCATTTTTCAGCCGTCTGTACTCCCTTTTGCTTGCTTCTCCTGCTGCATTTTTATATTTTCTCCTGCCGTCAATTAAGTTCAATATTTCCTGTGTTACACAAGGATTTCTATTAGGTACTGTCCATCTTTTTGATCCTCCGCGGCCTTCACTACTGTGTCAAAGCTACTCAATCTTTTACTGTATTACTTTCCCTCGTTTCGGCCAATCAAAATGTTCAAATGTTTGTAAATTTATTGGACCAAACTGCATGGCCATCAGGCCGTAGCTTACAAACTACTTAAACTAAGGTAAACCAACCTAAGAACAACTCACAAACCCATGCCCCAGGGAGGACTCGAACCTCCAACGGCGAGGAACCGCGCTCTCCGCAGCGAGGCGCCTTAGACCGCTCGGCTACTCCACCGCGGCTTCGGCCAATCCTATACACTGACAGATGACGTTCACCGTGCATTGTCCATACCCACACCCTGTCATCAGATCGCCACATTATGTACCGTGAAATGTCACTCGACACAACTTTTTTCCACTGTTCAATCGTTCATTATTTGCGCTCCTTTCACCAAGCGAGGCGTCGTTTGGCATTGGCCTGGGTGATATGTGGCTTATTGGCAGCCGCTCGACCACATAATCCAAGTTTTCTACCCTCCGTCTGTCATAGTACTTGCAGTGGATCCTGATGCAGTTTGGAATTTCTACGTGATGGATAGATGCCTGTTTATTCCGTTGCGACCCTCTTCAACTGTCGGTGGTCTCCGTCAGTCAACGGACAAGTCCGGCCTGTACGCTCTCGTGCTGTACGTGTCCCTTCACGTTTCCATTTTACTATCATATCAGAAGCAGTGGACCTCGGAATATTTAGGATTGTGGAAATCTCGCGTACAGACTTCTGACACAAGGGACATCCAACCACCTGACGACTTCGAAATCCGTGAGTTCCGCGGAGCACCGCATTATACTCCCTCACGTTATCTATTGACTACTGAGGTCGCTAATATGGAGCACCTGGCAGTGGGATAGACAGGAAGTTAAAGCGCGAATCCCAGGTTCGAACACTAATTTAAATAATTTCAGTACCCTAATGCAGCTAAAGATAATCTCTTCCGGTGTTGTTGTTGTTTAAAGGGGGGCTAAACTGCGAGGTTATCGGTCAATCTTTTACGTCCTGTTCACCTTCCTCTATTAGAAAAATTTATCTTGCGCTGGCGTTACAGCCGTGAGGCGGCTTGTTTGCGTCAAAGGTAGGTACAACACCCAACGCAATTACATCGGGGGGCTATCTGCGGAGAGACCAAACTAAAGTTTTATTTCCGTGTTTACTTGTTACTGCTTGCTGCATACATGTTTTCAGTGCTGTACTGTTGAATGACGAACGTTGGACGACACAGGAATTAGTCAGCCTTGAGGATGGAGACAACTCAGAACAAATAAGTCATACAGTTTCTTCTATTCATGTACGCGAAGAAAATACTGGCTGTTTGCCTTCTCTTGGGCTGCAGAAAACTGAAACTTATCGAGAGCATCACCTGCGCTTCATATTTTTTTCAGTCGGTAGATTGCGGCTAGTTATCCGTATACGTTTACGTCTCCAGACAGGGGTCGCTGCGGAATAAAAACGTGCCACTGACGGAGCGACATGTGACGCTTGTTTGCCATTTCCTGCACCTGTGGTAAGCTAACTCGGATGGGAAACGGACCCGAGAAGCGCTAGGTGACGTTTCAGAAACCACCGCACGGCCTTGCGACGAGTGTCCGCTTGCGCTTTGTGCTGCCGGTGTCGGTGTCGGCGGAAAGCGACCAAGTTAGAAGACGCTGGCCACTGGGGTACAGATACACCGCTGAAGAATGGCATGTATACCACCTCCTACAGATATGGCATCGGACATCTTCCCACAGCGAAAGAGAAAAAGAAAATTTTGTTTTCTTTTTCCTGAAAGAAAAAGTAAGAAGAAAAAAAGGGACACTATGTTTCCAAGTTGCAAACAACTGTCTGAACATTGCACTGACAAGGCCGATTCTTTTTAAATTCTGATTTGGTGCAGTTGCCAGCAAATATCTATCTATATACTCGTAAAAGCGAAAGGACACTCATTCACTCAATTACTCACTGACTAAACACGAAACTTCGGAAACTACTTCACCTATGAAGCTGAAATTTGGTAGCAATGTTGTTTATAGGCAGAAGACGTCAGCTAAGAAAGGATTTTGTGATAGGGCCGATAGTTCAGGAGATAATGACGTCATAAACAATGAAAACTTCCCCGTTTTGAGGCACGTGATAGTGTAACTTTATCAGTCCACTATTTGAGAAGGAAAGCACTTACCGACTTGCAACAAACTTAAACATAATTTCAAACCTTTAGAAAACTTTTTCTCGCTGACAACCCCAGCAAAATGAGGAAAAAAAATGGTCGCTTACTACTTTTTCGGCTTTCATGCAATAAAATTACAACATTTGGTATGAGGTTTCAATTTATTACTCGTACACTACTAATTTTATTGGCGAGAAGTGTTACAGACAGTATATACACATACCACTGAACGTACGTTCGAAATTTTATCATAGTACGACACACAGTTCATGAGATATGGAGTCATAAACAATTACTTTCATAAAAATCCGCCTCATCACGCATGACGTTTTGATTCATTACGTCTTTCCTACTAACTCTATTTGCGACGTACTTTGCAGAGACTTTACATATACACCACTGGATGTTCATTCGAAATAATATCCTATTACGATATATACTTCAGATGCTATGACGTCAAAGGCAATGAAGTGTATGAAAATTTGCCCTAATAAGCTGAGGTCGTAATTTACTACGTCTTTACTAACAATAATTCCACTCTACGAACCTGATAAATAACGTTTTTGTAGGAGACATAATTCGTCACTCACGCGCTCACTGACTAAACACGAAATCTCTAAAACTACTGCACATATGAAACTGAAATTTTGCCAGTACCTAGTTACTAGGTAGAAGACGGCAGCTAAGAAAATATTTTTGCGGTAGGACAGAATTAAGGTGCTTGGCGGAGGTTTCTTTTCCTACAGACTGACGAAATCTACAGTTTCATTCCGATATTCACGAAAATTTGGATGCTTGATTTTCAAAGCAAGAGGAAGGTCACTGTCTACCTAAAGTAGGGTACCTTGCAACATAAAAAATTGATCCGTAAATACCTTGGTCGCGCCATACACTTTTTTTTTAATTCTCAGAACAAGGTTTGTATGAAATAAAACTGGAAAATTTGAGAACAACAAAGTGCGTTATTCAATGTGACCCTGCGTTTCTGTTGCATACAAATCTATAGTTTTGTTCCGATATTGATGAAGTTTTTCACATATGACCTTTAAACCAAGAGGAAGGTCACTGGGTACATAAATGTTTGGATGGTACATGACAGAGGGTACCTTGCAAAAATTTTGCCGAGAGAGGGAAAGGTGGAAATTAACGGAGATGGGAGAGAAAGAGTTGGATGAGGGAGAGGAGGGAAGGGTAGGTGAACTACGAGAGTGTATCATAAATAAATATGCGTGCAACCAAGTCGAAAGAGCAGTTTTATGAACAAACGGATGGCGTGGCTATGCGAATCCCCCTAAGTCCTGACATTGCAAACTTTTTTATGGAGAAATTCGAAGAACAGGCTTTAAGTACTGCCAGAACAAAGCCAAATGTTTTGTTTCGATACTTGGATGACACTTTTGTGCTGTGGAGATACGGAAGGGAGGAACTAACCTGGTTCCACGAACATTTGAATAGCACAAACACGAAAATTCAGTTCACATTGGAGTGGGAGGCAGACGGCAAATTACATTTTCTCGATGTGCTTGTTTTCAGAAAAGAAAATGGTAGTTTTAGCCACATACCGTAAGCCCACACAAACGGATAGTTATTTACATCGGGATTCGAACCACCACTCACAACAGAAGCAGGGTGTTTGTTTGTAAAGTCTATGGGACTTAACTACGGGGTCATCAGTCCCTAAACTTACAAACTACTTATGAACTACTTACACACTAGGACGGCACAAATATCCATGCCCGAGGGGGGATTCGAACCCCCGACCGTTGTGGCCGTGAAGACCGTGACTGGAGCGCCTTAGTCTCCTCGGCCACCGCGGCCGGCAAGCAGGGTGTTATCAAGACGTTAGCGGATAGAGCAAGAAACATTTGTGAACCTGAGTTGGTCGACGCTGAGATGGAACATCTCCACTAATGAAGAACTGATAGTCATCAGCAGAAATAAAAGGTGCTTTGAAACACCCACGAAGAAACCATAATAACGAACAGGCCACTGCAAAATCTAGTGTTTATGTCGAAAATGTTCAAATGTTTGTACAGCTTATGGGACTTAACTACGGGATCATCAGTCCCTAAACTTACAGACTACTTATGAACTAGCTAACACTAAGGACGGCACAAATATCCATGCCCGAGGGGGAATTCGAACCCCCGACCGTAGTGGCCGTGCAGACCGTGACTGGAGTGCCTCAGTCCTCTCGGACACTGCGGCCGGCTGTTTATGTTGTTCGTTAAAAATGTGACGGAAAGAATTGGGAGAATTTTGACGAAGCGGAATATTTTCGTAATTTATAAACCAACCCGTAAGATACAGGAACACCTCAAGCCTGCCAAGGACACTCGCAAACCATTCGAGAAAGCTGGAGTATACAGGATCCCGTGCAGTTGCGGAGATGTTTAAGTGGAACTGTCGCAAAACGTTTGGAAGAGCACAAGGGTAAATGTAGAAGAGGAGAAACGGAACGATCAGCTGTTGCGGAGCATGCGTTCCAGCCAGGTAACCACGAAATTCTCTTCGACGAGACGCGAGTACTAGCGGCCACAAGCGAGTACTACGACAGGCTCTACAGGGAGGCAATTGAAATGGCCAAACATCCGACTAATTTCAATCGTAAGGAAGAGGGCATGAAACTAAACGGTATACGGATGCCGGTGCTGAAGAAGAAATGTACCACCCGTCCACTACAGTGTGATGGCAACGGCGATCGGCGGCAGCGGACGACGGCCAACTGCACTGACGTCTTCAAGACACGTGACGTCACTCGTCGGCGCAGGAACGAGCGGACACCGAACTTGGCAGCAGTCAGTAGCGAGGCCGGCCGAGGTGGCCGAGGGGACGAGTTTGTGACACTTGCGAGGAGTGACACTTGCGCGGAAAGGGAATTTGTAGACACTTGCGCAGAGACCCGGACGCTGCAGGTAGTGAACAGGGTGTTCCAGAAGTAGGGATACACCACCCCTACTCCACGCCCTCCAGCCGCTACCTGTGCCGTATTCAGGGAAAGGCCCACCGAGCGAGGTGGAGCTGTAGTAACGCCCCGGAGATATCACAGCCTCATTCAACAGGGAGATAACACGTCATACTCGATTTACAATACAGCACCATGTGAATGTGATGAAATCTGAATTGAGAGCAACCTAGCTAACTACAATTTCGGATTTACTGCTTTTTGAGTCAGAATTCGCATCTATATTCGCATTTATCGCAAATGCGAATTTTTCCTGTCCCTAGTAATAAGTCTAAAAATAAATAGCTGATCAAGGCACTAAAAGCAAGGGCAGATCTTTGGGTATATTACTACAAATAACTAAAACACAATTTGATCGTGGAATTATATACAATCTCATTATAAAGGTTTTTTGTAGGTGGTTTTGAGCAGCTTTTAAATATGTTAGGAATAGCATTATGAAATACAGACAGCTACTCCTTATGTTCATTATGTGATATCGATTTCGGCAAATTTCACGTCATCTTCAAGTTTCAAAGAACAGGTGTTACTTATGCATTTTTCCAGTGGCACTCGTAACATTTAATTCTTTACACACGAGGTCTAACGTTGTTAATCGCGTTAGCGATGAAAACAGAACCCAGAATCTTTGCGTCTAAATGATACATATATTGGTGTGATGTCTTATTTCGCCGGCCGCGGTGGCCGAGGGGACTGAGGCGCTTCAGTCACGGTCTGCACGGCCACTACGGGCGGGGGTTCGAATCCCCCCTCGGGCATGGATATTTGTGCCATCCTAGTTCGTAAGTAGTTCATAAGTAGTTTGTAAGTTTAGGGACTGATGACCCCGTAGTTAAGTCCCATAAGCTGTACAAACATTTGAACATTTTTTTTTCGAAAGAACAGACATCATACCAATACATATATAGCACTCGGTAAAGTGGAACAGTACGATGTCGTTACGTAGCACAGCACAGCCGACTGGAAACGCAGGAGAAGTGCAAACAACGTTCTCTCCTCAGAGGAATGTTTATAATTAGGTTCGACGTAGACTTCTACAACATACAGTCTACACGGCGAAGATTACACCAAAAAGTTTAACGTTTCGTCTACTTTGGCGATAGCAACCAAATTTTAAAATCGTGTCTACTATGTAAAGATTTAGCAACACATAACGCTTCAAGTCCATAACTTCACTGCTTTTCGAGTTCTGAATTTTTAAAATGTTTTTAATGTTATTACATAAAAAACAAATTTGGGACTCACACTACATTTTTCATATGGCAGATTTTGTAGGTACATTCACAAGACATAATTCAACGGTTGTGTGCATTCATCTTATGAGAAATATCAATCATTTGTTTTCAGTGTTTATTTCAAATTTCTACATTTAAGTTTCTTTAATTATTAGTACTTAAATGTGGTTATGAAATAAATAAATTACGTGTATATGTGTAGTCTTATGCGGCCAAACTACTTAGGTCATTGGTCGCTAGAGCTACACACTACTTAATCTTACTTAAAATGACTTAGGCAAAGTACAAACAAACATACCCATGTCCGTGGTAGGACTCGAACCTCCGACCGGACCGGCCGCGCAATTTGTGACACAAATTACATGTTTGATAATATTAATGCATAGAAGTATGAAATCACGTCAAGACTACTTCCTGCAAAAATTTTGACAAAAAAAGTTGGCACTGAGTTTAGAAAAACAAAACTCTGGTATATTGGATTTTAACATTTTATCAAAAAATGAATGTAACTTTTTTTTTTACTACAAGAGATACAGCCATTCAAATTTACGGCCACCATAACGCTTTCCCTTTCTGAGTAAATGAGCTGCTTCTTGTAGTTTCAACACCTTTTTCTTGAATGTTCTGAATATAAATCTTCACACAGACTTCTTGAGGAAAAGAGTGAACGGATATCTGATTGTGAACCACTGCCTTTTACCTTAGACATTTTTGACTGTACTGAACAGTAATTCCTCGTATTCCGTAATTTATATTTATACAGTTAACAGGCAATGTAATTTATAACCAACTATTGGCTGCCAGTTTTGCTTCATTTTTCCTGGAAGTCTTGCAACTTGTTTCTCCCTGTTGGTTTATGCCGAGTTCGGAGTAAAAATGGTTCTATATGACGGTGATTGAAAGTAGAATTTATCTTCAGCATTTTTCGCTGTGTGACATTCCCTTACACTTTCCGTATTTAATATATTTCTTAGATGTATTTGTAATTCGAATACAGCCAAATCGTTTTGGGGTCTACGAATAAACGCTTCAAGTATGTAAAATACTTATTGATTTATTATTAACGTTCTTTAATTGAAGGTTTAGAGTTGCGTCTCCTATTAAAAAGCATAGTAGCTATTTTTAAAGAGATGGAAGTTGCGTGATAGTAGGGTTAACTACATAGCGGTCAATTACATCAACATATCTGTGCAGGATGCCTAAAATATTTATTGCTTGCGCAGGTGTCTTGATATGCTTAGTGTTCTGAATAATATGCTTTTAGGAGGTATGACTGTGGAAAGTCATCGTCTTGTAGTAGCAGAGACTGTCTTAATAACTCTCCAAACATTATCACTATTAAAATATCTTTTTGTTTACAGGAGGAACACTCAACGGATTAATATGTAGTTAGAACAAGTTACTATATTGCTCTTCAGCTTTGAAAGGGTTGTGCAATTTCACTGATTTTCGTGTTATGTTGACAGTGTGGAAACTTGACAACAGCAGTGCTAGACTTCTTGGTGTGCCTGTACCCAGGAAAAGCCATTAGCCGCCCCAAGGGCCCCGGGTTCCGCGCAAGTGTCACTCCGCGCAAGTGTCACTCCGCGCAAGTGTTCCAACCCCGAGGGGACTGAGGTGCTCCAGTCACGGTCTGACGGCCATTACGGTCGGGGGTTCGAATCCCCCTCGGGCATGGATATTTGTGCCGTCCTTAGGATAAGCTAGTTGTAAAGTAGTTTGTAAATTTAGGGACTGATGATCCCGTAGTTAAGTCCCATAAGCTTAACAGACATTTGAAAATTTTCAGTAGCGAGCCAGTGTGTATGTTGGACCTGCAATCCTACAGACCCCCTGAAGATGTCCTACGCAGACGGGGACGAAACGTTAGGTTCTGACAAAAAATTCAACCGACCATCACATAACAGAAATGATCATTTTAATGGACACAACTGGGATGCAACAGTAAACAGTTTACAAAGGCTCACAATATCTTGAATTAAGTTGTTTTTTCATCATGCTCTGATTGTTGTCCTCTGATTTTTGCCAGCATCAGCTAATATCTACGCTTTTCTGTAAGAAGGGTGTTGGTAGCAAGTGTTATTTAACGGTGCAACGCTCTATCTTCCGACCAACTTTGTTGTATGGTAGTGAAAGCTGGGTGGATACAGGAATGAACAAATGAACACTGTAGATGAAGCAGTTAGAGCGAACAGGCTGAGATGGTGGGGTCATGTTACACGCAAGGCAGAAGCAAGGATACCAAAGAGGCTCATGGGTTCAGCAGTGCTGCTTTCGTTCGGCAGTAGAAGGTCGGAGGAGTCGAGGTAGACTAGGGAGAAAAAAACTTAGATTCGGTCAAGAATGATTTTGAACTAAAAGGCTTAACAGCAGACGAGGCATGAATGTTAGTATTGAATAAGGGATCATGAGTAATTTAATTAGGGAAGACTATGCTCCAGACTGAACGCTGAAAGGCATAATCAGTCTCTAATGATGATACATCATGCTTGTCGCTTCCTTAACCTTTGGCGATGTTGTTGATGTAATAAATAAATAAAATAAAAATGGGGAGGAGTTGCACCGTGGTTCGGAAGCTACGTTAAACAGAACGTCCTTCTATAACTGCCTGGTTTTATAGGTCGGAGGAAGGCAACGGCATACCACCTCCAACATGACCATGTCTAGTAAAGCACAGTGGTGTTCAGACCAACCTTCGGATTCATGTCTGCTTTGCCTTACATCAATAAATAAGGCTATGGAAATACAGTATAAGAAAACAATGCCGATTGGTTGCAGTGTGCTTAAGTAATAGAAAGACTTCATTACCAGTTTTAAGCGTGATCCAGCGTCAGATAACCATTGTACATCGTTCACAATATAAAAAACACTGACGTATGGCTAACACATCAGTCACCCTAGAATGCACGTCACTGATTGCTTATGATGTGTTGGCAATTCGTCTGTGCTTTTTATATTGTGAAATATGTACAATGGACGTTTATGTTTAAATGGTCCATTGGCAGCAACACATACGAACGACGCAGTTTCGGTGCCAGATCTGTTACGTCGATGATTATGTGAGCAGTGTAAATCAGAACACTATAGTAGCGAAGTCTGTAAATAGCTTTATTGGTGTCTTTATTTCGCTTACTTTTTAGTAGTGGAAGCTACGACGAGGGGAAGAGGAAATGGCTAGAGAAGGAGGGAAGAGGAAATCAATAACGAGAGAAGCGAGCAGGAAATTGAAAATAAAAGGAATAGAAAGAAGAAACGGACAGAGAGCGGGAGAAGGATAGAGGAAGGAAGAAGAGGGGGAGAATGATGAGTCGTAGGAGGAGGAGCTGCCTGCAACTAAAGAGTAATATGGATGGGGAACACCACGAATATAGCGTGTGGCAGTTGAGTACTCGGGCGAGACCGAATGGCCGAAGTACTGCAAAAATAGGAAATCCAGGTTCGGGACACAGTTTGGCACAAATTTCAACACCCCAGAGAATCTAATGTTAAAAATTTATCATGCTTCACTTTGTTTGTAACCAGATGGAAACATATTCCGTCGACACTGAGCGTAGCAAGTCAACACATAATGGGCAGTATTTATTTGTATAGAAACGTGAACAGATGGGGCATAACAGCTTTGAGATAATTGCAGAACGACATATTGACCATAGCTGTTTATTTTTTCTCAATGCTACCGGTTTCGGTCATTTACCATTATCAAGCGTTAGCAGAGATTAGCTAATAGCTTAATATGTCGTAATACAAGAATTCAAAATTGTAACATAAGCATTTGTTGTCATTGCTCTAGTCATTGATATTATCACAGTGGCTGACTGCTACAGACTCAGAGTCTAACGAAATCGGTAGCAATGAAAAAAATAAACAGCTATGGTCAATATGTCGTTCTGCAAGTATTTATTTGGGCTGGCTCAGTAACTTCATGTGTTACATAACGTTATTTCCAAGCTTTATCAAAGCTGTGCAAGCCATTCAAGAAAAACTATTTTGAAATGTAAAAGTATTTATCTGTAGTTTACCACACAGGGCAGTCTTACTGTGGAGCAATATGTTACATCGAGCGATTGTGAGTTCATGTGCGAAGATAAAATTCCATCGCCGTGGCAGACACGACTACAGCCCGTGATAGCCTGCCAGGAAATTAAAGCTGCAGTCGAGGTGCTTCGCTGGCCGCTGAAGGACTTGTATAGCACTGGCGGGAGCAGCACGCGGAGCGACCCCAATTGTAAGACATGCCTCTCACGGAATTTGGCCCGAGCTACCTTGCAAAATTGCTCATTATACATACATCCCATGGAGCCGTTTGTAATAGAGCAGAGGTGAAGATTCCTCGTGTTTCGCGAGACAGACGGTCGTCCAGAATGAAACTGTCACTCTGCAGCGGTTTGTGCGCTGATATCAAACTTCCTGGCAAATTAAAATTGTGTGCCGGAACCGGGACTCGAACCTGGGACCTTTGCCTTTCGCGGGCAAGGTCCCAGGTTCGAGTCCCGGTTCCGTCACACAATTTTAATCCGCCAGGAAGTTTCAGACGGTCGTCGTTTGTAAGTTGACGCTTGACAGACAGTGTATCTACAGTATGAAAGAGTTAGGAAAAACAACAGTGTAATATTTGTATTTATTAAATACTAACGGTTAAGGCGCCTTGGAATAGTCTAAGTACGACTTTCCTCCACGTCTCAAACTTTAATTCAGCTTCTGTGTTCCATTATAGTGGCAATTATCTATGGAACACAGAAGCTGAATTAAAGTTTGTGACGTGGAGGGAAGTCGTATTTAGATTATTCCAAGGCGCCTTAACCGTTAGTGGTGAGGTGGTCTAACGGTAAGACGTCTGCCTAGTAGGCATGGAGGTCCGGGTTCGATTCCCGGCCGCATCACAAATTTCAATTCAATGTTTTATATTTATCATTAATGATTTGTATTTATAGTTATATATCGGTAGAGCGTACTCGTCATGCCAGCTGGGTGTATGCCAGTGGTTGTGGCTCGTCCTGGCAATGGTGGACTCGTGGCGACTGTGGTGAAGAATGTCGGAAGCGGAAGCTGGTTTGTGGTGGCCCAGAGGACAGCCCGAAAACGAGCGATGAGGCAAATGAGGCCACTGCGTCTAAACATTCCAGAAAGTTTTTCTCAAATAGCCGGAATGTATAACTCTGGTGTCTGAGAATAGAACCGTAGCGTGCCTGCACATTCACGTGTATGGCAAACGATTTGGCATTGCCCACCATATAATTAGGCAAACGAATTGCTTGATTACCTCTTGTTTTGAAATTAACGCAATATGCGATGTAATAGGCTGGTATAAGAGTGAATTAGAAACGTATTTTTTTTTGTTTCCTTTGTAATATTATTTCATAGTAGCCATGTTGTAATTAGGCAAGACACAGGATATGAACATCTTTGGCTGTCACACACAATCATCTTTAGTTCAAAGTCCAGATAGTTTAAAGTTAAATGTTTGTCAGTAAAAAAAAAAAAAAAAAAAAAAAAAAAAAAAAAAAAAAAAAAAAAAAAAGAGAGAGAGAGAGAGAGAGGGAGAGAACACACACTTAACGTCTGAATTATTAATTTGACTTGCAAAACCACAAAAACATGGTAGCTGGGAAAAATTAATTTTGGAAGCCACTTTCGTTTGCAGAAAAGACCTTAATAACAATAGAAAAAGTCGCCTTATTCACAACACGTTTCACTGGTGAAGTCAGCATGATCAGGTGGTTTCGGCCTCAGTGGCTGAGCAGTTTGCGGCGCGCCAGTCACAGTCTGTGTGACCGCTACGGTCGGGGGTTCGAATCCCCCCTCGGGCATGGATGTTTGTGTCGTCTTTAGTATAAGGTAGTTCATAAGTAGTTGTAAGTTTAGGGACTGATGACCCCGCAGTTAAGTCCCTTAAGCTTAACAAACATTTGAACAGGTGGTTTCATATTATTGAACCTACTTCTGAGGTGCAATTGTCGACTGTTTCTCAGACAGCAATACGATAAGGTTACGTGCCGCCATCCAATACTAAAGAAACATTTGCGTTAATTACAGCACTGGGTGATATTTTGACATTTCCACTAGCCACAAATTCTTTGAACGATGCTTTATTTCAGTCACAAACTGCTTTCGAGCTATCAGGGACATCTTCAATTGACAACTAATCGACCTACATTGATGTTTTCGTTAGCAGCGGGCGTCCACTACTGCACCGCACAAGTTTATGTCTATATATAGCGCCAGTGTATGTTTCGATAGCAAATACATGGCCGACCGCGGTGGCCGAGGAGACTGAGGCGCTCCAGTCACGGTCTGCACGGCCACAACGGTCGGGGGTTCGAATCCCCCCTCGGGCATGGATATTTGTGCCGTCTTTAGTATAAGGTAGTTGATAAGTAGTTGTAAGTTTATGGACTGATGACCCCGTAGTTAAGTCCCATAAGCTTAACAAACATTTGAACATTTTTTTAGCAAATACATGCTAATGCCCCTGCATTTGACGTTTGAGGTAAAATAGTTACATATACTTCAGCATTCGGCACTTTGTAATATTATGTCCTAATGCTTTTTCAGGCCAACATGTAAGTTGCATCAGTGCAAACAACCCAAGTATTCGAAGAAAATCGCTGTGGCTCTCAAACACTTCATATTATTCTTCAATCAGTTTGAGGATCAAACGTATCCTTCAAATTCGATGTTTCTGTTTACAATGCAAATATGTCATTCATTTTCTATTGAGAAAATATCTAATAGAAAATTAAATGAAGGAACTGTGTGGGTAGTGCAATATTTAAGAGCAGAAAAATAATTTTAATACAGTCGGTTTCGTACATGGCTGAACTGCTGTATAAGCAGATATACGAAATTACTTTTTCCAGGGAATCCAAATATGTCTCTCGTTATTGTTTCCGGCAACGTTTAAATGTTCCAAAATTGTATTTTGTCCAGTACAATTGACTTTGAAGGTTAATAAACATATTTTGTTTGTATCCTTAGTTTACTCTTATTTTTATGACACACTTCACCATTTTAAGTACACGTGGTATAACATCTTGCTTCTGAAGGATCTGTTATTAGTCACGTCTGATTGTTTTAAATTTCAACGCCAAAGAGAGTTATGTATACGAATTTTTACACACAATTTAAGAACAGCACAGATAACCAGTTTGTGGTTTGTGTTCACTTCAGGACATAGACTGCTATGATGTTACGATTTCTGGTCATTGGGGAAGCATTCCAGTTATCTGAATATGCAATAAGCATTATAGCAAATACTTTATTTTGCATAATATACAGGTTGTCTCACGAAAGACGCCTTCCAGGCGTCCGCGGATCGCGCGCTACGGCTCCCGGCCGCCGCCACCGCATCCGCCGGCCACGGCAGCGCCCGATTTGTACGGTTATTTCATGCAGGACAATGCAAGACCACACATTGCTAATGCTTCTATGGCAGCATGATAGGGTGATAGGATAGTTTACTGGCCACCTCGTTCTCCAGATCTAAATCCCTGTGACTTTTATCTTTGGGGAATGTTAAAAGACAAGGTGTATGCAAGCAATCTCCATACACTTGAAGAGTTGTAAGACAGGATTCGACTAGTCATTTCCCAGATTTCGGCAGCCGGAATTCGTCGAGTGTTCGCAAATGTGTTCAAGAGATGTCAGGCTGTTCTTTCTATTGAGAGACATCATTTTGAACATCTGCTGTAAATAAAGGTAAGCTTAGGTTACTCAGATGGCAATGTTTTTTAGACTTTAACTCAGTGTGTGTGCCCGCGGCAAAATAGAGTCTGTGAATCGGGCGCTGCCGTGGCCGGCGGATGCGGTGGCGGCAGTCGGGTGCCTGAGCGCGCGATCCGCGGACGCCTGGAAGGCGTCTTTCGTGAGACACCCTGCAGTTATTAAATTAATAAGAAAATAAAAAAAACTTTTCAGAATATATAAAGATAAACACTTTTGCTACCGCTCCCGTCATAGTTCAATACACTATCAGCTACGCTACGATTTGAATGTGGCTGCAGTGTATACATTATATACAGTTGATACAAACATATATTGTCAAACACTCGTTGCCTCGGCTTCAACAACGAATAGGTTTGATGATGATTTCACAGTAGATCGAAACCAGTCACCCTATTTGAAACAGTGAAAACATTTTAAGAACGAGACTTATTTTCGCTTCTGAACCATGTACTAGTCCGCTGACTGTCTTTTTCTATGTTTTCCATACTCACTAACAAAATTTAATGTTTGCCATTCTCTTTTGTGAACAAATACCATATCTATTGTGTCTTTCTTACTACTACGTGCAAATGGTGATTTACTTTTGACGTCTCTTGACGTTCCAAACGGTGGGAATGCACTTGGATTTTTGACGGTGTGTGACGTCGCTAACGTTGGCGTGACATTCTCCACCGTGTGAACACAGCCTTATATTCATACCAACAGGTACAAATACAGATGCAAAATAAGGTCTGAGAGGCGAAATCGATGCAACATCTCATTGCCCACGTCTCACTCCACGAAACAAAAAGTGCCGATCCTTCCTTCCATGCTTCGCAATGCAGTGGAACGTGGAATCCAAGTTTCTACATCGGTATTTTCATGTTCCGGGAGAGGTTCTCTTTACACGGTTGGTTTATTCCTTCACATGATGACATGTTCCGTATTTTATGAGGCTATTTAAGGTGGACTAAGTACGGTTAGCTCGCGAAAGAATACAGCAAAGCCGTAATCACTAGTGACTGATGACCTAGCATTTTATTCCCATTAAAGTCCCGCCAACTACTCCCCGGGTTCGTCTTATATACAGTAAGGTCCGAAAGTCCTGTCACCTCCCTTATTCTCTTTGGGTCCTCATTTATACAACACATGCCTTGTTGTTCTTTTCAAATGGCGGGCACAACTTCCTACAGCATGCAACAACATGTTCTGGCAAGTACATGAGCTCATGAACATGGACACACCGGGGAAACCGTGCGAGACGTGCGTGAATTCCCGACACTATTGCATAAACGAGCTCCACCAAACCCAATGGTGACAACAGAAAGTCTTCAGAACCGGATCCAATTTGGATGGAAAGAGGATAAGTTGACCATCAAGACGATAAGGAACATGTGCAGCACTGACCGATTCTTTGACCAAATAGATCATAAAATCATCGAGGAAAACATCTGCTGAACTTAGAATTCCAAAAACGTCTACGCTGACACACATGAAAAAGATCTGGAAATAAAATAGTTTACATCAATATTTGTAAGTGCGTGACGAGGAAATGAAGCGGAGACATGGAGCTTGCTCAAGCTTGTTTGAGACACTCCCAGAGGGAGACGTGGCTCAGCATCATTTCGTGCCGTGACAGTGATGGTGCCGATACCGATGTTCTGGATCACTAAAGAAGCTGAAAAGAAAAATATCAACGTTTAAGAATTGCGGCATCTGTTCTGTCGAACGTGCCCGAAAGATGAAACGTGTCTAAGTGATGCTGCAGACGTTGTAATAAAACAACATGGACCTATGACAATTTGTGCTGGGGCCGGGACTCAAACCCGCATCTCTCGCATACGAGACAGTTGCGCTAACCTTTGCACCATTGTGGCACACGGGCTTCCCACAAATGCACGGACTACTCAATCACGTACTCCGTCCGACCCAAATTCCCATAAGTTGTCCTACTTTGAGCATTTTACGCCATGGCTCTCAGTTCCAATTATCCGCTCGCAGTGTTTCTGATTTGTTGTAGACTTGAAAATGGTCATCCCTAGCCGAAACCGATCGTCAAAACGACGAGAAATTTTGCGATCATTGGCGTAAATAAGGATATTAAGAGTACATCTGTAGTAAGAGACGGACACCATATCATGGCAGTCGGCCGCGACAACTACTCAGGACCCACTTTACAAGAGTCGTTTGCTTTGGAGAAGATCGTCTTACATTATGCGAAGTTAAATGTCTTCTTAGATAAAAATAAGGAGATGAACGTCTTGCATTCTGTGAAATGATTTGTCTTCTTACACAAAAAGAAGAGTGTGTGTTCGCTTTACTCATTTTTTTACATTCGCGGCTGAGTATCACAATATAGTGTCCGAGTAATATCAATGTTTGTCACACAACTGCTGTAACGTGTTCGAACTCTTCTAAATACATAAAAATGAATGTTTGTCTGTATGTCCTCTGTATGTTCATAAACCATTCATGCGATTGCAATGAAACTTTGGTGAACTGTTCGCAGTACGCCCACGAAGGTTTCTGGTGGCTCAGGAGATATGACGTCATAAATAATGAGAGGCCACCGCGTGAGAATACCCAGATTTATGCGTCAGTTATAGTTAGGGTCCTGCAACAAAGTTTCCATTTAATTTCGGACGTTTATGAAGCGTTTTGTAACTGACTCCCCACAAAATAATGAAACGAAATCTACCGCTCACAACAGTTTCGGTGTAGATGCCATAAGACTGTCGCATCAGGTATGGCCTTTTGTCAAGTAAAGTTAGCATTACAGATTTGCAAGTTACTATTTATTATTGTCTGCAGGTCTCCCTTAATTCTCTTGCATTCACAATTAAGCAATGTGTTTTCTTAATCTGTATCTATTTAAAAGCGAAAGGACACTCACTCACTCACTGACTAAACACGAAATCTCGTAAACTACTTCACCTATGAAGCTAAAATTTGGCAAGATTGTAGTTTATAGGTACAAAACATCAGCTAAGAAAGTATTTTGTGATATATTTAGATTATCCATTACGGATGTTTTGTGATAGGTGCATGGCGGAGCATACTTCTATAGACTCACGAAATCTACAGTTTCATTCCGATCTTCATGAAATTTCGCACGCTTCACCTTCAAAACAAGAGGAGGATCACTGGGTACATAAATGTTAGTATGGTTAATGACAGAGGGTCCTTGCAGAACACTTTGCCGAGAGAAGGAAAGGTGGAAACAAACAGAGAGATGGGAGAGAAAGAGGTGGATGCAGAGAGAGGGGGGAAGGGGATGTGGACTACGAGTGTGCGATAAATAAACACCCGGTCAACGCCGGGTTTACAGCTAGTAATTAGATACAAAGCAGCGTGTCCTTGTGTTTGTGTGTACGTATTGTATACAAATCTACAGTTTTGTTCCAATCTTTATGACATTTTGCACACAAAAGCTCCAATGCAGGCGGACGGTCGCCGTAAGTGTAAGGATTACGTACAACACATTGTTTGCGAGATATGACGTCTTAAGCAATGAGATACGCGCAAAACTGCTGCATCAAACGATAATGCTGCACGTATCCTCCTAAACCACTCAACCGATTTCGACTAAATTTGGTACACATATTCCTTACCATGAGGTAACAATACTGCAAGAACTACATACGGCACATGGTCCAGGAGATATAACGTCATAAGCAGTAGGAGTTGCAAGGAACTGCCACATAAGGCACCGAGACTTTATAGTTTATTCACACACTGTATGAGAATGACAGCGATTTGCAAGCAACATTAAACATAATTTCGAACCTGCATTAAACTTTTTCTCGCTGATAACCACATTACAATAATGAAAGGAAAAAGGTTTCTCACTTACTAATTTTCTGCTGTCCATGGAGCAAAACTACAGCATTCGGTATGACGTTACAGTTTATAATTTTACGCTATAGATTGTAGGCGCGGGAAATTTTACAGATAGTATACACACATACAGCTAAATGTAATTTCGAAATTGTATCACAGTAGTTCAAGAGATATAAGGACATAAACAGTAACGTTCATGCATAATCGCACCATCAGGCATCAGATTTTAATCCATTATTTCTTTACAACTAACTCTGTTCCCAACGGGTTTTACCGACATACAGCACATATACAAATGAATACATTACTTCTCCTTCACTACTAATTGTATTCGCAACAGATTTTACAGACATACAGCAATTATACAAATGAATATATACCTGAAAAATATTACAATTGTACAACATATATCTCAATAAATATGAGATCGTACGAATGTTATATATCATTTGTATTCTATCTTTCTTTGTTTGGATACTGCACTTATAATTTTGTACATTATGCAAGACAGCGTTATTTTTTATACAGGGTGTTACAAAAAGGTACGGCCAAACTTTCAGGAAACATTCCTCACACACAAAGAAAGAAAATATGTTACGTGGACATGTGTCCGGAAACGCTTGATTTGCATGTTAGAGCTCATTTTATTACTTCTCTTCAAATCACATTAATCATGGAATGGAAACACAGAGCAACAGAACGTACCAGCGTGACTTCAAACACTGTAACAGGAAATGTTCAAAATGTCATCCGTTAGCGAGGATACATACATCCACACTCCGTCACATGGAATCCCTGATGCAGCCCTGGAGAATGGCGTATTGTATCACAGCCGTCCACAATATGAGCACGAAGAGTCTCTACATTTGGTACCGGGGTTGCGTAGACAAGAGCTTTCAAATGCCCCCATAAATGAAAGTCAAGAGGGTTGAGGTCAGCAGAGCGTGGAGGCCATGAAATTGGTCCGCCTCTACCAATCCATCGGTCACCGAATCTGTTGATGAGAAGCGTACGAACCCGTTGACTGAAATGTGCAGGAGCTCCATCGTGCATGAACCACAAGTCTTGTCGTACTTGTAAAGCCACATGTACTAGCACCACAGGTAGAGTGTCCCGTATGAAATCATGATAACGTGCTCCAGTGAGTGTAGGTGGAAGAACATGAGGCCCAATCAAGACGTCACCAACAATTCCTGCCCAAACGTTCACAGAAAGTCTGTGTTGATGACGTGATTGCACAATTGCGGGCGCATTCTCGTCAGCCCACACGAGTTGACTGTGAAAATTTACAATCTGATCACGTTGGAATGAGGCCTCATCATAAATAAATACTAAAATGAGCTCTAACATGGAAATTAAGCGTTTCCGGACACATGTTCACATAACATACAGTATTTTCTTTCTTTGTGTGTGAGGAATGTTTCCTGAAAGTTTGGCCGTACCTTTTTGTAACACCCTGTATATTCTCCGATAAATAGAACACGTTTGTAAGGGGGGGGGGGGAAGGAGATGGACAGAGAGAGAATGGATAGGAGAAGTACAAACTCAAGGCAGGTATAAGTAATAAATACCCGGGCAACACCGGGTAAGCAAATAAATAATACACATCATAACCAAAAGGAGTAGCCTGGGAGGGGAGAGGGGGGGAGGGAAGAAGCGGTGACAGGATTTCGCATCACCCTGTACTGTGTCTGAGTAGTTTTTTTTTCACTTGGCGAAACGGCGGCGTGCAGTGAGTGCAATATTCTGAGCAGCCGCTGGCCCTCTTTTGTGAGTGGTCGCTAAGTACTTGCGTCTGCGAGTCACCCGTGAGGTCACCTGGTGGGGTGACACCGCTTTGTGCAGGAGCGGAAGTAGTTATGCAGAGGCTGACGCCTGGCTTTGTGTGGCGGTAGGCAAAAGCAGCGAGCAGCACTCACAAAGCAGCTCACGACCAGGTCCCCCCCCCCCCTCCACCTCCCACGCATTCCAGACGACCCCCTCGGTTTACCTGGCTGGGGAAGAATATCACAGAACGGGCCGAGACGAATGCACTTGACCTTCAGGGCAGCAAACAACAGCGCCTGCTGCTGGGATGTAGCGTAGCCATAGAACGTGTCTAAGCTCTGTGGCCATAACGTGAACCACACAAAACCCAATACGTACGCAGCAAACTGCACGGAAAGGACGTGGAATTGCTTTATAGTATGCTGCACCTATCACTATACCGCACATTACGATAACGTCCAGTCACGAAGAGGTTATTCGGCGAAACGGTATGAGTCAAGCTAAGCTGAAGGTCTTGCAAATGACGTGTGAAGGCCTCGCTAACAACAGTAATCGAAAAAAAAAAAACCTTATTCTTTTCATATATACATGTGGCGACTCTTCCGAAAGAACAGACGTCACTTCTGATCCTGCAGTTGTTATTCTTTCATATTTACAGAATAGATGACATCAACTGCGAATGGACACAGCTGAAAATGTGTATCCAGCCGGGATTCGAACCCGGGTCTCCCGCTTTCTAGGAAATTGCACTGACCCCTGCACAACTGGGGACACAGTGATCATCGCACCTGGAAAGATTACCTAAGCACGCCTCCCGTCAGATACAAATTCCCAGCCTTACCCTGCCCACAGTACTCAAACTCGTAGTCACCTAGAAAGCAGGAGATCCGGGTTCGAATCCCGCCTGGGTACACATTTACAGCTGTGCCCATTAGCAGTTGATGTCATATATTCTGTTAATATGAAAGAATAATAATTGCAGGATCATATATATATATATGCCAGTGACGTGCAATGATCCTTTCGTTAGTGGGGAGGGGTGGGCAAAATTTGAAGCCCTTAATCTTACGGGAATTAATATATAATGACTACGAGTTTGAGTACTGTGGACAGGGTAAAGCTGGGAATTTGTTTCTGACGGGAGGCGTGCGTAGGTAGTCCTTGCAGGTGTAGGACACACTGTATCCCCAATGGTGTAGAGGACAGCGCAACTGCCTATAAAGTGGGAGACCCGAGTTCGAATCCCTGCTGGGTACACATTTTCAGCTTTGCACATTCGCAGTTGATGTCATATATTCTGCGAATACTTATTCTTTTCATTCTCCACATCGGGGAGTGGAGCGGGCTGTTTGAGATCCGGCCGATAAAGAGTCGCAGTTCTATTCAACCAATTATCAGAAAAGCTGATGTCCATACCATGTGTATATTTACCTCGAAAATCAGAATCGAATCTAAGAAAGAGATTTAATCAACCGTTCAAATCTCTGATGACGCGCTGGAGAAAAGAACACCTAAATCTTTCCGTTTTCGATCTGATTTCTCTTATTATGACGATCATGTCTCCCTACGTAGGTGGGTGCTAATAAAATATGCTAGGCTTCGGAGAACTGAAAGAAATTTAGCAAATAGATCTGACTACAACTAATGATTCCTTTCTTTTGGTGCATTACTTCCGTGACACCCTCTCCCGTGTATCGCGATAATGTAAAACGCGCTGCTCTTCTTTGAACTTTTTCTGTCCTTCGTCAGTTCCTCCCGATGGGGCTTCCACAATGCGCAGCAATGAGCCATAATAGGTCGGACAAGTGTAGTGTAGACAGTTCCTTCTGCCAATGAAACACACCCTTTGATTCGCCTTCCCCACGATATTTTCTGGGTGTTCTTCCAAATACAATTGTTCGTAATTGTAATTCCTAAATATTGAGATGAATTTACGACCTTTAGATTTGACTGATTGATTCTATAAATGAAATTTAACTTTCATTATTTAGGGTCAAATTCTTTTGCAAATTCTATTCATCTTGGTGGATTTGCTAACCAATAAATGACAGCATCATCCGTAATAAGTCTAAGAAATCTGATACGATTGTCTGTAAAATTGTTTTTAAAGACAAGAAACAGCAGGAACCCTAGAACACGTCCCTGGGGAACACAATATCACTTCTGATCAGTTAACTCATCAACACAGCTCCATCAAAAGGCAAGTCACAGCGAGTACAGACGGAGGAAAGTGTGTGATGCAAAAAGTCAACTGCTAAATGGCTACCAAATACAGCACAGCCAAGTTTCGGCCGTGTTTAAAACAACTGATCAAGCTTTTACACAAGCCACAGGCAAATATAGGAAGAAAATTTGCAAGTTAACAGAATTGACCACACGCTAAGATAGCCTAAAGAACCAATGGTTGCTGGGAATCGGTCAGGAGAAATTAGAATGGAATCCGTGCATACTCTGTGATTGTTTGCTATTTATATACAAGGAAAGAAACCTATAATTTATTTGCAGAGCTAGTCTGACTATAGCGAATTCATCATCGGCGAATTACACGGAATCTCTAAAAATGCATTTACAGTAACCACCATCTGACATTTTATAAACAAATAGCTAATGAGGAACTCCTACCTCTTCTTCCAACAATAAATTGTCGTAAGACCATCTTATAATTCACTGGTTTACAAAAGTGCTACCGAGAAATCTCGTTGCTTATCTCGCCTTATTTCCTGCGATTCCACTTATTTCTATAGTTTCCATCTATCAGTGTGAAACGAATTACAGTATCTAACTTATCTAAAGACATGCTGCTAAGACCAGGAGTCACAAATGTCTCAATCTGTTAAGCGAGGCACTGATATACACTTATTACGTGAGACAGCGTATCTTACGACTTCTGTGACAGCCGTGTAAGCTATCAAGAATTTGTAATTAACAAACAGTACAAGCAGTCGTTAACCATATTCATTCCCAATGTCAATCGTCAACTTTTAAATATATCCAACCGGATATTATTAGCCTGATATATCTTCGTTTTACTTTGATTAAATACATCAAATATTATTTATAATTATTTCTGACAGAAAGGTGAAACTGAAAATTACCAGCATCATTTTTTGTTTTAAACATTTGCATTCCCATCCATAATATAAAGAAAGTAGCATCAGCCGTAAAGATTGGAAATAATACTGTTGTCGTTTTAGAAAGCGTCGGCCAAGGTGATCATGTAACAAGCAGAAAGGTCACGCACGAAGCTAAAATTTCCACATTCTGCGTAGCGTAGCATTATGCCGCAAAGGGCAGACATCTGTGAAACGGCGCAGAAATGCGTTATCCATCGTTACAACAGAAAACTCTAGTTTATTTTAATGAAGTAAACTTACTTCCATGTAAGAGCCTAACATTTTTCAGGCAAGAGAAATTACAAATATTTCATATTCGTGGATTACATTACGTATACATGTCATAATACAGTCTTGCTATCTAACATATTTTATCCTTTATATGCAAGAAAGGGTAGCAAATCTAGATTTCGACTGTATTGTCTACATCTACATCCATATTCCGCTAGCCACCACACGGTGTGTGTGGACGAGGATATTTTGTCAACCACTGTAACTACTTCTATTCTAGTCGCATATGGTTTGCGGCAAAAACGATTGTCGGTATGCCTTTGCATGGGCTATAATCTCTCTACTTTGATGTTTGTGGTGGTTTGGCGAGATTGCATGGGAGGAAGCACTATATTGGTTGACTCTACAAGAATCGTTTGCTCTCGGAAGTTTGACAGGAACCCGTAGCGTGACAAAGAACACCTCTCTTGCAGCGTCTGCAACTGGAGTTTCCCAGTCATCTCCGTGAAGCTCGCACGCTTTCTAAATGACGTAATTTACTCATCTTAGGGAGTGATCGTATTTTATAAATGGTAGGATAGATGCCAAGATCGCAATTTTTTATTTCATTTATTCAAGACGAACGGTTTCGACACTCTGTGGTGTCATCATCTGGTCTCGTTGACATTAAACTGCTTATAATAATGTCACACATAAAATGTGGTAGGGGAGGGGGGGAAATCCTTCGCATACTCTGTTACCGTATGTATGGTCATCATCGGCGGATTACGATTTCATTGGTAGGACAAGGCACCGCAGCGCCGCGGCGGATTAGCCGTGCGTACTGGAGCGCCGTGCTGCGGTGCGCGCGGCCGATCGCCGCCGGGGGTTCGAGTCCCCCTTCGGGCATGGGTATATGTTTTGTCCTTAGGTTAATTTACCTAAGTTTAAGTAGTTTGTGAGCTACGAACTAATGACCACGCAGTTGATTCCGATAGATTTACAAACATTTATACATTTATTTTGGCTCCGCAGATTTCTTTCCACATACTAGACCGATACAATATTTCTGTTTCACTTAATGTGGGCAAAAAGTTAAACAAAAATCTTCCTTTTTTTTTTTAGTATCGGCGATAGCGTCATTATCAAGCATCGACAAACATCACTATCAAAATTATAGGGCAGTGTTGTGCTTTGAGGCTGAATAATAAAGCTAATGTCGAAAATATACTGTTTTGAAGGTTTCCGCAGCCAGTCAGTATAACGTTTCCTGAGTATTCATGACTCCGCGTCATTGTATAATCTATTACTGATACCAACAGCCGTATGTTAAACAGGAACAGTTATTCTTTCACTACCAGTTTCGGCATTCCATTTTGCCATCTTCAGGTCCCTATATCGGAGTTCTGTATCTATTAAATAGGGATCGAAACTGGTTGCGTGGATTTCTCTCAGTAAGAACCAACAACAACAACTGAGAGAAATCCATGCAATCAGTTTCGATACCCATTTAATGGAAATAGTAATCCGATATAGGGACCTGAAGATGGCATAATGGAATGCCGAAACTGGTAGTTAAGAAATAAATGTTTCTGTTAAACATACGGCTGTTGGTATTCTACTTCCTACGTACTCATGACCAGCCGCAGTCCCGGTTCCACCAGTTATGATGGATTCAATAATACCTTCAAAACGTTTATGGGCACTAGACTAGACGCTTTTGTGTACGCGCACTGCATTTCTTGAATGGACAAAGTTAAATCTAATTCATAAAAACTAGTGAGATTACGAACATATTAACGTCCTATCAACAACGTTGTCAGCGGTAACAGAGCTCGGATTGTTTTGTGGCGCTGCTGACCACACCGCAATATCCGCGCGGCGCTAATGTTTGTTTTTAATTACTTTTCCACGTAATCAATGAAATAGTTATTTTTTGCATTCCAAGCATTAGTAAAATATAGAGAGACGTGAATAAGCGTGAAATACATGTAGAACCAGCCCAATCTCACAGATTATGTGATACGAACAACAATTTAATCATGAAGAGATATTCGAATGTTCGTAAATCTAAGGGACTTAGCTGCTGCACTTATCAGTACCTAGACTTATAAACTTAGAAACTAATTAGAGTAACTTATGCTGAGGACAACTCTCTCTCTCTCTCCTCTCTCTCTCTCTCTCTCTCTCTCTCTCTCTCTCACACACACACACACACACACACGCATGGCCGAGAGAAGACTTGAACCTCCGACAGAGAGCAACCGCGCGCTCCGCAACAACGCGCCGTATATTTATGGAGAAATACTTAGGAATTTTGTGTATTTGCAATTTACTACGCTGAAAGTAAAAGAATATAAACATACGAGAAACATAAGTTTCTATTATGGTGTGTTATTCTTGTAACACAAATTTTCTTCGCCGATTAGTACGTCGGTGTAAGTTTGAACGCTTCACTCGACTTTCACACACACGAATATTTTTTGACTAATTACTTTAGCTTAAAAGGCGAATGTACTGATATGTGCCGTTTGTGGTACAGATTTTATAAAAAATGTGCAACTGGTTTCTCCTGTATTGGAAATACACGTATTGTCACGTCTGTTAAACCGTCGGCACACGGAACGTGTATCTGAACGAGTGAGGCCAACGTGGCGAGTTTCTGACGTTACAACGTGCGAACCGCACGTTGGCGAGGCTTTCCCGACATGTTGGGCAGTATCAAGCATGCCAGATATTCTCAACGAGTGTCTGAACGATCACCGATAAAGTGGGAGAACGCCACCGACGTCACACCACCTGGCTATCCTGGAAGGGGGGTAGCTCTTCTCGGTAGAGAGATGGACGCCATGTTGGCAGTCTTATGAATGTATGATATTTCAAAACAAGGAAAAGTAATAGAGTAAATTGAGATTCTCTCAAAAGCCTTTCATTAGAGGTACTATTTGTTGGAAAAAAAGGTTGGGTACGTAACAGTGGCCGTTCCCCGTCGGGGATTCAAATCCTCCCTCTGGCATGGATGTTTATGTTTTCTTTAGTATAAGATAATTCATAAGTAGTTTGTAAGTTTAGGGACTGATGATCCCTCAGTTGAAGTCCCATAAGCTTAACAAACATTTTTTCGCATTATAGAAATTTCCATATTACAGTAATCAGCCGTTTCAAGGACTGAAGAGCTATCATCATGAATTGTTCTTTACATCATTTGTTGTAACTACATGTCAGCAACCGACATATCTACCAGTATTGATATAGTGGCGGACTAAGGCTGATGGAGGCCCGGGGCGGCAGCAAAACAAACTGAGGCCCCCGTCCACTTGCAAATACACGGTCCGCCCCCTCCGCCCCGCCCCCCCCCTAGTCCGCCACTGAGTGTATACAACACGTCTACCTTCGTTTATGATAGCCAGATACGTTGGTGGCCGTAGCGTAGGCACTAAAGTCGTTCAAATATGTTCAAATGTTTGTAAACCTATCGGACTCAACTGCGTAGTCATTAGTCAGTAGCTTACAAACTACTTAAAGTAAGGTAAACTAACCACAGGACAACACAAACACCCATGCGCGAGGGGGGACTCGAACCCCCGACGGCGAGCAACCGCGCGTTCTGCAGCGAGGCGCCCTAGACCGCTCGGCTACTCCACCGCGGCTAGTAAAGTCGTGGATTGTGAAATGGAAGGCGTCCCACGGCCCTGGTTCAATGCTCCTCGGAAGTAAGTATTTTTTTCTTCTTTTATTCGGGTTTTCTGATAGACTCCAGGACTTCCCTATAAATCTCATAGAAGTATACTGCATAATAATCAGTAAATATAAGTGCGCATCCTCTGAAGAGTCTGTTGGATTCGTTTCATGAACAGGACAGTTTTCATTTTACTTATAGTAAAATACGCACTTTATTGTTTCACGTATTGCATTTTACACCTTTTTAACATTCTTATACTTAATAGTAACACTGGCCGAGGAAGAATGACCTTTAAGTTTTACTAAAAAGTGAAATGTTCAAAAATCTATCGGACCAAACTGCGTGGTCATCAGTCCGTAGCTTGTAAACTACCTAAGTTAAACTAACCTAAGGACAAACACACACACACATACACACACAGCCATGCCCCAGGGAGATCTCGAACCTCCGACGGCTAGCAATCGCGCGCTCCTAAAAAGTAAGACTGTTGCAATAATGTTTGCCTCGTGTGAAGGCCTTTTGTAATTGTATACCGCACAGTTTGTCATGAAACTCTTATAATTCGCTGCACTTATTGACATAACATGCAACTTTTATAAGACTCTTATGTTCATAGATATTTTGTTGTTACTTGTGTAGGACTGTATCACAGAACATTACGAACATATGCACATGTGCAGAAATAAACTATTAATGAAGCAGGAATTCCACTCTTATGATTTCGTAAACCGTGTGATTCCAGGACCTGATGCCGCCGACAACTGTCGCTGGAGCGCGCTGCGGTCGCGTGTAGCTCGTTGAGGCATACGTCTCGTATGCACAAGTCGCGCCGTCTCCGAGCGTTCAGCCGCACGTTGGACTCGGCACGTTGACCACACACCTTCAGACACACGCTACGTGTGCCGACGGCTTTAGGCTCATCATCTATAGCAGTGATGTCTTATTTGGCATATTTAGTTGTACTGATTTTGCACTGTGTGCGTTCCCTATTGCAAAACTATGTAAATAGTATCGTTTATATCAATTAGTAAGGCTCATCCTATATCGAATTCCGAAATGTTGCCCGACGTCCGCTTGGAGCGCTGTTGTCACAGTATATGACAAACATCCGTGGGAGTGTTGTGATTATATACGTTAAGCCGTCGGCACACGGATCGTGTGTCTGAACGTGTGTGGTCAACGTGCCGAGTCCAACGTGCGGCTGAACGCTCGAAGACGGCGCAACTTGTGCATACGAGACGTCTGCCTCAACGAGCTACACGCGACCGCAGCGCGCTCGGCGGTATCAGTTGCTGGAATCACACTGTTTAACAAATCAACAGAGTGGAATTCCTGCTTTATTTCTATTGAACCGCTTATTTCCGCGCTTGTGCTTATGTTCGTTATGTTCTGTGATAGTCCTAAATAAGTAAAAACAAAATACCCATGAACATAAGACTCGTAAAAGTTGCATTTTTATGTCAATAAGTGCAGCGAATAATAAGTTTCATGACAAACTGTGCGATATAAAATTAGAATAGGCCTTCAGAACACAAAGATTGTTGCAAGAATCTCGCTTTTTAGTAAATCTTAAAAGATCATGCTTACACGGTCAATGTTACTATTCAGTAGAAGAATGTTAAGAACCCGTAAAATGGCAATACGTGAAACAGTAAGTGCGTATTTTATTCTAAGTGAGGTGCAAACTGTCTTCTTCATAAAACGAATCCAACAAACTCACTCGTCAGAGGGTGCGCACTTATTTTGACATAGCATCGAATATTATGTAGTATATGCCTAACAAATTTATAGGAAAGTCTTTTGAGTCTATCAGAAAACCGAATAAAAGAAGAAAAAATTTTGCTTATGGGGTGCACTTGAATCAATACCGTAACCTCTTCAAACTCTGCAGTCCACGACTTACCCCCCCCCCCCCCCCTCCGCTACAGCCAGTAACATTACCAATGTATCCTTACCTACGCTATTAGACGTGTCGTATATGCTACTGGGTGCTATGTCGGTTGTTGACATGTAATTAAAAAAAAATGATACAAAGAACTATTCGTGTTGATACATCTTCAGTCCGCCTTGCCTTGAAACGGCAGGTTACTATAATACGGAAATTTTTTAAACACGTATAAGACGTTTCCAGTCATTTATTCCAACAAATAGTACCTTAATGGCCGGTTTCCGTGAGATTCTCAATTTACTCAGTTACTTTTACTTGCTTTGAAATGTTATACATTCATAAGACCTAAGTTATATACATATAAACCACGAAATACGACGGCCAACATGGCGTTTTCGTCTCTCTACCGAAAAGAGCTGCCCCCCTCCCCGGATGGCCAGGTGGTGTGACGTCGGGGGCATTCTCGCACCTTATTGGTGATCGTTCAGACGCTCGTTGAGAATATCTGGCATGCTCGACACTGCCCCACACGTTGGGAAAGCCTCGCCAACGTGCGGTTCGCACGTAGTGACGTCAGAAACTCGCCACGTTGGCCACACTCGTTCAGATACACGCTCCGTGTGCCGATGGCTTTAGGCTCAGGATGTGAGGTAGGTGCGACGCGCCGTCGGTTGCCATGGCTACGCGGTAGCGCCTGCTTGCGTAACCGCGGCGGCAGACGTGTGGTGTGTCGGTGGTGCTGCGTTCGGGCATTCGCCAGCCAGCGTCGCTTTCACGCTGTCGCGCGGGACGCTCCGGTATGCCTCGCCATCTGCATCTCGCTTTCCCTTCACCGCACGCTCCGAAACGTCACAGAATACGACAGCAGAGAGCAAAGTAGAATTTGTCAGCGCCAAGAACTTCTGATAAACTAGAACCTAGTCCTCATCATCATCTCAGCGTTTTCCCACCTCACGTTGGGTCGGCGTCATTTTGCTGGATTCTTCTCTTCCACAAATGTCTATGAGTGCTTCTTCTCTGAGCCATCCTTTCTCCCGTAGGTCCCCTGCTATATTGTTTTCCCATCTCAGCTTCGGTCTTCTTCTCGTTGATCCTTCAAGTTTCAGGTCTCCAACTCTTCTCCCCACATAGTACTCCCCTCTTCTCTGCACATGTCCATGCTTCTTAGCCTACTGTCTTGGATCTTCTTTCCTATTTCCCCTGATGTACGCATTCCTTAGTCATTTTTCCGTGTCATCCCACTCATCCACCTTAACATTCTCATTTCTGCCACTTCCATCCATTTCTCTAGGGCTTTTTTATTTGGCCAATTTTCTGCACTATACAGCATTTCAGCCCTCACTACAGATTTGCAAAGCATTCCTTTACGGCCAAAACCGAGATAGTCCCCCTGTAAAGAATACAGCCTATTACGATGACCAACCCAGGCCTTTGCCTCGTCTCTAGTGACCTTGCCGTCGACGGCCCGACAATTCCTAATCTTGATTTCTGTTTGCATGCAGAGAGAAAGGCGGCGCAGTACTGGCCGTATCTCGAGACACCCGCGGTAAACAAATGCGGGAGTCAGCGAACTGCTGAGGTGGCGACCCTGAGGTAACTGTTTGCCGACGACGGCTACACCAAACCAGTTTGCGTCTGATGGCCGTTTTCCAAGTACCGGCGATAGCCCGTGCTGCGCTCGGCAAATTCATGGCTCCTTTGTTGGCTTCTGGTGCCGTCTAGTGCCCTACGTGTCCATACATTCACCCAGGGCGATGGGTCACATCCGAACAAAGTTACAATGACAAATCGTTACAAATTTGCTGTCTAGTACGTAACGCAACCACCGTAGGCTAAGCGCGTGTTTTTGGAATATGAATCTACGATATTTCTGAATGTTACGCATGTACTGTGGTGTTAGAGAGGGGAGGCGTTAGTTATAAAATAACATTTCTGTTCGCATGTATTCCAAATATTCAAATATTTGTAATCCTACTGGACCAAACTGCTATGGTTAGAGAACTGCTGCTATGCGGATATCAGCGGATATATCCACGGAAATCCGCAGTATTTCTTACTTTGCGGATATCCGCGTGTTATATGCGGATAAAGAGCGAGGAATGTTAGCTGAAAACTTCAAGCCTGTGGCATTCTTGAAATCGTAGCAGGGCCCAAGTAGAGCGGAAGGCCGTTATTCTCATCCCCTGGCCACGACGGACCTGCGCCTAATCCATTTACGCGACAGTGTCGTATCTGCGGTCTGTCAAGTGCTTTATGGGTGGCAAACCGAACCAGGCCCACCAGAGGTGCCGTGCAAAATTTCCGCTGCCTTCAGTTAGCGCTTTGTGGTGACCGAGTGACAACATTTATCATAGTGAATACAGTGGCAGATCTTTCTTAAAATGAACACCACATACTATATCGTGTAAAGTGAAAAGAGATGTTTTGACATTATTGAAGGAAAACAAATTGAAATCATAAATTTAGAAAAAAATGGATACGAATTTGATGGCAAGGAAAAGATCAACCATATAGTGGCCTGCTTTACATGTAAAAAAATATATATTCCTACAATGGGCACGAAAGTAGAACTTCAAATTTGCTGAAACATTCGTGTGAGACAGGACAAAGTAGCTTAGTTGCTTATTTATTATTCCTATATCGATACATCGATTGTTTACCTCTCTATCTACATTATTCCGTGATTTATTAAGTTTTAAAATTTATACTGACTTTTTGATCACCCGGTATGTCGTCGTTAACAAAATCATGGTTATTGACTACTGTCTGTCTCTTCGACATAAGGCGCCCATTCTACTGACTGGAAAACCAAGGAGATGACATCGGGTATCACGCGCAGAAGGCGGCGAAAGAATAATTACACATATAGATGAACTTACAAGTGCGGCGCGACAATGAAATACGATAATGTACTACCGGTACACAAGGAACACAGGCAAAGATTTTATACAAATATTGTTTTTTGATCCATTAAAAAGCGATGACAGTTATGATGAGAAGGATACAATTTTTTTTATCACAATTCTACCCACGTCGTTTGCGTTTGAGATAACGATAACTGTACCTTTACTTACTTCAGTCCAATGAATTGTCTTATGCTATTATTATTTTGAACTTTTAGAAGCGTAAACGAATTGTAAGAACTTGTAACATGGAAAGATTTAGATTTTTTCGCAAACAGAGGCGCAATAATTTCGAGAAACTGCAGCGGCCAATAGGGTATTGTGTAGCCAGCCACACTTTTCACTGGGAGAAAGTGAAAACTCGCGCACAGCTGCACCACACTGACAGGCGGAGCAGCGGGCGCGGCGCAGAAGCAAACGACATGAGTGCGAGGGCACTCCCTCCTGGGCACTCCGCGCTACTTTGAACACACGGAGGTGATGTTTGGTGTTCCACAGGGAAGTGTACTAGGACAATTACTGCTCACGTTGTTAATATCGATGACAATAATGTTACGGTAGTTGTCATATACGATTTTCCGCAGATGAGTCGAGTTTTATTGATTATCAGATTACAGTGTGATAGAGAGACTGCTCCTCAAAATGGAGAAATGTTAAATATGAGCAGTTCTTGAACGTTGAAATCCAATAGCCTTTGAATAGCTACGCCGCGGCAGAGCGGCCGAGCGGATTGAGGCGTATACTCCGATGCGCGAGGTCGCTCCCCGTCGGGGGTTCGAATCCCCCCTCGGGCATGAATGTTTGTGTCGTCTTTGGTATAAGGTAGTTCATAAGTAGTCTGTAAGTTTAGGGACTGATGACTACACAGTTAAGTCCATTAAGATTAACAAATGTTTGAACATTTGAATAGCTACGGTACAAGCGAGTGAAAAATGCAGTTAATGGTGTCAAACAAACACGTGAATGTAACAGTATCTAAAAATATGCAAACGATTTGGTCACACAGATTCAGACTCGTGTGATGAGTGAAATTGTTCGGTTGATTGGTGTTACATCGGGACACTGCTAGATATGTACCGGTATGTACTACACAGCGTAGGCGTAGCCACGATATGATTTCTGTATATACTACTCAGCTTAGGCGTAACCACGATATGATTTCGAGAGAGGTTTTCAATGAATGGACATTGTAATAACCTGTACTCTTAACAGAACTGCAAACGGCAGTAATTAGTTCAAAATAACTGTATACTAAAGTCACCATGGCGTAGGAAAAATTATAAAATAGTTAAGAATCTACATGTTTTCCAAAATAGAAATAAAAGCAAATCGTATCATGAATGTAGGAAAATGCGGATCGAAGCACGAATGGTTATAAGAAAGACAGTGTGTAAACCATTCAATAATTTCTGAAGCACCCCGAAACTCAAATTTCTGTTGTACTTGAAAACTGTCAGTAGTAGAAAATACTATACAGGAATCTTGATTACATCAAGAAATGTAGACGACCGACATTGTAATTACTAGTAGTGGTGTTGAAAAAACATCAAATCTCTAAACCACAATGAAGCTCCAATGCGCGACACGATCTCTGACGGCTTCCACACAGAATCTCTTTACTATAATTAACCGCGGGTATCTTGAGCAAGAAGTTGTTCCCAGTGATTGGAAAACAGGCCCACACACTCGTCTATAAGGAGCAGACAAATTAGGACAACTGGGAAAAAAACTAAGCAAACTGGCCACTATTTCAGTAGTAATTACCATAGCTGTTAATACATTTAACCCACTGCGAGACAAGACAACGAATTCTCCACTCACAAATGTTTGCATTTAGCTTACGACGATGATTTTTACTCAGCTGTGTACCTCTTCGTTCGAACTAATGGTGACGAATATCTTCCTTCAGGATTCCAAAAAAATATAGAAATCGCATGGAGAGAAATCGTGATTCTATGAAACATTTGTAACGGTTTCCCAGCCTTGACAAAATGAAGGCGGCCTCTGTACTGATACAGAATGATGCCGTTTTTTGTTAGCTTTGCCAAAATTTCGGGAGGGGTTTGAACCCCAGAAACCACCCTCCTCCCGCTCTAGCTACGCGCATGCTACACAGTTTTACAGTCCAGTAAGTGATATCCCTCTAGTGAGTGATATCCGTTTCATGTTGGAATGACTGGAGACGATGTGCCAACAGGCAGTTTGAGAAGGTTTAAATGTTTGTAAAGCCAAGGGACCAAACTGGTAAGGTAAACGGTCCCTAGACTTAAAAACTACTTTAAGTAACTAACTTAAAAAAAAAAAAAAAAAAACCGAGTGTGGACTCGAACCTCCGAAGGGGTGGGGTCGAGTAATTCAGGGAGTGGGCAAGCAACCCATGGCAAGCCGCCTTAGACCGCTTGACCAATCGCGCGCAGCTGTTTCAGATGAAAATGGACTTACGTTTACAAGTGTTAAGTGAGTACCATGGTGAGGAATCATAGACCTAAATACTGTTTAATATTTCGGAATACTATTTAAAATAATCAGCGGCACACGTAAAATTAAAATTAAAAATTCGTTTACTGGTTGCATTTTTTTTTTCAATTTATCTCCACAATTCGCGTTAAAAAATGGTTCGATGCAAGGTACAGTCATCAAAGGAGCATCTGTCAACCGAGCTGTAAAATGCACTGAACTTGAAGACGACGCTGAATATAAAGGAAACTGATAATCAGATTCGTTAATTTACCTAACCTAACACACTTTCCTGACAGTCGCAAAATATTTGCCTTTCCTCCAGGATACAATGAGCTCACAAAGTAGGGCAGAGAAGTCGATTTAACACACGGTAAAGCAACACACGAGTGCTAACATGGCAAAAGTCAAGATACCATCTAAGTCGCCTCAGATTAAGCGGTAAGATGGCGCAGTGAGTAATACATCAAAACAGCATGAAAACAGGGAGTATATATATATATATACAACTGTAAACATAAGAAAACACAAACAATGAATGGTCCAAGCGCAAAATTTGCGTCAGCCACCGAGCCATAGCTGTGGTCCCGTCATTAGGTATGCGGCCATAGTGCTGGACCGCAACACCAGAGATTCGCGGTGCTCTGCATTTTTATTTGCTGTTTATGAATACATTGTGAACCGTTCGTCCGGCTATTGACGTCTCTCTCCTTTTTTTATAGTCTTGGCAACTGTCATAGAATACCTGAGTTGTTTTTGAGTCACGTGGAAAAATATTTTACCGTTGTGAGTAAATGTGATGAATAGTGAATGTAAGCGAGATGCCGTATAATAAAATAATTACAAATAAGAACTTCTGAACTAGGACAGAGCAAATGAATTCACGAGACAAATTATCCGAAACATAACGCAGGTAATTTTGTAGAACAACTTATAGATCCCTTATTTCCATCTTGCTGTTGCAAACGGACATCACATCGTAGTAGTAGAAACAACATTGAATACAGCGGACCTACACGTCAGTGACAAAACGGACATTATTAATTGTCTGAAAAAAAATCTTGTAGAAACCGGAACAATACATGACTATCATTCTACAAAAACATACTTCAAAATTTTCCACAATACGTTTACAATACCGATTGTACTACACAATTCTCTTCATACAACCTTAATACCAATCAGATGATACTAAACTTGTTATGTGGTTAAAATAACAGTTCATATTTCAAAAAATATTTTTGTTAGTGACCGGTTACGACTATTATGTTAGTCACCTTCAGAAGCGAGGCGAGGCGAGGCGCGGTTGTGACTGCCCTTTTGTGCTAATTTGCGACTAAACTTGTTATTGGGCATAATCCGTCCCTCTCGAGCCGGCCGCGGTGGCCGAGGAGACTGAGGCGCTCCAGTCACGGTCTGCACGGCCACTACGGTCGGGGGTTGAAATCCCCCCTCGGGCATGGATATTTGTGCCGTCCTAGTTCGTAAGTAGTTCACAAATAGTTTGTAAGTTTAGGGACTGATAACCCCGCAGTTAAGTCCCTTAAGCTTAACAAACATTTGAACATTTTCGTCCCTCTCGAATCGTTGATAGTGTGGACGCTGTTTGCTGCCCCAACTCCTCCATGCGGACACGCGATTTCTACCCGGTTCTTGCCCAATGAACATCTTACGAGTGAAATCCTAGTAATAGAGGGATACATTTTAATCATCAATCTTTGTTAGTTGTAAGGTAAACACCTGAGTATGTAACTGCGATGTGTGGGTTTGTTTACAAATAACAATTCTGCAACCAGTCGCGACGTTTTATATTTTTATTTAGCACGACATGTTTAGGGAATTAATTCCTACTTTCAAGTCCAAAAGCGTGTAATACGTATTATTTGTGGACAAAATTCACGGACATCCTGTAGAAGCCTCTTCAAAGAACTGAGTATAATAAATACTATCTCTCAGTATATTTATTACTTAATGAAATTTGTCATCCGTTTTTCCAACAGACAGCTCAGTTCATACATACTGTACTAGGTACAAAGATGATCTGCGCAAGGACATAAAAGCATTTACTTTAGTTCAAAAGGGGTCTACTATTCAGAAACACACATTTTCAATAATTTACCAGCAACCATAAAAATTTAGTTACAAATAAAGATCAGTTTAAGAGGACCCTGAAAGACTTACTAGTGGACGATACACCCAAATGACGTATTATATGCATTCATACTATTAGTATTATTATTTCAGTTTTTTGTTCTTTCCCATTTTAGTTGCGGTGTATTTTGTTGTGTGAGCTTCTAAACTATTTTGTTGTCTTCACTGCAATGATTAAAAACGCAAAATTTTAGTTGTTGGTAGATCTTTACACGCATTTAATCGCGAAATACTTTGAAAAACTTCTACTTACTTCTAATAAAAAAGGCCGTCTAGTTTTCTGTAAATAAAAAAAGTTACTTATAAATTTAAAAAAATCTACTTACTTCTAAATATAAAAAATCTTGAGTGACAGCAGAATTGTTATCTATAAACAAACCCATCGCTGTCACAGTTGTAGGCTTTCAAAATGTGTTTTCAAATGGATAAAATTAAGTCATTATAAGTATAATGATATGAAACCTTTCTGAATATGAGACCCCTTTCCAAGGAAATATATATATATATATATCCTGGCGCCCCCCCCCCCCCCCCGCCCGTCCATAACGCTACTATTGTGTGATCTCAAAACCAACAATGTAATGTTGCATAATATTGCAGTGCGAGAATTCCCGTGCGGTCTGGGTCGTCTTACGGATTGTGCGGTCGCTTCTATCGGAATACATATAGCGTTGTCCTTAGTATGTTTTAGTTTAAAGTACCGTAGTTGGTAAGTCTACGCACCGATGATCTCAGCAGTTTTGTCGCTTAAAACTACACAAACTTTTGGACATTTTTATTAAAAATATTGTACAGTATTATACGGAATAGGATACATTATTCTATATTTGATTTAAAGCAGAAAAATATACTTTGTATAACGAGTGTTTCTCATTTAAAGTGAGGCTCATGTGCGAATTTTACTCTCTAAGGAGGTCCCACTGTGTAGTCATTATCGTTAGTATCATACTTATTACCGTGTTTAGAATTTACCGAAAATGCTAATAGAAACTTTTTCATCCAATTGTCACTTCATTTCCGATTAAAGTTTTCAGGCTTTTCGTTTATTCATTGTTAACACTGCATCTGTTCAGTTTAGACAGAATGTTAGCAATGAAATGCGTAAATCGAGTGTAGACCTATGTTTTTACATTAGGGAATTCCTAGTATTCAGACTGCACTGGTCTGGTTGTTTTATGGCGCAACCCTAGGCGTAGCCAGCATTTAATTTCGGGAGGGGGTTTCAATAAATGAACATTGTAAAAAAAAAGTGACGTGGTCTTTCAATAATGTAACCTGAAACAGAAATTCGTGTCTGTCGATTTGCTTCGAACGAAGAGCTGCACTCCTGGGAATATTCTGCAAGCAAACGGAAAACTGTTTTTCATGAAGTCACTGACTGCCTTGTCTTACAGAGGGTTAAACATGTTAACTGTTTCGGCGTTTATTTTCCAAATAATGGACAGTTTACTAACTTTTTTCCATCTGTCTCGTTTTCATGTCACTGCCCGCTCTGAGTCGCCCAATTCGATTTATAGATCAATAGTAGAACTTATTTAAGTTCAATCATAAAGTTCTACCTGGGACAAAATAAACTTCTTGTTGGAAGTCAATATTAACGTGATACTATTGTTGAAATCCAAGAACATATCCTTAGCATAATTCATCACTTATTATTATCACCGATACATACTGTCACTGCTATAGTTCTTTTTTTATCCTTTTGGCTGCTAATTCTGTTCGCAGCTCGTCAATAGAATCCGTATGGTTTCTGCTTCATGCAGCAACTGCCAAGCTGATTTCTAACACGTCATATGGTTTCTTTACTGCTATCCTCAAACTTACTTGAAACAAATATTAGTTCCGTTTAGTTAGGTACTGTACATCATTCCAAAAGATCCATCATTGCAAAAAAAAAAAAAAAAAAAAAAAAAAAAAAAAAAAAAAAAAAAAAAAAGTTTGTAGAGCTTATGGGACTTAACTACGGGGTCATCAGTCCCTAAACTTACAAACTACTTACGAACTAGCTAATCCTAAGGACGTCACAAATATCCATGCCCGAGGGCGGATTCGAACCCCCGACTGTAGTGGCCGTGTATACCGTGATTGGAGTGCCTCAGTCCCCTCGGCCACCGCGGCCGGTTCTATTAGTGCATCCTCAGGACATATCCTTAGTGAACTCTGTAAAGGAACACTGGTTTCTGGGGTCAATAATCAATAGTTTCGATAAATAGGAAAAGCCTGAGTATCAAGAACAGTCACAAATTTAACAAAAAACTGACATGTTTCATGAAAAGAGGAGGCGGGAAAAGAAAGAAAAATAACAATAATGTATCGTCAAATCGCGCACATTAGTCGTTTCAAAAGGCTTGGGATATATAGATTGCATTCCAGTCTGTTTTAAGACTGCCGCGGTGGAGTAGCCGAGCGGTCTAAAGGGTTTCGCTGCGGAGCGCGCGGTTGCTCGCCGTGGAGGTTCGAGTCCTCCCTGGGGCATGGGTGTGTGTGTGTTGTCCTTAGGTTAGTTTACCTAGGTTTAAGTAGTTTGTAAGCTACGGACTGATGAACACGCAGTTTGGACCGATAGGTTTACAAACATTCGAACATTTTTTTGTTTTGTTTTAAGACTATTTCGGTCATTCGTCAACATTGCGGGAGGGCTTTGAACCGCTAAAACCCCCCCTCTGGCTATGGCTATGTTCCAAGCACATCTTGTGACGACGACCCACGGAGCAAGACTCTGTGGCCCGTCTGGGGGCCGCGACCCACAGGTAGAAAAACACTGATTTAACGTAACACCGGAGAAATAGTCCAGGGCACAATAACATAGCACGCTCGTGTAGCCACGCCAGGGCGCTACATCCGTGCAGCTGGCGGCGGTCAGTAAACAAAGCGGTGTTGACCTGTTGCGGCCACCTGTTGCTACTCACCGGTTACGCGGACACTGCGGTGTGTGCGCGCGCCGGGCGGACCGCGTGCAGACTGGAACGGCGCGGCCCGCCGCAGCCACAGGCTCCACGCGGCGGTGGGGGGAGCACAACCGCGACTTTGGCGCCGCGGGCCCCGCCGGCAGCCTTCGCCCTAGCCACCAGCCGCTACGGCTGACCCGCCCAGCTCCCCACGAAACGACCCGCTAGCTCGCTCGGCCCTGTACGTGCATTCAAAACCGACACCCCACGCTTAGGAGGCCAGCATCTACACTGCTCAAAACAGGTAACATACATACAAAAGCAGTCAAGATTTAAGAAGATTTAAATACGTAGGTTTCCGCGGCCAGAGTCAGATGACATAAAAGTTTTCTGGGTGTTGTACCGCGTCATGATGTAAGAAGGCTATTACTTAAATAACCGACTTTTCGGCCAACGTTACAGTGGCCTTCATCTGGGTATACTGATGTGAGCTGATTGTTACTACACTTTATATTACTTTCATTTAGACATTACGTCATAATTTTTAAAAATAAGCGATTTTATTGGTGAATTTTTGGCGGAAGAATGGAACTTTATTATGATAGGATGCTGAGGTGGAGGGAGTGGGGGTTAGCCGTTCCTTCTTGCATAGCGAGACATGATTGGTGTTCATCGGCGAATGGGGTGAGGGCTTCCGTTCCTCTCCTGCTGGCCGTGGGCCGCGCGGCGGCAGTTGCTTACTGGTGACGCTCGCGTGTTGTGTTGTCAGTGCGGCCTATTTCGCTGTGATGTTCAAAATGTTTGTAAAGCTTATGGGACTTAACTACGGGGTCATCAGTCCCTAAACTTACAAACTACTTATGAAGTACTTACGAACTAGGACGGCACAAATATCCATGCCCGAGGGGGATTCGAACCCCCGACCGTAGTGGCCGTGCAGACCGTGAATGAAGCGCCTCAGTCTCCTCGGCCACCGCGGCCGGCTCGCTGTGATGGCTGGTAGCCAAGAGGGGGCAAGCCTGAGTCCATCTTCTCTATTCATGTTATTAGGGTGTTTCACAATTTCGATTGCTTCCCTAATCTTGCGTTTAACTATTCCTGGTTACTTGGCGAATATTCTGGCAGCGTTAAATTTTATCTTTTTGCTGCAATCTTGCTGGTGTTCGGCTACTGCAGATTTATTGTGTTGACCTAATCGAATGTAGCGTTCATGTTCGCGTATGCGTGTTGCCACTGCCCTCCCTGTCTCCCCTATGTACACTTCCCCACACTCGCTTTCCACCTTGTATACTCCTGATGGGTGTAGTGCCTCTGTGTTGTCCTTTGTGGAACCAAGTACATCCTTGATCTTCTGACTACTATAGAAGAAAGGCTGGACACCAACCCGGCGAAGATGTTTAGCAATCCCATCTGTGACCTTTCTTACATACAGTAAGCGTGCTGCTGGCTGCTTTTTATTGACTTCCTGCCTACTGCTGTTCTTTTATTTGTGTCCATGGCGGTGTGATTCACTCTATGGTTGTGGCCATTTGTCAAAAATTGTAAAACACCCTAATAACATGAATAGAGAAGATGGACTCACGCTTGCCCCCTCTTGGCTACCAGCCATCACAGCGAAATAGGCCGCACTGACAATACAACACGCGAGTGTCACTAGTAAGCAACTGCCGCCGCGCGCTCCACCGCCAGCAGGAGAGGAATGGAAGCCCTCACCCCATTCGCCGATGAACACCAATCATGTCTCGCTATGCAAGAAGCAATAGACAACAGCTAACTCCCACTCCCTACACCTCAGCATCCTATCATAAAAAAGTTTCCATTCTTCCGCCAAAATCCACCAATAACATAGCTGATTTAAAAAAATTATGACGTAATGTCTAATTGAAAGTAAATATAAAGTATAGTAACTATCAGATCACATCAGTATACCCAGGATGAAGGCCACTGTAACGTTGGCCGAAACGTCGGTTATTTAAATAATAGCCTTCTTACATCATGACGCGGTACAACACCTAGAACACTTTTATGTAATCCTAAGATTGGTTTGAACACCACAGTGCATGGTCCTGTTTGGAGGTGGTATGCTTTTCCCTTCCTCCGACTTACCTAGCCAGTTATGGGACGACCTACAGTTTAACGTGGGTTCCGAACCACGATCCTACTCGGTATTTTTCACACCAGCAACACTGCCAGAGGTGAAATAAGAGGAAATTGACAGATAAAAATCCCAGGACCTGGCGAGGTTCGAACGCACGATCCTTGGATTTGTAGTGTGGCCCTCTACCAGTGTGCTATGCATCAGCATGTAACATTCATATGATAATGTATTTTATTCAGATATTGGTTACATTTGTAATTTGTGTGTGATACGGTACTATATTTTGCTACCTCAGATCTCTAATTGAGGATGACTTGGCGTTTACTTAGAACAAGGCACAAATGGTCTACAGTAATAGTAATAATGATAATTATCGAGAGGCATTTTTTGGCTGATAGAACCCAGCTGGGATCGTGTTCGGCGTGCCTGGTGCAAGTCTTTAGGTGACGCCACTGGGGCGACATGCGTGTCGATGTTGATGAAATGATGAAGGGGACAGCACAAGAGCCAGTTCCCGAGTGGAGAAATCTCCAACCCGACCGCAAATCGAAACCAGCCCTCCCGCGTGGCTATCTATCACACTGTCCACAGGACTACGGAGGCGGACACTATAATACTGAAAACGTCATTCTTGTTGACCTGTAGCATGGTGTCTGATCACCTCGGATGGCCGGTACAGTTGCACACCTCAGTGGCACGAAGAGTATGAGGTTATTAATCAGCTCTTGGAGAATATTTGACGATTCGTCCATGAGTTAAATATCCAGATCTGAATATGCTGGACCGAACACTGACCTTCAAGCAAGCACTGATCTTTTAAACCTAGCCGAAAAAATGAAAACTCGTAACAACTTACTGCAAAAATTATGGGACTATCTGGGGATCTTCAGCAAAAACCTTGCGATCTCCAGCCTTGGGTCTTGTGTACTGAAGTGCTGAGATTTTTCACCTGTATGGGTGAACAGCCACCATACGAAGCTTCTAGACACCCATCTGAAATGCTACCATGGGCATAATATCTGGCGCAATCAGACCTACTCCGGTCTGCTGGCTTCCGCTGGTAACAGGTATAACGCCACCTGATTTGCGCAGATCTGAGGCTCTTATGAGGGAATTCCAAAGAATCTCCATGAAAATTAATTTGCCTGTCCATATAGACCTAACAATTCTAAACGTTAGCAGACCTCGCTCGCGTCATACAACTCTGCGTGATGCTGCTGACATGGTTACTGGAAACTTTAAACCTCTTGAAGAATGGAGGTGTCGGTGGCAAGCGGCAACAGATGAGCGCCTGCAGAACAGCTTCTCAGGCGCTACACTACCAACTGGATCTCAACTACCACGCAAGACCTGGAGAGCAGTGAATAGAATTAGCACGGGCCATGGCAGGTGTAACGATGCACTTCACAAATGGAACAAGCTGTCTAATCTAGATTGTGGCTGCGGAGCTCAACGCCAGACGCTACATTGTCAGAGACGGTACGCTTCGAGCTTATGGTAGAAGAGAAGAAGATTTCCTGCTGCGTTGGATTCAAGCACTGGAGATCGAGTTATCAAACTTATGTTACCTTACAAAGTTCATTGTTTCCTTTCTGTATACATTTGTATTGTATAAGCCATAGGTCTCGAAACTCGGGTGGTACGTATATATATTTTAACAACCTGCTTGGGATCCCATTATTTAGGATGACGTGAAGGTTGGTTTGTGGCTTGCAGCTGGCCTTGACCCAGCTTAAGCTGATAGTGTCGCCTTCCTGCTGCGGCCGGGTGTGCGCCGCTTGGCCCGTTGAGCAGGCGCCAGCCAGCGCCGACGCCGCTCATAAAAATTCCCTGCAGCAGACAGACCCTCCCTCCCCCCTCCATCCACTCGCCTCACGTGGAATTTACACCTGCGGTCATTGTCCTTTCAACGTAAGACAGCCCGCTTGTCAGCGCACGTGCACCGAAAGAAGAGTCGTGACGTAGCTCTACTGGACATTAAAGTTCTTAACCAAACTTCCGTCACATTTCTACGATGTGTTAAATTATTTCGTGGAAAATTTTCTGGGGTGAAGCTGATTCCTGCTCTTGGTGCCCCTGCATAGGTACCTGAAATAGGTATTGAACTGAACGTCAGCGTTCCAGAAGCACTTATGTGTTCAAAGAAACACGGTTTTTTGCAGAAACTGCTCTGACAGTTATTTCAGTAAATATTGAAGGCATGTCACAATCTAAGCAACAAGCTGCTTCAAGAACTGTGCCACGAACAGAATTAAGATGTACTGTGCATACAAGAAACTCACATAGATATCCATCAAATGCGACCGACAATACCTGGTTCGCAGCTAGCTGCAGAAATACCGCATGCTAAACATGGAAGTGCTGTTTATATCAAACCAGGAATAAAAGCCTTGAGCAGCGAGCACAGAATAACATAGAGAGGCTATACCGTCTTCGTGAAGCCCGGCAGCCATCTTGGTTGGGTGTAGAAACGGAATTGAGCCAATAAATGCGTAGTTTTTCAAGTGGCGCTCACATCAATTACACCATCATTTGAAACCCTTAGGATAGGAAAAAATTACCAATTTTTTCACGTAGACAGGTATACACTGAAGGAATGAAACAGTGTTCTTAGCGCCGGCCGCGGTGACCGAGGGGACTGAGGCGCTTCAGTCACGGTCTGCTCGGCCACTACGGTCGGGGGTTCGAATCCCCCCTCGGGAATGGATATTTGTGCCGTCCTAGTTCGTAAGTAGTTCATAAGTAGTTTGTAAGTTTAGGGACTAAAGACCCCGTAGTTAAGTCCCATAAGATTTACAAACATTTGTACATTTTTGAGTGTTCTTAGCGAGTACAATACGTCTTGTGTTTTTATAAAAATAATAATTGTAACTATTACTTTTATATGAAATAAAAATTGTAACATGAAAAAGTTAGTCGCCTGCTACTTTTTTTTTTCGTCAGCGGTAAAGTTGCAGATAATGAATGAACATTTTTTATTTTAACAACATTTTTTATAGCTCCCCTGGTTTTCTCAGAAATTTGGATACAATAGAGTGGTGGAACTATTCAAATTATACTCGTTACTTTTAGCGAGCTGCCGACCAGCGAGCACAGATTCTGTTTGCCCACTCAGCTTGTACTTTGTGACCAATATTGATAAATATCTGTGATTTGGGATAAAATTTTATGTATCCAATAATTATGACTTAACACTAGCTGAGCCGTTCCGACTTTGCACGGGTAATCTTTAAACTTCTTTAACTCGAGAACTACAGAACTTATCGTGATGCGGTTTCTTTCAATTTCTTCGGTATAATCCTATATTAAATGTCAATATGCAAATGAGAAATAAATGAAATAAGAATAACAAAAGTAGAATGGTTTACCTCTTCCGCACTTTCGTGACTTTTGTAGCGTAGCTTAAAGTATGAGACCAGCGCCGAAGTACATAGTAAAAAATTATAGAACTCACGACAATAAAAAAAAAGGCCGCGAGATCATAAGTCTTACAGCTCTCCTACGATCACTATATCCGTCGCGCGTTATTTTTTTTTTTTTTTTTTTTTTTTTTTTTGTAAGTGCTTGTGAGTTGTGCAATTCTATACTATGTGACACAGGCTTAGCTCTTGTAGTTTAAGCTTCAGAGCTGACTAAAGTGCAAAAGCGATAAACGATTCTACGTTATGATCTTATTTTAGTTTTTTTCATATATTCCTATTGACATTAAATGCAGCCTAAGATTATCCCAGGATTCTAAAGAATAAATTAAAAGAAACCGCATGACGATACGTTTGGTACCCCTGGAGTTATAAAAGATTAAAGGAACAAAACGCTTGTACGACCCCGTCTTGCTCAAATGTTTGGGATCCCCACCATTAAGGTTTAAAGGATGACATATAGGCAGTTCAGAGGTGGGGGGCAAAGTTTGTAACTGCTAGATTCGATCAACACGCTATTATTACCGAAATGCTTGGGGAACTCAACTGGGAGTCGCTGCAGGAGAGGCGACCTTCTTTTCGAGAAATTTAGAGGGCCGGAATATGAGGCGGACTGCAGAACGATTCTACCTACATTTAGTGCAAAGACCGCAAGGATAAGATTAGAGAGATTAGGGCTTGTACGGATGCATACAAGTATTCGTTTTTGCCTCGTTCTATATGGAAGTGGAACAGGAAAGTGGAACTGAATACCCTCCGCCACGCACCTTTGGGTGGATTGCAGAGTATGTATGTAGATGTAGAATGATAATGTGGATTTCGGTTGCAAAATGAGTCGTACAGTTACTTGTATAATAGTACATCCTGTTGACATTTTTGAAGCGCTGTAAAAGTTATCATTTTTTTGCTCAATCCCTCAGACTCAATTAAACAAAATTTTTCGACTGGATATTGATTTTGAAATTTTTTTCCTTATACGATCTGTGAGTGATCAGAACTACAATTACAAGTGAATTTTCTCTCTCTTTATTGCTTCAGACGGTAAGTAGTTATTTGTGTCTTTCTTGAGTGAAACGTTGAGGTTCTAAGGCGCTATATTATTATTTAAAAGAAGGAAAATTCAGGTTAGCGTTCTGTTGACGTCGAGGTCACTAAAGCACGAGAATTTAAACTCGGATTAGGAACAGAGTAAAGTATTAAATCCGGCCGCGTACTTTACAGAGCAACAGTTTCGGCGTTTTTCTCAAATCGGCAAGTCGAGGAATCTATGGAACTACTGATTTGAGGGAGAATGTGGGCTCTTAAACGCACATCCACCTGATTTGGTTAGAATTGCTATTTTCTTCTTTTCATTCCAAATCAAAGTCACTGAAAGTACAAGCTGCTGTTGTAAGTCAAGTATTGACCACTTTATTTACGGCCACATGGGTTTCTGCCATCTTCAAGCGGTCAATAGTAAGTATGATAGGTTCGAACAGCAGACGTTTGGGGTAGTGAATCGACCGCGATTGTTTCAAATAAACCTTACAGGCCGTCGCCGTCATTGATTTGGAAGAATATAAGTAAGAATGGCTGGACGGAGATTTGACTCTGCGACAGCTGAGTTCATTTGCATCTGTATTTACATACACACTCCGCAATCCACCGCAAGGTGCGTGGCGGGGGAGAGGGGGGGCAGCTCGTCCCACTACCAGCTGCTTCCTTTGCTGTTCCACTGCCAAATAAAGGGAGAGAAAAGCGAATGCCTGCGTGCCTGTGTACGAGCTCTAATTTCGCTTATCTTATCTTTGTCGTCTTTACGCCAAATATAAAGTTGGCGGCAGTAGAATCTTTCTGCAGTCAGCTTCAACTTCCGGCCCTCTAAAATTTCCTCAACAGTGTTTTTAGAAAAGAACGTCACCAACCCTCCATTGACTCCCATTTGAGTTCCAGAAGCATCTATGTAACACTCGTGCACTGATCGAACGTTCCAGTAACAAACCTAACTATCCGCCTGTGATTTGATTCTATGTCTTCCTTTAAACTTGATCTGGTGGGGATCCCAATCACTTGAGCAATACTTCAAAAGGTGTCGCACAAGCATTTTATTCGTAGTCTCTTTTACAGATGAACCATGTCTTAACAAAATTCCCTCAATGAAGCCTAGCTGCCAATCCTAACACTAACAACAAATCTGGTCTAAGTCATCCTGAATCCTACTACATTCATTCAATGGCGACACCTTTCGTGCACCACAACATCATCAACAAAAAGCCGCAGAAAAGGTCAATATTCTGCCATCAGTCACGCTTACATTGAAATAAAACATCGTCAGTGGTGGTCTTTCACTTCACATTTGATAGCGCCGCTTGCTTCCACGTTTCTTGACCGTTTCCGCACTCTGCACTGTTTGTCGTGGTCTCGTCCCGCACTGATTTGCAGAAATATGCATTTTTATGATTAACACAAGAGTACTACATTGTGTTGTGTTAAACATGCACGATAGCGCAAAATCAATAGTGCAGAACGAAGAAAGGTGTAAAAACACACTGTGTTATCAAATCTGATGCGATAAAGCAGGCATGGCATAACGCTACTGATTATTATTTTTCTTTACTTCTATAAAAGGAAACATGTCGGGTAGTAAAAAACACGCATATACTTGTTGTAAAGTCGCAATCAAAATTACATCAGTAATTAATGATTTGATCTCCTCAGATGTGAGCAGAGTATCATGACGCGTATTACAACCAGACTAGGCAAATGTGGTTATCTAATGCGCAACTGGAGATGTGTTTGCTTTGCAACTCTGGTGTCTCCATATCGTTGCTGACTGTTCGAGCGTACGAAGGAATGATAACAGTCACCATACATCGGATGAAGCGATCGAATGGATGACGAAACTACTTTAGATGTAAAATCATACGAGTATGAGATTATGCACACTTATTCACAAATGTTGTGTATATCTATTCATTTTCAAAATAGGAAAAATAATAAACATAAAAATAAGGTGACTCTTGGGGGAATTAGATTCTGAAATGAGACGCTAGAATTCGTAAACGCATTTTTATTTGGACACAAAAGTAACTGGCGATGACAAACACAGAATACCGGCATCAAGAAAAACTTTTATGAAAAAGGGAAATACGCCAAAGGTCAAGTATTAATTTAAGTGTCAACTTTCTAAACAGTGAACATTTACTATAAATAGTACAGGCCATACAATTCTAAAATGTACCAAAGCAGACTGCACACTGTATATTACTACTGCGAATATCAAGCTTTGCAGCGTATCACTCGGCGAAGAATTGAATTTCAAATTGTATCTTACAAGGGGAACGCCAAGTATGGTATGAACGAATTTTAATGGGTCGCAGGTATGTCGTGCGGGAATTCCTCCAGGCCACCAAGCTAAAAGCATTTTTTGCGATGCGCCTTGGTTTCCACGAAAACCGAGATCAAATTCCGGCGCGTAACTTCTATACCGATAGTAAGTCTTCGTTTGTGTAGCCATGATGTCCGTAGCTGCTTTCATAATTATGAATGGCAGTATTTATACGTCTATGCAACTACGAATAAAATGCGATTTTTCTCACCAGACGCGTTTCGTTTTAATGACAATAAAACATCTTCAGTGGTGTGTAATAATAGAAATCTACAGTTTGTTTTAATGTTAGATCGAAAACAATTCGTTAAAGAAACATGAAAAGTAAGCCTGATGGTTTGTTATTTACGGAAATTTTGTCTTATTTTCGCATCCCATCATCAAATGCCGATCCGTTTTATGATGTATCATTGTTTTTTTCCACTAATATAACTTTCACTTTTTCACTGTCCATAATTTTTTTCACAGATCAGACGTGATTTTTTTTGTTTTGACTGAGTCTGCACAGTGTATTATTGGAGTGTTGCCAACATCACAATTGTAATTTTTTCGTATGTTTTATAATAAATTATGTTATACAATATTTAATTTTTATGTAGGCAGAATGGAAGTGGCAAAATTATAATTTTGTGAAATGGAAATGTTTTTTTTTTAATATTATTCTTATTTTTATTATTGACAAAATTTTCGTAAGTAACAAAACATTAGGCCTACTTTTCAAGTTTCGTTAACGAACTGTTTTCGATCTAAAAATAGAACAAACTGTAGACTTCTAATATTACAGACCACTGAAGATGTTTTATTGTCATTAAAACGAAACGCGTCTGGTGAGAATAATTGCATTTTATTTGTAGGTATGAATAGACGGACAAACACTGTCACTCATACCTATACTAAGTCATCGTCGGTACGCGAGTCAGCGTGGTGTAATTAGCGAGGCGCTTGATTGCCACACAGGCGACCCACGTTCAAATCCTTCTCTTAACTTATTTCTTATTTTATTTTTTATACTTGTCCGACGATTCATCGTGCATAATTATATGCTTTCAAAGCCGCACATATGTTAATTCTTGAGTAATTGGTAATGATAATAACTTATGTTAATTGCTCATTATATTATGTACTGCTCGAAGATTGTTTAATTCGTTACTTCGAAGCATACTTTTACGGCGATTGAAAGATCAGTAAAACCTATAATATTTGCGCAGCATTTGCGTTTGCATTTGCATTTGCGTTTACAGTTCCCGGCCCCACTGTTGTTATACCGTCGAATGCAGTGTCTGCCCATTTCACGCTTGCCAGCGGATTATTATGCTTCGGCCAGGCGGGTAGTCATTCGTAGCGTATTGTTCACATGTAATTGTAATTACCTGATGTAACTTTATCTTTGCAATAAGAATTGATAAAGTGGGGAAAAACGAATATAATTATACACAATCACTCGTCCGAAAAAAAAAAAAAAAAAAAAAAAAAAAAATAATAATTTCCAGCACGATTTGAACTCGAGTCGTCTGACAGTCGAGCGCCTTGCTAATTACACCACGGTGACTCATCTACCGACGTTGTTTTAGTAAAGGTATAGCTGTTAAGTGCTGGACTTTCACCTCGATTTTCGTGGAAACCAAGGCGCATTGGAACAAATCCTTTTAGATTGGCGACCTGGAGCAGTTCCCGCACAACATACCTGCGACCCATAAAAATTCGTTTGTCCCATACTTGGTGTTCCCCTTGTTAGAGCAGAGTCTACCACGTCACTAGAAAATTTATTCCGCTGTCTTTGTTAGAATTACTCCCTTATTTTGTTCTGTTATCTAAAAGGGATTGTCGCATAGTATCCAACGACTTGTCGGTAAGTAGGCTTATCGAACGTCAGTGTCTCGTTAGTTCTCGTCGTCATTAGTGGGAAGCATTATTGGAGGCACAATCTCTTATGTGCCAGAACTTCCTGAACTGGTCGTGCCAAGAAAGCAGAGGAAACGGTGAAGGCCCACTTTCATGCCTTCAACCTTTGTGCAGCTCCTCGCCGTCCTGAGCTCAGTTTTTTGCTTGATTTTTATACTTTCTCTTAGGCAGGCTATATGAATATTTTTAACGGGTGTAGTATGTAACGTTTACATAAACAAACTGGATTAAAATTCTCTCATGACACACACACATACACACACACACACACACACACACACACACACACACACACACACGTAATTTCACTAAAATCAGAAATGACTTCACCGATTTAAATCAATGAAGAGAAGATATAGGAAATAGAGGAAAAACCAAAGGAACAACTGAAAAATCGAAAATGTAAAAATCGAAACTGGTAAAGTTGTCAGGATATTGCCACTCCGGACTAGATTTGTATTTTACGCGCTACCATATCGATCGTATGGGAAATTTCATCAAGATCCGAATACACTGTAGACGGTGTCGGCGTCGGTTGTAAAGTTTCCTCCGCCTTGTCGTAGTAAATCTTACGGAGGCTGTGCAGCTACCTTATTTTAAGGGAAGAACTGTTTACATAATAAATCGCACGGTATTTCACAGCAGACTTCGACACCAATCTGCAGTTTTATTGCGAGCAATTTGAAATTTTGCACACATTCAAAACACTTTCAAAACAAAAGCAAAGTCATTCTCTACATAACCTTCACATTCGAAATACTGTCAAAACAAGAGGAAGGTCCCTGTGTTCATAAATGTTCAAATGTTTGTAAATCTATCGGACCAAACTGCGTGGTCATCAGTCCGTAGCTTACAAACTACTTAAACTAAGGTAAAGTAACCTAAGGACAACACACAAACACACACACACACACACACACACACAAAACACACACACACACACACACACACACACACACACACACACACACATGCCCTAGGAAGGACTCGAACCTCCGAACGGCGAGCAACCGCGCGCTCCGCAGCGAGGCGCCTTAGACCGCTCGGCTACTCCGCCGCGACGCTGTGTTAATAAACGTTCGTACGGTGCATGGTGCAGAGTACTTTGCAAGAGACTTCGACACGGATCGAAACATCAATGTCTACACAAGATTTAGTAATGTCATGTCTGAGTGGTCAGACATCGAGACTGTCTGACGATCACCATGGAACTATTCGATCAAAGGTATCCGGAAATCCCTAAATACATACGTTTTTTTCATATTAGGAGCATTGTGTTGCCACCTACTGTCAGGTACTCCATATCAGCGACGTCAGTAGACATTTGACAGCGTGAGAACGCAGAATGGGGCGCTCCGCGGAACTCACTGACTTCGAACGTGGTCAGGCTATTATCACTAGTGTCAGAAGCCTGTACGCGAGGTTTCCGTGCTCCTAAACATCCGTAGTTGCACTGATTCTGATTTGACAGTGAAGTGGAAACGTGAAGCGTACATGCCGACGTCGTCTGTTGACTTACAGGGACCGCCAACAGTTGAAGAGCTTCGTACGGTGTAATAGGCAGGCATCTACCCAGACCATCACACAGGAATTCCAAACTGCATCAGCATCTACTCCAAGCTGTATGACAGTTACGCGGGCTTTGAGAAAACTTGGAATTTATGATCGATCGGATGCCCCTAAGCAATACATCACGCACGTCAATGCCAAATGACGCCACGCTTGCTGTAAAGAGTCTAAACTCTGGGCGATTGAACAGTGGAAAAACGTTGGTTGGAGCGAAGAATCACGGTACAAACAATGTGCCGATCTGATGGCAGGTTGTGGGTATAGCGAAAGCTCGGTGAACGCCATCTGCCAGTGTGTGTAGTGCCAATAGTAAAATTCGGTGGCAGTGGTGTTATGGTGTGGTGCAGTTTTTCAAGTACGGGGAGGGTACGAGCTTGCACTCCTGGTTTTGTGCGGTACTATCATAGCACAGGCCTACATTGATGTTTTAATCAGCTTCTTGCTTCCCATTGTTGAAGAGCAATTCAGGGATGGCGACTGCATCTTTCAACACGATAGACCAGCTGTTCATAATGGACGGCCTGTGGCGGAGTGGATACAGGACAATTACATCTCTGTAATGGACTGGCCTACACAGAGTCCTGACTTTGATTCCTATAGAACACCTTTGGGATGTTTCGGAATGCCGACTTCGTGGCAGGCACCACCGACCTACATCGATCTCTCTCCTCAGTGCAGCACTCCGTGAAGAATGGGCTGCCATCCCCCAAAAAAACCTTCCAGCGCCTGATGGAACGTATACGTGCGAAATGGAAGCTATCATCAAGGTTAACACCATATTGAATTGCAGCATTACTGATGGACGGCGCCATGAACTTGAAAGTCTTTTCATCCAAATGTCCTGATACTTCTTGTCACATAGTGTGGATGTATTTTTTTTTTTTTTTTTGTTTATAGGGCGAGAGGAGATGGATAGAGAGAGGGGACAGGAGGAGATTGGCAGAAAGCGATGGAGGTAATGGCATAGGAAGGGAAATGGTGGAAGAGGAAGAGCAGGAGGAAGAGGATGAGACAGATGTAGATAGACATGGAGAGGAAGGAGGGCAAGATGAACAGAGGAATGAGGAGTACATGGACTGAAACTTCCTGGCAGATTAAAATTGTGTGCCGAAACCGGGACTCGAACCTGGGCCTTTTGCCTCTCGCGAACAAGCGCACTACCGACTGTGCTGTCCCGACACGACTCACGATGCCGCCTCACAACTTTACTTCCGCCAGTACCTCGCCTCCTACTTTCCAAACTTCACAGAAGCTCTCTTGCAAACACGCAAGACTAGCACTCCTGGAAGAAAGGATATGGTGGAGACATGGCTTAGCCACAGCCTAAGTGATGTTTCCAGAATGAAACTTTCACTCTGCAGCGGAGTGTGCGCTGATATGAAACTTCCTGGCAGATTAAAATTGTATGCCGGAACCGGGACTCGAACCTGGAACCTTTGCTTTTCGCGGGCACGCGCACTTCCAGGAGTGCTAGTCTTGCATGTTTCGCAGGAGAGCTTCTGTGAAGTTTGTAAAGTAGGAGGCGAGGTACTGGCGGAAGTAAAGTTGTGAGGCGGCATCGTGAGTCGTGTTGGGATAGCACAGTCGGTAGTGCGCTTGCCCGCGAAAGGCAAAGTCCCAGGTTCGAGTCCCGGTTCCGGCACACAATTTTAATCTGCCAGGAAGTTTCATATCAGTGCACACTCCGCTGCAGAGTGAAAGTTTCATTCTAGTACATGGACTAATTGGATATTGAAATAAGTAAATAAATACATGAACCTGGGTTTTCAGCTAGTTAGTACAGCGTAAAAGGACAGAGGAAGGTAAGAAATAAGAGACAGAAATGTGGAAAGTGAAGGTCAGACGGACTAAGGAAAAAGTGTAGGATGTATATCCAATTCCCATGCATATTTTGAAATTGCGAAGCATTTCTGGATTGGTTAAGCGTCTGAATATTTTTGAACTGTGCTAACTGGAATTCGTTCCATCGATGACTTAGTGCCGTATTTCTACCAAACTAAAAAGCTCTTCCATGTAGGTTCGAGAGAAGAACAATGTTGTTGTCGTAGTGTCGTAGCGATATACATTTTATTGAGAAGTAGTTACAAAACGTCTCTTTAGAAAATCTGGGGAAATCTTATCTGCAATGGTGATAGGTCCAGTATGAACCACTTACTGAGCTCGTTTGACAAACCAGAAGTAGGTAGCCTTTGTTGATGATGTGGAAATTGGTTTTTGCAAAGCCTATTATTGAAAGCACGTGCCTATTTGACGGCGAACTACCTGGTAATTTCAGGCATAATCGCGCATTGTCCGCATAACGCATAACAGAAGTCGTTATTGCCACTTGAGCGCTGCTGTGCAGTGAAATAGCGTACCAGCCGACAATATGCAAGACCATTAAAGTGCTTGCATCATTGCAGCAAAGTCTTTCCCCATGTAGGGCGTACGAAAGAAACAAAACGTCCTGTGGTTTCCAGCTGCGCTGAGCCGATGTTCCTGGAACAGTATTTTCAGCCGCGGATACACAGTGACTAGCTGTACTTGGCGGTGCCGACTTGGGAATGTACTATATATCTTTGATTTGGTACGTCAGAGATTAATACTACTTACTGCTTCCGGACTCCTTGTAACTAGATAATTGTACCATCCTTACAAGGTCAGCTGGTCAATCTGAACACGCCCCATGCCACGGGTGGGTTTCGTGGTAGAATTTCTGTAGGAGATGGAAGGCATCAAGACATGATCACTAGGAGGTTGGAATGGGCTTCGAGAAGTATTTGTTTAGTGTAAAAGTTAACACACTGCGCCACGCGGGAGTGACTGCCTGGTCTGAGTATCATGTGGCGGACTGGGTGGTCGCTCCCGCCGGAGGTTCGAGTTCTTCCTTGGGCATGGGTGTGCGAAAAGAAGGAAGGAAGTAAGTAAGTTTATTGTTTAACATCTACGACAGCATGGTCATTAGAGACGTAGCTCACGCTCGGAATTTTTGTCGAGGATGGGGAAGGAAATCTGTCGTGCCCTTTCAAAGGAATCGTCCCGGCATTTACCTGGAGTGATTCAGGGAAATCACGGAAAACCTAAATGTGGATGGCCGGAGGTGGATTTGAACAACCAAATGCGAGTGCAGCGTGTTACCACTGAGCCACCTCACTCGGTGATGGGCTTGAGTGTGTGTGTTGTCCTTGGTGTAAGTTAGTATAAGTAGTTTGCAAGTCTAGGGACTGATGACCACAGCAGTTTGGTCCAATAGGATTAGAAACATTAGAACATTTGCAAATTATTTGTTAAGGAGAGGAAGGAAGAAGGATTAGGAAGGAAAGGATTGAATTTACTTGCATGGTGGCATTGAAATTATACAATAGCGACTTGTGAAAATGTGAGCCGGGCGGGAATTCGAACCCGAGTCTCCCACTTCGGGCCAGTGTTCGCCTTAACCACTTGGCTCCCCGTGCTAGCTCAACACCACCTAGAGACAAGGCCTCACAACAGGCCGTGCTACGTCACACTGACCAGGCCGCGGCCGCCATCTGAATGGCTGGCTGCTGGGGCACGCCCCCTGCCTCGTAGCGGCCAGCCAGTAAGCTGGCGGCCGCGGCCTGGTCAGTGTGACGTGGCACAGGCTGTTGTGAGGCCTTGTCTCTAGGTGGTGGTGGCTCGCCTTCCGTCCGTCTCAAACTTCCAAAAGGTCGCACGCTATGGCTGTAGCATCCCCACGTCCATGTTCTCTTCCGCTTGCTATTACAATTTCACGTACGAGTTCGAACGGATCCCATTGTATAATTTTAGTGCCCAAATGCTGGAAATGCCAATCCTTTTCTTCCTAATCCTTCTTTCTTTCCCTTCTTAATACTGTAATTTGGAAATGCAGTATGGTTGCGAAGGAGGTGTGTTGTCTGTTTTTTTCGTACATGTCTGAGACCACACCAATCTATAATAAGTATTTGAACATATAACACACTGTTGACGCTACACAGATACAAGTATTCCGATTCTCGGAGATTTTGAAATTATAACTACCATGAACTTTCATAACTGATTTTTACCATCATATAAATACAGAAACACGAAAATTGAAATAACGATTTTTAATATTACTTACACAAGGAGGCTAATGGAACATGTACTTCAAAAAGGAGTTTGCCATCGATGTGCACAAAACAAAAATCATGTATGTATGCTGTCGTTAAGATTGGTTAAAGGAAGTACAAGCTTTCATATGTAAAGGAGGCATTACATCTCGATACGCCGCGAAAGGTGGATGACACAGGTCTATATAGCGGTAGATTGGATGAAACTGTGATTTCGACCGTGTTGTCAGCAGTGGAAATCAAAATTTCGAGGTAACGGAATATCGTCATTTCTTAGCGCCGCTATTTCGCGTATTATCCCGAAAGAATAATTTTGTGGCCATCTGCTGTTGTTACCAGAGAATTCAATTGATGTTCCTAATTATTAATTGTGTCAATTTGAAAAGCTACGACTTCCTGATTTTCTCATGATTCTTCTTCTCTCTTTCTTCCTCCTTTTCTCGTAGCGTTCACATAAAACATATATCATTTGCAGGGTTCAAGATCTGAGAATCTGCATACCAAAAAATTCCAAGTATATGAAAAAAAAAAAAAAAAAAAAAAAAAAATTGAGTTTTGTTACTTTGTAAACACAATTGGTGGAATTTTGACTACAGGCGACTAGTTTGTGTAAATACCATGGACCTTGCTGAGGTGGGGTGTCTTATGTGTCTCAACAATAACCATTAGACTACCACGCATGCCTCCCAAAGCGATCCAGCCGGCCGCGGTGGCCGAGGTGACTAAGGCGCTTCAGTCACGGTCAGCAAGGCCACTACGGTCGGGGGTTCGAATCCCCCCTCGGGCATGGATATTTGTGCCGTCTTAGTTTGTAAGTAGTTCATAAGTAGTTTGCAAGTTTAGGGACTGATGACCCCGTAGTTAAGTCCCATAAGCTTAACAAACAAACAAACAAACAAACAAAGCGACCCAAAACTCCACGTGCCTCTTACTGTCTTCTGCCCCTCGCCTGGTCACACACCCAATAAGGGAGAATGAACAGTTGAAATTAGATGCAGTGGGTATTATTTGCCGCCGGATGATATTGTGCACTTCCCACAATATTTCATCGATGCAACTCCTCGACATCGTGAGATGCTGGTAGCTGATCTGGTTGCAAGACGCGACGTTTATTATTGCCCACGACGCATGCCCGGAAGACTCCTTGGCTCCCAGCAGGGGGCATCCAACTCTCAACGGCTTCCTACTTCCGGTCTGATAAATATCGCCGCCGCGCGCGATTCAAACCCCTGTGTTAGAAACGCCATATATGCAGACGACACGGCTCTAATATCGCTAAGCCGATGGCTAGACATTCTCAGAAGATGACTGCAGGAAGCATGCAGTGTCCTGCAGCGTTGGGCTGCAGAGAAGATAATTCAGTTCAGTGCGTCCAAGAGCCAAGCACTCCTCCTCATAAAAAGACTAAAGCCAGATGTGGATGCCATTAAAATATCCGACATCGACATTCTATAGACAGTATCAGCCAAATACTTGGGAGTAACCTTCGGTAAAGGACTCACTTGGAAACTACATGCAGACGATTAGGAGCACTCTATCCTCCGATCAATGAGTCGTGTCACTTCCCCGTAGAAGTTAGACTACATCTCTACAGTACCAGCATTCGTCCAATTATGGACTATGGATGTCAAGTCTGGGGAAACGCCGCTCAAACACATATCAACCGACTACAGAAGCTGCAAAACAAGGAACTAAGAAGAATATTCCTAGTTCCAAGAGACTTTACAGCGAAATGCATTCACGATGAAGCGAAGGAACCGATGGTGGTAAACACGTAGCATCCACAACCCACTCATCGCCCAAAATGGGCAATCCAATGACGTACGGGATCGTCATGAACGACCGGTAATTCAATAGCCACGAGAAGCAGGTCAAACAAAAAATATGCCAAGTACGAAGATTGGTAACGACATGAAGCACTTGAAATATGACCATCAGACTAGTAGGCGTAACTCACAAGCGTTAAAACTACAAGTACGTCGGAATTACCGTAACCCAGCGAAGAGGCAAGCAGGATTACAGTCAGTCGCGTCTTGCAGCAACAACAATTACCATTACCAGCACCTGTGGATCTTGAGCAGTTGCATCGATGAATTATTGTGCAAACCCGAGATGAGTGTTTGGCAAACAATGTGTTGTTTTTCCGATAGTAAAGATTTTGCTAAACTGAGCCAAATGCCTTCTCTACTTTCTACATAAAGCGATAATTGCACAGTTCTAGCAAATCATGTATACAATAATAATCGTATCTCACCTTGTGATTACCTCGAAGAGGAGCTCTACAATAACAGAATCTGGAAGAGCACCAATATTGGTAGATCATGAACAAGTTGTCGGAGCACGTGCAGGTTAAGGTGAAACTATGAAGTATGCAAGGTATACAGTTGGAGGAAACACTCAACCATAGATTGAGAGAAAGAAAAAGGGGCTCTGTGAATGATCTGCACGAGTAGGACGAGTTTAACATAATACGTAACCTGTGTTAGCCGATGGTAGCAACTGCATACTTCGTAAGTGAAATTGTGGAAATTCTGGTACTGTTGTTGCTTTATTAGTATGACGTAAATAATACTATCGCTTCCGTACTTCATATTGCTTCTACATACGACTGAAAGAATTGTGACTTCTCTAGCAGCTGTATTGCACGTATTGCTCAATTATATACAGATGACATACACTGGGTTTTCCTCAGAGGTTACCGTGCTACTGAATACGGTTACTCCAACGAGAGGCTCGTCCAGTGCAATTCGGTCCAGCAGATCCTTGCGTATACACAAGACTAATTCTGGAGGGCAACTTAACGTTGTCGGGACTGTTCTCATGCCGTACAGTTAATTATTTGTCCTGGACAATGTCAGAGAGAAATATCGAAGTGGTCCCAATTCGCCGGTTCAGATCGAGGCTTTCAGGAGGTTTTCCCTGGTTGTAAGGCATATGCCAGAACTTGTGAGTTCCTCCCACATATTCCCAAATGCGATCGCCCTTTGCTCCTCGTCTGCTTGTCTGATAATTGGCCGAACTGAACAGAGATTCTTGATGTGCCGGATCTCAAACAGCCTACTTCACTCCTCGAGGTGGAGAATGAAAGGAACTGGGTTTTCATGTATTTATGCAGAACGCATTACACAGACATAAATTTAAAAACGTCCCGATTTCCCGATTCTGACCATTAGGGATGGTTTGATTTTTTAAGGAACTAAACCACTACGGTTATCAGTCCCCTGACCATTATTTTAAAAAGTTTCTCGGTTGTAACCATCCAAACATCCACGGCTGTAACTTCCGATGTGATCCCAATAATTGGTCTGGTATTTCTCTCTGTAGAACCTGACTCCAAAAACAAGTTAGAACTTGTGCAGCATGCCCTACCTTAAGGGGCAGAGCACGAAAAGTATTAGGGGGAAAAAAACCTGGGAGCGGCACGAGACGGGACTGGCTGGCTTGCGTTCCCATTGAGACCTCCAGACACGTCTCGCAGCTCGTCTCAAGGCCTCCAGACTCGCGACAGGAGTACCACCCACGGCGCCACCGTCCGGTGGGGATGGAGCGTGCTTAGCAACGTCCAACATTCACATGTTGGCGCCTTGGAGATTGTTGTGACGACTCCAAATGGAGAGAATGCACTCAGTATGATATGGAGAAGTCCGATTGTATGTCCCAACCCAGAAATGTCGATGAGTGTATTGGAATGATAGTGCAGGTTCCGTTCATTTAAGTCACCAGAATGAAAAATGCTCATATCAAAGCACAACAAAATGCGAATATCTGTTGGAATGAGTCAAAGATGAGCTTCTCAGCTTATCTGGCAGCTTCCAAAACATTTAAATCAATAAAAGTTGACATATTCGATTATACGTAGAGTAACTCCATTAATATTGTCGAGTCGTATAAAAAGGTACATGGCATAATGTCGTCAAATGTGGCATTTCTCACGTCGTGCAATAACAGTCTACTTTCCATTGAAATTCAGGATCAATGCATTCCGTAAGATACTTGCTATTACATTTGCACCGCCGTCGACAACTCACTGCGCTGAGGGATCAGGGTTAACTCCAGTGGCGAAAATAAGTAAGCATTCATTTTCGCTACATTGTACATTACCTTTCGAAGTAACCAGAACTCGCCATCCGCACTTGACCTTATGCAAGTGCAAAGGCTGCTATTCTCTACTTCTTTTCAAACAGCTGATTATGACAACGAATAATACTGGCCTGTGAAATTGCGACGTATTCGGAGAAACCTCCTAACGTTTGTGGTAAGTAACAGTGGAAAAGTCATTGCTTAGCTGATGCAACAGCTCTACTAAGAAATCACCTACACTACGCTTGTGCGTCCTATTTTCGAATATTCCTGCCCGTTGTGGGATCCGTGTCGAGTGGGACTGGTGGATGATATAAGGAAAATTCAGATCGGTTTGTATTATCGCGATATAGGGTAGAGAGTGTCTCAGAAATAATGCACGATTTGCGGTGGAAATCATTAAAAGAAAGACGTTATTTTTGCGGTGAGATTTCTTTGCGAATGTGAACGTATTTAGTTAGCAGCAATGTTTGTATAGTCTATGGGACTTAACTATGGGGTCATCAGTCCCTAAACTTACAAACTACTTATGAACTACTTACGAACTAGGACGGCACAAATATCCATGCCCGAGGGGGGATTCGAACCCCCGACCTTAGTGGCCGTGCAGACCGTCACTGGAGCGCCTCAGTTCCCTTGGCCACAGCGGCCGGCTTTAGTTAGCACCCACTTACATAGGAGACATGGTCATCTTTATAAAAATAAGAGAAATCAGATTGAAAACGGAAAGATTCATGTGTTCCTTTCTCTCGTGCGCTTTTATAGAGTGAAACATCAAAGAACACATTAAAGCGGTTCGATGAACCCTACGCCATGCACTTAAATGTGATTAGCGAAGTATTTGTGTAGATGAAGGTCAATGAAACATCATCGATATGGGCTTTCGGAGTGGAAGGTCCAGTAGACTACCATTGCTGACTGTACAACAGAAAGCTTAAACCCTCGCCTATGCCTGTCAACACCGTCTGGAAACTTGTTGCCTGGTCTGACGACTCGCGTTTCCAGTAATGTCGAGTGGATAGACGTGGATGGAGTGGATGGAGCGGATGGACAGGTAGGAAGATAACCTCATTAACACGTTGACTGCCGCGATGACGTCAGAGGCGCACCAGAGCAACAGCACCTAGAGATAAGGCCTCACAACAGCTCGTGCTACGTCACACTGACCAGGCCGCGGCCGCCAGCTGAATGGCTCTCCGCTGGTGCACGCTCCCTGCCTCGTAGCGGGCAGCCAGTAAGCTGGTGGCCGCGGCCTGGTCAGTGTGACGTAGCACGGGCTGTTGTGAGGATTTGTCTCTAGGTGGTATCTCTAGGTGGTGTTGGCCAGAGCCGCCCAAGGTGGCCGGCGGCGGCATTACGGTAGCCAACGTGTTAATCCATGGGTCTGGCATGTCAGCAGGGGACTGTTCAAGCTGGTGGGGGCTTTGTAAAGTGTGGGCTGTGTGTGGTTGGAACAATATGGGACCCCTGATACGTCTAGATACATTGTACAGTGTTCATTCCTACACACTTGGGCAGTTCCAGCGAGATAATGCGACATCCCACGCGTCCAGATTTGCTATAGAATGGCTCCAGAAAAACTATTCTGAGCTTAAACACATGGACAGTATTGGAGATGCCTGGGATGCCAAGTAACGCGCTGTTCAGAAGAGATTTGCACTCCTCGCACTCATAAGGAATTATGGACAGCCTGACAGGATGCATGGTGTTGGTTGCCTTCAGCACCACTTCAGACATTGGTGTAGTTCATGTCACGTCATGTTCCGTCAGTTCTGCGTGCTCGCGGTTGCCCTACACGATATTGGGTAAGTGTACTAGTTTCTATAGTAACAGCATTTTCTTATTTTTAACTTTTTAGTGCTCATACTTTGATTGAACAATTGAGATACTAGTTTTCTTTTTTTTCTAATTTCGTCTGTAGTTAACATTCCACACGCCACCGTGTCTTGCATGGCGGGCGGTCCCTTGAAATAGAAATCGACACCGTTTGAGCGGTCACCTAAAAAGATGACAGCCATGTGTCATTTTTTACACATATACAAGGTGGTTCTAGCACGACGTCCTCCGTAGATTTATGTTTCCATCACGTTGAGTGCAACAAGGATCGCCTCGTCACAGCTGGCCACAAGGGAAGTGCAGCCACAAGCGGACCAGCAGTGAGCCACACCGCCACCTGCGTGCACCTTCCTCCTGTTTACGCCGTGATGAGGTCGCGTGGCGCTCTGTTTGTGGTTAGTCACGTCTTACAGTCGGAAAGATAACTATTGCACTGTACTGCAGCTAAGACTGTGCGGATGTGACACTGGTCTACGGGAAGACGCGCCGCAATGCAGCCGAGGCACGAAGGCTGTTTTCACGAAGTTTTCAAAGTCTTCCTTCTGCGCATGTTTTTAGACGTATAGAGATGCGTTTAAGAACCTAGGACACTTACATATGTTCAAACGTTTGTAAAGCTTAAGGGACTTAACTAAGAAGTCATCAGTCCCTAAACTTACAAACTACTTACGAACTACCTTATACTAAAGCCGACACAAACATCGATGTCCGAGGGAGGAGGGGGTCGAACCCCCGACGGCGGACTGTCGTGCACACCGCAACACGGCGGTCCAGTACGCGCGGCTGATCGGCCGCGGTTAGGACACTTTTTAGATACAAAGTGGTAAAAAACGCCGCGGTGGCCGAGGGGACTGAGGCGCTCCAGTTACGGTCTACACGGCCACTACGGTCGGGGGTTCGAATCCCCCCTCGGGCATGGATATTTGTGCCGTCCTTAGTATTAGCTAGTTCATAAGTAGTTAGTAAGCTTAGGGACTGATGACCTCGTAGTTAAGTCCCATAAGCTAGACAAACATTTGAACATTTGAAAGAATCCATGACGCACATGGTGCCTGCAAAGTTATTGAGTATCATATTCAAAAGATATTTGACTTCAACTGCGAATGGGCAAAGCTGAAAATGTGAATTTTCGTGATGGCGATTTGCGTGGGTAGAGAATATTGGGCATTAACATTTATCTGTTTAGCTCGCGGGACATTAGCTAGTGACTGCCCTCGAGCTACCCGCCTAGAGCTGTCAGCAGAGTCAGACGCTTGGAACTGGTAGTGCGAGACGCGGACGAGGTGTCCATTCTCACGCGTGCTGATGGGCTAAACTGCGGAGAGCGGTCGGCTGCCAGCGCCTGGCTGGAGGCCCGCCAGACCACCGCGCTGGCTAGATTGAGGAAGCGACGGCCGGAACCCAGGCCTGCCGCACTTGACGCCCCGGGAACACGACACTTGCTGCTGGCGGAGCGCGTGCTGCCGGGCACGGCTCTCCTCTCCCACTCTCAACAGCACGAAACACCACTTGCGTCCATACCCCGATCACTTTTACTTACAAAAGTGGGCCTTTGCGATCGTCTTTTGACAGCTCGAAATTTAGAGCAGTGACGTGAAGTGAGTTTATAAAACTTTCCGTAACAGACCGTCTACCTTTCACACCACCCAAGTTACGACAAAAAGATATCCGTTCGCCGAGGCGCAGTCGCCGAGCGCATTGAGGAGCTATGATCCGATGCGCGAGGCCGTTCTCCGTCGAGGGTTCTAATCTTCCCTCGGCAATGGATGTTTGTGTTGTCTTTAGTGTAAGGTAGTTCATAAGTAGTTTGTAAGTTTAGGGGCTGATGACCCCGCAGTTAAGTCCCGTAAGCTTAACAAACTTTTGTAACAAAAAAATTGATATCCGTTCCGTAAGCAGGCAGCGCGAAATTCTTTAAAATAGCATTGAGTCCAGGGGACCCGTCGAAACCTCAAACAGAGCAGCGGCGACGGCCACGACAGTGCAGTGAACCACATCCACAACCATACTCCGGCAGCCACACCACAGTGCATGGCGGAGGGTACGTTGCGTACCATTGTCTCTTCCGCCTGCTATTCCAGTCGAGGAAAAAACGACCATCGGTATACCTCCGCGTGGGTCCTAATCTCTCTAATTATATCCTTATTGTCGTTTCGCGACATGTATGTTGCAGGAAGCAATACGTTGGCTGACCTTTCCAGAAATGTACGCTCTCGAAACTTTGGCAGAAACCACTGCCATTGGAGTTTCCTGATCACCTCTGTGACGCTCGACCTTACTGTATGAGCAACTAACGAAAAGTGCTGCTCGCTGTTCCGTCTTCTACATCTACATTTACGTCTACATGTCTACATGGATACTCTGCAAGTCACATTGAAGTGCACGGCAGAGGATTCATCTAACCACTTTTATGATTTTGGCCCACTTTAGGTTACGGCAGTAAACACTAAAAGTGGGCCTTTGCGATCGTCTTTTGACAGCTCGAAATTTAAATGAAAATAACAGCTTACCTATTCATCTGACACTAAAATTGAATAACCGAATTTTTATAGAAGAAAATCCTCTACAACTTTGCTCTCTCTCTCTTCTTTTTTTTTTTTTTTTTTTTTTTTTTTTTTTTTTTTTTCATATGTCGTAGCGTTTCAAAGATATTTGCAAAAATAACGGCGATTTTGGGATGTATGTCTGTCTGTCTGTCCGTCTGTCTGTCTGTCCGTAACGTGTTCCCTGTTTTTAAGACGAACCGTTCAACCGATCAGCACCAAATTTTACACACCTGATTGTAGGCCGCCAGAAACCAGAACCTCACTTTTTCAAATTTTGCGGAGAAACGTACGTTAGTAATACCAAAAAAAGGTCGTTTGAAATATAATTGTAATTGCAAACGAACCGTTCATCTGACACGAAAATTGAATAACCTACTTGGTAGAGGAGAATTCTCTACAACTTAGCTCCCTTATGTTTCTTCTTTTCATATCTCTTATCGTTTGAGAAATATTTGCAAAAATAACGGAGATTTGACACCCTCCATTGAATTAACTAAAACCAGCCGTTCGGAGATGTCACGTGACATTCCTCGCCCAGACCTCTCTCTGGCTTACGCCATCTTGAGTTGCGTATTTGATGATTTTCTTATTGTAACTGACACGTTGTTATTTGAAAGCAATGGCGCACTGAAGAATTAACAAAAACACATCGTTCTTCGTACGATAAATGATAATCTAGTGTCTACAAATGCCATATTATCTTCAGTTAACAACGGCCATCAATAGTATGAGATTATAGGGCCGATCTTGTGATCGATAAGCGTAGCGTAGTGGGCAAGGCGATGGACTATGGTGCTAAAGGGCGGAAGTTCGGAACCCGCCGCTACCTAGAAATTTTTTTCTTAAAAGCGTTTCAGACACTCTTATTAATTAATTTTTTATTATTTCGATTATTATTTTGGTCCAAAATGTTTGCAAAAACTTATAAAACTACAAATCTAAAGTGGGCCGTAAAACACGTCAGTGCGATTTTTTCAGTTAAAAATCCATTTTGTACCAACACCGGACTTTATTATTAAAATGCATTTCACTACTCATTGTGAAAACACATTTAGAATATAAAAATAAGTAACAATTATAATGCACGAGTTTCCCTTCTCTGCCCGTTCGGTTCCTCCTCTCTCTCTCTGCCCATATCACCTCCCCCTCTGCCCCCGTTCCATCAGGTCGATGTCCTCACAATGTACTTTCATTCGGGAGGTAGGGGGTTCAAACCCACCTCCGACTATCCTGATTTAGGTTTTCCACAATTTCTCTACATCACTGCAGGCAAGAGCCGCAGTGGTTCCTTCGAAAGGTCACGGCCGATTTCTTTCCTCATCCTTACAAATACACTGGTCAAAACAGAGGATCAGTTGAGATAAGTAGATTCTGAAGCATTGTCATCGGCAGAATGTACTAAAATGAGTCGACGTCTTTATGGGGGTTCTACGGAGTAGAGACAACAACTTTACTGAAATCTAGATAGTGGTAATATCAGAAAGTTTCTGTAGAGGGGTTTGCTGTTGACTTGTGTTTACTCTACCAAACGAATTACACAAGCAATTGGGTTCAGATAGTGTAGGGAGCTGGTAGTGCAATGCAACAACAACGTGACTTGCCATGGAGAACCATAGGGGGGTTGGAAGCGGGACTGATGCAGAGGGCCGCGCGGGAGTAGCCGAGCGGTCTGGAGCGCCGCGTTACGGATCGCGCAGCCTCCCCCTTCTGAGGTTCGAATCCTCCCTCGGACATGGATGTTTGTGTTTTCCTTAGGTTAGTTTAACTTAGTTTAAGTAGTTTGTAAGTCTAGGGATTGATGAGCAACGTAGTTTGGTCTCATAGAACTACAAACATTTGGACATTTTAAGACACAGGGGAAGTGTATTGGAGTGTCCCAAAGTGTAATTTCCAGGACACAGACGCAATTTCAGATAACAGGAACCGTTAAAAGAAGACAAGGCCATGGTCGTCCACGGGTAACAACAGCAACAGAGGACCGTTTTCTATGGTTAATAGCCCGTCGAGACAGGAGGCTGAATACAACTCAGCTGCAACGCACCCTTCAGGCGGCAATAGGTCGGCAATATCAACATAAACAGTCCGAAATCGCCTTCGCAATGTGGCCTCTACGCACGGAGGCCTATGGTGTCTATCCCGTTAAAACCACGACACCATTTAGCCCGCAGAAACTAGGCGGGGGAACATCAGAGTTGCAGTCGTAAGAAATGGCACCGGGTTCTGTTCACAGATGAGTCAAGTTTTGTGTTCCGCCGGAAAATTGTCTTTCCCTCATCAGGAGATAACGTGGAACTCTTAACAATTCTGCTTATGTCCAGGAGACATCACAATATCATGGTGGTGGGCGTATGATGAGGGCAGGAGTCAGTATTGACAGAAGTATGGAATGTTCAAATGTTTGTAGAGACGACAGCCTTGGAAATTTTGTGCTGTTTTACGCTGGTGCCATAGCAGATGGGTCCCTTCTGGTGGACGATAACGCTCGTCGCCACAGAGCTCACTGGTGCTCAACATGCTTGAAGCTAAGGAACTGAACACCGTACTTAACCCCGATTGAACATGTCTGGGTTGCACTTGGCAGATGCATTGCAGCCGGACGAATACCTCCCACAACGGTTGCATAGCTCGATATTGCGCTCAAGGAAGAATGACCAAATGTCCCTCAATAGCTGATTGATAACCTCATACTGCCCATGACACGCAGGCGTGCAACTGTAATGGCCGTTCGAGGTGATGGCACACCATATTAGACGGCAACGAGAATGACTTTTTCACTATTACGGTTGCCCCATGGTGCCTCGCTATAAGTAAACGCCACATAAACCTCAAGGAAAGAGCTGACAGCAAAATATGGTACTGTATCACACATAAATTACAATTAAAACCGATATCAGAATAAAATACGTTACCATTTGTATATTGTGTGTGATATCTTAACTGATCATCTAATTGTTTTGAGCTGTATGTATCCTGCAAATAAAGTCTCCCCAAGGAGCGTTTTCCACACTGTGACGTCAGAACGAGGGTACGCTCAACGTTCGCGTTCAAATGCATGGTCCGTACTGCGACGGTTGCAGCAGATGCATTACGTCTAATTTCATTACCGCGTCCACCAGTGTCGTGCTACTGCACGTTCTGCAACTTGACACTCGGGTGTAGTCTTTCCTCAGTTTAGCTAGTTGATAGTGTATGCACATTGCGACTAACAGCCTGCAGGCCACATTCACGCGATGCACACCCCGTGTTATGCACAATTGCTACAACAGAAACTCGCCTTTGGGACGAGTTCATCTTAATTCAGGATTTCTGTGACTAGGAGGTCGCTCCTTGTGAGTTGTGAGGCGGTATCTCTGAAAATGACATGATCGATAACTTTCCTCACCCGTCTTAACTGATTGTCCGTTTCTAATGATCTTGTCGTCCACAATTTTTTTAACTACATCTGTAATTACGTAACTCACGTTATTGTCGCTAATCGGCTTAGAGGGAAAGGCGCATTATTCATCATAGTCGCATCACGATCAGTTTCTTCGTTCTATTCTGAGATCTCTGTTAACAGTAACTTTGAGAAAACAATATTTCTGCAGAGTGAGATTGCATCATGGTTCCATCTTGAGGAACATAGTAACTTTCCATGTGGTTTACAGGCTGGTGCTAACCTTTCAAACGGAAACCTTTTTGACAGCTTGCGATTGTGTTATTTTTTCGATGAGCTTGGTCACTGTACTATTTCGTCTCTGAAATTGAGGATAATCACAGAATATGTACATTCTTTTTGGGGTGGGGCGGGGGGGGGGGGGGGAGTTTGGAGGATGGATCTGTCGTTGTCTTCTCCGAACCACCAGCAGTGGGGGAACGGGTTCTTTTTTTTTTTTACTTCAGCGGTAATTACTCTCCTCACGATGCTCCTGTAGTGACAGACATGCCTCAAGCAACACATAAGTTTTCTTCATACGAGGATATTCAGCTGCTCTACATGGGAATACCAGTAGTGAAGTTAGAACTTCAATGGCGTTCAGGTTCACATAGGCGAAGAGGAAAAGGTGCATTGTCGCTTTGCAATCAGTGTGTTATAATGACTGTTTCTCTTAACTGTAATTTCAAGAAAAACCATATTTCAGCATAGCGAGATTTCACGGTGATTCGGCCCCCATCGAACCATCGCGAGGAATATAATTATTTTCTATGCAAATTGATGGTGCAAGCCTTTCACGCGACAGTCATGTAGGCAGATTGCAGCCTTTGCTGTTTTTTTGAGTGTGGATAGCGTTCTATTACGTTTTTGAAATTGAGGATGATGACAGAAAGTGGTTTAGATCGATCATCGCCTTTTCCGTTCAGCCAGCGTAAATGTGTCGCTGAAGGACCGATCATTAACAGTGGCATCACGTTCTTCGTAGAACACTCTGCAGTAACGAAACTAAATTATCACCGGATATGATGGTTTGGTATTTTTTGGGGCTACCTTGTATCCCTTTGCCTGCTGAATTTAGTCCTGCCAGGCTAACGTCAGGATAGAACGCTAGCTGATGAGCGTGCGGTAACGACTTTAACAACCAAGGTGGATTTTGAGTTTAATGTTTCGTGTTTCTCCTAAATGACTTGATGTGTAGGCTTCGAAAATTTCTTCCATCCTTATCTTCTTCCAAAATCCTTGTACAAACCCAATTATATTCAATTCCTAGAACACTGATGACGACAAAAATTTAGTCTTCTTTCTTTCCAACAAATTACTTTTGTTATTCTACAATGAAATACCTGACGTTGTGAATGGAGAATAGCATATAGTATTTGAATTAAGAAAAGCGCAAGGAAGAAGTCATTCTCCCCTACTATTAACACGCATGTGAAGTATAAGCAGCTATGAAGGAAAAGGAAGCTTCTGGAGTGGATCAAAATTCAGCATGATACTATAAACGGTATTATTCTCTGATAAGATTGATGTCATCTGTGAAAGTGGAAAAAAAATACAGAATTGATTGATGGAATGACTATTTACTTCTGAGTATGGATTCTGATTAAATGAAAAGGAAGAAGGTTTAACATCTCGTCTACAACGTGGTCAATAGAGACATTTGATCATATAATGAAAAGACGAACGTGTTAGGACAACAGAAGTGAGGTTACCGACGGGAGCGTTGAAATGAGGAAGAAATTCGTCCAGTAAAGTAATGAATTACAGATGACAACCGGAGAAGAAAAATAATAAAGGCAAAGAGCGCAATCTTCATTAACATAGATCTACTGGTATTAACCCATTAAGTTCCAGTGCCCTATTTAGAGGACAGTCCTCATATTTATTGTACCAACACTGTTAGATGCTAATGTCCTACTTAAAACGTAATCATTATACCAGATGCATAAATACTCGTAGGCTACTTTTGTACCGCTTGTTATTAGAGCTGTTTAAACATTCGAAATGAGAAATGACAATTTAAAGTATCGCAAATAAAATTGATTTGGGACTAGATGGGTTAAGTAGCGATCTTAATTATCGAGAAAGAATTATATTTTCAATGGACGCATTTGACCTCCAACGCTCCGAACCGCTCGAAACCATGCATAGAATAAGAGATAAAACAGTGGTGTGCCTCATATTTTTTACAAAACGCCGCACTTGACTGCTAGCACCTCTAGATGGTGGTGAAAAGAGCCTACTGTTGTGTGACTCCCGAGCGGGTCATACTGATCGAACCCTCCTAGGAAGTCAGTACCAAGACTAAGCTAGCAGTGCACCGCTCTATTTTTCGACCAACTTTGTTGTATGGGAGTGAAAGTTGGGTGGATACAGGTTACGTTATTCATAAGATAGAGGTTACAGATATAAAAGTAGCAAGAATGATTGCAGGTACTAATAGATGGGAACAATGGCAGGAGGGTGTCCATAATGAGGAATCAAAGAAAAACTGGGAATGAACACCAAAGATGAAGCAGTTAGAACGAACAGACTGAGATGGTGGGGTCATGTTACACGCATGGGAGAAGCAAGGTTACCTAAGAGACTCATGAGCTCGGCAGCGGGGGGTAAGAGAAGTCGAGGCAGACCAAGAAGAAAGTACTTAGATTCGGTGAAGAATGATTTTGAAGTAAAAGGCATAACATCAGAGGAGGCATCAATTTTAGGATTGAATAGAGGATCATGGAGGAATTTTATTGGAGGTACTATGCTCCAAACTGAACGCTGAAAGGCATAATCATTCTTTAATGATGATGATGATGATGATGAAGCAAGGTGCCAAAGCATAAGTGAAGGTGCATTATCGTAATTTGATCGTGAAACTTCACTCTCTGATTTACAATCAGTCTTCTGCACCTATGTATAAGCCTTTGTTGCAATAAGCTTGGCGAAAGCCAGGGTATAACACTGACATATCAACATTAACATTTGAAAATGTAATTTGTGAGCCTTTTCATATTGTACTGTGTGAATGCGATCGTGATTAAGAATGTCATAACGTAGCTTTAATGAGGTGTGCACATTTTTATCTCCAACTTCGTTTTAACCGCGTCATCGAAATGCCGCATGTCCACTTTGGGCACTAATATAAGCACTTTCAGGTGTGTGGTATTGTTGTATATGTGTGTTTTGCACTGTTATAAGTATTTTGAGCAAGGAGTTTCTGGCTTTGCTGACTTAATATTTAATATACACTGACGCCATTCAATTACATATAATTTCCTTCCTACGGTACTGATATCTTGTTACTTTGATTATCTCTATTAAAAAGTTACTTGAGGTACAGTGCAATGTTTTACATGGAAATGACGCACGCGCCTGTCATGTTTATGATTGCCTGTTATTGCAAGCACGGTTTAGTGCGGTTCCGAGCATTAGAGGTTAGAGCATAATGTTATACCGTCGTAAATCATGAACAGTGAGAAAGCATTAAAATCCAAGAGACATAGTATTACAGAAGAAGAAAGTAGATTGATGAAGTATGAAACGAGGAGGTTGTTTCAAAATCACCGACTGAAGGAACAGTGACAAGAAGAAGCGACAGGGCATATGACTAAAAAAGAAAGAGAAAGAAACGAAGAGCGAAAGAAAAATTATATACATGTAGAGATAAGTTTCACGAGTAACGTTGGAACTCGTGAGTTATTTGTGTCTTCTTCTAGTATCGCACAGTGTGTTATTTCGTTGACTATGCCTCTAATAGAGAAAACGTGATACTATGTATTTTTGGACGACTCCCGTTCCTGCAAATCAGCTCCTGTTACAGGTAATCAGTCAAATCAATAACGCTCGATGAACTGTACCAAAACAACGTGATTTCATCGGTCCTCTCTGAGCATCGAGTTCCACGTTCGTCTGCGATTGCAGGAAAATGTAATAGCAGTGCCGGACGCGACCTGAACGAATTACAGCAGTGACGCGGGCGCAGCGGCAGGTGTACACGATTACAGCGGCTGCAACCCGATATCTGCGTGATCTCCTGCCGATATAAAAGTGCGACCGGCCGGGTCGGATTACAGTGACACAGTGACGGCAGCGCGGCCGCGTGCTTGCACTCGCGAGACTTTTATCGCGCGGCAGGCAGCGACAGGTCTCTGAGCCATCGATCACGGCGGTGTCCTAAATGACAAGAAAATTACCGTCTGATCACCTGATGTCGGATACGAATACTCTATCATGAGAGATGTCTTACCAACTGACACCGTGACTTACATTCTCAGAAATGGGTGACACGCCATTTGTAGCGGACAAACAACTCAGTGCACCAAAAATAAACTAGTCACTTTCATACTTCCTTCAGATTGTGTGATACGCAAAATATTTTCGAAAGCAAAAGAGACTTGTTCAAAATTAGTACAAGTTTCCCTTACATTATTCCGAAAATTCTTGGAAGGAAAGCAACAATACTTTTTACCTATCCGAAGCCTTAATCTCTGTTCTCATCGTCGCTTGGCCGTGCTCTCTACGGGGCGCGTCTGTTCCCCGTTGGAGGTTCGAGTCATACCTCGAAAATTGGTCTGTGTGATGTCCTTAGTATCTACATCTACATCGATACTCTGAAAATCACATTTAAGTGCCCGGTAGAGTGTTCATTAACCACTTTCATAACCTTTCTCTAACGTTACATTCTCTAATAGCGTGCGGGAAGAAAGAACACCTAAATCATTACGTTTTCGATCTGATTTCTCTTATTGTATTGGGATGGTCATTTCTCCCTATGTAGGTGGGTGCTAGCAAAATATTTTCATATTCAGAAGTAAAAGTCGATGAATGAAAATTCGTAAATAGATCTCGCCGCAATGAATAACGTCTTTCTTTTAATAGTTTCCACTTCAAATCGTGCAACATTTCCGTGACGCTTTCCCCCCTGTAATGTGATAAAACAAATCGAGCTGCTCTTCTCTGAACCTTCTCGATGTCTTCCGCCAGTCCCACCTGGTATGGGTCCCACAAGGGGCAACAGAACTCTAGGAGAGGACGCTCAAGTGTGATGTAGGCAGTCTCTTTGGTGGAGCTGGTGCATCTTCGAAGCGTTCTGCCAATGAAACGTAACCTTTGGTTCGCCTTCCCCACAATGTTTTCTATGTGTTCTCTCAAGTCTGAGTTGTTCGTAACTGTAACTCCTAGGTATTTGGTAGAATTTACGACCTTAAGGTTTGAATGATTTATCGTGTAATTGAAGTTCCGCGGATTTCTTTTAGTGGTCATGTGTATTAGTTCACACTTTTCTTTATTTAGTGTTATTTATTGTATAAGATAATTTAAGTAGTTTGTAAATCTACGGACTGATGACCAACGCCGTTTGGTACAACAGGTTTACAAACATTTCAACAGTCATTGCCTTAATGAGCTCACACATTCCCATTTGGGCATAATTGCCAACTCGTCTTTACTTCAGCACACGAAGTGAAAAAAAAAAGTTCAAATGTTTGTAGAACTTATGGGACTTAACTACGGGGTCATCAGTCCCTAAGCTTACAAACTACTTATGAACTAGCTAAGACTAAGGACGACACAAATATCCATGCCCGAGGGGGTTCGAACCCCCGACCGTAGTGGCTGTGCAGACCGTGACTGGAGCGCCTCACACGAACTGAAAACTGTTAGTCAACAGTACGAGCTGATGGAATATGTACCCAAATATATGGGTGGCTCTCAAATATTACTTAAGTAATAGTAACCACTACGTTGTTCTCGATGGCGAGTGTTCACCAGAGACTAGGGTATCGTTATGGGGTCCCCAGGAAAGTATGATAGCATCGCTATTATTTTCTTTGTATATAAATGATCTAACGGACAGAGTGAGTTGCAATCTGCGGCTGTTTGTTGTGATTTGCAGGAGGGTGTCGTTATTGAATGGCTGTAGTGGGATGCAGGATAACTTGGACCAAATTTTGAGGCGGTGTGATGTACAAGGGGATGTCGTTATTGAATGACTGTAGTAGGATACAGGGTAATTTGGACCAAATTTCAAGGTGGTGTGAGGAATGGCAACTCACCCTAGATGTAGTAAAATGAAAGGTGATGGAGATGAGTAAGAGAAACAACCACATAATGTTCGAATACAGCATTAGTAGTGTGCTGTTTGACAGAGTTGCATCATTTAAATGAGTAACGCTGCACAACGATATGAAATGGAACGAGCATATAAGGACAGTCGTGGGGAAGGCAAATGCTCGATCTCGCTTTATTGGAAGAATTTTCGGAAGTTGTGATTCGTCCGTAAAAGAGATCGCATATAAAACGCTTGTTACGACCCCGTCTTGAATATTGCTCAAGATTCGCAGCAGATCGGTTTAGAGCAGGACATAGAGGCAGTTCAGAGACGGGCGGCAACGTTTGTAACTGCTAGATTCGATCAATGCGCGAGTGTTATTGAAATGCTTCGGGAACTCAACTGGGAGTCGCTGGAGGGAAGGCGAATTTCCTTTCGAGAAGCACTGTTAAAAAGAGCCGGAATTTGAGGCAGACTGCAGAACGATTCTCCTTCCGCCAACCTACATTTAGCGCAAAGACCACAAGGATAAGATGAGAGGTTACTGCTCGTACGGATGCATACAAGTATTCATTTTTCCCTTTTTCTATATGGGAGTGGAACAGGAAAGCCAGTAACTAGTAGTAGTACTGAGTACCCTCCGCCACGCACCTTTGGGAGGAGTGCAGAGTATGTAGATGTTACAAAGAGTCGCGCGGGAGTGGCCGAACGGTTGCGGCGACGTCACGGACAGGGTTGTCGCTTACGTCGGAGCTTCGAGTCCTCCCTCGGGCATGTGTGTGTGTGTGTGTGTGTGTGTGTGTGTGTGTGTGTGTGTGTGTATGTGTGTTTTGTCCCCAGTTTAAGTTAGTTTTAGTAGTTTTCAAGTCTGAGGACCGATTGGCATAGCAGTCTGGCCCCTTAGGTTTATAAACATTTAAACTTTTTTATAGTGAATAAAAGTGCGGCTCCGTAGCACAGTGGCAGAGTGCCAGACTACAAATCCGAAGGTCGCGGGTTCGATCTCCGCCAGGTTCTAGAATTTTTATCTGTCACTTTCCACTTCTTTCATCTTGGGCAATGTTGCTAATGTAAAAAATACCGAGTAGCACCGTGGTTCGGAACCCACGTTAAACTGAAGGCCTCCCTATAACTGGCTGGGTAAGTCAGTTCCAAGGTCGGAGGAAGGCAACGGCATACCACCTCCAAACAGGACCATGCCTAGTAAAGGTCTGTGTTGTTCAAACCAATCTTAGAATTGTTGACTGCTTTACCTTTTTAGTCAATAAATAGCTGCACGTCGGCCATTGATGGAACAAATGATTTTCTATTTCTATTTTCTTGAACTCGGAGATGCTCCGGTTCACTTGAAGTTCTACAATCACCTAATCACCTGCTTTGTTAGCTTAATGCAATAAATGTTATCACTGACAAATATAGTTTACTGGCGTTAGTTCCCGACGTTGTCCGGAAATGTTTTATTCCATTCTTATGTTAATCCATGGCCATCTTCCTCCTCTGACAATCGCCTTCTGCCTCACACTTCGGCCGTATGAGTCTCGTTTTCACGCAGTTCAATCATGACATCAAATCTCCTCAATAATAATATGACCTACAATAATATACTTTTCCAGGTTAAGCAGATTCAAACATTAGGAAAAACTGCGAAATTTGATGCCAACAGAGTTAGAAGTGAAGACGTAATAAATTACAATCTCATGCAGGGATTGATAATTTCGAGAGTATCCTCAGTGGTATATGCGCACATTGTCTGCAAAATAAGAATAGAATTATTATTAACCGTAATAAATCGAAACCTCATGCGTGATGCCATTTTTAGCGAACGTTATTATGATGTCATGTATTATGGACTATTATAATTTCCGTTAGCATATATGTATACTGTCTGAAAACTGTCTCCCGAATAGAATGATATTTATACTGTAGAAAGAAATAAACTGTAATGTCACTTCGAATTCCGTGGTCTTAATGCACGAACAGCGGAAAAGTAGTGAGCGATGAACTTTTTTCCTTTCATTACTTTGTTGGGGTTGACAGCAATAAAAAATTCTTAATGTTTTAAATTATTTGTCACACTTGTTGCAAGTCGCGAAGGTCTCTCATTTTCGTACAGCAGATGATAAAATCGCTTTATTCACGACTAGCATGAGGCGGAAGATTTTTGAGTTCCTAATTGTTTATGACGTCATATCTACTGAATTGTGTGGGAAACAGAATATGTATAACAACATTGGTTATAATCGATTCAGCAGTTTAGTTGCAGATGTTGAACATTGTCGCATAATATGGCAGTTTTCGCAAATTTCAAGATTTATGACGTCATATCTTATAAACTATGTATTGTAAGTGGTTCTTACTTTCACAGAGATTGTTGTCCGTCGATAAGGAATATAACACGTTTGGTTGAAAACGGTCCAGCAGTTAGGAAGATATGTAGAACGAACTTGTAGATACACAAATACCATTTTTATAAGTTTTATAAATTTGTATAGTTTGCACATCTTGAGGGAGCGATCTGCTTTGATGGTGAAAATGAAATCTGCATATAAGATTTAACAAGGAGGGCCTAAAACACGACCTAAGTATGCCAGAATTAATGCATCAGTTACAGCAGGTAAAGTTAAATAAGCAGCAGAAGTGATAGGCATCTAAAGGTGGAGCTAGACCGCTGAAACTAGTTATGCCATAATAAGAACATTACAGAAAACCATCTTCGCCATATTTCCACTATTTATAAATTAACCTATCGAAAATATGACACATTTCGACCGTTTCGGGAGGTTGAAATAAATTCAACAACAAAATTGAACAATTGTGGTGGCCCGGATTCGAACCCGGATTTCCCGCCTCGAGCCAGTGGTCGCATTAACCAATTAGGCTATCCAGGCACGCTTGCCTTCCAACCAAAATTCTCAACATCTAGCCCCGTGCCCACTGATTCCTCCTGCTAGCAGCCTATAATGGATTCCCGCAGGGGATCGAGCGTCCGCATTGAAAGTGTCGGTGCCGGTTGTGGGCATATTTACTATCACTGATATGGGGTCTGTTCATTTCGGACATGTCTGGATAGCCTAAATGGTTAGCGTGACCTCTGGCCCGAAGCGGGAAATCCGAGTTCGAATCCCGCTCCAGCACAAATTTTCAGCTTTGTCGTTTATTTCAACCCCCCGAAACGGTCGAAACGTTTTTAATATTTCGATTTCGTAAATTTACGGCCGTTACTATCAACTAATAGTGTCTGTTCTTTCGGACATGTTCGGAAAGAACAAACACCATATCAATAAATAATTATAAATTTACCCTTATCAAATTCTGTACTGTATTTATTTGCCATTAGTCGGAGATGTTTGTGTTTAAAGACCAAATGCACTGATGTGTGTGTTGAAAGATGGCCTGTGCTCGCCGAAAATGGGTGGAGTTACGAGAACGGAGAATGCTCGGTGTACAGGAAAAGAGCTCAGAAGTTCGTAAGGACCCGCTGCATCCCTCCTGACCAGAGGACTGTATGAAAAGGAAGTCATGCACGCGGGTGGGCGGTGCCGAGAGTAATCATCGCCGCTAATGCGGATACTCGCAGGCGTCTCTCTCTCTCTCTCTCTCTCTCTCTCTCTCTCACGCACACACACACACACACACACACACACACACACACACACACACACACCTCTCCCTCTCACTCTTGCCCCTGCCAAACATTCGTGGTTCTTAACACTGTACACCTTGGCTCTAGCAGTGAATGAGTGCAAAGGTTTTTTATGCCTCTAATTTAATTTTCACAAGCGTTTAAAGAAGGTTGCAACGTCACAAAACGGTACAAGATGAAGTTTTTAGTTTCTTTCTTGTTGTGTATGTTTCAGTTCTCCGTATTTCCGTGCTTGCTAAAATAAACCGGAGAGAAATTCTACCTTATGCAAGAAACTTTTTTCTATCATATTTATTCAACCAAACATGTTTCAGCACGTATGTGCTCTCTTCAGTGGTTTTTTTCCTTTAATTTCTTACATGAAGGTAATGACACAGTTTATTTGTTGCTTTCAGTGTGCAATGATCTTTTCTGCTGTGATGTTTTTTCTTATATTTTCGTCATGTTTGACGTTTTGTTCTTTAGCTGTTATCGTTATTTTTATTTATTCTTGTTTATTTGTTTGATATTTATACCATTGGCTGTCGAAGTATACTGTTTATATATTTTGTAGAAATTAAATGTTCAAATGTTTGTATAGCTTACGGGACTTAACTACGGGGTCATCAGTCCCTATACTTACAAACCACTTATGAACTAGCTAACACTAAGGACGGCACAAATATCCATGCCCGAGGGGGGATTCAAACCCCCGACCGTAGTGGCCGTGCAGACCGTGACTGGTGCGCCTCAGTCCCCTCGGCCACCACGGTCGGCTTGTGGAAATTACCAAAACATTAACGATGTCAACCAAAGAACGTGGAACACGACTAAAATACAAGGAAAGATCACCATAGCATAAAAAATGACAAAATGCAAAAAAGTATGGCACAGATTGGCTAAAAGAAGGGATCGGTAACTAAGTCAAGTGCTGAGGCATCAGTACTTTATAAATGTGAAGTGGAAGTGTTAGTAATAAAGTCTATAGATGAAGACCAAGGCTGAAGGTTGAAATGCATGTAAGTAGTAGTAGTTAGGATGAAATGAGGTGGTTACAACATAAACGGATACGGAGAACTCTATCAGGAAGAACACAACATAGGAATTACGTAAATAGGTGTTAGCTCTAGCGAAAACTTAGATGATGTAGCATATTAGACATAAGAAGTTATTTCTTGCGTGAAGTTTGGGTATGCTTTTCCTCGAAAGCAAAAAATAATAGAGAAAATTAGAGAATTGTATGAAGTGAATATATTTTTACTTCACGTAATTAGCGAAAGGGCAACTATACGAACTACACATATGCCGTCTCTAATGACCAGGATGTCGACTGGACGTTAAACTCTAATCTTCCTATCTTCTACAAGAATGTACCGTAGTACATCTAATACTGTAATTAGCCCCAAACAATTCAACAATATAAAATGCGAGTTAGGAAGTAATCGAAATGTTCAAATGTTTGTAAATCTAACTTATTTGGTTATTATCTTACAAACTACTTAAACTAAGTTAAACAAACCTAAAAACAACACACACACACCCATGCCCGAGAGAGGACTCGAACCTCCGACGGCGAGCAACCGCAGCAAGGCGCCTTAGACTGCTCGGCCACTCCACCGCGGCGAGGAAGTAATCGAAATTTGAAGTGAGAGGAAATCATACACATTTCACAAGATAGTAGAAACTTAAATTTTATTAGCATCTTTTATTCCCAGCACATAGGATAACTTACTGGATGGTACACCTTATTGTTTTTTATTATCAGGCAGGCGTGTACGCAACACACACACACACACACACACACACACATAAACACACACGCAATAGTTCGCGCACGCACTCTCAGAGGTTCGTTCACTTTGCAGAGTAGGTGTATCGACTTAAGTAAAATTAGAGTAGGGTTTATCAGGACGGCCTAGAAGGCGGGAGCAGCGCAAAGGCTCCCGTATATTATAGCCATGACAGAAATATGGCGGTGGCGGAAAATCGTGCATATACTGCTGGCAACAGCTTAAAAGCGCAGCGATGCAGACGATTTTAAGCGGACCACTACAGAATATTAAGTACGGTCTATACTACACGAACGAGAAAATTTGATGTGTGATATTTATTTTAATTTTGTACAGAGAGACAGGAACTGACACTTTGTCCTTTGAACAGAGCCAGAAATTATGACCAAACCAGTAGGCGCTGCGGCTAGTGCACGAGACACACTTCTGGGAGGACTGCGGTTCGAATCCGCGTGATTTCCCTGAATCGCTCCAGGCAAATGTCTGAACGGCTCCTCTGAAAGGTCACCATTTTTTTTAGGCCAAGTTTCTAATTCGGTGTTTATATGACTCAGTGTCAGCATTAGTGAATTTTCTCCTGTGGGCACGATTTTTATTCTTTTGTTAGAAGTCTTACAAGAAGAGTAAGTATATCACATTGCATTGTTTAATAATGATTATGCAGCCAAGATCGCATTTTTCATTTATTATGTTTCCCGCCAGCCAGTTAGTGTTATACTGGACTCCAAGTAGTATTGTACTTAGACTTTGAAGTACCTCACTTCAAAACCGTTAGAAGATGGATATATATTTTTTACTTGTGACTACTAATTTTATATTTAACGATGCCTCAACCTAGATGTACTATTTTAGTATATAAAAATGTCGTGAAATTATGTAAATTACGACAGGTATGTAACCATACAATTGTAATATAAGTAGTCTCTTGGCAATCATGTATATAGATCAATTGTTAAACTTTGTGTAATAGGTCAGAAGATGGCGTCGAGTACGCCGAAACCGGTCACATAATAAATGAAAAATGCGATTTTGGCTGCATAACCATTATCAAACAATTATAGATCGCCCCACTTAACTATGAGTTCCTTATATAACATTGCATTGTATTTGAATGTATACATGTGGCGTCTGTTACGAAAGAACAGATGTCACTTCTGATCCTGCAGTTGTTATTCTTTCATATTCACAGAATATATGACATCAACTGCGAATGGACAAAGCTGAAAATGTGTACCTAGGCGGGATTCGAACTCGGGTCTCCCACTTGCTAGGCAGTTTGCCTGACCCCTATACCACTGGGGGGACAGTGATCACCATACCTGCAAGGACTACCTAAGCATGCCTCCCGTCAGATATAAATTCCCAGCTTGACCCTGCCCACAGAACTCGTACTCGTAGTTTTGAAACTAATTTCCGTAAGAGTAAGGGCCACAACTTCCCAACCCCTTCCCACTAACGAAAGGGTGAAGCTGGGAATTTGTATCGCTTGCGTGATACCTTTTCCTGTGTTCAGTTTCATGTTTTGTGTTTTATATTACGAAACTGCATAATCTGACGGACATACTAGGGAAGTTCAAACACTATTTGCTTAATCGTGAGTAGCATCTTCTCATGCTGATTCAATCGGATATTCTGCCGATTTGTCGCTTGCAACTTAGACGCCAATAACCGGCTTAGTACCCCAATTGTTTCAGTATGACAACCCCTAGCCGGCCGCGGTGGCCGAGGAGACTGAGGCGCGCCAGTCACGGTCTGCACGGCCACTACGGTCGGGGGTTCGAATGCCCCCTCGGGCATGGATATTTGTGCCGTCCTAGTTCACAAGTAGTTTGTAAGTTTAGGGACTGATGACCCCGTAGTTAAGTCCCATAAGCTTTACAAACATTTGAACAACCCCTAGCTGCGTAAGCCAGAAACATAACCTTTTTCGTTAATTTTGAAAAGACTGCATTGATTTGTTACTTCTTGAAAGGGGGGGGGGGTATTCGCTGACTTAATCGCCGCAGTCATTTTCTTCCGCAGGCATCTCTTACAGAGGCCACTCAATTCCTCGGAGATATTGTTAGCAGTTAATGAAGTATCATAACGGACATTTTTAAAATGTACCGTTTTGCGTGCTTCGTGTAAACTTACAAGTGATAATGCTGTGAATTACAAATAACATGGTAATTAGATAACTGCTAGCTTTGTTGTTTGCTTATTTATGACATAATCTATAACGGATTTGTGTTTGTTCCATATATATTTATGGATAACCTTATGCTTGAACCAAGTCATTTTGCAGGCAAAATTCTGTCAATCTTTCGCCATTAGTATATAGGGTATCCTCCCCTTATCTTCCCACTATGTTGTCGTTGGCTTTCCAGCCTTTTCTTGCAATTAGGTCTCCTAGTAAAATTATTTCTTAGTGATTCCTTATACTTTCAATACATCTTGTCAATTCAGTGTAGAAGGGGTCTTTTTTAACTACATCATCATCGTCATTTGGTGAATAGGCAACAATAATAACCAAAGATTGGCCCTTTAGCTTTTTCTGTACTTGTAGAATCCTTTCACTACATAGTTCCAGCAAGTCAGGTTTGTTATAGTTGTTTCTTTATGTCAATGGCAATGGCAACTTCACTTTGGGCTCGCTTTTCTTTTGGTATACAGCTCGATCATGTTATAAATGACAGATCAGGTGCATGCACGTATACGTTTACATATACCAATTGCAAAATAAGTTGTGACTCTCTTTTAGTAGTAAAGAAGTGATAAATTAAAACGTCACACATGATGGTGAGTTATACTGCAGGCTATTGTAAACAAAAGGAAGTTTTTAAGGCGTTTGTGTACAGTATCTGTGTTCTGTACAGTAATGTTTGTTGGTGTATTCAATGGTATATGTAGATACTACATGCAGTGTGTTAATAGTTACGATGTAATAGGTTACAAAATCAAGGCAGATGTTGAAGTCTGACTGCATGAACAGCCAAAATTTAGTAAGCCCCTATTTTTTTAAATTTCTTTTTTAATTCAAAATTATTTTTTCGCGTTGTAAGGAGGCCAGCAGTAAAAATTTCAATATACGTATGAAATTGTGCGCCTCGGTTGCACAGTGGTAGAGTGCCAGACTCCAAATCCAAAGGTCGCGGGTTCGATCCCCGCCAGGTCCTAGGATTTCTATCTGTCACTTTCCACTTCTTTCACCTCTGGCAGTATCGCTCATGTGAAAAATACCGAGTAGCACCGTGGTTCGGAACCCACGTTAAACTGTAGGTCCCCCTATAACTGGCTGGGTAAGTCAGTTCGAAGGTCGGAGGAAGGCAACGGCATACCACCTCCAAACAGGACCATGCCTAGTAAAGCACTGAGGTGTTCAAACCAATCTTCGGATTGTTGACTGCTTTACCTTTTTTACGTATGAAATTATGTTGATGGTCGCTAAGTGTTACCATATTCGACTAATGTATGTGCAAAATTGAAATATTTAATTGATGTCAACTTTAAGACTATCAAACAGTTTCTAATTGTAATGTGTGTGTCATCGGCTAAAACATAAGATTTTACCTCTTACTGATTAGATTGTTAGAGCATTATAAATTTTTTAAATTCCACCAATAATCTCGCGAAATATTAATATCAAATTTTTTTTCCCCCTGTAAGCCAACATATAGGCCACCTACAACAAAGATTTCACGACACGGAATACCGGATTTTTTTTATAGCAGGATGAGTACCGTAGCCTGTTGTTTTAGCAACACGACAAATTTGTAACAGGGACTCTTTAAATAGCTACTTGCATTTTGCAATTCGTTCTCCAAAATATGAAAAATACCCCAATCGATCAGGTCTTGACCCCCTCCCCCTCCTACAAACTATCATATGTGCGTCCATGACCCCTTGATTTTCCCAGTTTCTCGGTATATCAGGTTGCATGAGCGTCATAACTGCAGCTGAATTGATCTATTTTAGATTTTGGCCTATTACCGTGACGTGATGCAATGTAATTTTGCATGTCATTTTGCAAACGTAAATAACATTATTAGAAAAATAACAAAAGAGTTAGACATCAAATAATTCAGCATTATTCGTGTAGGTATTGTGTACAATGACTTTGGATTCAGCCTCGTGGTTAAAATATCCATCGTAAAGATACAGAACGATGTGATGATGAAGTAATGAAATGAAACAGTTACAGAGCCTCGGAGAGAAGAATTTGTTGAGCGAATACTAGCACAGACAAGAATCTGTTTCCTGTAGTTCTTCACTGTTAATCCTGTACATGTATTCTCAAAAAAATCATTCAAAGGAAAAAGTCACAAACGATTAAGTGGCTCGCTAAAAGGATAGACTTATTCTGAAGTTTATGGAGATGCTAGCGGAATTTTCGTAGATGTAAGGAAGTTAACATTATTGCGAAATATTATTTAAACGTATCGAGAAGGAAAAAGAAAAGACAAAAATGAAACAAATATATGACTTCGAAATATTTAAATATATCTACCGTTTAAGGGCAATGAAATAAATTCAATGGCTAAGCTCGAACCTTGTGGTGGCTCAGGAGGCCAGCGGTCGCCTTAACCAATGAGCTATCCAGGCACGCTTCCGTCCTGTCCAAATTCTGGACATGTGGCACACACTACGATGGCAGTGCACCCTGCCCCCTTGCTTTCTCTTGCCCGCAGCCTAATTGTATTCGTGCTCGGGATCAAGCGTAGCCGGCCGCGGTGGCCGAGCGGACTGAGGCGCTTCAGTCACGGTCTGCACGGCCACTACGGTCGGGGTTCGAATCCCCCCTTGGGCATGTATATTTGTGCCGTCCTAGTTCGTAAGTAGTTTGTAAGTTTAGGGACTGATGATCCCGTAGTTAAGTCTCATAAGATTTACAAACATTTGATTTGATCATGCATATTTTGTGCATCAGCACAGAAATTGTCAGTTGTCTGTGGGGGGCATACATACAGTTATTTATTATTGAATAATAATTATGTATATGGTGTCCCTCCAACATTTTTAGTTCTTTTTTGTCCTTTCGTTCTAAAATCGCCTTTTATAATACAATAGTAGATATTAAAGCCTCTGTGCAACTGAATATACAAGTTTATTTTTCCATATGCATTTCGCCTTTATTTGCAAGGCATCTCCAGTGAACTGTAATGTAGTATACTTGATTATGTTTCACAATATGTCTTTTTTTACAATTTTTGTATTTCAGGTTAGAAACAATTCTGGTGCGTTATCTAAGTATAAGTAATGACATTTTGACGTTATTACTTACAATCTTTGGTGGCTGCTGGTCTACATGTGATGTTGTTTGGTGACTAGGTTGTTTCCCTTCCGTCTTTTATTCTATGGACTTTTTCGTGCCGGCCGCAGTGGCCGAGCGGTCTGCGGCGTGCCAGTCACAGTCTGCACGGCCGCTAGGATCGGGGGTTCGAATCCCTCCTCGTGCATGGATATTTGTGCCGTCCTTAGTGTTAGCAAGTTCATAAGTAGTTTGTAAGTTTAGGAACTGATGACCCCGCAGTTAAGTCTCTTAAGCTTAACAAACATTTGAACATTTGATTTGACTTTTTCGTTATTGCACTTCATCACTAGGCACTTGCTATTTTGTTTGTGGTTTTTTTTTCGTTTTTTTTTTTTTTTTTTTTTTTTTTTTTTTTTTTTTTTTTTTTTTTTTTTGTTTGTGTGTGTCTGGTGCCAACTGTTGAATGTGTGTTTGTCCTATCTTGGCTTTATGTCAGTATGTGTGTGTGTTTGTTTTCCGATGTAATTGTGGAAACAAACTGCACCAACTGTTGATATTTTTATTTATTTAATGACTTTTGCTCTTGCTCGTGTAGGAAGAGAGAATGTGTGTGTGTGTGTGTGTGTGAGAGAGAGAGGATTGGGGGAAAGAGATGTGAGATATGGGTTTGTGTGTTTGTTTTGTAAGCAATGACATCAAAATATAGTTAACTGTACATAGATATCGTACCAGAACTGTTTCTGACCTAAAATACAAAAATTTTAAAAATAATAATAATAAAATAAAAATAAATGTAGTGAAACGTAATCAGGTATACATTACAGGCCACTGAAGATGCCTTACAAATAAAGGCGAAATGCATATCTCTGTTATCTCAGACATAACCAAAAGTGGGAAATTCGGGTTCGATTCCCGCTACGGCACAGATTTCTTTCGCACCTGAAATGAATTCAACGCTCCGAAACAGTGATTTTAGATAATTCTAACTCATAAATTTGTAGCTGTTAATGTTGGACACGTCCGAAAGAACAGACACCGTGTAAATAGACGTTTGTACGTCTTAAACAGACAAATGACAATTACAGTGCTGCACATTTAAGTCCGATCTTTAGCAGATTAACAGTCACACTGCACTTGTGTGCCATAAGTTGAGAATTTGGGAGCAAGAAAAGCGTAATACAAGGAGATCGCCGGATCCGGTTGCTAGTCCTGCTTCGGCAGACATTTTCAACTTCGACGTTGAATTTAAATCAACACATTAACCAGCAAAGAGAGGAACAGTTCCATAGCCTCCACTCTATATGTGCTTCTAGATCTGTAGGGACACGGGTGGCTAGGGCGTGTGCGCAGACACACACTACTTCGTGTCTGTTCTGTCCGATCAGAGGTTAATTTATTTATCACACTTGACAAGCACTGATGACGTGAAACATGCGCATGCACTTGAATATCAGTTCGCCCAAGGTTATCAGTAGCGTCTGAGCAGGTAAACCTACTGGCAGTCCAAACATCACCAAAGGAATTACAACGCCAATCGAGGAGGGAATCACAGACAGATCTTAGATTAAGGTATCTTACACTGATCCAAGACAAACAGTTCATTGATCTGACCGATGCCCGTTGGTCGGGGCGACCTCACCTGCCGCTAACTCCGCCACAAGGCGCTCATATCAGTTGTTACACTTGATTTTATCAGTTTGAAAATGGATTTTAAAAGCGTGCTACTACGAAAAAAAAGAAAAAAAAAAAAAAGGAAAAAAGAAAAGAAAATGTAAAGCTTATGGGACTTAACTGTGGTGTCATTAGTCCCCAAATTTACAAACTACTTCTGAACTACCTTATACTAAAGACAGCACAAGCATCCATGCCCGAGGGAGGATTCGAACTTCCGACGCGGGAGGCCGCGCGAGATGCAACGTGGCGCTCCAGACCACTCGGCTACTCCCGCACGGCACAACGAAATCAATGGGTTTGTTAATAAATAACAATTACGCTACCATTCACGTTTCAGAAAATAATCCCCATTTTCAATTGTGTTCTGTGTGCTGTCCTATTTAGATGCGGAGTTTTTGATGTGTGAGGATCTGCAATGTGTTTACTGCATCGATTAAAAATGCGCAGTTTAATCTTTGGTAGGTCTTTATACATAGTTAATAGAGAATCCTTTTGAAGACCTAATTACGTTTTCCTCATGTTTGTGTTATTAATTAATACATTTTTCGTACAGTATGATATATTTTTGAAACACGAGGTTTTTTTCCTTAATGATCTTGGCTATAATTTGCTTATGCCTATTTCATATAGAACTTATTTATATTTTTAATATTTTATTTGAGTATATTATCGAAACGTCAGAAGAAAGTAACTGATTCATTTTCCAGGTTTTCGTTGAATATTTGATTTTCATATTTCCGGTGATGTTAATATACTTCCAGTTCTTGAAACAAATCCATTTTATGACCTTTATTTAGTCAGTGGAGTACTATGACGTTTTGCTCGACTTTACTAAATAGGTGGCATGTGTTCTGTGTGTGTGTGTGTGTGTGTGTGTGTGTGTGTGTATGTGTTTTGCTAGTGCTGATGTTGAGTGTCTAGTTTGTGTGTAGGCTTTGATGTGCTCGTGTACCTAGTGCTGATTTCTCGGCCTGTTTGTCCTAGAGCACTCCTGGCATGTTATTTTATATATTCCAGAATCAAAATATGGCTTATGATCACATTTAATGTTGTGTATTGGTTTCTGTTGCCGTCTGTTGCTTATGGAAGTGCCTTTGTGGTTTTTTAAAAAAGATTTACAATCTTCTGTGATATAATGCCAATGAAAGGGATAAGAGATAGATATTTGTTTTTGTGTTTTTCTTCTCTGGTGTTGTTTGTGTCTGGATTTTCTTCATTTTCTTTAGTATTGTGTCAAAAATGACAGGTGTGCTTCACACGTCCATGGCGTGAGAGCGACGAATTGTGATTCGTTTTCTATGGAACAAGGGACTAACGCCCATCGACATCTACAAGGAAATGTAGCCAATATATGAGGTACTATTCTGTAAAATGTTAGAGGTAAGGAAAGTATATTTATATGTTTACCTAGTGTATATAAATTTGAATTGTTTGTAATAATCTTATAACAGTCATACCGCAAAATATTAATTAAAAGTTGCATATCAGAAGATGACAACCAACACTGTCGAAACCGGTCATCTAAAATAAAATATAAAAAAGCGGTGTTGGCATACATATTCTTAACAAAGGCCGTGAAATCTTTCATGACGATGAGCGTTCGGGTAGACGGTTTTTGTCGCAAACTAGCGACAAAATTTCCCACCTGGATGCAGTGTTGAAAGCAGACCGTCATCGGAACATCCAGGCAGTTTCCCGGTAGCCTCAAGTTTCGGCTGGCAGTGCTTACGACATCGCATTCGGGTTCTTAGAGTACCAGAAGCTTTCATGTTGCTGGGTGCCTAAGCAGCTGGATGACGTGGTGCAGGGCAAGCGTGAATGACGTCTCTCTGAATCATCAGGGAAAAAAGTTGAAGGTCCGTAGAATAGTATGTATATTTGTAATGACCTGTATGTATCTTATTTTGACTAATATGCAAATATTCAGATGTCTATAAATCTATCGGACCAAACTGAGTGGTCATCAGTCCGTAGCTTACAAACTACTTAAACCTAGGTAAACTAACCTAAGGACAAACACACACATCCATGCCCCAGGGAGGACTCGAACCTCCACGGCGAGCAACCACGCGCTCCGCAGCGAGACGCTTTAGACAGCTCGGCTACTCCACCGCGGCGACTAATATGCAATAGGGGTCAAAACTTTCTGACTTGCCCTGGTGTATAATTCATCCTATCGGATGTGACATTAAAACGCGGCGAATATACGATTATGCTTTGCGCTCTCTGTAGTTTCTCTGCCACTGAGCGCTTCTCCGCTCTGAGTCTAAAGTAAGCACTTAAAGAGGTCAACGAGAGTAGTGACTTCTGCCATTCGCGAAAAGCGGTGTGGATGGTTCCCCCTGATTTCCATGCAGCGCACATAACGCAACTGTCATGCGTGCCAGTCAAGTGCGGTGGTGGTGAAGGAGCTTTGAAGCAGGAAGTACAGCGTTCATGGAGCGCGCAGTGTCAACTGATGAGCCTGTTAACAGAGTGGATTAGACGATTCGAGAATATCATCGGCGAAGGACAATTCAGAAAGAGCGAATGGGAATTTAGTCATTTGTGTTGTAAAATACCGTGGTAATGATGTACAAGGTACGTCTGAAGGAGGAGGAAGGAATCTTAGGGTTTTACGTCCCGTCGACTGCGTGGTCATTAGAGACGGAGCTAACGCTCGGATTTTTGGGTAAGGATGAGGGAAGGAAATCGGCCGTGCCCTTTGAAAGGAACCATCCCAGCATTTGCCTGGAGTGATTTAGGGAAATCACGGAAAACCTAAATCTGGATGGCCGGAGGTGGATTTGAACCACCATCCTTCCGAATACGAGTCCAGTGCGTTACCACTGCGCCACCTCGCTCGGTAAGGTACGTCTGAAAAGTGCTGTGAATGGCCCCGTATTTGACAGACCGCGCTTTCATGGATGCGGTGCCAGCACATACTCATTGATGGACATGTCAACAAGCGCCCCCTATCGTACAAAGCACTGCAGTGAAGCACAGGCTGCGATCCAGCTAACAGGGTCAGTGTCGGCATTCGTTTCATTGCAACATGGAGCGCAAAATTGGGCACACTGTCGGACGGGTCATACCGTCAACGCGAAAGTTTACGAGGGAGTTTTGAAACGGCAGCTGCAACACTTCCGGCGGGTTCGGCCACAAGTGTACTGGAGTGGACAGTGGAATTCCCTGCAAGATAATGCCCGTCCGTATACTGCGATGCGCATGATTAGATTAGATTAATACTTGTTCCATAGATCATAAGTACGACATTTCGTAATGATGTGGAACGTGTCAGTCTAGTAAATGTTGTCTACACTTGACAATCAATATTTTAAGGATTTTTTGTTACATTTCTTGTTTAAGTTTTATCTAAAAATTCATCTACATTGTAGAAGGAGTTGCCATTCAGAAATTCCTTTAATTTCTTTTTAAATGCTAGTTGGCTATCTGTCAGACTTTTGATGCTACTTGGTAAGTGACCAAAGACTTTTGTGGCAGCATAATTCACCCCTTTCTGAGCCAAAGCTAGGTTTAACATGCTCAACTTTCTCGCTAGACGCGAGGTCACTGTGCGACCACAGCCTTCTTGTTCTTTAGATTTGGCGCCGGCAGACATTTTTCGGTTTCACCGTCTTAAATTAGCCACGAAAACCTTACGCTTCGCAACGGCTGCGGAGATCCAATGCTTCCAGCAATTTCACAAGAAGCGTCCAACATATATTCTTGAATTTCGGGCATCCGCAGCCAAATGTTTTCATTTTGAGACAGAATCCGCTTCGACTGCAATTAAGTTTTATTTAAAAGAAGATCCGTTTGGTTAGTCTGTTGTTACCCATTCTGTAGACAAGTCCAAACAGGCTCAACAGGCCACAAATATGGAAACAAGAGATACAAACAAAATACCTTTACCTTCCCAAGTAATCGCCATTGCCTACAACACAATTTTGACATCGGTTATACAGCTGTTGGAAACTCATTTTGCGACCAAATCCGATTCGACTGCAATTAACTTTATTCAAAAAAGCACTCCCTTGTTCGCGTCCTGTAGATGCATCATCAGGTGCTCTGCAATGTACATAAATGAAAGAGACTTTGCAAGAGTGTCTTTTGAAGTTAAGAGAAAATATAGAATAAAATTGCTAACTGTAAAATAAAATTGAATAAATCGTAGAAAAATACTCAGTAAAATTCCTTAGAAAAACATGTCTGCCATTTACCCTTCCCCAGCTTTAACGTAAAATTTAAAACAATTGAAAGCTTTTGAACTTTACATCCTCGTTAAGAAATGTATAGCTTGAACGCTATTGCGTTAGTCATCTTTTTAAAAATATGTTGGGTATGGAGGGCAGGTGAAATCTATAAGAAAATGCAATATTTTTCAATTGTTGCAAATTTTACGTCAACGCTGGGGAAGGCTAAATGGCAGACATGTTTTTCTAAGCAATTTTATTGAGTACTTTTCTACAGTTTATTTAATTTTATTTTACAGTTAGCAATTTTATTGTATATTTTCTCTTAACATCAAAAGACACTCTTGTAAGTCTCTTTCATTTATGTACATTGCAGAGCACCTGATGATGCGTCTACAGGATGCGAAACCGGTAGTGCTTTTTTGAATAAAGTTAATTGCAGTCGAAGCGGATTTGGTCTCAAAATGAGTTTCCAACAGCTGTATAACCGATGTCAAAAGTGTGTTGTAGCCAATGGCGATTACTTGGAAACAATATTATAAGTTACGTGATATATATAAAAAATAAATGGTACTGAATGTTATGAAAACTTATGTATTGCAGGCATAACACCTGAAGATGACTTTTAAGTCGAAATAAGCTTATAGTGTAACTAATACGAATTAAGAATATACAGTGTTGAAATTATATAATTCTTATTATTAAAGGTATTTTGTTTGTATCTCTTGGTTCCATATTTCCTGAGACCTTTCACCGAACTTTACAGATGCACCTTGTAATATGTTAAGACGGCTGTGTTAATATTGAATAAAATCACTTTACAATAATGCTGGCTTTTTTTAACAAAAAATTCATTGGTTATTCGAAATTCCATTTGGATGCAAATAAGCATTAGCATTCAGTTTAACACACCAGACATTTTGGCAGATTTAGGCGTCCAAATCAGATATCGAAACACAGACAGTTAAGGAAGGAAGGAAGCGTGGAGTTTAACGTCCCGTCGACAGCGTGGTCATTAGAGACGGAGCTTACGCTCGGAGTATTTGGGTAAGGATGGGGAAGGAAATCGGCCGTGCCCTTTGAAAGGAACCATCCCGGCATATGCCTGGAGCGATTTAGGGAAATCACGGAAAACCTAAATCTGGATGGCCGGAGGTGGATTTGAACCACCATCCTTCCGAATGCGAGTCCAGTGCGTTACCACTGCGCCACCTCGCTCGGTGACAGTTAAGGATGCCATAATGGTGAGGTTACGTCCGTTGGAGAATAATCCCATTACCGCACCACATCTTTACAGCGAGTGTTATCGTAGTAAGGATGCACTGTTAAATCCAACAAGTCGTTGGTTTGGGGCCACAACTCATCTTCACAGATGTTCTCCACACTCCTGACTTGGCCCATATCATGCCCTCGTCTTCAGAAATAGAAAACTATTACTAGATTACTGCGCACGCCTGGTGCATGTATCTTGACAGTAATGTCCCGGTGTACGGATGGAAGAAGTGTTTCGCCAAGAGTCTTGCATCAAGCCTAGCGGTGATTACTAGTGGCTTTATGCATCGTATCTGTGGAGCTGCCTGCGAAACAAAATATGCCGAATTGACCTGTTGGTATGTTACTTTTTGTGTCAACTTCGCATACTGGCCTTCTTCAGAGATCATGTGAAACACATTTAATAAGTTTTGCCTGAAATTAGCTCTTAAGGAAAACTGATTCATTTTGTGCTGTGTAACGTATTTCCTTTCATTTCGAAATGAATATCTGAAGAGGACAGTACGTACGTATTGGAGCCTTAGACAAAATTATCTCAAGAACGGACTGATATACGTGATATATTGAATGAATTTCTTCTTTGGGAATATATATATATATATATATATATATATATATATATATATGGTGAATCACCTAACACTTGCACCGCAAATATTGCGGAAACTGCGGTGGTGTGCGGTTTTCACAGAATGGATTGGTAGTCAAGGACTCGTATTGTTAGCCAATAAACAGATTGTAAAAATACCTAGAAATTGGTTTTTTATGCAAACATACAATTTTTCAAATGGAACACTGGTTGTTACTATCATGCACTGGAATTTTTGACACCAGCTGTGTACAAAGAATTTCGAATTACATTTTTTTTATCACGTTTAGTTTGGCAGCTACAACCATTCATAGTTTTGGGGGCGGAGGCTACAACAGCGTAGCTCACTGGCTGGTGGTCATGCGACAGTGGGCTGTGCACCATGGGCTAGCCACTCGGCCAGTTAGCTACGCTATCGCAGCCTCCGTCCCCGAAACTTTGAACGGTTGTAGCTGCCAAACTAAACGTGATAAAAATATCATTCAAAATTCTTTGTACACAGATGGTGTCAAAAATTCCAGTGCATGATAGTAACAACCAGTGTTCCATTTGAAAAATTGTATGTTTGCATAAAAAACCAATTTCTAGGTATTTTTACAATCTGTTTATTGGCTAACAATACGAGTCCTTGACTACCAATCCATTCTGTGAAAACAGCAGTAACACTTCCCGTTTCTAAGGTGCCTTGCTGCAAAGATAGTCGTTGTTCGGGTATATGTGTGTGTGTGTCTGTGTGTTTTGCCCTCGGGGCACATGAGTTTAAGTAGTTTGTAAGTCTAGGAACTGATGACCACTGCAGTGTGGTCCAGTAGCTTTACAGACATAAATAAAAAGCAGCGAAACAATAAAAGCTTTTCGACATTCATAGGCTCAATCGGTTTTTAACCGACAAAGTAGTATAGGATATTGTAATCAGTATTTTCGTGAGGGCTTTGCCCATAACGCACAAATAAAGTAGTATAAAGGTATTAAAACAGGTAAGATAAATGAAACGTAGAAAGAGTAACGAATAAAATAGGATTCACTGATATTCGTTGGTGCCGTTATGGTTTTACAGTGAGTGCGAGACAGTGTTGAGATCGTGATTCATTGTGACGATATATCAACGTCACCGGAAACGGGCTATAGCAGGAGGGAGGGAGGGAAGTATTTGGATGAGTGATGGGGCACAGAGAGGGCGCTCCTAGCGTAACATCATTTCGCGGCCATAGCATTAGAATCACCATATTCCAACATTTTTCATCGTTACGTAATTTTAATTATTTGTTTAGAGGCAAAAATTTCTCATTTTTCAAAATTTTTAGTAAATTCAAATTAGATCAGAGTAATTCAGAATAACAGTATCCAGGGGAGACGTAGGTCAAAACACCTCGTATATCAAAGATCATTTGTCAGGTTGCTATTATAAATAGTATACGCAGTTGAATTACTCTCTCTCTGCGTTACTTGCTCTCTATGTTACTAGATCTCGAAGTGTTTAACTCTCTATGTGATAGCTCTCCGTGATTAGTTTCAAAGTATCATACGTCGTTTATTTCCAATAGGAAGGAACCCGAGAAAAGTATTTATTTATTAATATAAACTTTTATATCGTGATCATACGCGAATGCGTACATTATCTTTGGACTTTGATCGGCATAGGCTAGGACGGAAGAATTAGAAACTTCTGCCTCCCGTAATAAACTTATTAATATTCGTGTTTTTGGAATAGGAACTTATTGTCAAGTTTAATAAAATAACTTTTAAAAAACGTATCTGGAAGAGTTAAAGTTCGTAAGCAATGTAAGATCCAGAGACTTTAATATAAATGAGACTTTGACGAAAATAATCACGCATTGTGAACTCGTAAAGCGTTTTCTGTGAAAGTGATTTTGTTGTAAATATTAAATTCAAAATAGAGAATCTGTGATACTTAAACAAGTCTTATACAATCATTCAAGTATTTAGTTCCCTAATATTGCCCAAGAAGATTCTAAAAGTGAACATATATCTGTGAAATTCGTAATGAATCAGTTAATATATGATTAGAAGAAACTTCCAACGAAATTTTTTCTAAAGAATAATTCGATAAAAAGGAATAAAGTACAAATAATATCTTTTGTGACGGGCTTCTAACTGTCTGAACTACCGAGACTCAATGATTCATTTTTTTCGTTTTATTAAATATCAGCCCCTCAGAAACGAAATTTCATGCTCAAACATTATAAAAAGTCTTTAATTTTAAATGGAAAAGCTGGTAGAAGCTGACCTCGGGGAAGATCAGTTTGGATTCAGAAGGAACGTAGGAACCCGGGAGGCAATACTCACTTTACGTCTTATCTTAGAAGATAGATTAAGGAAACGCAAACCTACATTTTTAGCTTTTGTAGATTTGGAGAAAGCTTTTGACAATGTTGACTGGAATACACTCTTTCAAATTCTGAAGTCAGCAGGGGTAAATACAGGAAAAGGGGAGTTATTTACAACCTGTACAAAAGCCGACCCGCAGTTATTAGACTCGAAGGGCATGAAAGGGAAGCATCAGTTGGGAAGGGAGTAAGACAGGGTTGTAGCCTTCCTCTGATGCTATTCAATTTGTACATCGAGCAGGCGGTGAAGGAAAGCAAGGAAAAATTTCGAATAGGGATTCTGATTTCGCTTATTTTATTCAGATGGTCATGTCTCCCTAAGTAGCTGGGTGCTAGCAAAATATTTTCACATTCGGAAGTAAAAGTCGGTGATTGAAACTTCGCAAACAGATCACGCCGCAATGAATAACGTCTTTCTTTTAATGATTTCCACCCAAATTCGTGCAACATTTCCGTGCCGCTTTACCCCCGGTAACGTGATAAAACAAAACGAGCTGCCCTTCTCTGAACATTCTCAATATCGTCCGTCAGTCCCACCTGGTCAGGGTCCCACACTGGGCAACAGTACTCCAGGAGAGGACGCACAAGTGTGATGTAGGTAGTCTCTTTGGTGGAGCTGGTGCATCTTCGAAACGTTCAGCCAATGAAACGTAATCTTTGGTTCGCCTTCCCCACAATATTTTCTGTGTGTTCTCTCAAGTCTGAGTTGTTCCTAATTGTAACTCCTACGTATTTAGTAGAATTTACGACCTTAAGGTTTGACTGATTAATCACGTAATTGAAGATCAGCGGATTTCTTTTGGTGGTCATGTGTATGACTTCACACTTTTCTTTATTTAGTGTCAATTGCCAATTTTCGCACCATGTAGAAATTTTGTCTAAATCGCTTTGCAGTTGTTTTTGATTCTTTGTTGACTTCACTAACCAATAAACGACAGCAGATTTAACGAAATAAAGCTTATATCCATTTCGGATTTGGAACTTGCAGAACTGTGCAGAAAATTTGATTCCAGGAGAAACTGCCACCAGTTGCCCTTCATTGTTTTCTTATTTATTTCTGTCTCATTACCGGTTACGAACTGCGCAATTTTTATTAAGAACATTGTGGAACTGGTTAAGAGCTACTCTTCTGTATTGTTTGATACTCGACGAGTTTTAGAATATTGCTGCGCATTGTGGGTTCCCACAAATTGGAACTAAAGGGCGATTTAGAGAAACTTCAGAGAAGGCAGCTCTTTTTGTATTATCGCGATATAGGTGAGCGAGTATCACGAAAATGACGCACGAGTTGGGGTGGAAATCATTAAAAGAAAGGCGTTATTCGTTGGGGCGAGATTTATTACAGAAATTTCATTCACAAACTTTGTCTTCCGAATGGGAATATAGTTGGATAGCACCCACCTACACAGGGAGACATGATCATCAAAATAAAATAAGAGAAATCAGATCAAACGCGGAACGATTTTAGTGACCCCTTTCACGAGAGATATTAGAGAATGGAACAGCAGAGAAATATAAAAGTACATATTTCTTCGTTTTTTTGGTTTCGTTTTCCGCAGTTGCAGTTATACAATTTGTATAGGTTATGGCACCGTCTTTTGCAACTGTAAATTAGTCTACTTTAGACCAGACGCGTTTCGTTTTATTCTAATGCATCTTCAGTGGTCAGCTGTACAGGAAATGGTTTGTATTACATTATTTGTTTGAGTTTTTACTAAATTCGATCGGTAACAGTTCTCATGCAATTGGATTGTTTTGATTCTGAATAAAATTGGACTATCAACATTACTCACGAATTTTTTATGTTTTCGTCTTCATGTGTGGTTTGTAGCACATTGTCACTTGCTGTCATTGCTTATATTTACACTATTTACACTTTTTACAGTAACATTCCTTACGAACGTTTTTGAAAACTAGCCATTTCTGTGCCCTGGCAGGCTCTGTATGTCGTTTGTTTTGTTTGTTTATTGTCTGTGTGTGTGTGTGTGTGCGTTCTTTGCTTTCGAGTTCTTTGGCTCGTGCTGTGAGGTGTGTTTTTGTTTCGTTTCTGTCAAAACAGGCGTCTGCTATCAACTTTGTGTGTGATGTTCTGACTGTATCGTGTGTTTATAAATATGATTTTAGTTCAAATAGCGACTTTCTGTGTGTGTGTGTGTGTGAGAGAGAGAGAGAGAGAGAGAGAGAGAGAGAGAGAGAGAGAGAGAGAGAGAGAGAGATTCCGATTTTCTGCATGTGTTAATGTGTGGGTAGGGCTTTGTTGTGGTTGTTGTCTTATGTGGTCGTATTACGTGGTGGTTTTGAGTGAGGGGGAGTTTTGTCTTTGTCTACTGTGTGTTTGATTAGTTTAAATAATGTTTAATTGTTCATTTAATATGTTTTTCTTTTCTATTAATGCTTTTTGAATTTGGAAATTGTCTTGGAGGGTCAGAAGGTGTTTCTTATTGCTAAAGAACGCACTGCGGTGCACTTAAATATGATTAGCGGAGTATTTATGCAGATGTAGTAAGGTAACTGCTTCTCGAGATTGCTAGAATGGGTTTTGTAATAACCTTTGGACAGTTTAAATGTTTGTATGGCGCCGGCCGCGGTGGCCGAGGGGATTGAGGCGCTTCAGTCACGGTCTGCACGGCCACTACGGTCGGGGGTTCGAATCCTCCCTGGCATGGATATTTGTGCCGTCCTCAGTTGTAGGTAGTTCATAAGTAGTTTGTAAGTTTAGGTACTGATGACCCCGTAGTTAAGTCCCTTAAGCTTAACAAACATTTGAACATTTGTTTGTTTTTTTGTTTGTTTGTTGGCTTTTGGGGACTTAACTACGGGGCCATCAGTTCCTAAACTTACAAACTACTCATCAACTAGCTAATAAAATACTAAAGACGGCACAAATATCCATGCCCGAAGGGTGATTCGAACCCACGACCGTAGTGGCCGTGCAGAACATGACTAGCGCGCCGGCCGCGGTGGCGGAGGGGATTGAGGCGCTCCAGTCACGGTCTGCACGGCCACTACGGTCGGGGGTTCGAATCCCCCCTCGGGCATGGATATTTGTGCCGTCCTTAGTATTTTATTAGCTAGTTGATAAGTAGTTTGTAAGTTTAGGGACTGATGACCCCGTAGTTAAGTCCCATAAGCTTTACAAACATTTGAACATTTTGAACGTTTGAACATGACTGGTGCGTCGCAGACCGCTTGACCACCACGGCCGGCTTTGGACAGTTCCATCTTCTCTTTAGCACATTGTTGGGATCCTCCCTTAAAGCAGGAAATATTTCCTCGCAATGAGATAGCAGGCTTCCTTTGGCCTCGAGGTGGCTCGCCCTCGCACTCCAGTCGATGCTACGCAGCTGGTGTGGTTGGGTGTCGTGTCCACGGCTGTTGGGCGGCTGGAGGCCCGTGCAGTGGAGGCGTCTTCTCGCGGGCCGTCGCCGCCCACAAAACACAGGAAGCAGCTCGTTGCCAGCGCCGCAAATCCCGCCTGCCCGCTACCGGCTCACCGACGCCTCGTGTAATCCCTGCCACCCGCTGCTGGACCTCCCTATCCCAAGCGATAAAAGCTTTCCCAGTGATACTGCCTGTTGGCATTAGGCAACCATCTGAAACGTTCATGCAGTACGGATGTAGAGATGTCAGCAGACGACGTCGTTCAGAGTAGGCTATTTTGTATACAGTTGCAACAAAAATTACATTTATCCTGTTAGGATCTTAGTTAACCATACACACTGTAATCGTGACATATTCAGAAACATTATTACTATTTATTATTATTATTACAGGATTAATCAATACAAAGATTAATTAATAACAACATCTTGTGATATTCCTGTTATCCTCTGCCTAGCCTCTTTATCCAGCGCTTCTTCCTTGTCGATGACGCGATGTTCCATCACTCCATTTTTCTGGTGTGTCCAAGAGCGTCGTGATCTTCCGCGCTTACGTCTGCCGGGTGGTTTCCATTCATAAACTTTCTTAGGCCACCGATGATCTGGCATTCTCATGATATGTCCGTACCATTTCCGTGATTTTCTTTCAATTCTATCATTGTATCATTTGCCTTCATTATAGCTCTTACCTCATCATTAGTTTTTCTTTCGATTCTTGATATTCTGGCACTCCTACGCAAATAGTCCATTTCCACAGCTAAGAGTCTTCTTTTGAGAAATCAAAATGTTCAAATGTTTGTATAGCTTATGGGAATTAACTACGGGGTCATCAGTTCCTAAACTTACAAACTACTTAGGAACTAGCTAATCCTAAGGACGGCACAAATATCCATGCCCGAGGGGGGATTCGAACCCCCGACCGTAGTGGCCGTGCAGAACGTGACTGGAGCGCCTCAGTCCCATCGGCCACCGCGGCCAGCCTTCTTTTGAGATCCGCATTTAATATCCATAGTTCTGATGCATAGCATAGCACAGATTCAACCATTATCTTACCTACTCTTTTCTTGTTATTGTTGGAAATATTCTTATCCCGCCAAAAAGAATTCAAACACCCTAACACCTTTCTGCTTTGCTTTATTCCGTATTTTACTTCTGTGTGGCCCAATCCATTTTTATCAATATGTGCCCCGAGATATTTAAACTTCTCTACCTGTCTCATAACTGCTTCGTCATTCATGTTTACTTCAAATTTAGCATCACTATTCACCACCAAATACTCTGTTTTTGTATTCAGAAACAAAATACCAAATATTGGTGGCACGTAAGGAATAACGGTCTAAGCACACTCTCGGAAATCGCGATATATTCGAAACTAAGCAGAACAATATTGGGGAGTAACAATATAATATCAGCCTTTCCATACCCTCGGAAATCACGAGGTATTCGGAAATAAATAGCCAAATCTGTCTGACTAGCGAACAGTGTAGGCCTAAATGTCAATGATACCCATTTCACTTACTGTACCAGCAATTTAAAAGTTCTCATGGTTTTGTCTCCAACCATATTCTCGAAAACCGCAACGTATTTGGAACAAAGACAAATATTTGTGAGAAGGAAGAACACAAATGTCATTGCTGATCGTATCACTTGCATCAGTAATTTCATTCTCCGTTCTTCAGTCACACATATATCACCAAATCTACTAACGCCTGAGACTGCACATAAGAGTACTGAATAACATAACACTGTTATGTGAATAAGAAAATCTCACAAAGTGTTGTGAATAAACAACTCCTACAATGTGTTACAAACGATAAGATTAAAAAAATATATTTTTATTGTGACTAGGTTTGAACACAGAACATCTTGCTTAGTAATCAACCACTATACCCATTACGATACAGCAACTCGACACGAGTTCCCCTTCATTATTTATATACCACTTTCTACATGTTTGTTTCTCAATGTTAATATGATTTTAATTACGTTTAGTTATAATAAATTGATCCAGAGATCTTTTAATTCATCTTTAATTCGCTGTAGCCCTGAAACGGTTTACTGCGATTTATAAAACCAAAACTGTGAGATATACGGCAATCAAGATGGCGTCTGTTACATGGAAGGAACAAGTGAATATCGTTTTCACGTCACTTTTCAAAGTCGTCGTTCATTGGCTAATGCAACAGCGATTTTCATTGGAGGGAAAGAAATTTTTGCTAGACATATATTTATCGTTGCCTCCAAAGTACGACTTTGAGAGCCGAAGTACCACTCGAAACGGTTCTACGAATAAAGGCACGTCTTCCCTCTGCATACCGCATCCGGTGATGCCTTCGGGCAGAGGATGACAAGCCGGCAGTGGTGGCCGAGGGGACTGAGGCGCGTCAGTCACGGTCTGCATGGCCATTACGGTCGGGGGTTCGAATCCCCCCTCGGGCATGGATATTTGTGCCGTCCTTAGGATTAGCTAGCTGATAAGTAGTTTGTAAGTTTAGGGACTGATGACCCCGTAGTGAAGTCCCATAAGCTACACGAACATTTGAGGATGACACGGCGGCCGGTCAGTATCGAGGGGGTCTCTCGAGGCCTGTCGGACCGAGTTTAGTAGATGGATGAAAGACACATCCGTCTTTAAAGAATTTGTAAATTGAGAGAAAGCTTTTTACATTGTTGACTATAATGCACTTTTTGAAATTCTGCAGGTGACACGGATAAAATACAGGAAATAAAATTTATCGGAAACCAGACTACAGTAGTCGATAGATATGATAGAATGAATGTTTGTAAAGCTTATGGGACTTAACTACGGGGTCATCAGTCCCTAAACTTACAAACTACTTATGAACTACTTACGAACTAGGACGGCACAAAAATCCATGCCCGAGGGGGGATTCGAACCCCCGACCGTAGTGGCCGTGCTGACCGTGGCTGGAGCGCCTCAGTCACCTCGGCCACCGCGGCCGGCGATATGATAGAGGGACAGTGGTGCAGTACGAATTTAGACAGGGATGTTCAGCCAGTACTCTGAGCATCCAGTGATGGAAACTAAGGTGAAATTGGGAAAATGGGAGAAGATTTTACGATCAAATGTTTGTTAAGCTTAAGTGTGGGGTCATTTGTCTCTAAACTTACAAACCACTTATGAACTACCTTAGACTAAAGACGACACAAACATCCATGCCCGAGGGGGGATTCGAACCCCCTACCGTAGCGGCCGTGCAGACTGTGACTGGCTCGCCGCAGACCACTAGGCCACTGCGGCCGGCTATAATTTTGCGTTCAGCGAAATTCTGTCTGAGATTCGTACATTGTACTACACCGTCAAAGGCATGCTGTGTGAACATGAGGTAAGAAAGGATACGGTACGTCAGAAACCGTGTTCGGCTTCCAGAGAACGCTTTAGTTAGATATGAGAGAGCATTCCTTTGCAACACTCTCATTAATTGTAGGGCAGATGAATTTCTTCCTAGGATCTTAATTAAGGTGGTGTAAATTTCACACAAAGGAGGTAACTTGAGAACTCTCGATAGACCGACTGTGCACTGCTCGTCAGTCCTGAAACTTTACAATGCAAGCTTAAAACGGGATACACGTATAAATCAAACGAAAAACAGCATGCTTTTTCAGGTGTCAGTGTAGTAAGCAAGTTTTACGCCTGAAATTTCGACGCTGCACGTGTCGATGGGAGTCTATATATAGATTATTCTCGCTCTCCTATATCTAACTAAATGTCTCAGAAGGTAAAATCAGAAATATTTCACTGCCGCCATTCCACCCGCCCACTATTCACAAACATAATGGAAAGTGGTGCCGCGGTGGAGTAGCCGAGCGGTCTAAAGCACCTCGCTGCGGATCGCGCGGTTGCTCTCCGTGGAGATTCGAGTCCTCCCTGGGGCATGGGTGTGTGTGTTGTCCTTAGGTTGGTTTACCTAGGTTTAAGTAGTTTGTAAGCTACGGACTGATGACCACGCAGTTTGGTCCGATAGATTTACAAACATTGAACATTTTTTTGGAAAGTGGTATTAGAAGAAAACGTCCAAAACACACTCGATGGCAGTGTATAAACATGGACGTAGGTCTTCATTCAATCGACACTGAACACGGGAATTCAAGCCAATTTTCTGTTTGTTTCATGTATCACTTAGACAATGGTGTTTTTCTTTGCGAGAGTGATAATTTTCAGCGTTATATGAACGCGATTAACGTGCATGGACGAATGCAAATGTGTACGTAGGGACAAACATAAAAAGAATGTAGTTGTATTTTTGTTGTTGTGCAACAATTTAAAATTATCCCCTGAAACTGCGCGAGGCAATGAAAGCCAAAATATTTTACAACAGCGGAGACAATGTAATTACGAAATTGACGTGGAAGTAACGAAGTCGGCGGAAAAAACTGAAAGCTCTTCCCAGAAAAGTTTCAATGAAGAAATAAAAACAGGAATGTAATAAATGAGTGCATTACAGCATCTGGAAAATTATTTAGCTTTACTGCGGAATACAGTGCTTTTAAATTACGCCATCTGCTTCAGAAGCAACCTTCGTGGCATCGTCTTAGGATCTGCGTCACACCTCAAAGGTAGTCAACAACGTACTGTTCCTTTTTTAAAACATTAATACTTTTCTTCCTACACGAGATTTATTAGATGTGTGAACTTTCTGCTCATGCCTATCTCTGAGGGAGTAACAATGGCTGCAGTACGCAGCACCTGACGGTGGGGAGGATGACGTCAGAGAGAGGCGCCCGCAGCAGAGATAAGCCATTCACTGGCCTCAAAGGCGCGCGGCTGTGAGAAGCAGCCAGCGCTGTGTCTGTGTTATTAAACCTGTGGAGGGGGACTGGGCCCGCTTCCAGTTAAGTGCTGAATAAGGCGGCGGCCTTGAACTGCCGCGGCGGAAGCGACGGCAAAGGTTCGCCGTCGGGAAGGTTTGGGCGGCCGGTTATGAAACATGTTGCCCGAGTGGAACGATAATTTTATCCGTTATAAAATACTAGCGTGCTTTAATAAGCAGAGATGATTTAGAAAACGATGTCAGTGAACAGTAAAATTCTGCCTCTCACATTCCTGAAGAGAAACATTCTGTACAAAATACTGAAGTCAACCTACACATCCTTCACTACGGGTACACATCTACTTCCTGATAACTTGTGTTTAGAACATAGTACATTCTCGTACTGTGTTCTAGATTCATTTGGATTGATCCTGTATAATACAGGTTTCCGGTAAATACCTTTAATTAATGAACACATTGTAGTTCTCAAAACAGTACCTACCATATGTTACCTATTGCTATCATTTTGATTTTACAGCAAGTGCGTGCTATATTTCACGATTAAGGCAGCACAGCAATACATTGCCATCTATTTCACCAATCCAGCTCGCTCTGCTGCTGTATGGTATGGACTCAAATATGGCCGCAAATGGCTTGATATCGTTATGTTGCGAATATAGCAGACAGTTAGGGGCTACTTAGACTCCTCTAGATGACCTGCCTCCAGTTTCTGGAAAAACTACATTGTTTCATAATTTATTCACATGGTAATCTCAGTTTATGCTTAGTTTCTTGCAATTTTTGATAGTCATGCGTTTCATAATGATGACAAAGATCATCGAAACTAGTTACGTTATGTGAATAACAGATTTCTCTATTCCTTGTGACTATGGATTAACCACTATATATGTGGTATATAATAAAATATCAATTTCAGTCAAACTCTTAGACAATATGTCGAAAAAATCATATCACTTCACAATACACTCAATGAACAGACTGAACTGACTAACGAAGCTTATCTAAAAATTTTCAAATGCTATTCTCTCTTAGGACACAAACAAATTCTGAAAGTTGCTAACACAAATGTATGTCTCATTTGTTACTGTTAAATTCTTTATGTTACATATGTGAAACATAAGTAACAAACAATTATGTCATATATATTTAATTATTTTAAGCTGCAGATTACATAATTTATTTATTACCAAAACATTACCGTTGTTAATGTCATACGTTCAACTCATCACTGACACCTAATGTAAACAATGTTTATCTATCTTTTGTAACGTCTTTGTAAGCTATCAGTCAGTATAGAATACTTAAAGTTAATGTGAAATTAGATTGTTTGATGTAACCGTTCTCACCTTTTACTAGGTGCTTTCGTGATTATTTTAGCGGTACTGAGATACGTTTATCACGATAATATTGCAGTAGCAACTTTAATTTTTTTACCGATCACTCAACAGTTAAAATATTTTCATGCACCACGACATAGAAAATACCCAACTGTTCTTCCTGTCTTGTAGCCATCTTATGATGAACAAATTACCGAATCCGGCAACGTCAAGGAACAATATAGTGTGTTAAAAATCCTTATTTTTGTATAAACGAAACGAATTTCCTTTACGAGTCCGCGACCTTAATTTCTTCATTAAGAATAAAAATCGTATAGATCGCTAATATTATATTTATTGGTTACGACGTTCCGGCATCTGCCATCATCAGATCTAAATACCTCTGAACTTGCACAATAAAGTTCAGCGTCAATGATAAAATATCTACCTAATATGTACGTTAAGTACCTACTAGGTAGATATTCTATCATTGACGCTGAACTTTACTGTGTAAGTTCATAGTTTCTTCTTTTTTTTCAAAAATAAATAAATAAATAAAAATAATAATAAAAAAAGGACAGAAAACTTGTTCAAATGCGGGGTCATCAGTCCCTCAACTTACAAACTACTTGTAAACTACTAAAGACAACACAAACATCCATGCCCGAGGGGGGATTCGAACCCCCGACGGGGAACGGCCTCGCGCATCGGAGCATAGCGCCTCAATACGCTCTGACACTCCGCCGCGGCCTGAGGTTTTTAGATCTGATGATGGCAGATGCCGAAACGTCGTAATCAATAAAATAATTGTAGCTATCTATACAGTTTTTATTCTTATTGAAAAAATCTTTAAATTTGAGGCTGTTAAAATTTAAACTAGGGCAAAAGTAGCTGATAATACAAATTTTAACATAACACACAATGGCATACTAGATGAATGCGTGTCACGGGCACACATTCTTCAGGAATCCCATGAGAATGTAGATCCTCTTCTAGGTAGCTTCTGTGTTCGAACAGATGGCCAGAGGACGCGGGACTAACGTTGTTGTTTTGAGGGGACTAAAATTCTAGGTCATCAGTCCAAACGAGACTAATACTATGGCTGAGTCTATTTCGGCGAGATTCTCCTCAATAGAGCTATCTGTCATTTTGTAATGTTTATTACTGCACGGCGGACCACATCTTTATACTGTAACCTACAACGGAACGGAATGCTTGAAAATCACGCCACAAGTTTTGCGGATACTCTAAAAAATAATTTCAGAAACTGTTTCTTATCTGATAATTAAAACCAGTTTTCTTGCTCTTTGGAAAGGGAAGGGAGCGTTCCTGTAAAACAAATTTTACCGAAAGCTGAGTCTACGATCGATAGACAAATAATTGACTTGTATGTGACCTGTCGTCGTCGTTGTTGTTGTTTTGTTTAGTTGTTGCGACCTTAAGTCCGAAGAACGGTTTGATGCAGCTCTCCGCGCTACTCGTACCTTGTGGAAACATCTCCATCTTCGAATAACTATTGAACTAATAGCCATTTGACGCTGGTTACTGTATATATCTCTTGGTTTCTCTCTTTAATAGGGACCCCGCATACAGTTCCCTCCAATTCTAAACTGATGATTTGTTGCTATCTTACAATTTGCCCTATCAACTGATGGCTTCTTTTAGAAAACATGTGCCACAAATTCGTTTCCACCCGTGTTCAGTCCTTGCACATTTATTAAACGAATTTTATACTTCTGTAGAAATGTATATAAAATGCTTCTATTCTATTCTTGTATAAACTTTTTATCATCCCCGTTTCACTTATGCATATGCCAGACAAAATAACTTCAGAACAGACTTTCAACACTTAAATTTACATTAGATGTAAACAAATAAGTATTCTTCAGAAATGCTTCACAGTCTACATCTTATATCCACCCTGTTTCGGCCATAAAAGTTATTTTATTGTCCGAATAGCAATACTCATTTACTAATTTAATGACACATTACGTAATGTTAAGTCCCTCAGAATTGCCTGAATTAATTCAACTATATTTTACCCTTATTTTGCTTCTGTTGATATTCATGTCATAACTTTTCAATTGCTCTTCCGCGACCTTTTCAGTATCCGACAGACCTTCAATGTCATCAGGAAACCTTTCTTTCTCCTGACCTTTAATTTCCTTGCCAGAATTTTCCCTGGTTTCCTTCGCAGCTTGCTCAATATACAGATCTAATAATGTCCAGCCTCATTCTCTTGTCAACCATTGTATGCCTTGATGTCCTCCGGCTCATGTTCCTGGTTTCTTTACTAGACGTATGCATGACAACACGTATATGACCTATATATAAAGAAAACGTGTATGTTCTACGTATTACCTTAGTACAAGACAAACTGATAAAGACACCGTCTCCCTCGAAGTAATATGTGATTGTTCTTTGTTTTTCAAAGCCCACACTGAAGTATGAATTTGAATGGTGTAACCATTGTGTAAAGCAGGATTAGCAACTTAATTTTTGTTAATTTATAACTGTGACAAAAATTGAAGTAAACGATGACTGATATAAATTTTGTGCGAACAGAGACGAAGGTGACAGTGGTCCCACAAACTATTGAAAAGAAAAGAAACATGACTCATCCGTGGTTACGACTCAAATACTGATGTTCCTGCGCCCAATTCCTGCGGGCTATACTGTGTAATTGTTGTAATGGGTCTCTGTGTGCAGAGGCCACATTGCCGAAGGCGATTTCGGACTGTTTGTGTTGACATTGCGCGTCCTGTTGCTGGCTTGAGGGTGCGTTGCAGCTGAATTGCATTCAGCCTCCTGTCTCGACGGGCTGTTAGGCGGAGCTACTGGGCATCTCTTGCTGATGTTTCCCGTGGACGACCTCCGCATTGTCTTCTTTTAACGGCTCTTGTTGTCTAAAATCGCGTCTAGACCCTGGAAATTGAACTTTGGGACACTCCAATAGCTGCAGCCACGTCCAATCTACCTATGGCTCGCCAAGGCATCGAAAACATCGGAACCTAGATATCTCAACTGATCCCCTTTATCGTTTTGACCAGAGTATTGTCCGAAAGAACAAACAGCGTCTGCGTTTTTCTTCTTTCCTCATTGATACGGTTCAGTCCTTCAGACAAATAATGTCTCTTGTCTTTTGTGTCTTTCATCACAATGATCTGCCCTGTGTTTGGAGATCAGTGGCCATCTTGGCTTTTTGCTAGGCCTTGCTTTAAGCGCTGCGTGCGTTCGCAGTATGCCAGTGTACAGGCGTGAATATAGAGTTTGCTGTTGGCTGCAATATGAAGAAGCTCGTGGTTCGCTGGCTTCCACAGGCCTCGGAATCAGTACGCGCCATCACGAGAGGCGACTAATCCACTCCCAACTGCTCCACTCGTCTTCCACATCCAATGTTTAATGGCAGAAAACGTTTATGTCATCCAATAGGCATTCGAGATAAATGTGGGATCTAATCACATCTTATAACATCGCAGTTTTGCCACAGTTCTTCAACAGTCGATAGTTAACAATTTGAGGAATGATACAGACGCATTTCATGTTTAATAATGATTTTGCAGCCAAGATCGCATTTTTCATTTATTATGTTACCGGTTTCGGCGTGCTCGACGCCATCTTCAGACCTGTCGTATTTTACATAACTTCACAACATTTTTTACATACTAAAAGAGAACATCCAGGTTGAGGCGTCACCAAACATAAAATTTCTAGTCACAAATAAAATATATACATCCATCTTCCAATGGTTCTGAAGCCTGAACCATGGATTTATATATTTTACTTGTTTGGTGAGGCCTCAACCTGGATGTACTCTTTTAGTATGTAAAAAATGTTGCGAAGTTATGTAAAATACGACAGGTCTGAAGATGGCGTCGAGCACGCCGAAACCGGTAACATAATAAATGAAAAATGCGATCTTAGCTGCAAAATCATTATTAAACAATTATAGATCGCCCCATTGAACAATGAGTTCCTTATATAGCATTTCATGTTCTTGTTTTGTATCTGCTGGTGGTCAATGTGTCTTCTAAAGTTTGAGTAACTGAATACAGGGTGTTTCAGGAGGAACAGAAGTATATTATGAGGTGATGGTATAGGCGAACTGCAACAAAAATGCCATATAACATGTGTCCAGTGTTTTTGAGTACTGAGGTACAGCTGAGTTGAATTCATTTTCATTGCGTGTGTTGGTACACCTGTTGCTATGGGTGTATTTACCGCAAGTCAGTATTGACGTTCAAATTGTGAAGTCGTGCTTTAGTTTACATTCATGTTTGGATTGTGAGTTGTAGGACAAGGCCACTGTACTGCAGCGTGCAAACATGCCGAATATATTTAGATATGCTTAGTTCAAAATGTTTGTACAACTTATGGGACTTAACTACGGGGTCATCAGTCCCTAAGCTTACAAACTACTTATGAACCAGCTAAGACTAAGGACGGCACAAATATCCATGCCCGAGGGGGGGATTCGAACTCCCGACCGTAGTGGCCGTGCAGACCGTGACTGGAGTGTTTTATTTTTTTTTTTTTTCTTTTGCAAGGTACATTTGAAATCTTATTTTTACTCTTAAGGTTTTTACATCTCACACTTTACTTATATACATATTTACATGCCTCTATAACAAAAACAATTGCAAATATAACTTGGTACTGTATGACAGTAAATAAATAGTGCTAAATTTGTTTGCAACAATTTTGCAAAGACTAATTATTTACAAATAAATGAGACACTTCTTTTTTAATACTATGTCTTTCCAGATTGCAACTCTGTTCCATGTGACTTATGTGGTTCTGCCAGTGCTTGTCCTCGTGATTTCCCCTGTGTTTCAGGTATATAAACTTCAAATGCTTTGTAGTAGGTAAGAATTTTCTACATGATAACAGGATCCAAGTTATATTCTTTGGCTAATGAAGCTGGAGTGTTGTTCTTAGGGTTTTCTTGATGAAGTGTTATAAACTGACGAGCTTGACGTAAACTAAATCGTCCTCGTGGTATCATTGCTGGTTCTTCAAATCCAAATTCAGGGGACTCAACTACTTGGCGTGACTGAGGTAAAGGGCGAGTAGATTCTGCAATTTCAGGCTGCGTATCCTTGGAAGTTACATACACTTGCTTCAAGCGATTATCGAGGGCGGTAATTTTGGTCAATTCTTGGTTTAGTACATCTGGATTTTCTTTTGCAATTTTTTCAATAGCGAGTGACATCGAAGGATGCCTGGGGGCCGGCGTGGGTTTCTCCTTTGAAATTTCTTCCATTGCTCGATTTTCTACATTAAAACGATTTAACGCGCGTCGTGTATAAGAAAATACAAGACCCATTACCTTTTAGGTTAGTGTGGATGAAAAGGTTAGGGGTCTCAGCCAGCGAATAGCGAATCTGGACAACAAATTCAGGGGTGCATTAATAGCAACTACAGTTTACCTAATGCAACATCAAAAAAATATCAAGTAAACAATCCCGATGGTTTCGGTTTCCAACTGTAACTAGTAGTCAGTCCCCTCGGCCACCGCGGCCGGCAGATATGCTTAGTATGCTGATATGGTATTTGGGTGTGGTTCTGGATGGAAATGCTGCTGCTGCTAGTTGAGAATATGGCATACGGTTTGCTGACGTCAGCCTGTTAGATTCAAGAGTGTGTACTGTACACTTCGTGACACTGGACAGTGCCCAGCAGTCATACTGCATCTGAATGTGTAAATGAACACACTGTGGATTAAGTAGAAGGCATTATTCAGTCGCTAGAATATTGTCCTAATTTCTTAATTTCTGCACGTGTTGGTGATCCACACACTAGTGTATCGCGGACATTAAGTATGCACGAGTCCCTTCCGTATCATTTACAGCTCATTCAACACCTTCGATCACGAGATGATTGCCATTTTGCCGTTTGATACTTCAAAATCGCCAAGTAATCCCATTTTTAGTATTAAACGATGAACTTTTACTCGGGACGGCATCAATAACGGTCGTAATTCAGATCAGTCCCAAGAAAACGCACAAGCATTGCGGAGATATATTTTCAAGAATGCTTCTGTGTAACTTAGTGGTGTGTTTTGATAGAGAATGAGTTGATAGTGGCCTGTTGTATTTATGCATCGTCTTACAGGACACCGTTATTCACACTTCCTAGAAAATGAGCTTTCACCGTTATTGGAAGACATTCCTTTGGCTACAATCACATGTATGCTCTTCCAGCATCGTGGGGCTCATGGACACACCAGTCGTCAGGTGTGTCATCTGTTGAACCTTACTTTCCGCGGAAGATGGATCGGTTGATATGAACACGTGTATTGGGTACCAAGGTTCCCGGATCTTTCTATGTTAGTCGGCGGGGAGAACCACAGTCTTCGAAGTAAACATAAGAAGCGCAATACTAATAAAAGAACGCAAAGACGACCTCAGAAGATCTACACGAGGTGTTATGAAAGGTCTAAAGCGTGTTGACTTTGTTGGTAGAACTTTTGAAAATCAACCTTGAAGTTCACATTTCCCCTTGTTTAAAGTTTGTTTGGGATAGATTCTAAGAAACGTATATTCGTACTCAATAAAAACTGGACAGGTGTAATACGGCATTTTTATTGCAAATCGTGTGTACTACCACCTGCTAAAATAATTGCTATTACTCCTGAAATACCCTGTGTAATATACAGGTTGATTCTTGGAAAGAAGGAAACAGCAGCCAGTCACTACTAATAGTGCTGCTTATTTAAAAAATAGCGACCTTACCGGTTTAGAACCTAAAGGTTCCTCAACAGACGGCTGTTCACCTCCCGATACATTTGTTATTATTTACATTTTGGCTCTAGCCGCTACTAGCGCAACATTCTTGGGATGATGATGCCCTACAGTATATAAAATATGATTTAAGTAACGTATCTGAAGGCAGCAACGATGTAACTCACTATAAACAAATCTCAAATTCGTTATTATTATTTAGTTACATCGAAAATTATTCGCCATTTTTCGCAGTGTCGTTTGCTTCTGCTGACGAAATAATGTACACTCAGTGAAGCCCTTATTACATTTCACAGAGTGCACATTATTTCGGTACCACAAGCAAAAAAGATAATGCGAAAAATGGCGAATAATTTTCGACGTAACTAAATACTAGCCGGCCGCGGTGGCCGAGGGGACTGAGGCGCGCCAGTCACGGTCTGCACGGTCACTACGGTCGGGAGTTCGAATCCCCCCCTAGGGCATGGGTATTTGTTCCGTCCTTAGTGTTAACTAGTTCATAAGTAGTTTGAAGTATAGGGACTGATGACCCCGTAGTTAAGTCCCATAAGCTATACAAACATTTGAAACATTTGAACTAAATACCAAATACGTATTTCAGATTTGTTTACAGTGAGTTACATCGTTGCTATCTTCAAATTCGTCACTTAAATAATCTTTTATGTACTGTAGGGCATCACCATCCCAAGAATTTTCCGCTACTAGCGGTTAGAGTCAAAATGTAAATAATAACAAATGTATTACCTTTGGAACAAATGTTCAAATGTTTGTAGAGCTATCGGACCAAACTGCGTGATCGTCAGTCCGTAGTTTACAAACTACTTAAACCTAGGTAAACTAAGGACAAACACACACACGCATGCCCCAGGGAGGCCTCGAACCTCCACGGCGAGCAACCGCGCGCTCCGCAACGAGACGCTTTAGACCACTCGGCTACGCCACCGTGGCCCTTTGGAACACAGAAGGTTTGTGACGTGGAGGAATATCGTACTTAGACTATTGCAAAGCGTCTTAATCGTCATTTGTATGGTGGTCTAACGGTAAGACGTCTGCCTAGTAATGCATGGAGGTCTGGGTTCGATTCCCGGCCGCATCATATATTTTAATTCAATGCTTCAGATTTATCAATAATGTCTTTGACATTTTCGAGACGAAAATTCGCCTCAGGATTGTTTATTTGTATTAAACAATAAAACGGTGAAGATCTGTTTACAGTGCGTTATATTGTTATTGGTGATAGTTACATTCAACTAGGTATTAAATGTTCAAATGTTTGTAGAGCTTATGGGACTTAACTACGCGGTCATCAGTCCCTAAACTGACCATAAGTAGTTTGTCAGAACTAGCTAATACTAAGGATGGCACAAATATCCATACCCGAGGGGGGATTCGAACCCCCGACCGTAGTGTAGGTATTTTAAATCAACTTTTTTGTACTGTAAGCCAGCTCTATTGCAAGAATATTTTGCAAAAATGGGTCAGAATTAAGATGCGAATAATAGCAAGTGTACCTGGATTATGAACCTTCACGTTCGAAAACGGTAACGGCGATATTTTTTAAAAGTTTTTAAGTAAATAGCATTATTAATAGAGACTGGTTGTTTTCTTCTCTGCGACAATCAACCTGTATTTCTTTACACAGCCACGGTTTCAGAACAGCAGTTTTCGACACTGTAGCTTGTACAGAACCTGATAGGAGGTTTATAAAATGTGGGTGTGCCTATTTTTCCACTTTCAATTCCAGACCTCTTCTACGCTACTTGACGCTGTGGCACTAGTAGACATACGAACGGAGGTCACGTGCTGTTATTTGACATTGGCCATGAGATTCCTGTTTGTTTTTGTGGGGTATTAATAGCGCGCTCGTGCACTGCTCGTTGTTAAATGTCGAGAGAGCTGAAAGCAATGCTAGCGTAGGACGTGGACAGGACTTACGGGTGGATGGGCGGAGCGCGGGCGGCCGCTACGGCGGCGACCACGGCGACGTGACTGGGCGGACGGGCGCCCAGTCCAAGAGCCGAGTAGTGGGAGGAGGGGGCGGAGGAGGAGGAGGAGAGGACACGAGGCCAATTGAGGCGGCGGCGGCGGAGCTGGCCGCAGAGGTCGCCACCGGCCGCGGCCGGCGCTTTTTGCCGCCGACAGCGCCGTGTGTGACGCGCCGCGCCGCCCAGACACTTGACACCAGTGTGAGTCGTGTCGCCTGCCGACCCAAGCACTGTGCCTCCTGACAACACTCTGCGCGCTCCCTCTCCACTACCTGCGCGCACGTGGCTCCCTAATAGGAAAGTCGTTCCGAAATTAATCCTACCTACACTGGTCAAAACAATTATGGGATCAGCTGACATACCTAGAATTAACAGTTTTTATTTACCGGTTTCGACCTGATGTAGGTCATCTTCGGAATAAAATGTAGTCAATGTGGCCAGTGCTGGACTTGGTTGGGCTGGGCTGTCCTGGCTGTTCTGCTGGCAGCTGGTAACAGTTACCAGACCAGCCCAGCCGAGTACAGCTGGTAACTGTTACCAGCTGCCATCAGAAGAGCCATGACAGTCCAGCCCAGCCGAGTCCAACTGGAAACTGTTACCAGCTGCCAGCATAAAAGCCAGGACAGCCCAGCCCAGCCGAGCCCAGCAGGTAACTGTTACCAGCTGCCAGCATAACAGCCAGGACAGCCCAGCCCAGCCGAGTGCAGCTGGTAACTGTTACCAGCTGCCAGCATAACAGCCAGGACAGCCCAGCCCAGCCCGGCCGAGTACAGCTAGTAACTGTTACCAGCTGCAAGCATAACAGCCAGGACAGACCAGCCCAGCCGAGTCCAGCAGGTAACTGTTACCAGCTGCCAGCATAACAGCCAGGACAGTCCAGCCCAGCCCAGCCAAGTCCATCAGGTAACTGTTACCAGCTGCCAGCATAACAGCCAGGACAGCCCAGAGCAGCCCAGCCCAGCCGAGTCCAGCTGGTAACAGTTACCACAGCCAAGTCCATCAGGTAACTGTTACCAGCTGCCAGCATAACAGCCAGGACAGCCCATACCCAGCCCAGCCGAGTCCAGCTGGTAACTGTTACCAGCTGCCAGCATAACAGCCAGGACAGCCCATACCCAGCCCAGCCGAGTCCAGCTGGTAACTGTTACCAGCTGGCAGCAAAACAGCTAGGTCAGCCCAGCCTAGCCGAGTCCAGCACTGGCCACATAGGCTACATTTTATTTCAAAGATGACCTACATCAGGTCGAAAGCGGTAAATAAAAACTGTTAATTTTTGCGATCAAGACTGTTTTTTTATAATATAAATCATACCAAATAGATCGCTATTTCTCTCCTCTGATGATGTTGTCTACATTAATGACATACCTAGGTTCTGAAGTACTATAATCGGCAGAATGAACTACATCTACATCTACATAGATACTCTGCAAATCACATTTAATAGCCTGGCAGAGGGATCATTAACCAATTTCATAACTTTTCTCTACCGTTACATTCTTTAATAGCGCGCGGGAACAAAGAACACCTAAACCGTTCCGTTTTCGACCTGATTTCTCTTATTTTATTGGAATGCTCATGTCTCCCTATATAGGTGGGTGCTAGCAAAATATTTTCACATTCAGAAGTAAAAGTCGGTGACTGAAATTTCGTAAATACATCTCGCCGCATCGCATAACGCTTTTCTTCTAATGATTTCCACCTCAAATCGTCCAACATTTCCGTGACGCTTTCCCCCCTATAACGTGATAAAACAAAACGAGCTGCCCTTCTCTGAACCTTCTCAATATCTTCCATCAGTCCCCACCTGGTGAGGGTTCCACAATGGGCAACAGTACTCCAGGAGAGGACGCACAAGTGTGATGTAGGCAGTCTCTTTGGTGCAGCTGTTGCATGTTCGAAGCGCTCTGCCAATAAAACGTAGCTTTTGGTTCGCCTTCCCCACAATATTTTCTATGTGGACATCTACTTCTAAATTTCGCATGCTGGCAGCTGTTCTTGGTTTGAATTCCGGAGTGTTCACTTCGTCTTCTTTGGTGCACGAATTTCGGATAGCTGCAGAAGCAGTTGAATTGTGTTTATCAAACGAATTACAGAATCAGTTGGTTTTAGATACTGCAGTGAGCCGGTAGTGCAATGTAACAACAACGTGACTTACCCAAAGCTATGGGATAGAGATCCATAGGAAATTCGCAAGCGGGACCGACACAGAGGGAGGTGGCTGCAGCTATTGCAGTGTCCCAAAGTGTAACTTCCATGAGATGGACGCGATTTAAGACAGCAGGAACCGTTGAAAGGAGGCAAGAGGTGACAGTTATCTCCGGTTGACAGCCCGCCGACACAGGAAGCTGAATACAACTGTAACGCACAACCCAGGTAGCAACAGGACGCGCAATATCAACACAAACAGTCCGAAATGGCGTTCGAGAATGTGAACTCTACGGGCTACACTGGTGGACAACATATCTGAAGCTGATGGAATTGAAGAAATGGAACCGGCCGCGGTGGCCGAGGGGACTGAGGCGCGCCAGTAATGGTCTGTACGGCCACTACAGTCGGGGGTTCGAATGCCCCCTCGGACATGGATATTTATTCCGTCCTTAGTATTAGTTAGTTCATAAGTAGTTTGTAAGTTAACAAGAGTAAAACGAAGGTAATGGAATGCAATTTCAGAAAATCAGGCAATGCTGAAGGAATTAGATTAGGTAATGAGACAATAAAAGTAGTAGGTGAATTTTGTTATTTGGGTATCAAGATAACTTCTGATGGCCGAAGTAAACAAAATATAAAATGCAGAATGGCTATGGGAAGGAAAGCGTTTCTAAAGAAGCGAAACTTGTTAACATCCAATATTAATTTAAATGTTAGGAAGTCCTTTCTGAAAGCATTTGTCTGGAATGTAGCACTGTATGGGAGTGAAACGTGGACGACAAGGAGCTCAGACAAAAAAATGATAGAAGAATTTAAGAATTTGAAATGTGATGTTACAGACGAATGATGAAGATTAGATTGGTAGATCACGTGACTAATGAGGAGGTGCTTAACCGAATAGGGAAGAAAAGGAGTTTCTGGCATATCCTGACAAAGAGAAGGGACAGATTGGTTGGACACATTCTGAGACATCAAGGAATTGTCAACTTAGAATTAGAAGGAAGCGTGTGGGGTAAAAATCCTAGGGGGAGACCGAGGGAAGAATACAGTAAGCAGATTCAAAAGGATGTAGGTTGCCGACCGTATTCTCAGATGAAGAGATTTGCACAGGACAGGATAGCGTGGAGAGCTGCCTCAAACCAGTCTGCGGACTGAAGACCACAACAACAACAACAACAACTACTTTACGTTACATGACATCGTAGGTTCTCGAGGCGATCTGATAGATTAATTATCTTCAAAAATAGAAAGCCAAGATTGCAATATTTATTTTATGACGACTTGTTTCAATGGGTCATGTCACCATCATCTGGTCTCACAAAATTATACAATGTGATCATCTTACGTTATTTAAAAATGGAGAATTAGTCGAAATATAAAATACATACGTTAAATCAGCAACAGCTGGTAAGAGACTCATTTATATTTCAACTAAATGCTATGTTGCACGTACTATTTATCCTCCATTTTTTAAATAACGTAAGATGAGCAGCTTGTATAATTTCAAATGACCAGATGATGGTGGCAGAGCCCCTTGAAACCGGTCGTTATAAAATAATTTTGCGATCTCGTCTTTCTACTTTTGAAACTACATAATAAGTTCCTTTTGAATTTGACATCAAGCCACGATTCATTTTTTAAACCTTGCTGTACGATACGACTCAGCTATTGTGTATTTTGTATATTACACTGCTCTGACATTTGTAATTAAAGACTGTCATTAACAGAAGAAGTAATATTACTTTAGTGACGTTTTAATATTTTTATCAGAAAATTCATAGCCACGTTTGGTGACTAGGAAATGTGAAAGCAAAAGTATTAAAAATAGGAACTTCTCAGTTTCTATCATACCACTCATTGTTATTACCTACTGGCCGCTAGGACCGCTAGCATCGCTTCAAATGTTTGTAAATCTATGGGACTTAAGTGCTTGGTTATTAGTACCTAAGCTTACAAACCACACACACACACACACACACACACACACACATACACATACACACCCTTCTCCGATGTAGGACTCGAACCTCTGAACGGCGGCGCGCTCCACAGCACGGCGCCTTAGTGCGCACGGCCATTCCGCCGCGGCAGCATCGCTTCATCTACACTTTTGCCCCTAGTGAATCTCGTGACTATTTTCTGTAGACTGTGACCCTACACTGAATAACACAGCAAGCGTACTCGCCTACTCCATAGAAGTGAAACGATAGCATGGCATTTTTTGGCCGGGTGATCCCGCGTGGGAATGTTCGGCCTCCTAGCGCAAGTCTTTTTACTTGACGCCACTTCGGCGACTTGCATGTCGATGATGATGAAAATGATGAGGACAACACACAACACCCAGTCACCTGCCGGGAATAGAGCTCGGACCATTCAGAGACGCTACCGTCTGAGCTATGGGGGGCGGATAGTCGGCTTCCTGCAGGGAACTTGGAATGTTTGCTGTTACAGCCCCAGTGATATTTGTCTTACAATGTTCGTGAATGCTGCCTGCACTGGCCAGTCAGCAGTCATATTGGCGTCTGGTGTCATAGCGTGCATGGTGAGGTCTGTCACAGGTCTGTCACCCGCAGAGACAAAACCAAATGCCACGCGTTCGCAAGGTGCTCTGTACGGTCTCTCAGACGGCATTATAGAAACCATTCCGTGGAAATATCCTCCCTCAAGCACAGCTCGATTCGTCACCTTTACGAATAAAAGCGCATTACGTGGTTAAAGATCACTGGTATTACGGTATTTTTGCGCTGTCACGTTTCCGCTGCAGTTCGAGATGCCAGCTGCCGGGTACAGAGGCAGCTGCCAGCTAAAGCACCAGTCGAGCCGTAGCAGAGATTGTTTCCGAAATGAAGGCCGCCATTTGCAGGGGTGAACACTGTTCGCGCAAACTAAGTTGACTCTCGGCGTGGTGACTGATGGGAGCGACTATTTTTACGGTCGCTTTCCTGAGCTACAGCCTCGTGTGTAAACTTAGTTTGTGCGGACGATATGAATTCTGGCCTGTGGTATAAAGCAGTGGTTCCCAGTCTTTCCAATCTTCCTGGAACAAATTTTGCGACCCATAAGCCCACCAACCCATCCACTGAAACGTACGGCAGTAGTTTATGAAAGTAAGTAGGCCTAATATGAGACTCTCTAACACGTAAACAAATATTTTGAACACAAATTTATATTTCTCTAGTGGACACCCCGTGTTATTTTTCATACAATTAATTACGACTCTGTGACTGTTGGTAGTAATAATTCTCGATTGAAGCTTGATGGTTATAAACATAAACTGTTTCCTCCCCCATTTTATTTTTATATTTATTTTAAAAGAAGCAAAAATTACACGCTCACATAAGTAATTCTTCCCATTAATTACTTCAAAGCTATTTTGCAGGCATTGAATACTTCTCTTTCTAATTTCAAATGATATTACAACTGAGTCCATAAAGAGAGTGTTCAAAGAAGAATTATATTATAATCCCATCAGGGATCATGTTAATACTTTTAGCTTTTTAAGGTTGTCCTCTATAAACAGTTTCTTAACCATAATTCATAATAAATTCTTGAAAAGTAATTACTAAAAGAACAACCAAATGTAAGTAATTCTCTTAGATAAACAAAAAAGTTTCAATGGATCTAACATGAGCATAAAGGTTAATAAACACCTTAAACTCGAAACATCAATATCCTAAATAATTTTAAATAAAACAGCAGTACAACTTAAATGTTGGTTAACTTTATGGGGTAAAAAATTAGTATTATAAAAGAAACTTTCGCTTTTTTAGACTGCAATTTGTGAAGGAAAGATGAAACCTATGGTCTTTGCAGATGATCTTATGATTTGGGGGAATGAGGAGGACGAAGTACAAGACGTATGGGAACAAACAGTACAAGAATATGGGATGAAATTTAGTATCAGTAAGAGTGATATGGTAATCACAGCAAGAACAAAGGAGAGAGGAACAACTGGAGTGACAATCGGTGGGGAACGATTGAGGAGAGTGGAGATTTCAAATACCTAGGAAGCCTAATATAGGAAAGTGGAAAAAATAACAGAGAAATAAACGAGCGTGGGAGAAAAACAGAAGCATTTCGGAAGAGTGTTAGAAGCCTAGTATGGAGCATGGAAGTAAACCAAAGCAGTAAAAAAAGTTATATACCGGTCATACTATGTCCTGATCCTGACTTATGCATCCGAAACCTGCGTTATGAAAGGAAGAGAGGAAAGTAAATTACAAGCTAGTGAGATGAAATTCTTGAGCAACAGTATTGAAGTGACAAAGGTTAAGAAATGAGAGGATCGGAGAGTTAATTAAGGTGAAACCATTACAAGAGGTGATAGAGAAATAAAGGCTGAAATGGTATGAGCATGTTAAGCGAATGGAGGAGAAGAGGATACACGAAATGAAAGACGAGGGAAAGAGGCCAAGAGGAAGACCGAGAGACAGATGGCTGAAAGGAGTGGAGGAATGGGTCAGGAAGAAAGTTGACTGGACCAAGGTGAAGACGAAGAGATGGTGGGAAGACAGAAGACGGAGAGGCTTATGGTCGAAGCAGACCCGGCCAGAGGCTGGAAGCTGTCCAAGATGATGATGAGGAATGTATTCGATATTTAAAGTCGTCTCGCGACCCGCCTGGATGGATAACGCGATATAAGGGTATGAATGACAACTAAAGGAAGCCGAAGAACAAAGTAATAGGATTTTTACTTCATAATACACACTGAGTAGCCAAGTATCTCCTGAATGTAGATTTCTAGTTTGATGCATTCAGTCTCCGCGAATAGATGGGAAGTAATAAATATTTCGTTCAAGGACGAAGGGTTCGTTTGTTACAAGGAGAAGCAAAAGCGGTTCTCGTTATCAATGTAGTATAAGGTAAAGCAGGCAACAATCTGAAGATTCGTTTGATCACCACAGTGCTTTAAAAGGCGTGGTCCTGTTTTGAGGTGGCATAACGTTACATTCCAACGACCTTTGAACTGACTTACCCAGTCAGTTATAGCGTGGATTCCGAACCACGGTGCAACTCAGCATTTTTCACATAGTTGTGTAAACTTACAAAGTAGTAGATACTGAGATCATTTTATCAATCAGGTTTTCGCTTTCGGTGGCAAATTATGGATCGTTGAAATATATATGCAACGGTATGTATTATGACCTGGAAGTTCAATACGAAATGATGTACTGTGGCAAGTATAATGGAACATGGTAGATTCATTACGTAATCATCACACCTAACAAGGAACACCTTTGACTTCGGACGCTCGAAACCGATCGAAACCATGCTTAGAATAACGAGTAATCAAACAAAACGTTGGTATGCGTCATTTCCATGTAAAACGGCGGTCTGCTAGCGCCACGAGATGATGGCATAGTGTAGCCTATTGTTGTGTGAATCCCGAGCGGGTCATATAGATCGTGCCCTTCTAGATACAAGTTTCCCAAACAAAGATGTTACGCTGAAGATCTTACCACCGAAAACAACAAAATAATGCCAACCCCTTGATGTGTACTTCTTTCGGAAATATAAATTCTATATCAAAACGATTACCGCTTTTGTAAGACTACAAGGTGCGGAACCACAAGTGAAGATACGTGATCGTCATTTCATAATGAAACTTCACTCTGTGATTTACAATCAGTTTGCTGTACTTACATATAAGCCTATGTTGTAATTTATTTGGCGAAAGCCAGGATATGACAATGACATACGAACATCATAATTTGAAAATGTAATTAGTGTGACTTTTGATATTGAACTGCGTGAATGTGAAAGTGATTTGGAATGTGATAACGTGGCTTTAGTGAGGTGTGCACGTTGTTCTCTCCCACTTTAAGCACTTCATCGAAATCCCGCATCTGCACTTTGAGGACTAATATAGGCACTTTCAGGTGTGTGGTACTGCTGTATGTGTGTGTTTAGCGCTACTATAAGTAGTTAAAGCAGGGAGGTTTTGACGCTGGTGATTGAGTGTATTCCTTCTTGATATCTTGTTACTTTGTTTCTCTCTGTTAAAATGTTACTTGAGGTACAATGCAACGTTTGGCATGCAAATGATGCACATGACTGCCCTGTTTATGATTATCTGTTATTATAAGCATGGTTCCAGCGTTCGAGGTCAGAGGTGTCCCTTGTAAGGGATCAATACACTCAAAATGTGGCTTTTGTTAAGACACATTGACGAAATACTTGCATGTTCTGTACTTTCAATTATTAAGTTGTGAGAGACATTGTAACTGAAGAATTAATCAAAATCATCGTTTCTTTTGAGAGAACATTGAAACACTTACCGCATCGCAGTATGTATTGGCAGCGTATACAGTGAATAATACACACCATATTAAAATAATTTAATATTACTATAAATTTCTTTTGTAAGTTTTTCATGGGTTTTCCCAAAATTTTAATTGCAGTAAAGATACATAAATTCTATAAACAGCAATGGAAATAGAAGGAAAAAATTCTATTAAATCCCTTTGTCATTTATAATTATCAGACACATAATTAGGGTAACACGAGAATTTACAATTTTCGCTCTTCGAATCATATTATTGTGGAACAAATATATGGTGTTATACAGTTATGTAATATATCTATGTTTCATCAAGAACCAACGGAGGAGTCCATAAATATTCGAATAATAAACTTGAAATATTTAAAAATTTATTTTGCGGGCAATTATGCGTCCTAGCACGTAGAATAAATGCCTCGTGAGAATGGTCTCGCGGTCTGAGGCGTCATGTCACGGATTGAAGAGCCACACCTGTCGGAGGTCCGTGTCCTTCCTCGGGCATGGGTGTGCTTCTTTTCCTAAGCATAAGTTGTCCCTGGCAATTTGGTCAAATAGGTTTACGATCATTAGAACGTTTGAAATATTGCCGTATTGTTACTTTTGGCCAGTATTAGCCTCTAGTGAAATAGTGGAGACTATTATTTACTTTTTCTTCTGTAATTCAAAGCTGTGAACTTAGTCAGGTGTTTCCGAGCTAATGGTGACGTGAGTTGATCACCCGTCTACTCATTAGTACTGCAAAGAACCACGAGTTATTTTATTTGAATCGTAAATTAAAAGTAGTCGGGTAAATGATTTATACAAGCTCATATATTCATCCTAGATGACAAGTTATTAGCACTTACTTATATTTCATGTGTTTACACTTTTGAAGCTGCGTCACCTCAGTAAGATTTAGTGTACATAGACGAATTAAGAGAGCCAGATGTAAACAATTTTTCCATATGTAGGGGGAGGTTGCGCAAAACCACATCGTTAGCGGCAGCTGAACAACATGTGTCCTAAATTACATATTTTTTAATTTATTTTTATCACTACGAATAGTGTAGTGGTTTATTCAATCGCAGAGTGCCTTTGGCTAACTTTTTTCCGACGTAACGTGTCCAATACGTAAATCACAGTACTGAAGTGCATCGCTTGCCCCAACTAAAGGGATATTCAAGTTTCTTTACAGGTGGGCCTTCATTCAGTAAATGACATTTTAAACGATTGTTCCATTTAATGCTGCACTATTTTTCAAAAATGTTCAAATGTTTGTACAGCTTATGGGACTTGACTGCGTGGTCATCAGTCCCTAAACTTACAAACTACTTGTGAACTACCTTATACTAAATACAGAACAAACATCCATGCCTGAGGGGGGATTCGAACCCACGACGGGGAACGGCCTCGCGCATCGTAGCATAGCGCCTCAATGCGCTTGGCCACTCCGCCGCGGCGCACTATTTCTATTTGATTCATGAGGCGATAATTAAAAACGTCCATTTCGGCTTTTCGCCATTGTCAACCTTTCTTTTTACAGCGTAATGTCCTGTAGAGCTTTTCCTTGAAGTTTTTATCAGATTCTTTGAAGAAGTTATTATTTGCACTATTATTAATTTCGTGAACTGTGCTACGAAATTAATAACAGTGCAAATAATAAGTTGCTCAATAAATTTTATAAAATTATATGAGCACAAAAAGTACAAGGAAAAGCACTTGTGCGCCGCGGCGGAATAGCTGTACGCACTAAGGTGCCTTGCTACGGTCAGTGCGACCGCTCTACGTCGGAGGTTCGAGTCCTCCGTCGGGCGTGTGTGTGCGTGCGTATGTGTGGATGCGCGCGCGCGCGCGCGCGCGTGTGTGTGAGTGTGTGTGTGTGTGTGTGTGTTCTTAGAATAAGTTAGTTTAAGTCAGGCCTCTCCAACTCGACCACTCTGTGCTTGCGCGCCCCGGGGCTTTCCCCCACCACTGTTGCCTCGTTGTGTCGCAGCACGTGTGTGACAGACAGCGCTCGCTCTCTCGTCTTCTTGGGTGCGCTGAACATCCGTTCTGAACCTTATCAAGTAGGACACTGTTCATCTATCTTGCGAAAGTTTGACATGAGCACAAAATTGTAGCAGTTATGTGTAACATTTTGTAATGCTTAATAGGACGATTTTTTAAGCCTGATGGGGAAACCACAATGCTTAATATATTCCGTAACACGCGAGGCGATTGTAGAAACAGAAGGGAACTGATTACTAAATTAAAACTACTCTTGCCACGATCTGAAGAAAACCAAAACTATACGTTTCTTTTAAATTGTACTTTTGGCCACATCCGAGAGTACACAGTTATTACATAAAAATTTCTAAGATAGGTTTGAAGAAATAAAATAAAACTGCACTCAAAAGTTTTTATGATGCCTATATCTGAGCACGCACAGGATGCCCCATCAAGTATCCAAATTGAGCTGACAGAACTACAGTACAATCAATTTCGACAGACCACTATTACCATTAGTCTACAGTAGTGATTTAAATTCCTTTATATAAAGACTTTGATGAACAAGAATTCGCCGCGGCGGAGCGACCGAGCACAGTGAGGCGCTATGCTACGATGTGCGTGGCCGTTCTCCGTCGGGGGTTCGAATCCCCCCTCGGGCTTGGATATTTGTGTCGCCTTTAGTATAAGGTAGTTCATAAGTAGTTTGTAAGTTAAGGGACTGATAACCACGCAGTTAAGTCATTTAAGCTTAACAAACATTTGAACAAGAATTCCTGAGGATTCATGTCCTCACCCTAAAATGTGTTGCAATGTTCTGAGCAACGATCCTTTGTGAACATATGTTTCGAATTATTAATATTAACGAAAGAGAAACATGGTCAAGTTTAATGAATTGTTGCACGCTGTATTTCGAATTGAAGAGTTCATTCACATTTATTACTGCCAAAACAATTATACATAATATGAGAAAATTAGTTTCTTCAATGCGATGGCAAAGATCAGCAAAGAATGTTGAAAATTTGTATAAAATAAGGAGCGCAATAAAACTTTCTGACTTTAAACAAAAATTGGCGTCATTAATGTTGGTTTTAATAACTGACAAACAACACGACTGTGGCCTCGCTCGGCGCGTCGTCAACCCATCCCCCTGCTAACTCTGGGCTGACAGCGCTGTGCCTGCCTCTCGTGCCCCACTGGCCACTACACTCCACCGACTGCTGCAGCACAGCACCGCTGATTTTCCCGGTGCCCGCCGGTGCGCGCGAAGCACTCGAGTTGGAGAGGCCTGGTTTAAGTAGTTAGTAAGTTTAGGGACGGATGACCGCAGCAGTTAGGTCCCATAACTTTACAAGATTTGAACATTTTTTTGAAAAGCTCTTCAGAACATTAAGCTGTAACAAGAAAACTTGACTTCATATTGGCGAAAAGCCAAAACGGTCGTAATCTTTAATTAACACCTCATTAATAAAATAAAAATAGAGCACCTTTAAATGGAATAAAGGTTTAAAATGGATATTGGAGAATTACTTGGTAGATGAACAAGCCATGGTAAGGACGACGGATGAAATTCACCTCCGGCTATCCACATTCAGGTTTTTCCGAAAATCATCGCACGCGAATACCGGGCTGGTTCCTTCCTCATCCATAATAAAAATGTATTGTTGCTCGTGCTCGCCTCTAGTGAGTACCCTGTGGAGGGAACGTTGCGCTTCCTTGCCTCCTGCTGTGACGGGCTCGTCAGCAAGTGTGGGCGGTGCAGGTGGCGTCCTTGTCGGACTGCGCGCTGCAGCGCCACTGCTTGTCATTCCGCTGCCCGTGGCTCAGCGCCGCCCATTCTGGCTGCAGCATACAGAGGACGGGCTGCGGCAACTGCAGCTGGCGAGGCGCCGCTGCAGTACGGAGCAGGCTGGAAGGACACGGCGTCCTCACCACGGATGCGCCACACTGTAGCCGAAGTAGGGCGACCAAGTGACGATTCAGTCATTACACAATTCTGGCCGGTATTTTTAAACTGTCAGGGAAGCTCAAACCAACACAGATCTTTTTACTACAGCAAAACCCGGTATTTTCTATAACCATGGCAGCCAAAGTGTTTTGTGCTTCAACAAGCAGGCTGTATCGAATATTCATACAGCATAGAGTGAATACGGAATAACATCTTTGTATTTCAAGAGGTGCCATATCGAATTTTACACAGCATTCAGGGAATGCGGAGAAACACCATCTGCTTTGTCATGACGATAATTAAAATGTGTGTTGACGGTATAATGACTTGTTTGTCTACAACAATGGATACTTATGTGATATGACCGCTGCATGCAGGCAGTGACTTGCATGTCGAAACACTAGCAAAATATATTTGCCATTCAGATGTTTTAGAACAGACCCAGCACGCACAGGTGGGGCGCCAGGGAAAGGAAACACTCCTCCCCCCCTCCCTACCATTCCCTCTCCGCCAAGTCCTAGACACGTGGAGCAACGTCATTGACCCCAGACCTTGCGTCAGCTGTAATTTGACACCTCATTTCAAAGTATAGTATCTACTAGACTCATCAGTCATACAAATGGCCGTAACAGAAAAATGTGGTAAATAAATCATAACAAAAATTAATTTTTATGCGTGATGTGCTGATGATATTATAATTGCATTTGAAGTTAATAATGACGAGTTTGCTTTTCAATGATTTCAGTGGCTTTCATGAGAAAATTTTCTTTACAAAAGAACTTCAAAATGAAAAAAGAACTGTTTCCGTCAATTTAATAATTCCTGTAGAAAACTATTAATTGAGTTTTGACATTTCGTGAGCAAACTTACTCAGTCATTATTAATCCCACTAAATGGACGCATCCAAGCGGCATCCTCTACCCTGCCCCGTATCCATCACTTCTTTTCCTGCTAACATTGTCTCTAGTGCAGATTATCTTCAGCAATAAGTGTGAATGAACTCTTAAAGAGACTAAAATATCGTGTATTGTACACACCAAAAACTGCATGTGGAATAGGTGAAGTCAAAGATGGATGATCAACGTAGAAGTAAATCGAAGAATAAATGTGACACGGAGAGCTTCTGAAAAAGTCAATAGGTTCTTTAAATATCCAGATGTGTCTTTAATGGATGGTTTGCAATTCGCTTCTATTACCAGTTCTCATGTATGGCAATAATTAATCAATTTTCCATGGGAAAAAAGTAACACCACGAGCTGCTAAGAAAGATACAGAGAGATACTTGAGGGAAAGAAACAAATGGATTGGTGAATTAGTGGAGTGAAAGACTTAACAACAAATATAATGAAATGAGAGAGAGGGTGGCCAGATGAATAGTTCGTTGACGAAAGAAATGAGTAGACGAGTTAATAGAACGATGATAACCGTAGCACTATGAAATTGTATATAACTGAAAACTATAGTTCATGAAGAGGCCTCAGGTAATCTTTGTCCCGTAATGAATGCCAAGCGTTCACAGTAACAAAGAAATGATGATTAAATGAACAACAGACAATAGTTTTGTCCATTATGTGTCGGAACCTGCAACTGTATCTTGAAATAGGTTTCAGAAATTACTGCAACCAGTCGCCTTTTTTCTTCTTAATGAAGATTTATTAAACCATGACCGGTTTCAAGCTGCCTAGCAGATGGTATATATATATTCAGTGTAAATAAAAGTTTTTTTTCTTGGCAGGGTAGAAAACGAGAACTAACATACCTCAGAAGTAACATACCACAATTAGTGTTTACTTTTTCTCGTTTTCTGCCCTGCCACAGATACAAATGTAATTTGCACTGAATGTATATATTCCATCTGATAGGGAGCTTGAAACAGGTCATGGTACAATAAATCTTCATTGAGAAGAAAAGAGGCGACTGGTTGCAGTAATTTCTGAAACCTATAACAGACAAAAGTGTTTTTCCCACTTTTTAGGCGAGTAATTTTTGCTGCTTATTGTTGAGCTACTTTGATCACTTGGTATATTTCTGCTCCATCAGTATTGAATTATTTGTGTCATGTGTCTCAGAATTACCCTAGTTCTGCTATACTGGACGTGAGGCCTGGCCGTCCGTGACCCAGCAGTGTCGAGTTGTCAGCGCAGGAGGCGGTGAGCGCCAGCAGCCGAGGTTCAGTGAGAGTGACGAACGCCAGAGGTGTTCCTGCGAGGTGGTCTTCTGACGTTTTCTTGTCGGGCACTCACTAACCAGTCGTGCTAAGTAGCTGCTAGGTGGCCTCATGGCCAGTAAATAGCTGATAACTGCGCGTAGTGGTGGCTAATTCAATTTACCTTTTAGCTGTATTCAGCCATCAGTAATTTCCTGACTATAGCTTTTTTATCGCAAAACAAGGTCCCGCAGAATTTGGGGTATACGTGTGATAATGTGTTGTTCAAACTGGTGCTCAACTCTGAGAAGATTTATATTCTCTTGAGCATTCTCGAACGGACAGTAGACCGTCTTTAATCTTAATCCCAACTCAGAAATAAACGTTTGGATTTCCGTGGTCTTCAGAAACTGCTACGCCAAATGATTCTTTTGAAAAGGACGCTGCCATTTACCTTCAACATCGTTGTCACTGTGAGCTTGTACTCTGTTTCTCACTTCTCATCGACAACGTCACATTCCACTCTTCCTTTGATATGAGTATGTTGTGACGTGACGATATAATTGAGCCATTTAACGTATATACTGGAGGAGCAAACAAGTACTCCACATCTCGTTTTCTTGGTGCAGGTTCACCACAGTTTCTCAAGAATATTGTAAGCTAATGCCAAGCACCGGCCGCGGTGGCCGAGGGGACTGAGGCGCTCCAGTCACGGTCTGCACGGCCACTACGGTCGGGGGTTCGAATCCCCCCCCCCTCGGGAATGGATATTTGTGCCGCCCTAGTTCATAAGTTTAGGGACTGATGACCCCGTAGTTAAGTCCCATAAGCTATACAAACATTTGAATATTTGAATGCCAAGCACAGGTCATAGAAGCTAATCTTAGGTTGCGAGCATAACACGATCCCTGGGCAGTCCAGAGATGGACGGAGGTAACCTGCAACGGTGAATGAAGTGTCAGGGTACGTCAACGCAACTCGTTAGTTTAAATGGGACACTGTGAATGTAGGCGCAGGGTTAGGATGATCTCAAACCTTCGACCATAGATACAGACCGGACAAACAGCAGAGCAGCTATACACATGGTGTGGTTCAAACATATGACCACGTGAATGTTGGCAAACGTTAGCTGGATATAATAAACAGCTCCGCAGTTTTCAAGAAATGCCATCATTTTAAACTAACAATACTTTCAGTTGAAATTTAATGTTACTTCCTTTCACAAAAATCTCTGTATAATCCTAGGTAAAGCTCTACCGCGTGACTGTTGACAAAACAATGCTTTAGCTGCAGAGATGTTGATGCCATGAAAACGATGCCATGCCCAGTCTACCAGAATCTATGGTCGAAGTCTCAAACGAAGCGATGGTTCATTGGGAAGTACAATGCCCGAAGAAGCAACGAGCGTTTGACGTAGCGACCTTCTTTTGTAACGACGGGGATTTCGTCACACTTTACCGTCCCGGACCCGAGGTCCTTTGTTTCATATGTCGACAGCTTCAGGGAAACTGAAAATGTGCAAGTAAGAAAAAAATATTACAGTATTTCGTGAGATGGCAAAAGATAAATAAATAAAAATAAAAAAATAAAAAATATAAATAAATAAAATAATAATAATAAAAGAATTGGAATTAGTATTATGGTAATTTGTGTGATCATATCGGTGCTTGGTAAGCGAGGATGAAGTTGAAGAACGAGCCTAACCAAATTCTTATGTTCAAATGTTTGTAAATCTGAGGGACTTAACTAAGTTGGTCATCAGTCCCTAGCCTTACAAACTACTTAAACTAAGTTAAAGTAACTTATGCTAAGGACGACACAAACACCCATGCCAGAAGGAGGACTAGAATCCCCGACGGCGAACGGCCGCGCGCACCGCAGCAAGGCGCTTTAGTGCGCACGGCTATTCTGCCGCGGCGAGCCTAACCGTGGAGTGAATTCTTCTTTGTGACCTCCATTTTAAAAGCATAAGCAACAAGTGTTGGGACAACTGCTTTTATTGTTGGAAAATGCATACAGAGTTCCTTGCGAAATTGTCTCAGGATACATACTTTACATCGATCTGGATCCCTGAATGAGCAAAACATGTACCACTGGAGTGCAGGCAATGCCAGACAACTTTAAGAGATTTCATTTGGTTACTCTTGTACGGTGCGCGTTTTAGGAGGAAACTTCCAAGGGCGTGTGACATTACTACCCTCTATACCGCATACTTCAAACTTATAGTCGTAAAATTTCAAAATTCCATTTGCATAATCAGGTAAAATAAAAATAAAAAAAAATAAAAAATAAATAAATAAATAAAAAATTAAAAAAAAAAAAAACAATTTGCGTTACTTTAGATATTCTCTCATAAATTTTTTGTTTAGTTGAGCGTTCAAATTAGCAAGTTACCATGCCACACCCTATACAAACATATCGTAGCATATGTATCGGAGATATAACGCGAAATACTTTTTTGACATTTTGGTAGAGTTCAGGGGGCATAGGTACCTCTTTTAGCCAACGCTAAGTAGGACTAAGAGGGCTTATGACTGAAACAGATCGTGCTTTGTTTGTTTCGAGCAGAAGAGAACGACCTATTGACCCACAGTCAACACGGATTCAGAAAGTACCATTCATATGAAACACAGCTAGCCCTGTACTCGCATGATGACGTGAAGAGTGCTATCGACAAGGGATGTCAGCCGGCCGCGGTGGCCGAGGAGACTGAGGCGCTCCAGTCACGGTCTGCACGGTCACTACGGTCGGGGGTTCGAATCCCCCCTCGGGCATGGATATTTGTGCCGTCCTAGTTCGTAAGTAGTTCATAAGTAGTTTGTAAGTTTAGGGACTGATGACCCAGTAGTTAAGTCCCATAGACTATACAAACATTTGAACATTTGAAGGGATGTCAAATAGATTTAGTATTCCTAGATTTCCGGAAGGCTTTCGATACTATACCTCACAATCGTCTTCTAATCAAACAGCGTGCTTATGAAATATCGTCACAATTGTGCGATTGGATTCGTGATTTCCTGTCAGAAATGACACAGCACGTTGTAACTGACAGGAAGTAATCGAGTAGAAGATACATATGGCGTTCCCCAGGAAAGTGTCATAGGGCCCCTACTGTTCCTTATTCTTATAAACGTTTTAGGAGACAATCTGAGTAGGTCTCTTAGACTAGTCGCGGATGATGCTGTCACTTATCGGGTAGTAAAGTCACCAGAAGATCAAAAGCAACTGCAAAATGATTTAGATAAGATATCGGCATGGCGCAAAAAATGGCAACTAATCCATAAGAAGCCGTTAAACTTCATTTGCATGAAAAATCAGTCGAAACTACGGGCCATAAATCATGAATTGAACTAAATACCTAAGAGTAACAACTACAAACAACTTAAATTGGAAAGAATACATAGAAAATATTGCAGGGAAAGCGTGCGTTTCGTTGGCAGGAAATGCAGCAGCTCTAGTAAAGAAACTGCCTACACTCGTTCGTCCTATTTTGGAGCATTGTTGCGCATTGTGGGAGCCACACGAAGTGGGATTGACAAACGATTTGGAGAAAGTACAAAGAAGGGCAGCTCGTTTTGAATTATCACGACATAGGGGAGAGGCTGTAACGGCACGGGAATTATGCACATGTTGGGGTGCAAAATCATTAAAAGAAAGGCGTTACTCGTTGCGACGAGATCTATTTGCGAAATTTCTTTCAGCAACTTTCTCTTACGAATGCGAACAGATCTGGTTAGCGCACACCTACATAGGAAGACATGGTCATTAAAATGAAATAGAGGAAACAGATTGAACACGGAAATATTTAGGTGTTCCTTTTTCTCCGCGAGCTGTTAGAGAATGGAACTGCAAGGAAACATCATAAAGGCGGATCAATGAACCCTTTGCCAAGCACTTTTTTGTGATTGCAGACTACTTATATAGATGTAAGTATGGAAAATATTGCGCTAACTATGCTTTTAGTCGCTTGTGAGGTCCGTGCACATACGAAAGTGACAGTTTTGACTTTGTGTGTAAATAAAATAGTATTGACGTCTTACAAGTGTTACAACTAGACCTCGGACTTTTAAATTCTAAAAATGTTAAATTAGGTACCTAAAATAGGTTCTATCACCTACAAAAACAGGTTATAAAAATCAGAAAATGGTGACCAAAATCTGAAATTTTTATTGCATAGAAAGATAAACAGATTGACAAAAATACACACTATTGTACAAGTACATAATTGCACTCATAGTAAATAACTAACACTTTCTCCCGATTTTCCGTTGAGAAAATGCATCTCTTGTCTGTTAATAGCATCTTATATGCTGAGAACGAGCGTTCCACGTCAACGGATGTCACCGGAGCATTTTTAAACGACGATATTAGCCGCAATGGGAACGTACCTAAAAACAAATAGCAGTGAGAAATACTATGTGGAAGAAGGAGTTCTACTTATCGTAATTAACTTACATTAAGAGTCTAGAAGCAATATTTTTGTATTAGTTATTCAATGCGCATGTGTCTGTTTGCAAGTTAACTCGGGAAAAGCAGCGGCCTCACTGTTCTCAGAGTGGGCGTAGCAGATAAAGGGTTAACGTTTTACTTACGACTTTGTTGCACACATTGCAGTGAATAACTCTTCCGTCTGTAGAGAAATCAGGAAATTCTCGCAACCACTGATGAATCAGAGATGATTTGGAGTTGGCTGTTTTCGGCACGCTTCAGTGCCCACAAATACGCTGTCGCTGTGAAATACTTCCAACCACATTGACAGACTGAACGAAGACAGTGCAGGTGTTTTAGACAGGCTGCTCTCACAGGGCAGATCACGAGGCTCCTCTACTCCGTGCCCTGCCGCTGCCGGCCCATTTGACGGTTCACAGCGAACAACAGCGCCCTGCGGAGCAGTGCGGACTACAACAGCCTGGCGTATGGCGTCGTCGTCTGACTCACGATTGTTCACGCATGCAAACGAATAAGTCGTGAAGATCAGAAGAGCATTTCTAGTCATACACATTTTATTTGACTGGATTTTTAAAAATTATATACAATCAGGTTCTAGTATAAAATTAGGTACTGTAGGTACTATAAAATTACTATTTTCGATAAAATATTTGCATAATTCTTAGCTGGGAAGACCACGAGAGAATTTTTGGGATAAAATTTTTTATTTAATTCGATTTTTAAAATTTAGGTACAATCAGGTACTAAACTAAAATTAGGTATTGTTAGGTGCTATAAAAGTAGCGTTTTCGATCATACATTTGCATAATTCGTGTATGTACAACGTTTTGCTTTTATTTAATTGGGAACAAAATAGGTTTTTAGCTAAAGTGCGAGGTTTAGTAATAGCTGTTACAGTATGGACAAGTTCAGCAGACTACCTGGGGAGAGACAGCGAGTCGGCACGTCACAGCAGCTCGTGACTGTGTCATTACGGCGTCTGCGGCGTGCGTCAGCGTCAGCTGTGGGGCCTACGAGACGAGTGCACGGGGACGCGATGTTATGTACGCGTGTATTGTGCTTCAATTCACTGGACTCCTAATAGCTAAAAAAAACTCTTTCATATTCTTTTGAGCATCAATTCTTCGATCGTCGGGGGTTCGAATCCTCACTCGGGCATGGATGTTTGTGCCGTCTTTAGTATAAGGTACTTCATAAGTAGTTTGTAAGTTTAGGGACTGATGACCCCGCAGTCAAGTCCATCAAACTCTACGAATATCTGAACATTGGAATTCTTCGGTTTACCTACTGATCCATGTAAGAGTCGAGAAATACAAGGGAAACATTTAACTGCTATGGAAGTACTACATGCAAGGCAGTTACGTTAACCCTCCGTTACTAATATCTGGTTTAAACGTTCGCTACCAACACCCGTCTTTCTGGGGGTTTTGGATTTTTGTCAATTCTGCGAGTGTGATTCCAAAACAACATCCTACCCGTGTACACTTGTTCATCAATTGTTGCTGAAAACGTCACAGCTCACTGACAATTTGAACGTAGCCGTCATATTGACGGATGTTACTATGCTAGGGTTGAAGGAACCTGGACGTGAACGGGCTGCATTTTCGTACCTTCCTTTCGGTGCATCTACAATGCGGAAGATGTTGCAATTTTGTTCCAATACTAAACGACATTACCTCAGCCGTAATAATAAATTTATTGAAATATCTGTCATAGTTTAAGATTTACAATGTTTTCCTAATACATGTCTTTATAGTACAAGTTCGCATTCTGGAACCATTTTCTGGCGCATCGTCAGTCTAATAGCATTTAGACTGTGCAGGCTGATGTCAACATTCGTAGGAACACATTACACTTCTTGTTTTGTAGTTTGGAGTCCTTATTACACTTCATTACTATTTTATCTAAAATTATCGTTAATATTATATAAAGAATGGCATCATAGATCATTTCTGCAATGTATTAGGCATAGTACAAAGATACTGCCCCATTCTTCAATTAGAAGAACATAGCTATAATAATAATAATTTCGTGTGGCTAATTGACCTGGTGCAAGTCTTTCAATTGGACGCCACTTCGGCGACTTGCGTGTCTCTAACCTACCCCAGTTATCCATTGGGGAAAGGAGACCTACAGCTTAACGTGGAATCCGAACCACGTATCGTTTCTGGCGACTCCTTACATCGTTGAGAGACGAAGGCTGGGTTAAAACGCAGATCGAAAGAAATCCGTGGTCCGGTCGGGTTTCGAACCCGCGACCTTCCGGTTCACAGTCGTGCGCATTACCCCGAGATAGCTAAAACCGTTATGAAGATAAATGTACCTGATATTCTGAAAATATAGTTTCGAGAAAATGAGAAAAGAATGTTCACAGTGTTTCTGACTCACCGTATCCTACTTTCAGATCATTCCAGTGCCATAATCTTGCTGGCCAGCTGCTTCTTCATCCTCTGCCGTCTTTTTCCAGGAGTCTTTTCCTTACTCTGGACTCTTTAGTGGTGGCTTTCGCAGCCCTTTCAGCGTCAACTAGGCGCTGACGATCTATAGCATCCTGGTTGGATGCCTAATTTGCTAATTACACAATCACTGAAACAGGTAACAGCATTTATCACACCTATTTTGAGCACTGTCCATAAAACAAACACTGTTTTCGGTACTCGTTGCCACTCTCAACTGTTGAAACTGTCGTTAGGATTTTGTGTACGGCCATGTAGACATTTGCTAAGTAATTTTTTATCTTTCAGATAGAGGCAAAAGAAAAAAAATACGATTTTTGAATAATTTTTACGTCCAGGTCCCCTTAAGATTGACGTGCAAACTGATCAGGTATGCGAAATCGAAATATTGAAACATTTCGACCGTTTCGAGGAGTTGAAACAAATTCAACGACAAACTTGAAAATTTGTGCTGGACCGGGATTCGAACCCGGATGTCTGGATTTGGGCCAACGTTCGCTTTAACCAATTAAACTATCCATGCACGCTTCCACTCCGAACCAAATTCTCAACTTTTAGCCCCCTGGCCATTGATTCCTCTTGCTCGCAGTCTTACTGGATTCTCGCAAGGGATCGAGCGTTTGAATGCGTCCGCATTGAAATTGTCATTGCCTGTTGTGGGCATATTCTATAATTATTGGTATGGTTTGCTTTGTTTGCAGAGAATCACTTAGGGTTAGATCCGTTTTATTTATTGTTGTGCCTAGGGGGAAGATTGATCGTGTCGTGTTCACAAATGGAACACAAGCCAAAGAAAAACTGCGAAGGACGTGGTGCCACGATCATGAAACATGGAGTGGATGTATGTGGCATGGTCCGATGAATCATCGTTTACATCGTTTCCTACACAAATCCGGGTTTACGAGTGCCTTTTGAAAAGTTCGTGCAAAGTTCCAGAGATGGCACCACCTGCGCGTATCGAGATCGTGTTTAGTGAGTAGCATCTTTCTCAAAGAATAGACGAAAAAGAATTTCGTGTCGTGATTAACCATTACTTTATGAAAGGCAAAATGCCGCAGGAGACTAAAGAGAAGCTTGATAAACATTATGGTGATTCTTCACCTTCGTTTAGAAGAGTCAATAAGTGGTTTCAAAATTTTTGGAGTGGCCATAGGGCACAAGTGACGCTGAACGTTCTGGACGCCCTGTGGACGTTACGACTTCAGACGCCACTGATAAAATAGATAATATGGTGATCGATCACAAAAGTTAAGGTGCGTGAGATTGCTAGTGCTGTGGACATCTTGAATGAACGGGTGTATAACATTTTGCATAAACATTTACAAAGTAGCTGCCGCGATTGTTCACGCTTGGCAAAAAACCGAATCGTGTGAAGTGTTACAAGGAAGGATTGCAGCTGTTCAGGAAGAATTAGCAGGACTTTAAGCGTCGCTTCGTCACTGTGGATGAAACAATGGATACATTACTATACTCCTGAGACCAAAGAACAATCTAAAAATGGGTTACCAAGAGAGAATCTGCACCAAAAAAGGCAAAAATCGGTCCTTCGGCCGGAAAGGTTATGACGATGGTCTTTTGGAATTCGCGAAGAAACAGGGTAAAACTATTACAGGTGCGTATTATTCATCGTTAGTGGACCGTTTTAAAACCGAGCTGCAACAAAAGCGCTGGCGAATGGCCAACAAAAGCGTCCTTTTCCATCACGACAATGCAGTTGTGGTCGTAAAATTAGCGAAAATAGGATTGCAACTCGTTTCACATCCCTCCCATTCTCCAGACTTGGCTGTGTCGGACTACTATTTGTTCCCCAATTTAAAGAAATGGCTGGCGGGACGAAAATTTCATTCGAACGAGGAGGTGATTGCAGGAACTAATGGTTATTTTGCAGGTTTGGACAATTCCTATTATTCGGAAGGGATCAACAAATTATAACAGTGTTGGAAGAAGTATATAAGTCCAAAATGAGACTACATCGAAAAAATAAAAATGGTTTTCCCCAAACGCGTTAGTTATTTTTGCAAAGACATTTCAAACGCACCTCGTATGTATCGAATCCCCCAAGAGATGCTTACGATATGGCAAGCCGCTTGCTACAGTTAAGCATGGGGAAGGTTCCGTCACGGGTAGGGATTAAAAGAAGGGGTAGAGTGGTGGGAAACAATCTGAGACATCAAAGAAGTGTCAATTTAGCATTGGAGGGAAGTGTTCGAGGTAAAAATGCTAGAGTTTCAATAGGATGTGGGTTACCGTTCTTCTTGTTGTTGTAGTCTTCAGTCTGGAGACTGGTTTACTGCAGATCTCCACAATACCCTATCCTGTGCAAGCCTCTTCAACTCCACATAAGAACGGCAACCTACTATGTCTGAATCCTCTGCAGTTTTTACCCCACACACTTCCCTCCAACGCTAAATTCACAGTTCCTTGATGTCTAAGAATGTGTCCTACCAATCGATCCATTCTTTTAATCAAGGTATGCCAGAAATTCCTTTTGTCCCCAATTCTGTTCAGTACTCCTCATTAATTACGCGATCCACCCAGCTAATCTTCAGCATTCTTCTGTAGCACCACATTTCAAAAGCCTCTATCATCTTCCTGTCCGCACTGTTATATCGTCCATGTTTCACTCCCATGCAAGGCAACACTCCACACAAATGCCTTCAGAAAGGACTTCCTTAGGCTGAAATCGATATTCGATGTTACAAAATTTTTCTTTTTGGTGAACGCTTTTCTACTCATTGCCATTGTGCATTTCATTTTCTCTGTACTGCGACCATCATTTGTTATTTTACTACCCAAGTAACAAAACTCATCTACCTCCTTTATTGTTTCGCTACCTAATCTAATTCCTTCGGCATCACCTGATTTTCTTAGACTGTACTCCATAACCCAAGTTTTGCTCTTTCATCTTATATGCACCTTTCAGCACACTGTCCATTCCGTTTAGCTGCTCTTTTAGGTCCTTTGCTGTCTCTGACAGAATTACCAAGTCGTCGCCAAACGCAATGTTTTTAATTATTCAACCTGAACTTTAATTCCTTCTTCAAATTTCTCCTTGCTTTCCTTTATAGCTTGCTGAATGTACAAATTGAATAACATTGGAGAAAGGCTACAATCCTGTCTTTCTCCCTTCCCAAGCATTGCATCCCTTTCGTGCCCTTCAACTCTGACAACCGCTGTCTGGTTTTTGTTCAATTTGTAAATAACCTTACGCTCCCTATATTTTTACTCCTGCTTGCTTCAGAACTTGAAAGAGTTTATTCCAATCAAGATTGTCAAAAGCCCTCTCCAAATCTTAAAAGCTAGATATGTAGGTTTGCCTGTTCTTAATCTATCTTCTAGGATAAGCCGTAAAGTGAGTAATTGCCTCCCGTGTTCCTACATTTCTCCTGAACCCAAACTGATCTTCCCCGAGGTCGGCTTCTACCAGATTTTCCATCCTTCTGTAAATAATTCGTGTTAATACTTTGCAAGCATGACTAATTAAACTGATGGTTATGTAGTTTTCACACCTGTCTGCACCTGCTTTCTTCGTAATGGGGATTATTACATTTTTCTTAAAGTCTGAGGGTATTTCGCCTGTCTCATACATCTTACGCACCAGATTCTTTTTCGAATATAAATAGGCTTGCAATGAGGGCTTTCACGACCGGATGCCATAGTTGCTGGTAGAACTTCCGGGTTATAAGGCCGTGGTCCATAAATATTTCCAGTTTCACCTAACGTTTCGTCCAGAGCTGCGCCGGACATCCTCAGAGGTCTTCTTACTTGTCTTGCCGACTCAAGACTCAACGCAAGTAAGAAGACCTCTGAGGATGTCCGGCGCAGCTCTGGACGAAACGTTCTACCAGCAACTATAAATAGGCTTCCACAGGACATGGTAACGTACACACCTACATCAAAGCAGTTTTTGGACCGAAGGCAACTACAACAACGATAACGACGTCCTTCTCACTTGACTCGGGGCCGTGTTTTTCTTTAATGTGATGTTGTCTGGCAAACAAATATGGCCGGACATCTGCGTGTCAGCGGCGCGGCTGGCTGTTGGCAGGCAGCAAGTGTGAAGCGGCGGCTGGCGCGAGCCTGTAGCTTCCCGTGGCTTCCCGCGGCTCGCACGCGCTGGCGCAGATTGCCCAGAATGAGGATGTGGCCGCAGGTGGCCGGCCGCGTCGTTAGCGCCCCACGCAGCCCACTCTGTGCCTCACTTGGCCACCTCCACCACCACATGAGTCACCGCTCCACTGATACCGCCTCACCGCAGTGACGCTAACAGCCAACCGCCCAGTGGCCGCTGCTCCTTCACATGAATGGGGCAGTGGCAGATTAAGTGGGAGGCAGGGCAGCTCCTGCAACGAGGTCTAAAATTTTTGCAGATTGTCACAGGGTTCTGGTGGAGCTAGGGGAAAGCAATAGGGTAAACCTATTGTGGGTCCCTGGCCACTCGGGGATCAGTGGCAGCGAACATGCCGACAGATTAACCAGGATGGGGGCAGAGTCTCCATTTATTGGACCGGAACCTGTCCTCACAATCACCAAGGCAATGATCAAATTGGAGCTACGTAAGTGGCTCAGAAGACAGCACGTAGAATATTGGACCAAAGTCCATTAACAAAAACATGGCAAGGTTTTTTTTTTTTTTTTTGTGTCTTTTGGGCGCACAACTGCTAAGGTCATTATCGCCAAAACAAGAACAAATATTCGCTAGATCTAAAAAAAAAGGGTAACTGCCAGTTACAATATCAAGAGAAGGCTAAAAAAAAAGATAAATAACAATTAAAAGGGTTAAATAGCCTTTGATAAATTGGCCAAGTTGATAAAACGCAAAACTCGAACAGCTGCCCGTGTGTCATCAGCTAAAACTTCCACCAGAGTAGACGGAAAGTGAAGGGCTAGACGGAGATGATTAAAATTAACACAAGACAGTAAAACATGACGCACCGTCAGCAATTCACCGCAGGAGCACAGCGGTGCAGGATCGGCGGTTAGCAAATGACGGTGGCTGAAACGGCAGTGACCGATCCGCAACCGGGCCAGAGTGACCTCCTCGCGCCAAGAGGGGCGTGAGGAGGTCCACATGGCAAGGTATTGATGCCAAAGCCATGTTTTAAAAGAAACTCTGCAATCCTGGGCCTGAACAGGAGAGAGATTAGACTCATGGTTGGATTGCTGACAGGCCATGGGAATTTCATAAAAAAACACCTACATACAATGGTAATAACAGAAGAGGACCCTAAATGTAGGATCTGTGATGACGGTGAGGAAACTGCATCACATCTAACCTTCGAATGCATTGCATTGGAGAGTAAAAGGCACAGAACATTTGGGACAACCAGACCCGAAGAAATTGTGTCTAATAAGGAACTGGTAAAGGGACTCCTTGCACTGTTCAAAGGCATTGGTTGGCTTTACTAGATGTACAGGGAGCGATACCGCACAATAAACTTAGTTTCGGTGCGGGCAGTGGCGGGTTGGACCAAATACCTGAAAGCAAGTTTGTTTTTTGAGCGCGCTTAGAATCTCGTTCTGCTGGGGACCCAATTTTTGTCGTCATAAAGGCATCTCCACGTGGACGGGGGGCCTCATTTTCTTTCGCCATCGCCCTGGGCCTCCAACAGCCTTATTCCGTCACTCGACTGGGGGTTCACATCTTTCAATTCTCGCACTCATTGTAGACATCTTAAGAATGCGTCCCTTCGACATAACGACATCGCAAGATGGCCAGCATGTTTCCGCAACATGAACACTATCGAACATGTCTGGGGTACACTCAAAAGGGCAGTTTTTGGGAGACACGACCGACCAACTAATCTCAGAGATCTTCGCCGAATCGACGTTGGCGAATGGGTCGCTCTGGATCAACAGGCCCTACACGCCACGACTAATACAGGCATGCATCAGAGCAAGAGGATGTCGTACCTGGTATTACGGTACTGGGATATGCTGCAGAAAGATGAAGTCAGTCGCTAATGAGAAAAGGACAACAGGAGCTGATAGCAGAAACTTTCTGTCTTCGTGGCAAAATAAAATGCGTAAGTGTCACTTAAAACAGCGGTAACGTACAGAGTGTGCCATAACAGACCTAACAGAGCGCTAAACAAGACGTATCAGAATATATTACAGTTTGTGTAAAGTATGTTGCATGTGACACATCGAGCATGAAGTAACAGAAAACGTTATGTGAGACGAAGTTTAAAAGAAAAACGTAGTACTGGAAAATAAATGAATTCTCTTCTTTCTTAAGACCGAATTTCTCTCAGGTCTTTCTTTACAAGAACTGCCACCAGAATGCGGTGTAATATCTGAAAGATAATTGTTTTGATATGCAAATGCCCCATCATCAGTGTAAATAAACGAGTTGTTCTCTTCAACAATAGGTGACAGCGACAGTGACCTTGTTGCTAATCATTCTTATGATTTCTCCATCCAACTAAAGTAATTGGAGAAATCATAAAAATGGTTTGCCAAAAGGTAGTATTCTGTCGCCAGTGGTATATAACAGATAAACCTACAACCAACTTACTGGCGAAAAGACGAAATATGTTATTTACGCAAATGGTATGGTAACTCCATATCAAGAAATATCTTTGACTGAAATGGAAACTGGCTGAGTGGAAACCTCAAAACGATCAAGAACTACTATAGGCGTAATCATCTATGACCAAATCCCACTAAAACACGTTGGTGTTTCTTTTACCTTAACAACCGTGAGACAGGAAAGGAGCTCAACATCGTCCGTAATGGTACGCGTTTGAACAACTATTACCATCCAACCCGTTTAAGAATCACTCTCGGCATATAAGAAACCCATTGAAATATGCTAAAACACAAAACCCTTTTGGAATACAAAACAAACTGACATTGGAAAATTGGGTGGACATGCGAAAGTACACCGTTTCACAGTACTCACCACATGCATTTCTGTTGATGAGTATGGATGCCCAATTTGGTAAAGACCTCACCACACTAGAGGAATAGATGGGGTCCTAAACAACACCAGGACCAGGATCAATGCCTCAAACTTACTATAGTGGACTACTTATGATCGTTTTCGGATATTACCCCACCAAGTATCAGAAGTTCATTCTTGAAATTGAAAGAAAGGAACAAATATGAGAATGACAAGTGTTACCCATTATTCAATTATCAACTGTGTGTGGCCAAAAGGCTTAAATATAGACGAAGTTTCGTTAATAAACACAGCCAACTGCAACATGCATAAAATCAGATTCTGAAGCCCTTATCACAGAGGAGGCTCTACCGCATCGTTTCCACCTAGACTGGCGTCACTGAAAAACGCTGAAATTCCTTCGCACGGACATCGGTCGATCACAACTTACGAAAAGGAGGGGCTGCACAGCTACTGTCAGGTGTGAGTGTGGTGGAGCACGAAAATCGGAACACCTTCTAAAATGCTCTTAGTGGACGTACCTGCAAACTGCACTCAAGAGTACCTTTGAAATGTTTCATTGGGACACATCTTATAATTTGATTGAGTAACTCTGTTGGACTTGTATGTCTTTATAAAAACATGCATACTCTGTATATTAGATTATCTACGGGTTTATTTCAGTTTGTATGTTTTATGCTGCAGTTGGCACTCTTTGCGAGCAATTATTGCCATAGCTAAGAGAGCATCGGACGACTCCTCAATTAACGTGACAGTTTCACAGAAGAATAGTAATGATAAACGTTAGAAACCGACACATTCACATTATCGGCTCGTTACACGTTTGAACAGCCTCGACTAGGGATGGCGGTTATTGCTGAAACAACCGGTTTTCGGTTATACCGGTTTTTTTCATCTCCAGTTTAATCGGACTGTAAAAATTGCTCAAGATAACCGGTCTCTTAAATGACCGGTTTTCGGTTTTTTATTGCTATTATTTCCAGTAGAGTTCGACCGAAACATATTTTGCGGCCAAAACAGAAACCGTAAACGAATTTGCGGTTCTTCTTGTTTCGACCGAAACCTAAACTTACGAAATTTAATTAAAATTTAAGTAAATTTACGCTATACGACAAATCATTAGTCTTTCCATATTTTGCAAGAGACCCTCTCAATACTACGCCCTCTTGAGTGTGTGTAAACCTAGCCAGGAGTCCGTAGAAGACGATATACGAAGCATGCAGATTTACTGGCCTAGTATTTCCATCCGGCAGTTGCGAATATCGAGCCAACCACTCCGTAAGTTGGACTTGTGAGTCAGCGCATACGGATATCTCGTTATACACACAGTTATACAGTCAGTAAATGAACTTCAATCAGTGCTGCAGAAGTATTTCGAAAAATAAAGTCACAGTTCCGACTAACAGTATGATTGTTTCAGTGTAGGTTTACGCAAATTGAACTAGGAATGCTGTGTACCACATGATCAAAGAATGTTCAAATGGGTGTGAGTTCTTATGAGACCTAACTGCTTAGGTCATCGGTCCCTCAACTTAAAAACTACTTAATCTAACTTAAACTAACTTATGCTAAGGACAACATACACACCCATGACCGAGGGAGGAGGGAGGACCCATCCTCCGACTGTAACATGGAGCCTCAGACCGCACGGCCACCTCGTGAGGCACCACATGATCAATGTTACCTAAACCCATATTGGTTATTAAAAAAGCCTCTCGCTTTCAAGGAATCACATTAATAAAACTTGTTAGCATAACAATATGATAATACATTAACAGTTATTATTCAAAGCTTATAGTACATCACTTACATAATAGGCATATGAATCGAATTTACCTTCTCATCCAAGAAACATTTTGGATGCTTTCTCCTTAAATGACACAGCATCTTTGTAGTACCTCCACCCATTTTCAGCTTTTTAAAGCAAATGGAGCATTGTACCTCACTGCTACCGTACTTCGTGCAGTACTTCCATACTCGGGATGGTGCCATTTAAGACACAACCGATGTCTGGCGACGACTGCAAGGAACTGCCGCATGACCAGACGGAGGCAAGTCTGGTACACTGCCGGTGCACGCGCGTCGTCTAATAGGCCACGCTACACGGCAACAGGTGCATCGATGCCTCAATAGCTGCACCAGTCCTTAAGTTCTTATGCCACGCGTTTGTTGCGCGTTTCTGACTGCCGGGATTGTTCTTAAGTTATCACTGATCGCTTTTCTTAGTTATTGCGATGACCTAATATTTCACAGCAGTGGAAATTTTAGGAATAGCCCTAAATATTAGGGTCTATTAGTTTTAATTTTTTTAAATCTACAAAAAACACATTTTGAGCCACTACCACAGGAAGTAGTCGTACCGTTTTTTAACCGGTTCTTGGCAATAACTAAAAAACCGGTTTCAACCGACACCAAATAAATACCGAAAAACCGGTTATTTAGAACTAAAATACCGGTATCGGTATCGATCGGTTTTTCCCATCACTAACCTCGACAATCCGCCCGCCTGCTGCTTCTCACCCTAACAGTCGACCAGCTTACGGACACGCCAGCCGTCACAGTGACGTCACAGAGGCCTGTCCAGACCAGTCCCTCAACAAGATTACACCATCATCTTCGCCAAATTGAAGCCAGATTCGTCAGGGAACGTAGCGGGTCACTGCTACAGCGACGATTGGGACGGTCTACGTAATATGCAAAGAACGCAAGTGTGTCTGTTCCATACTCTGACGAGGAAACCTAGAAATCAATCATGAAGTATTGCAAAATAGTTCAGAATTACAAGTGTAACTCGTGATATAATCATTGCAGAGAAATCTGGGTTTTAGACCATCTACAGCTTTTGAATGTCTTGTCAATGAATGGAACCTGCTTTACCCAAGACTGTTGATATCCACAACGTCACGCTTATTTATTACTGATACTATATGGAGCTCCTAAGCTACTGAGCAGATGGATGAGACATGTGTGTGTATCGTGAACTATTCCTAATCGATTGTTTCCTAATGAAGACCCTTGGTTTCTCAAAAAGTACGTTTTTAGATACTACGTAATAGTTGATTCTATAATAACATAAATTTGCAGCTGCTACATGAAATTGCTTAAAATTATCCGTCCCATTTCATCTTGATCTTTTTATCTATAATTTTTCACTCGTGATCTGACTGTTCCCATTTAGTTTTCATTTAGAAATTATTCCCAGTTTACTACCTGTACTCCAAGTCTAAAGCACGTCTCATTTTGATTCCATGAACTGTGCTTCCACGAACTAATCCCACAAGACCTGATTTGAGAACACTGCTGGACTCACTTTTTAGTGTATTAGGAAACGTATTGAATAACCACTGAAGCATGACAATCTATGGTAAAAAGTCGAATTACTTCAAAGAAAGGTAACTTCTTTTATCCAAAAGAAAATATTTTATTTAATATTAACTACGATAATGTCATGCGTCAGTAACTTTGGTTTACATTGAAAATGGCGCACCAAGAGGGGTACATCGGAGAGAAATGAAATTTATTAGACGTAGTGACACAGGTGAGACATTCACTTGATCCCTAGGCAAGGAAACAAACACAGTGAGTATTTCGTCTACCTTCACCAAGTGTCTCAATTGTTGATTAAGACGATCATTTGCTAGTTTTTATTTAAAACCGGTTTCTGCAACCTCGTGTGTCCAATTCAGACATGGCGTCCGATAACAACCGTCAAGTACACCACAGGATTTATCTCAGACCCCAAATAACAGAAGTACCACAGTGTCGACAACTTTAAAGAGGCTGGGCCGGCGATTACAATTTTTCTTCTTTATGAGACGATCTGGTGGTAACACTGACTAAGCTAGCTCCTTCTGGTGCAATATCTCTGTATTTCTACGAGAAAATTAATAAACAACCTTTTCTCTAAGTTTTTCTGTGTTGTTTATCAAGTTAAGATCACACTTCTTAGATAAATGTATGAAATTTTAAAAATAAAAAGTAAAAAATAAAAGAAAAAGGAATATTTATCTACGATACCGTACGGCTAAGGTAAAACAGTCAACAATCCCAAGAATGTGGGACCTTTGCCTTTCGCAGGCAAGCGCTCTACCGACTAAGCTATCCCCACACGACTCCCCCCCCTCCCCCTTCCGCGGGAGATATAACAGGTAAAACAAGTTTCACAGAATATCTTTCAAATACCTTATATGTGCGGTATTCGAAATAAACACTAAGACAAAAAAAAAAAAAAAAAAAAAAAAATCGACACACCGTGATGAATTTATGGAAATGGGCAGAAATTGGTATTTGATATTCATACAGATAACGAAAGAAATTGCTTAATTGTGAACTTTGGTACCGTATGAATGAATGTCTGACACTGCAGCGCAATTCAACGGCGCAACTGGCAAGGAAAATAAACGTCTGGAAATACGATTCTAGAGCATTTAGTTTTTGCTGAGTTTGGCGGTTGCTGTGCCTCGCCTATAGGTGCGTGATCAGTACACGCAGATATCAGCATATAAGAGAGGGCATGTAGATGGACTCAAAGCATTTACGAAATAAAAAGGAATTTTTATACCAATCTATCACCATATGCACCTTATTAATTGTGCCTATGATACTGTGTTTAGTTCAGCGTTAAGAGATCGGTTTTGTTTTGAAGGGGTCGCGGGTTCGACTCTGCCCGGCGGCAAATATCTTTGTGCTCCTTGGAAATACAGGTTATTTGGTATTTATCTTTTTTTTAATGTTCGTAGACCCAAATTTCATCCTATGCCAATACTTTCTGTGCTTTTAAAAATTAATAATATAACCTATATGATAAAAAGGTAAAGCAGTCAAAAATCCGAAGATTGGTTTGAACACCACAGTGCTTTACTAGGCATGGTCCTGTTTAGAGGTGGTATGCCGTTACCTTCCTCCGACCTTCGAACTGACTTACCCAGCCAGTTATAGGGGGACCTACAGTTTAACGTGGGTTCCGAACCACGGTGCTACTCGGTATTTTTCACATGAGCAATACTGCCAGAGGTGAAAGAAGTGGAAAGTGACAGATAAAAATCTTACGACCTGGCGGGGATCGAACCCGCGTCCTTTGGCTTTGTAGTCTGGCACTCTACCACTGTGCAACCGAGGCGCACACCTATATGATATTGCGGTTAATTGTGGCGTCAGTAGTTGCGCATTGCCAAGGAGCACAGAAACATTTACCACCGGGTGGAGTCGAACCTGCAACCGTTTCAATACGAATCCGACCTCTCACCGCTGAGCGAACACCACTTCCTAAAGACAATCTCACACGGACAATTTATAAGGTGCGTCAGGTGATAGATCCGTATCTAAATTCCTTTTATTTCCTAACCGCTTTGCCGTCTGACGTTCCCAGTTGGGGCCCTTCCATGTCTCACCACACCCAGCATGTACCATAAATTTGGACGAATTTGGCGATGACGAGCAGGCGTCCTCTCCTTACCAGAGAAGCCGGTTGGGGTAAGTGGTGAATCGTAAGACATTTGAAAAGTAGCGACGCCACTGCTTGACACTTTGGATTGAGCCCCTATGGCCAGTGAAGGCGTAGCTGGAGATTCTCCTGAAGCCCGTGGCACGCCAACCTGACTGTCGCCAGACAACTGACAGTGATGTCATTTGACAGCAGGACTCCTTTGTTTTTCATCCGCGCAATTATCACACAATAGCGAGAAGTCGACAATATTCTACATCCCGTTTTGTTGTCCTTCATGACAACCCATCCCGGGCTTACATTTCAGCAAGATAATGCAAGCAAACGGCGAGAGTTTCTATTGCTTCTTTTCGTTCACCCCAAACTCCACCTTGGCCAGCAAAGTCGTCCCATCTCTGGCTGATTGAGAACGTTTGAAAAATTCTGTGAATTTCCTTCCAACCACTCGGGATTTTGACGATATAATGCTCCAGTTGGATGGAATTCGGCACTATACCACCCTGGAGGACATTCAGCATTAGACAATGCAAAACCGAATAACTGTTTGCGTAAGGTTCACCGGAGGAGAAACTTTTTATTGACCTGGTCATTCTTTGAAGATCTTTCTCAAAGCCGGCCGCGGTGGCCGAGGGGACTGAGGCGCTCCAGTCACGGTCTACACGGCCACTGCGGTCAGGGGTTCGAATCCCCCCTCGGGCATGGATATTTGTGCCGTCCTTAGTATAATGTAGTTAAGTAGTTTGTAAGTTTAGGGACTGATGACCCCGTAGTTAAGTCCCATAAGCTTAACAAACATTTGAACATTTTTTTCTTTCTCAAAAATGTTCAAATGTTTGTATAGCTTATGGGACTTAACTACGGGGTCATCAGTTCCTAAACTTACAAACTACTCATGAACTAGCTAATACTAAGTACGGCACAAACATCCATGCCCGAGGGGGGATTCAAACCCCCGACCGTAGCGGCCGTGCGGACCGTGACTGGCGCGCCGCAGAGCGCTCGGCCACCGCGGCCGGCGAAGATCTTTCTCTTGAATAAATAATGTTCTAATGTTTGTTAATCTATGGAACTTAATTTCTTTGCTTATTAGTCCCTAGGCTTACAAACTACTTAAACTACTTTAAACTAACCTAACTACAAGACACACACACACCCATGACCGAGGGAGCACTCGAACCTCCGACGGCGAGCAACCGCACGCCAGGCAGCAAGACGCCTTTAGAGTTTAGACAGCACGGCCACTCCGTCGCGGCAATAAATAATCAAGTGTAATCTTTTGTTTGTCTGCACATCTATGTCACACTTACCGATTTCCGACCTATTAGGATAATCAATTCGTGGTTCGTCGTTATTTTTAATATTTGTTTTGTGTTTGAGCGATGTTCCTCCCTCGTGACTCACAACAATAATACAGTGTAAAATGCCGAAAACTGCCTATAGCAATGTCTGGTACGCTCTCAAACGTGTGATTCTAAAATCGGTCACTAGACGGAAACACTGATCAGAAAATATCATGTGTTCCTGGGTACACAGCCGCAAGGTACAGCAGTGTCCCCTAGTCTTGGAACAAATGAACAGGTGCCCATTCACTAGTACACAGGTAAACAGCTCCACAACACTCATGGCAAGAGCCAGATCCGTCACAGCAGTGTGTTCTCCTGCCGTCAAGGTCACGCAGGTCACGCTGTTACATTAATGGGCGAGTGGCTACTTAACACGTGCCGTGGGCGAGCTGGCGCGAAGAAGTCGCGGCGCTGCGTAGCAAGTGAGACTGCTGACGCCAACGCAACGAAACGCAACACAAAGAGACACGTCGCCACACAGCGAACGTCCTGCATCCTTATGCCACACACCATCCTCATCACAATTATGGTTCAACGTGCACGCCACTTTCACTCCTTGCAGCCCCATCTCCATTTTCTACCGGTGGTCCCTAATTCATCACTAGATATTGTATTATATAATACATATTATGTAGTAGCACACTTCCGTTATGTACTTTCGTTTTCTGAGGAGTGAAAACTGAAATATTAGACAGAATGTCAATCACGAAATGAAATCATTTTTAAAAGATCATAAATAATTCTTCTGTTTGGCAATACTCTAAGATTGATAACGTAAGTTACCACAATTACATTTTCTAGTGAAGTACATCACAATATGTTGGAGATTAAAACTTGTAAACCGAAGGTATGAAGATTACATAAATGACTTAAAAAGCAAAATGATGAGGATCCAGATGGTTCTGAGATCTTCATTCCTCTTAACGCGTTTCGGGCGATGCCCATCATCAGAGTATCTAGATAAAATACAAAATTCAAACAAGTTACATGTGTTGAGCATGGTTTTCTTAAAAATGTAAATGTGAAACAGGAACAAATAAGCTTTTAACATACCTCTCGTCATAAATGAAATTCCAAAACAAAGGGTTTGACAGTTTGCGACTGAACATAGAGTAGTATAGAGTGGAGCGTTAAACGTGACACGTTTGTAATGAGTGCGTCAAAGTTATTTAGTATTAGATCTCGTGAACACGTGAACATTTACGGGAATAGCAGCACCATTTAAAAACTATTGACGACGTATAGTATGTTTGTTTTGCATTTTGCTAACAAGGGCACCGTTTTGGACGTTTTAGAAGAGGCTGAAATATATGTAAGCTTTGAAAAATGAGTCAGGTCTGGTAATTAATGAATAGATCAAAGGAAGCCATAAATTGTTTTTCGAATTTTTTAATGACTTTCTACTAAATAAACTTAGTTAAGTTATTCTATGGTTTATTCATCTGGGTACAATGTCGCATTTCGTGTGTCATACAGATTTTGTATTATTTGAAAACTGTATTAAATATATTGTATCATCTTTTGCATTGTTTTCCTTTATAACGCATCACGTGACCAACATACAAGAAGAAATGTCTCTCGATAAATACAAAATTCAAACACTACCACTCCGTTATTAAACCTGAAGCAACCTATGCTAGTGAAACACTGTTCAAGATGAACAGCAAATCAACAACAGACAAACTACAGAAAGCAGACAGAAGAATCCTTAGAACAATAATAAACAAAAAATACCAAGTAGAGGGACAGTGGCGACTATTACCTAACGAAGTTGTATACCAATAAACTGAGTCAGTAATTGACACAATGCAGAGTTGCTCTTCTGCCACATTTCCAGTCTACCAGAAACCAGGCTACTGGAACAATTGTTCACCTACTTTTGGAAAAGTAAGACCAAGAACAACTGGTTTAAAGAATTTCAAGATGATTTAGATGAGTTAGGCTTGACAATGCAACAAATTGAAGGCAGAGAAGAGAAGATCCTGAAACTCAGTGACACGAGATTTAAATTAAAGACATCTACACGCAAAAAATACACCATAACAGATGAAGAAACGGCAGCCAGGTCGGAAAGGATGAAGAAGTTTTGAGAGCAGAAGAGGAAAGCCAAATCTACAACTAGGGTTAAGACTTCAATGTATATGGATTTACGAGGTATGTCCATAAAGTAAGTTACGTTTGGTTATATAAACCAAACGTGAACAGATACAAAAAAAAATATTTATTGTATAAAAATCTGAAACTGTTAAACTACTTTTCTACATAACTTCCGAAATTTTGTAGTCACTTGTCATAGCGTGGGACAAGTTTTTGTGAGCCTTCTTCATAGAAGGTTGCCGCATGTGTGTTCAACTATGTGGCAAACATGTTCTTTCAGCTCATCATCGTTGAAGTGTTGACCACCAAGGACAGATTTTAGGTGTAAGAAGAGATGAAAGGAGTCTTCGTCTTCCCTTCACGTTGCCCCCCGACCTCACAAGGCGAATGTGACCAAACAACTCTTACGGGAATTTCACTGGGACGTGTTTGATCATCCTCCGTACAGTCTCGCTCCTAGCGACTTTCTTCTTATACCTAAAATCTGTCCATGGTGGATGATGACGAGCTGAAAGAACATGTTACCACATGGTTGAATGCACAGGCGGCAACCTTCTACGAAGAAGGCATACAAAGACTTCTGCCAAGCTATGACAAATGCCTACATAATTTCAGAAGCTGTGTAGAAAAAATTGTTGAACAGTTGTATATTTTTGTACAATAAATTTTTTTTCTGTATCTGTACACGTTTGTTTTATATAACCAAACGGAACTTACTTTGTGGACATACCTCGTATTAACCTTCCTATTGTGAATGGGTCTAACTGACCCAGTTCATTTACTAAAATTCACGTAAACCCCCAAATGTTATTTATTTTGCAACATGGCATTATGTATTCCTCAAATACGTCATTATTTATGTTATCCTCAATTTTCGTTTCAAAAACTAAAATACTTTCGGAGATACTTAGCTTTGACACACTTATTGTGAATGGGTCTTTTAGACCCATGCCGAAATTTTTATTTAGTTTCTACGAATAAATTGTTAGAAATACTTGTGATTGGTCTAAAATGTCTCAGAGGCATTTCACATTGTTGTGGGACTGCATATAGGCGTAGTCTGATTTTGTTTGTCGGTTTCTAAGTGATGAACAGTTAGAAAGGCTTGTAAATGAGTAATAAGATAAAAAGAATAGAAGATTATACTGTCAATGATCAAGATTCTGTTCACTGTTCAAATGATGTTGCTAATGTATCGATTAGAAGTGAGGAGAGTGATGTGTTCGAAGGAGACGAAAGCGTGGATTTGTTGGCTAAAGAAACTGGAAATGTATATACGTCGCGCAATGGTACGTAGTGGTCTACAAATCCTCCAGCTGTTTTTTAAAACCAAGGTGAGCATAATAAATTTCTATTACAAATCAGGAAATGAAGGCTTATTTGGGACTACTTATATTAGTTGGTGTATGGAGATCTGCTGGAGAAACTCTCCAATAGCTATGGGACAACATGAATAGTCGGCCAGTTTTTCGCGTAACAGTGTCACTTCAGCGTTTCTATACAATCAGAATTCTCAGTTTTGACAACAAAGAAGATCGACCAGCTAGGCGACGCTTTGATAAACTAACTGTCTTTGAAATGTTTGTGGAACAGTTTCCTAAAATGTTAATTCCTTATGAAAATGTCACAGTGGACGAGTTACAGGTTCCAATCAGAAGAAGGTGTCCCTTCCGTCAGTACAGCACTTCAAAACCAAGAGGAAAATATGTCATAAAATTATGGTTGTTATCTACGTGTAAACAGCATATGTTGGTGCAGCAGAAGTCTATACAGGAAATCCGGAAAATGGACCACGAGAAGTAAATCAAGGTAGGAATGTTGTATTGAGGCTTGTGGAAAGAATTGAGAAAACTGGGAGAAACATTACCAGTGTTCATTTCTTTACGGACTACACTCTGGCCAAACAACTTCTGCAGAAAATTCTAACATTAGTTGAATCCTCAAAAAGAATAAAGCTGAGATTCCGAAGAAATGCTGACAAACAACAGTAGACATGTGTTTTCAACCATCTTTGGATTTCAGAAGTATGTACCACTGGATTAGTACGTGCCAAAAAAGAATAAAGCTGTCGTATTACTCTCTACCATGCACCATGACTACCCTGTCTGCAGAAGAGCATAAGAAGCCGGAGGAAATACTGCATTACAACAAAACGAAAGGAGGAGTTGACATGACAGATACACTCGCCAGTACATATTCCTGCAAAAGGGGTTCTAAGCAATGGCCTGCTTATTTTATAACGTGCTAAACATTGCTGCAATAAATGCTTATGTGTTGCATGTACACACTGACCCAGACTACTATTGAAACAAATTGTACAAAAGACGCCTTTTTCTAAGAGAGCTAACAAGAACAATGCAAGAAAACAGAATGTCCAAAAATATTCCTAAAAAGATAAAAGTAAATTTGGAAAATATTTCAGGAACGAGTTCTGGAGCAAAGGAACAGAAAAGGGGCCAGTACAAAGAGTGTGGAGCGAAGAAAGATCGAAAGACTAATAAGAAATGTAACATTTGTCAATCCTTGCTATGCCAAGATCATGCAAATTATTTACTGAAATAATTGTGTAAGCTGATACAACAGGCATATATTGATGCTAATTATTGTTCTTCAGAATTAATTATCATATTTCATTATAATTTTTGGTTAATTAGTGTTTGCAATAAGTGACAAAATATAAGCTTTAGCTTGCACTTTTATGCAACAATTTACTTACAAAAACTTGTATGAACATTGTTTCACAATCTAAAATGTAATAATTTTTTACACTAATTACTTTCAATAAATGCTGGAAAGCTTCAATATCTGTTTTTCCACATGAAAAAACTACATATAAAATATATTTTGAAGTAACATTGAAGAATATATATTTTTTTAAATTGCGGGTCTAACTGACCCATTCACAATACGTGTGTCTCTGTTTCGAACACAATAGGAAGGTTAAAGTGCTCCAGTGTGGGCGTAAAATATGTAATTAAATAAATGTTGGATTAATCGTGACGAAAAAGTGTGGTGCTGCTCTCTGGAGTAGTTCCTTATCTGAGACTGTCTACGTCAGTCACGCTTAACGCTCTGCTCTGTACTTTATATTGTGTCGTAAACTGTCACACATGGGCTACAAAGTCCTGTCTTTGAATTTCATGAATACCAGAGATATGATAAAAACTTGGTTGTTCCTATTTCACTCTCACATTTTTAAGAAAAACCATGTTCAACATTTGTAAATTGTTTGAATTTTGTATTTTATCTAGAGTAAGAGTAATAACGATCTCACAAACATCTTCATAATTACAATGGCATAACAGCTTTATTAAAGTCATTTTTGTAATAATGGTTTATAAAGCTTGCTTACCTCCATCAGGACTTCTTATTTGATTTACGGTATGAAAATTATCTTCCTCACATCATCTACTTTACCTTGCATGTATTACAAAACTGTAGAGACATATACTTCTGATGTGCTGGAATATATCAGGAAAATAACTTTTTCCCGTCGTAATTTTTTCCTGCAGTGAACCGAATATTACATACTTTCTTAAACATTTTTGTTTCCTTTGAGAAAACAGCTCCCTTGTGATTTTTTTTATGTACGAGGGTTGAAACTTAAATAATTATTTATTTGTTCACGACCGATACTTAAGCGCGGGGATAGGGCGGGGAAGCTGATACGTTATTTTTTGGCCTCCATCATATTAATCTATACCCAAAACTTGCGATGCACACATTAGACTAACATAGTATTTACTTCATTTAAAGATGCTAGGCAATCTACAGTATATCGCTCATTAAGTATTTTTGACTAAGAAGTAGAAAACATTATGGCTAAGGCAACCCTAAGTTCTACCGATCTGTGTTGTATTTGCGCTCCGGAAACTGCATTGGAAACAACTGCCAGAAAATTCTGTAGCCGGCGCAGTACTCCATTATTCCAGAGCGCGGAGCTCATGCATTACGATGAGGGTTTATGTATTCCACCCTGTTCAGCCAACCTTATTCGTCCCAATATTTATTACGAGTGCGGAAGTCTAATAAAGAATGTTATCTATTGCATGGTTACAGTATTACGTACACCGACGAAAATACACGTGTTTCAAAGAAGTCTCTAACATACTTCATCGATAATTTAAAAAACTCTCTAAGCTACTAAATATAGCGAACTGGTGACTAACCAAACATTTACATCAAATTACCATTTATGACTGTGAAATTACATACTGTGAAAAATCATAATAAACGTTTGATCTAAATCGTCTGTGGCCTTTTGGAAACAGGTTCTCTTCAGCAAACTGCCTTATATCTTTGATATTATTGAGGTACTGTTTAACGTTCTGTAATTATAAATGGAAATAAAAAAGAGTGTCTGGATAACATGCGTAGGAGCCAATCATGTAAAACATAGCTAAGAAATCAATAAACGTTTGAAATTACGAACAGGAGCAAACATCCTACAGGTCTTGCTTTACACTTCACACCCTCGTCCCCATCTTTTTTTCACTGCTATGCACTAGAAACAACATGCTAATGACATACTACGATACCACTTCTATTACTAATAATAATAATTATACTAATTAAGGTGCGTAACAGTTGGTGAGTGTTGGCGAGTAAAAATCTGCGAAATAGTTAAATAAATTTAAACTTTTATAAAACGGATATCTACATCTACATAGATACTCTGCAAATCACATTTAAGTGCCTGGCAGAGGGTTCATTAACCACATTCATAACTTTTCTCTACCGTTCCATTCTCTAATAGCACGCGGGAAGAAAGAACACCTAAATCGTTCCGTTTTCGATCTGATTTATCTTATTTTATTGGGATGGTCATGTCTCCCTAAGTTGGTGGGTGCTAGCAAAATATTTTCACATTCAGAACTAAAAGTCGGTGATTGAAACTTCGCAAACAGATCACGCCGCAATGAATAACGTCTTTCTTTTAATGATTTCCACCCCAATTCGTGCAACATTTCCGTGACGCTTTCCCCCCCGTAACGTGATAAAACAAAACGAGCTGCCCTTCCCTGAACCTTCTCAATATCTTCCGTCCGTCCCACCTGGTGAGGGTCCCACAAGGGGCAACAGTACTCCAAGAGAGGACGCACAAGTGTGATGTAGGCAGTCTCTTTGGTGGAGCTGGTGCATCTTCTAAGCGTTCTGCCAATGAAACGTAACCTTTGGTTCGCCATCCCCACGATATTTTCTATGTGTTCTCTCCAGTCAAAGTTGTTCGTAATTGTAACTCCTAGGTATTTGGCAGAATTTACGACCTTAAGGTTTGACTGATTTATCGCGTAATTGAAGGTCAGCGGATTTCTTTTAGTGGTCATGTGTATTACTTCACACTTTTCTTTATTTAGTGTCAATTGCCAATTTTCGCACCAAGTAGAAATTTTGTCTAAATCGCTTTGCAGTTGCTTTTGATTCTCTGTTGACTTCACTGACCGATAAACGACAGCATCATCCGCGAACAGTCTAAGGGAGCTATTCAGATTATCTCGTAAATCGTTTATAAATACGAGGAAGAGTAGGGGACCTATAACGCTTCCCTGTGGAACGCCAGATATCACTTCTGTTTTACTCGATGACTTACCGTCAATTACAACGAACTGTGTCCTTTCTGATAGGAAATCGTGAATCCAATCGCACAATTGGGGAGATATTCCATAAGCACGCAATTTCATTAGAAGCCGCTTATGGGGTACAGTATCAAAAGCCTTCCGGAAATCCAGAAATATGGAATCGATTTGAGATACCTTGTCGATGGCACTTAACACTTCATGTGAATAAAGGGCAAGCTGTGTTTCGCAAGAGCGATACTTTCTGAATCCGTGCTGACTATTGGTTAATAGGTCGTTCTCTTCGAGGTAGTACATAATATTCGAACGAAGTATATGTTCCAAAATCCTACTGCAAATCGACGTCAATGAGATAGGCCTGTAATTATGGGGATCACTCCTATTACCTTTCTTGAATATTGGAGTAACTTGGGCAACTTTCCAGTCTTTGGGTACGGATCTTTCGCGGAGTGATCGGTTGTAAATTATAGCTAAGTACGGAGCTATTGCATCAGCATACTCTGAGAGGAATCTAGTTGGTATACAATCTGGCCCGGAAGATTTATTTTTGTTTAGTGACTTAAGTTGTTTTACTACTCCAGGAACATCTATTTCTAAGTTTCGCATGCTGGCAGCTGTTCTTGGATTGAATACTGGAGTGTTCACTTCGTCTTCTTTGGTGAAAGAATTTCGGAAAGCTGTGTTTAGTAATTCTGCCTTAGCAATACTGTCGTCGGTAGTATTACCATTGTTATCGCGTAGTGAAGGTATTGTTTGTGTTTTGCCGCTAGTGTACTTCACATATGTCTGCCCTTGATAAACTAAAGACTACGGGACGGATTTTTATACGGTGCTGTGATTGATGAATGTTTACATGGATCATTCATTAAGTTGCGTGGCCGTAGATCAGTGTGGAAAAATTTGACGAAATAGAGAAATAAATAATTCTGTAACTTACGAACTTTACTTAGTCTTCTTTCAGTAAGCGATTCTGTAGAAAACTAGTAACCGAACGCTTGGAACCCATGTTTTCGTAGAAATTAGCCCAAAACAATAGAACCTCTACCTTTCAAACAACATTAATTATCTCGAGTCTTAGCGCAGTATTTAATTTTCGTTTCGTGGTTACAAAGATCTATAAAGATGGAGAGGGATAATATGAAACATTCTCAACATGTAATATATAAAGAAAATGACAGGTATTGTTCAGAACACCTCCTTGTAGCAAGAGGGATAAAATACGTACTGGTATGCTTCAATGTTGCTAAGACAGAATGTTGACTAGATTTCGTTCTGCCGTCTTTAGGCGAACTTGGTGTGCATGCTTACAATTTTGTGCACAGTGTTTCTTACTCAGAAACAAAATGAACTAGAACCTACGCCAGGTCACTCTGCACGTACAATTCCTAGGTGTCAGTTCAGCCAACTAAACAGACATTTCTCGTATCTTAACACGCTCTTCGTGCTTACTTGCCAAGTGTTTATCACATCCTACTTTCTGGCAAACGGTGACTTCATTGCGCCACGAAAAGTTTTGCCACTGCTCTAACAATTTATTTGTCTCCTGCGTAAAGCACAAGTCTTGCTAAATGCTACATAAGTTCGCCCCACGCAACGTTTTATAACTATCTTTAATTAAGCTTTAATGTCAACTAGTCGGGGCTCTAGTCAGAAAATAATATCGTCTTGGAAGAGTTCAGTGCTCCGGTCTGGTTTAAAGCCCTACAAACGATTTCGTACATCAATAAAAAAGCTTTCACAATAACTGGCAAGAGCTCCTTCGCAGATGAGCCAACTGAAAATTTTCTTGGCACCTGCTGACTCCGTGCTCAATGGATTTTTTTGTCTTCTGCGAATGAAATTATCCATTGCAGAAACCCTGACAAACGATAATGATACGAATTCTATTCTTAATTCTTCTGTATGACATTAAAATACGTCACAGACGGTGGATACAAGTTGAATTGCAGACTTTGAGGCTAGGAAGGAGTAAAGGATCTGTGTGATTAATATGAATTTCTTCATTAATTCTGCACTTGCACCATGTCAATCACTGCAAAGTATATTACAATACTACACTTTTTCTGTGATATATGTTTATTGTCGGAGGGTTTTTGGCCTTGAGGGCGTTTGTAAAATGCTGGAGATCACGTATATTCGTCGCGACTAGTAGTATAGTATCTCAATGAACATAGAAAATTGAATGTCTTACAAAGGGGCCAGCAGAAGCACACGGTCTATTTCGGATCAGTTTATCGCGTTCTGAAAGAAGAAAATTCAATTACTGGTAAGCGGGTTTTGTAAGAATTGCATATGACTGAGGGTACATATTTGAATATATACAGAAGAGTCAGATAAAATGATGATCTCAGAAATTTCTGTGGCTGTTTAAACTATAGTACCACACAGATAAATAAGTAGCTGCGCTGATAACGAATGAGGAGGTTCTCTGTAGAATAGAAGAAAGCAATGGATGGAAAACACAAGAGGAGGGGATAGGAGGACATGACATATGACTTTCTTAGTTTATACGCTAATTTCCTTCCTAATTTCCTTCCCACTGAAGTAATATTTTTACCATGAGTGAATAGTGTCTGACATGCCATAGTAGAAATGTTAGTTCCGGGTATAGTGTGATGGGTGCTGTAGTTTTTTTTCCAATAGGGTGATTGTAGCGGCGCGGGAATCGGGCAAGTGAGCGAGACTCGTCAGTGGTTTTGTCGGATATGCAGTAGGGACAGGAAGATAATGGAACGAGAGGGAAAAATTGCTGCCCTTCAGACTGAGTTAGAAGAGGCTAAGAGGGATCTGAACAAGTTAAGAAGGGAGAAGGGTAAAGACATGTGGGAGGTGGCGACAGGTGGAACGAAAAGAATACTGCTTTGTGGTGATTGTGCAAAATAAGTTTGACCCGTAGCTTCAATCAGAAACTAGTGAGCCTCAGACAGAAGTAGACGTAGGCACAGCTAAACAAGCTTTCAATATAAAATTTAATAAAAAATGTAGGGAAATCAGCAAAAGGAAATAAAGTTTTGTTGTTAGGTAGTTCTAATGGCAGAGATGTGGGCTAACTCCAGCAGCATCAATTGGGAAAGGAATACCAGGTCACAAATTTTTCAAACCTAGTGCTGGTCCGATTCAGGAGACAGAGGATTTAGGTTCACTATATAAAAAAATCACCAAGAGAGACCCTTTGGTTATGGTGGGTGGTTTGGGGAATGTTGTGACAGAGATCAGGGGTACAACATACAGTACAACCTGGCAAAGACTGCATCAACATCTATGCGTAACAGTGTTTGCGTCTGCTGTGGAGCGCCACGACCGACCTCATTTGAACTCATTTGTCATGAGGGTTAATTTGTAGTTGGAACGGCTGCTTGGATCTGGTGTGGGGCCACACATTGGTGTGGTTTCTGTTGATTCACTCAGTGGATGGGATTATACTAGACATGATCTACATCTCAACAGGAAAGGGAAGGGAAACAGGCTGGGCTAAAAGCAGCAAATCTAAGGGGAAACTTAAGTTGCTTTTATAACCAATCTTTTATCAGTGGAACATTTGCTGAGTGGTTGATATATGCTGTAGATAAGCCATTTTATAAGAAAGGAAATAAAGAAGTTTCATCAAACTTCAGTCAAACTTCACTTTTGCCTGCAATCTCAAAAAATTTAGAAAAGATAATGTACAGTCATCTTCTCAAATTTCTAAAGAATAATAAAATATTATCGACGACACAATTAAGATTTATAAAGGGTTATGATATTGAGAAGGCTTTCTACACATAAAGCGAGAATTTACTTAATTAAGTAGACAATAAATTGTGGCCCAGTGGTATACTCTGTGATCTCTCAAAGGCTTGTTGTTGTTTTTGTTATTTTGAGGAGGCCAAACAGACCCCCTCTCTCAAAGACACTTAACTTTGAAAATCACAATATCCATTTGAGCAAATTAGAATATTGCGGTGTTAAATGAAATGCTGCAGAACGTTTGAAATCGTATATCTCTGACAGGAAACAATGTATGCCAGTAGGAAAGAGAGATATACTGAATTGTCAAGCCTCATCTAGTTGGGAACTAATGACATGTGGGATCTTCCAAGGTTTCATCTTAGGGCCACTATTTCTTGTATATATCAATGACCTTTCATCTGCGACCTTAACGGATCCAGATGAGTAACATTATAAAAGCACGGGCAATGAAATGCTCATGGACATTAATAAATGGTTCTTAGCCAATTCTGTGTTGCTAAACAATTTATTTATTTATTCAGATATACTGAATTGTCAAGCCTCATCTAGTTGGGAACTAACAACATGTGGGATCTCCCAAGGTTCCATCTTAGGGCCACTACTATTTCTTGTATATATATATATATATATATATATATATATATATATATATCAATGACCTTTCATCAGCGACCTTAACGGATGCAGATGACACAAACATTGTAAAAGCACGGGCAATAAAATGCTCATGAACATTAATAAAGGGTTCTTAGCCAATTCTGTGTTGCTAAACAATTTTTTTATTTATTCAGATATACTGAATTGTCAAGCTTCATCTAGCTGGGAACTAATAACATGTGGGATCTCCCAAGGTTCCATCTTAGGGCCACTACTATTTCTTGTATATATCAATGACCTTTCATAAACGACCTTAACGGATGCAGATGACACAAATATTGTAAAAGCACGGGCAGTGAAATGCTCATGGGCATTAATAAATGGTTCTAGTCAATTCTGTGTTGCTAAATTTTTTTTTTTAAGCACTGCATGCAGTTTATGAAAGGTTTCCTGGCAGTATGTGCCTTTAGTATGACGACAAGGAGTTAGAAAAAGTTGACAGTGTCATATTCTTGGACTTACAAGTTCATAAAAAAGCGCAAAACTAGGGTAATGGAGTGCATTGTAAGAAAATGAGGTGATGCTGAAAGAATTAGATTGGGAAACGAAGTAATAAAGGAGGTAGATGAGTTTTGTTACTTGGGCAGTAAAATAACAAATGATGGTCGCAGTACAGGGAATATAAAATGCAGAATGGCAATGGGTAGAAAAGCGTTCTTGAAAAAGAAAAACTTGTTAACATCGAATATTGATTTAAGCCTAAGGAAGTCCTTTCTGAAGGCATTTGTATGGAGTGTTGCCTTGTATGGGAGTGAGACATGGACGATAAACAGTGCGGACAGGAAGAGGATTGAGGCTTTTGAAATACGGTGCTACAGAAGAATGCTGAAGATTAGGTGGGTGGATCGCGTAACTAATGAGGAGGTACTGAACAGAATTGGGGAGAAAAGAAATTTCTGGCATACCTTGACTAAAAGAAGGGATCGATTGGTAGGACACATTCTTAGACATCAAGGAATTGTGAATTTAGCGTTGGAGGGAAGTGTGTGGGGTAAAAATCGCAGAGGAAAGACCAAGAGATGGATACAGTACGCAGATTCAGACAGATGTAGGTTGCCGTTCTTATGTGGATATGAAGAGGCTTGTTCAGGATAGGGTATTGTGGAGAGCTGCATCAAACCAGTCTTCGGACTGAAGACCACAACACACATGCTTGCTTTGAAGTTTTTTATTATAATGTTGTTATGGATCTATTTCGGCACAAATAGCCATCGTCAGACAATAAAAAATTGATAAATGTTGAACTCTTTCTTAAGCTTAAGGGACTTAACTGCGGGGTCATCAGTCAAACAATGGCCATGTGACATCCTTGAACAATGTCTTGCTGTTTATTTAACAATAAAATGAACTTTTATTTAACGATATTTGTATAGTATTACATATGTGTGACACAAAAGTTCACGTTATTGTTAAATAAACAGCAATGCATTGTCCAAGGATGTAACATGGTCATTGTCTGATGATGGCTATTTGTGGCGAAATGGCTCCATAGCAACATTGTAATAAAAAGCTTTAAAGCAGCATTTTGGTATAATTATATAAAGAAGTCGTTTTCCTTCACGACAATGCTCCAGCACACACACCTCAACAGTTGTGGTCGCAAAATTATTGGATAAAGGATTCCAACTCGTTTCATATCCCTCCCCCCCCCCCCCCCCCCCACCTATTCCCAGACTTGGCTCCCTCGGACTACTATTTGTTCCCTAATTTGAAGAAATGGCTGGCGGGACGAAGATTTCATTCAAACGAGGAGGTGATTGTAGAAACTTGTAGCTATTTTGCAGGATTGGACAATTCCTATTATTCGGAAGGGATTAACAAATTAGAATAGCGTTGGAGGAAGGGTATAAGTATAAAAGGAGACTATGTTGAAAAATAAAAATGGTTTTGCCTAAACACATTAGTAGTTGTGATTCTTCAGTTTCTCCCAGCGTATTTGATAATCAAAATATCCACGGGTGTACTGCCGGTCTAAAGTGTCCAACGGACACAATATTTCGGCGATCATACATCATACATGTCGCCATCAACAGGTGAACTGACGGATTGAGCTCCTCGAAACGCGCCGGCACGGAGATCCCCACGCTACGGCGGCTCGAAGGGAACTGCGTTCTTGCCCGGTAGCTGGCGACTGAAATACCCTCGGCCCGCGGAGCGACCCCTCCGTGGTCCGCGCCCCGCACCGCGGTCGCGTAGTGGAAACGATTGCGACGGCGTCTGAGATGACGTCGATGTGAGGGCTCTGTCTGCTGTGGTCGTCACTACGTTACGTTTGCTAGATTTTCTCTTAATTAACCAAATCGCTGGTTCCCAAGCTTTGCTAAGATTATAGCCACAGTCACTGTTTACGAGGTCGTCACTTGTGCGAATTTCAACGGCCTCTCTAACGACGCAGTCCCAGTATCTCGACGTCTGTACCAGAATCCTAGTGCGTTCATACTCCATCGCGTGATTCTCCGACAAACAATGTTCATCGACCGCCGACTTGCTCGGATACATCAATCGTGTGTGCCTCTGGTGTTCAAAGCATCGATCCTCGACGGTAAGCATCGTCTGTGCAATATATAACTTGCCACACTAACACGGAATCTGGTACTCGCCGGCCTTCCTCAAACCGAGATCATCTTTGGCGTTCCCCGCCAGTACACGAATTTTATTTGGCCGACAAAAGATAGTTCCAACCTGTTGTTTCTTCAAAATGCGAGCGACCTTCCCCGAGAGTGCGCCGGTATATGGAATGAACACAGTGCCTACATCCTCCCTCGTGTTTTCATCCGTTTCCATCGCTTGGGAACCAGCGATTGGGTTAATTAAGAGTAAATCTGGCAAACGTAACGTAGTGACGACCGCGGCGGACAGAGCCCTCACATCGACGTCCTCTCAGACGCCGTCGCAATCGGCTCCACTGCGCGGCCGCGGCGCGGGGCGCGGACCGCGGAGGGGTCGCTCCGCGGGCCGAGGGTATTTAAATCGCCCGCTACCGGGCTAGAACCCCAGTCCCGCTTGAGCTGCGCCAGTCCCGCTTGAGCTGCGGTGGAGTGCGCATCGCTGCTACTCGCTCGTTACCGTTCTCGTCATGTGTGGACGCGGAAAGGGACGCATGAGGAAGGGAAAGTCGAGGTCCGGCTTCCTTTCTACCTTTATGCAGCAACTCGCTGCCGAGGTGCTGCGCACGGCGACGCCGAGGAAGAAGCAGAAGAAGAGGCCTCTCCAATGCTTCCGTTGTCAGAAGCTTGGCCATCAGGCCAAGTCACGTCAAGGGACATATGCGTGTCTGAAATGCGCTGAGGCGCATGATACACGCATATGCAAGATGCTGCCTGGAACTACGAAGAAGTGCGCCAACTGCGGCGGACCTCACGCTGCCAACTTCCGTCGTTGTAGCTACCTCAAAAGCTTCAACGGCGGCGAGAAGGCAAACGTACCCGTGGCTTCAGTAGAGAAGAAGGCGCCACAAGAGAAGAAGACCAACGATCGCAAACCACAAGAAGAGGTGCGCGAGACGATCAACGACGCGGTGGCCTACCTCAAGGTCGCAATGGCGGAAGAGAGGGCGGCCTTCCGCGCCGAAATCGACGCGCTCCATCGCCAGGTGGCGGAGCTGAAGAAGGAGCTGCGTGCCGTAAGAGAAGAGGCGGCCGTTCCTCACGTTTCTGTCCCATGCGGACAGGAACTGAGGGCGGGCGCGGGCACACAGTGGGACGACGACGACGATTCCGCAGCAACGGCGGCGGATGTCCGAGACCCGCAGGTGGACGAGTCTCCGGCCCCTGCAGCAATGCATGATGCCGAAGAGACGATCAAGGAGACGGAGACTTCTCCGCCGGAAGTCTCCAAAGAAGAGCCAACGGTCGCACAAGCCGCGACCGGAGAAGCAGACACCGAGAAAATCCTTCCTCATAGGTACCACTTCAAAGACTGGCAGATGAAGGTCTTGGAAGTGGAACTGAGAGGGAAGGAAGAAGAAAACGTCTCGGTCTACCTGGAGACGATGTACGACCTCCACACGCGTGATGAATGAGACGCCATCATCAAAAACGTCGCTAACAAGCAAAAAGAAGAGGCCAAGAAGCGCAAATTTCTGGAGAAGCAAGCGCAGAAGAGGTCTAGTCAGCGGCCGCGGAAGTAGTGGCACCCCTAGAAGTCCGAACATCACAAGGCCACTCAGAGAGTGACACAGAGACGAGGTAGTATACCTAAAGATCCTGACCCGCTCCATCATCATCCTCATTATCATCAAACCCATCCTCCGCCAGCCAGAGTGCTGGCAGCACAAAGTTTTAATGAAACTGCTCATGTACCAGTCATACACAGCAATGTCCTAGTCACTCCCTTTCCACATATCCTTTTGGAGTAAATGTCAACAGACAAAGACTCCACCTTCACCTATCCTTAGAAGAGGATAGTCTCAAGAGCAGAACGGCGGGGGGCTAGAACCCAGTTCCCTTCCAGCTGCCGTAGCGTGCGGATCTCCGTGCCGGCGGGTTTCCAGGAGCTCAGTCCGCCAATTCACCTGATGATGGCGACATGTATGATCGCCGAAATATTGTGCCCGTTGGACACTATAGACCGCCAGTACACCCGTGGATGTTTTGACGTTGGTAGTTTTTACTTTCGCACGGACTCTTTAAAACGCCCCTGGTACAGGAGGGCCTCCTGAACTCGGATCATCTAGAAGTAAAAGTACATGTGACAGGCTGAGTACTCACGGCTGGGTCAGCCGGTGGCGTGCGGCGCGCGCTAGATGCGCGACTCCGGGGGCGGCGCGTCGAGCGGCGAGGTGACGGTGACGAGCGTGGGCGCGTCCTCGCTGTTGGAGTCCCCGCTGTGGCTGTGCAGCTCCAGGGAGTCGGGCGGCGCGCGCAGCCCGCACCCGGACTTGCCCCCGCAGCCGGGGGACGCCGACGGCGACGGCGACAGCGCCCCGTCTGGCACACACGACGCGACGTCACTAACCACGCCCACACTGATAACCAGCTGCACGCTCACCACAAAAAACAACGTGTTTCTAAATCTAAGGGACGTAACTCCGTTAATCATTAGTCCCTAGGCTTACACTGTCTTAAAGTAATTTATGCTAATGGCAACATAGCTATGACGTAGATTCACAGAAGTTCGTGAATTTTAGCATCGCAGTAGTTTCTAACATGGTTTACAAGTACGAGCCGTATAAGCCATTGTAAGGAGTAAAAACAGTATGCACCTTTAAAAATAATTAATATTGTTTAAGTCTATATGTTGGTAGTGTTTGTTGTCGCCATTGTGTGTATAAATAAAAGTCGGTAACGGAAGTTATTGCGTCGGACACTTCGCTAAAAAAAAAAAAAAAAAAAAAAAAAAAAATAAATAAATAAATAAATAAAAATAAAAAAATAAAGGAAACAAGTATTGAAACTTGGCGTTTACGATGTGCTGAAATCGTGCGTAATGATTGAATCCACTTCGAATAGTTTTGAAGTCATTATTGGTGTCTATTTCTCACGATGACAGTTTATTATCAATACTTTGCGGCTTTCAGGGTCCACGGAGAAACAAAACCTTTTTCTTAGCAATTAGAATAATATGAAGCTGCACAGCCACCATGCTGAAAGCATACTGATTGTCCTATGCTGCCGTCTCGCGTCGACGCGAAGGAACAGAAATGGCGGATGCGCATGCCCGTCTATATCCAGGTGCCCTAGGTGTAGCTGCGCTGCCGGCCGCGGTGGCCGAGGGGACTGAGGCGCTCCAGTCACGGTCTGCACGGCCACTACGGTCGGGGGTTCGAATCCCCCCTCGGGCATGGATATTTGTGCCGTCCTTAGGATTACCTAGTTGATAAGTAGTTTGTAAGTTTAGGGACTGATGACCCCGTAGTTAAGTCCTATAAACTCTACAAACATTTGATTTGCACCTGGATATAGACGGACGATACGTCAGTGGATGCGCCCACAAAATTATATCATTGCATGAGATGCAATATTGTTGGAAATGCTGCCAAAGAAAGGATACATTTTACGTCCTCCGTGGATCTTTCCATACTTTTCTTACTGGCGATACCCTTTCAAATACACACAGATTTACGTAACATCCTTTCGTTCATATTAATTAGAGACATTCGGTCGTAATAAACGATGCTTTAAAGAAATATTACGTTTCATGATTCATTTCTAAGAAGAACACACAATGCACGAAGATAAGGATGTTTCGTATTCTTTTCAAACTACTTTCATATTTTGAATTTACTGGTCTCGCGACTCCCACGAAGCCACTACTCGACACTCTATGATACCGCAATATCCAGTTTGCAGAGCCAGATATTCAGACATATGTGTGTACAGTATTCCAATGTCAACATATCCTAATAATTTCCTGGACCGATTTCATTACGCCTGTTATACATTATTAAAGAGATAGAGGAGAAGGGTGGTTGGAGGAAATGGACAGGTATGGGGGGAGGGGGGGGATGTATAACAAGTAGAGGGGAAAATAGACGGTGAAGTTTGACCGCACCAACAGCGAAAATGCAGTAAGCGAAAAACTTTCTTCGATTGATTATTGTGTGTGTGTGTGTGTGTGTGTGTGTGTGTGTGTGTGTGTGTGTGAGTGAGAGAGAGAGAGAGAGAGTGGGAGGGGGGGAGGCCTCAGAGAAAAAGTTTCGTGGACATTTTAAATTAAATGTGAAGTTTGTTGGAAGTCGATAAGTCATTTTGGAGTAATAAGCGAACAATTACCATAAGATTTTATGTCTTAATTAGTAGGTTTTGGCAGAGTTATCAAAATTTATTGTCAGTGAATATAGTCGCGAAGTATCGAATGTGAAATATCTGTTGCTCCTGTAAGCAGTTTGAAAGGCAACGGAAAAAAATAAAAATAAAAAAGGTCCAGGACGAATGGACAGGCCCCAGAAATGGATTTTACAAGTTCATTGTAGGTCTTGCGTTACTCAACTACACAATTATCAATCATAACTTAAAATTAGCAAATGAAAAAGAAGTATTATCGTAAAAACAATCACAAGAAAAAAAGAAAACCAACAGTTTCGAAACGGAAGCTATTGGCAAGTAACTCAATTTTCCTTTTTTAGTACATCTAAAACTTGTAAGATATTCAATTAACCCAGTTAATTCGCAAATTTCACATGTTATACGGTAGTAAACTTCCTTCCGTTTGAAGATACAAGACGAAATACTGCTTCACCATCCACAATTTTACAATTAGTATAAAATATATACAGAATTTCACTCTAGATTAAATTGTGCAACTGAAGAATTACTAGCATTTTATAAATATATTATGCAACCCTTAAATATACAGGTGTCACAGTTATCTTGCTCACCTAAAATATCTCTGCATCGCAATACGCCATTTACATGATCAGCTACTGCGAAGCGAATTTGACGCTTGAAATACGCGAAACGGGTAATTGGCGTATTGCGATGCAATCAGAGCCATTGTTTATGTGATTCGTCATGCTATACGTTGCTGATAAAATAATACAGGGTGTCCATTTAAAAACACACAAGTTTGTGTTAAAAAACACATATGCTTTCGTTTTAGAATATTTCAAAATATTTATATTCCTGAGCCGCTGCCTTAAATTGATACCGGTGAAAGTAGTTTTACAATAGCTGTTGTCGTCCAGGGATATGAGTAAGACTACTGGGACATCCTGTTAGAATTTGAAATAATTAAAAATTTTGTGCAAAACACAATGTCATGTTTCACAACATCAAAGGTACAATTTAAGTGCGGGATACGACCCATCGGCTTTGACCAATGACGTCATATCTTCGTTAAAGACGATAGTTTGTTTACAAGTAGAACATAGATTATAAATTAAGATTTTGTATTTAAAATGTGATCTGTAGCTCCTTTCTGATAGTGAGGTACAAGAAAACAGAAGCCGCGAATTTTTGGGCTGAAACCTGTGATGGATGGCACTTTTTTTTGTGGTAATCTGTAGTTGACGAGGATAATCACAGATTGTTTATTATCTACAATACATAAGTATTACGACATTATCCCATATGTTTATATACGTTAAGAGCGTTTTTTTACTAGTTGGTATATCTTGGTATCTTGTGAGACTCAGATATGACGTCATCGGTCAAAGTCAACGGATTGTATCCCGGTCTTCAATTATGCCACATCAAAAACCATAGAAGATGGCGGAAACAGTTTATGGGTGGTTCCAAAATCGGTGACAATCATGTGTCCAAAGGTAGACTACACTCCAGGTACAAACCAAGTGAGGTGGCGCAGTAGTAACGCAGTGAACTCGCATTCAGGGTTACGGCAGTTCAAACCCGCCTCCAGTCCCCCAGATATACGTTTTCCGTGATTTCCCAAATCACTCGAGCCAAATGTCGGGGTGGTTCGTTTCAAAAGACAAAGCAAATCTCTTACACCAACCCTAAAGAAAACTATCTGAGCGTGTGATCCATCTCTAATGACTACCAAGTCGACTGGACGCTTAACGATAATATTTCTTCACTCCGTTTCCAGGTTAAACGCTGCCCTACTACAAGATCGCTGCAGCGCATTAGATACGAGACGGAAATTGCTTGCGACGCACCGTTTATTTTATTGCGTAAAAGGCCTGCAGACGCTAAAGGCCTCTTCGGAAGTTATGGTTGCTTTTAGGATTCACGCTTTGACCCCTTTCTCAGTCGCGAGTTTACTTCGCGGCTCGTCTCTTCATTATGCTCCGAGAGCGCAGCTTTCAGTGGGCGCCTAAGCGCTAGGCAACCAAATCGACGTTGCAGCTAAGCTGTTAAGCGGAATTGCAGGCGTTGACTAGCGCTCAGTTCAAACCGCTTGCGCATTACGGTGTGTGGGCAGTACTTTCTATCAATATTAATTTTCGGCTAGCTATTTTTAAAAACAGTTACAAGATTCTAAATAAAGGCAAAATTTCTCGATTATAGCCGTCCTGTGTAAGCAAATTGTCCCTCTATTGACTGTTTGAAAGAGCTAACAATTTCGGATTGAAAACGCGCAGGCACAGAGCAGAAAGTCTTGTAATAATGAGGAAAGAAATACTGCTTTATACATCGTAAATCCAGCAGGCAGTGCGTATAATCACAACATAGATGCTAGTACATAAGTAGTTTGTACGTTTAGGGACTGATGACCCCGTAGTTAAGTCCCTTAAGCTATACAAACATTTGAACATTTGCATGTACCTAAGTGCTATTGCTACTGTGCATTTTTCACTTATTGGCTGTGCTAAAATACCTTGTTTTGGTCATTTGGAGTATTTATATATTCATATGTATGCTGTATGTCGGGTATAATTTTACACAGACTGAAATTATATACTAATTTGTTAAATAGATATGGCTTTTAAACATTTTATTTTGAAACATCTAACCTATACTATCGGTCCAGGAAATAAGAAGCATTTCATAAAATAATTAAGACACTAGTATTTCGAGACTCCACATAGCAAGGATCCGCTGTTATTATGTTTTGAAGTACAGACAACGGAGGTAATATGTGTGTTTGCGAAAGCTTACCTAAACAGCAGTATCAGATGGATGACAGTTAATGTCTATCAGGTCGTCGTTAACTTCTTTCTGGCCTACGTCAACGTGTGAGTAACCATTCCAATGCAAACTATAATCTCATTATTGGCTACAGAAATCACAATGCTATCCGATTTTCTCCGGTAAATGTATGAAATGCGCTGACGCATTTCCTTTAAATTTAAACGAAGCACATGGTTCACTTAAATCAGGTACAGGTTTGTCAAATATTTGCCAAATTCTAGTCAATAAAGTAACTACCATCATATTCAGAAACCATGACATCTAACAACAGCCAAATGAATGTCATCCGTGAAAATAGATAATGCTTCGCCGTCGTTTCATAGATTTAAAATCGAATACATACCTCCCTAATTTTTCGAATCTAACAGAATCACTGTTAGTACTTATACGTAAGTGAATAGTTCAGCGAAGATCTTACAGAATTTGTCATTAGATGTAGTGTCTACAGCAAAACAAGAAATGAAATAAAACTCTCCGAGTTGCACACACGTATCTGTGGATGAGACAGTCAGCTTTAATACTCAGCATATCCCTTGACATATGACGTCACGTGACGGTTCAAAATCATGTTGGCTGCGCAGTTGGGTTGCTATTACCTCTGAATATCCCATCACATGTATCACAGCTAGGTATAAAGGGCCCTCAACTACTTTCAGCAAGGATGGTTTGATATCAGACAACTTTCACGTAGAGGGAAGCGCAGAGTTTTCTGAAGACCAAATTCTAAGTTGATGTGGTGAACTTGTACACGTGAATTTCCAGTCTTCAACAGGATCATTAAACAGAGAGAGACGGCGAAAAATCATCTACAAACCTGTACCATACACAAGGGATTTAAGTGAACCATGTGCCTCGTTTAATTTTAAAGGCAATACAGTTATTTATACTAATGCGTCAGCGTGTTACATACATTTACCGGAGAAAATCGAATAGCAATGTGATCTCTGTACCCAATGATGAGATTATAGTTTGCAGTTGACGTAAGCCAGAAAGCCAGAAAGAAATTTGGTGGTGGCATAAAAACACTTTTAACGTCAAATCATCTTAAAATTCTTGAAATTTTCGAGGACATATTCCAGACGAAAGGCAAAAAGGCAATAGACTTGTAGTTGTCCTTTGATGGCTCACCTTTTGGACCAAACTGAAACACACGACAAATTTGTTGAGCAGTGGACCATTCTGTTTAGAGACAACCTTGAGATGCTCCAGTTTTTCACTCAGATGTTCGGCATCAGAGATAGCGTACGCTCTATTTACTGTCTTTATACAGAATGGGTCCACTGCTCAACAAATTTGTCGTGTGTTTCAATTTGGTTCAAAAGGTGAACCATTAGAGGACAATTACAAATCTATTGCCCTTTTGCCTTTCGACTGGAATATGTCCTCGAAAATTTCAAGAATTTTAAGATGATTTGACATTAAAAGTGTTTTTATGCCACCACCAAAGATTAGGGACCTCCCTAGATCAGTCAAAGACGATTTAAGACTGAAGAAAACCGGTTTCTGTAGAATTCCATGTTATTGTGCCAAGACTTACATCGGCCAAACGATCCGCACAGTTCAGGATCGGTGTGTGGAAGATCACTGTCATACTCGTTTACTTCAAGCTGAAAAGTCGGCTGTTGCTGAAAATTGTGTGAATGAGGGACACAAGATGGTATATAAGGAAACGAAAATGTTTCCTTGTGCTTTCCGCTACTGGGAATGTGTTCTTAAAGAATCAATGGAAATTCCTATGACCGATAATATTATTAAAAGGGACAAAGGCTTCCCTCTAAGTAAAAGTTGAAACCCAATCTTATCTGACATTAAGCATTTGAACCTGCACTTTTCTTTTAGCTAGTCGTGTTTCGACCCATCGTTCCGCGATTTTCTCCACAAGCGCGTTACTGCGCCTAGATGTCCTCTACTTTGGTTTCGCGCACGCGCAGTGGGTCGTCAGCGGTGTATAAAGGGGCCGCTGTTACTGTTCTGCCGCAGTTTCCGGCGAGTAAGTCTAATCAGCGCACGCACCTGAAGATTGCAGCCAGTTGGTCTGCCGAAATATTGTGTCTAGTTGACGATGGTATCGGCTGCAAACCGGAAAGTCTAAGCAACCACAGAATGAGCAACATTGTAGGGTGTCGTGTAGTTTTTATGGCATCTCATTTTTTGTGACGTCATATCTCTTGAACTATGTGTTGTACGTGAACCTTACACATAATGGGATCGTAATCATGGATTGAAGCTTGCCGCGGTGGAGTAGCCGAGCGGTCTAAGGCGTTTCGCTGCGGAGCGCGCGGTTGGTGGCCGTGGAGGTTCGAGTCCTCCCTGGGGAATGTGTGTGTGTGTGTGTTGTCCTTAGGTTAGTTTACCTAGGTTTAAGTAGTTTGTAAGCTACGAACTGATGACCACGCAGTTTGGTCCGATAGATTGACAAACATTTGAACATTTGATTGAAGCTTACGTATGCTAAATTTCATAAAGATTGGAACAAAACTGTAGATTTGTATGCAATACGTACACACAAACACACGGAATATACAGGGTGAATCACCCAACAGTTGCACCGTAAATGTTGCGGATACGAAAAGTGCGACTGATGTTACGGTTTTCACACAATGCATTGGTAGTCATGGGCTCATATTTTTAGCCAACAAACAGATTGTAATATTACTTAGAAACTGTATTTTTATGCAATCATTTTTAGGTGATTCACCCTGTGTAATTCCAGTGACAAAGAAGATCCAAATGGGACAGGGGCTTTGAAACTGCTGGGGTTTATGATTGATGACAAATTGCCTTGACTTGGCAAGAACATACGTCACATGTATGTGACAAACTGTCAAGAGTAATATACCTCTTGAGGAAACTGAAACATGTGATCACCAAGCAGTATTCGTTAACGGCGTATTGTTCACTGTTCCATAGCCATATCAACTATGGCCTCTTACTATGGCGTCACTCTGGAGGTTGTAAGGAAATACTTTTAGTCCAAAAGAAAGCAATAAGAATAATATCGTCGAACAGAAGACGAACACTGCAAGCCAATCTTCAAACAACTAGGAGTGAGGACTATCTTCAGTCAGTACGTATTCTCATGCCTGATGTACGTAAAGGAAAAATCAGGAAACATTCTCAAACACGAGTGATTTCCACAATTACGATACACGAGATAAAGGTAAGATAGACATTCCAAGCTGTCGACTCTCCAAAACTCGATACAGTTTTCCAGCAGTGGCTATTAAATTGTTCAACCACCTAAACAATGAGCTACGGTCCTTGGAGTTGGAGAAATTTAAAAGGAGGATGTCACAATATCTACGCCAGAAACCACTATACAGTGTGAGTGAATTCTTCGACAATGAAACAGCAAACTGGACGGTCCGAACAATGCACTTTTTAAGTGAATCAAGACAACATCTTCTTGCTAAAAATTACTACTTTTAAATCATTATGTATTATCTGTGCCTAGGAACTTTTCTCTGTCCTAATCGTGTATTTGATTTATTATTGTATGTTTGTATAAATTTAACCTTATAACACTTACACAGTCTGTCCAGTCTTGACTGGTGAATGACGTAGCTACGGTCAGTGGCGTAGCTATGTCGCCAAGGGCCCCGGGGCAAAAATGAATTGGGGCCCTCTTTACACTAATACTGTACAGATGCAAAACTACTTCATCATGACATAATAAGGCAAACCTAAATACTACCAAGTAAATTATTGTGTGTCACGCAGCAGATAATGTTTAATCGTACTCTCTAATATAATTGTGAAAGTTGGTTTGTTATGTTTCCACGCAAAAATTATAAGGTGATTTAGACGAAATTTTCCAGAGGGATAGATATAGAGTTGGACTTTGGTAGGACATACAGATGAAAATGCCCCATGGGACATTTTTCGTCAGCGGTGACAGCAGGCGGACATTTTCAGTGCCGGCCACTCACTCTCGTGCAGCTACTACGCTGTTGGCTCATTTCGTTGACAGCCCGGGCAAAGAGGGAAAATAGGGGAAATATTCGTGTAGGAGAGTTTCAGCAAAAGGAAGTTGCCCGATTTTGTTTGATGAAACACTTGGGATTGAGCCGTGCCCCTACCAGGCTTCTTGAAGTACATGTTAGTGTCTGGCCAGGAAAATGTAATACGTAAAATAACTAAGTCGATATCTTCGCTTATTATCGTGACAGTGGGGTCAAGGGCAGCGTCTTGATGCACAATTCACTTTTGAGACAAAGTAATTATTACATGAAACTCCTGATACGTGAATGTAATTAAACCTTTAAATGACAGAATAAACGGTGTGCGGGTAGAAACGTACCTTAAAAGATTGCGTAAAGTGCTGAATTCTCACCACAGTGAAGTTGTTTGTTTTCACAAACAAGAACTGAGCAGAATGCAGCGGAGGGTATAGTGTTAGTATGAACGTAAATTGAAGAGCGAATATTTCTTATGGTATGGGAAGGCGCCGTTCCCAGAAAAAAGCCACAGAATGTCGAATCCATTTCCCGCCTACCGTTGCAAGGTAAAGTGTAGAAAGGGATGTAGATTCTGTTACGCTGCAATGTAACTTTTTTCGATCGTCGCTCACGAAGGCTGAGGGGTCCCTGGAGCTCGGGGGCCCCGGGGCACTGCCCCGCCTAGCCCTATGATAGCTACGCCACTGGCTATGGTAGTAATAATAATAATAATAATAATAGTAATAATAATAAGTTCCTCGACGATACCATAAACAATACAGCAGACGGAACATCACTAAACTGTGGTTTAAAGTGTCTAGTCCGACGTAAGAGACGTTCTCGGGCCTTTAATTAGACAAGGGTAAGTAGCCGAATAATTGAATAAATAAACAAAAAGGTGGAGACTGCGTGTCTGCAGCGCAGTACGATGTGACGGATGAGCCGCGGTGTGGCTCGCGATTTCTGGGGCAGGCGTGTCGCCGGCTGTTGATCGTAAAAGCCGGGCTGACCCAGAAACCGTGGTATACAGCGTCTGCGCGCTACACCCGCTGCTACACAGGGCGCCTTGCTCTGCCTGAGCTGCGCGCCACCCACCGAGCTGCCGCTGTTTGTTGCCTGTTGGCAAGACGCGTCGAGCCGCGCCGAGCCGGAAATATGACCATCCAGGCGTCGGCGCAAACCATCAGCACGGGATCTCTGCGATTGTATGGCACCCTGCTGTAAGTTGTAACAGGATTAACATTGTCAACTGGCTCCGTCGTATGAATAAAGCCCTTTCTACACGAGACGTGCAACCACAGACATACACTACTAGACTGGCAATGCCGTGTACAGTATCATTGGTGTCAGTGAAGTCTCGCCGCCATATTTCTATACTATCACGTGCGAGCTGTCGAATGAGTTATTACAGAAAACAGTCGTAAAAATACGGATGAACTGACGTAATTATGCTGTCCTTAGAGTTTTGACATGTAGGAAATTCGTGTTTTGTATATGGCTGAAATTTTTAAAGGTTGAGTAAGCTTCAACATATACAGTAATGAATTGCATTAATTTGCTGTTATTATTAATCTGTTACCAATTCCATTCAACCTCGGATTTGCTTTCTGTAGTACGGTCATTATAAAAGTGTACCCTCATTCTTTTGAGAGTTCTTTCGAAATCTATAGTCTGCTTTGACGCACACACTGAGTCGCATTTCCTGTTTTTATTAACCTGTTTCCAGTTTCGATCAACTTAGGTTTTTCTTTTAATAGAATGACCGTTATAAAAGTGTTATTTGTCGTGGGTAACACATAACTTTATTCTTATTAGTGTCTTTCAGGTAACTACTTCTGCTTTAACTGTACGTAACGGCAAAATTTTACCTATTATACCGCCAACCTCTCATGATTATGTTGGCAACACAACAAAATGGTAGAAAGTCTTTGCCTAGATGTTAATGTTTAACGGTACATAAACTTCACATAACACGATTCGAAAATGCATAAGTGTTAACTCAAATGCAAATCATGTTCAAAGCAACTAGTAAAGTTTACAACGTCATATCGTGTCAGAAGATCATAGTAATACCGTACGGAAAAGTTTTTGACGTTAGGTGAGGCAAGATGGCGGCATCAAACTTCAGTCACAGAGGCTAGTTTGCCAGTCTAGTAATGTATGTCTGTGCGTGCAACACGCACAAGGATGTCGTTGTCAACTGCAGCGCCCCTTGCGAGAGACCGTCGAACTACAAACAAGCGTTAAAACCAACGAACTATATAAACTACATAGAGTGGCTATCTCTAGTTGAACAGCGCTCCTTGTGGCAGCAACCAGGAACTGTGGCAGCCATTTTTTTTTTCAACGTCTAGTGCGCCGAATACGAAAGTTAGTCCGATGCTATTTACGTGTTTTGGTTTCACACTTTATGTATTTTAGTGAATTTGAAAGGTTATTTATTAAGCTGAAATCATGCCGAGTGTATGCGCAGCATATAACTGTACGAATCGCAGTAATGAGACTGTTGGAATATCGTATTTTCAATTAGTATTTGTATGTTTTCGTTTCTAACATTTCGTGTACTCGTCTTTTGTACTTACCACATTTCTGCATACAATAGTCCTATGGGCTGTGTGTGTGTTTAACTGTAACTAAAGTAAGCTGTAATTATATTTTTTAGTTTTCCTTTGAAAAATGAAGAACTTACAAAACGATGGTTAGTCAATATGAGGCGCGATAAGTGGAAACCTACTGCATACAGTTACATCTGTCCATCGAATTTTGAAGAGAAATCATGTAAGCAACAAATGATACAAAGAAGCTTCTGGCTAATAGGTGAATCAGATTCATTACAAGATATGTCATGTTGCCAAGCAGGAGACATGGAACCTCTTTTATTACCTATTGCAAATCATGATTTAAGTCATTCAGAGAGCAGTAAGCCTATTCAGTTTGACCATGACTATATGCCAGAATACCAAATGCTGACATTATATTCCAAAAAAGTAGTTGAATATATTTCTGGAAGCATCATCAGGCATGTTAGTAAAAAACTTAACTGTTTAGATTGCTTGGAAGTTCTCCTTGCTTCTAAAAATGAGAGTAAAACAGGATTAATCGGATTAAAAGGTATAAAAGACAGTCGGTTCAATCCCTATAAAGATCTTGTAAAACTTTTCGAAGTGGCAGAAACGGTTCTGAGGAATCATGAAACATCATTAGGGAAGAAAAATTTTCTTTTGCGAATATATGTAGATGTATTTAGAATGTTGGGAAAGAGACGTACTTTATTTACCAACTACGTGCACTTAATGGTATCCTCGGAATTTTGGGATGAATCTTATTATTCCAACCTAATAAAACTGTTATTAAAACATTACTTCAGTTGTAGAATACATCATTTATATAAAGCCAAATCTGCGGAGGATAGAGGAAAGCAGATTAGGCAAACGTACACGAAATTAATATTGTTTAAAGGACAGTGAAGAGGCATGGGTTTTGTATGAATGAGGCGATGTTTAGCCAATCCAGTGTATGTGACATTTGTAATTAAACTTTCCGATTTGTCTACCACACACTTGTTGTCTATAATTTATCCTTTATCCATATTACCTTGTCTATAAAAATAACAATAAACAGGTAGAGAATGGTTTATTAAGTCATTGCACAAAGAGAAAATGACATGATTCAGTGCTATGCAGACGACTGGTTACGCCTACGTAACGTTGTAAAACATGGCAGACGAGATTCAAGTATGACAGCACCTTAGCCAGTCTATGTTGTTTATGTAAGTCGTTGGGTCAAACATTACGCATTTGCTGAGACGTCTGCTTCACGAGTCTACTTCGTTTGTTGTCAACTTACAGCAAATGAATCGCCACGTTAACACTACTTTTCGAAACTGTAAGATATATTGTGATAATTAAAACATTTATTTGATTTTAGACTGCCACTGTCAAACTGCATTTAATTGTTTTCGTGCAGTTCATGCGTAACACTACGTCGCTCACATGTGTTAACGTCCTCATTATAAAATATGATTACATACTTCCAGCCTCTGCGCTTTGAGACGCATACATAGACCTTTCACGTTGATAAAGCTTCAAATAATGCTTACCAAAAACTAATATTTCATCTTTTAACTACAGCACGTTTCAGGAAAAATAGCAAATATTTTAGAAGATGGTAATAAACATGATATGCAGTTAAAATTTCATATTACGTGCGTGCAACAAACTGATTTGAACATTTTGAATGATTCTTTCGTCGGTTCTTGGTAGATCATCATATTGACTTTCATTTAAATAACCAGTTTTCGACGTAGTTTAAAGTCTGAATATGTCGTAGTAAGCCGAAAACTGGGTAACTAAGTGGAAATGAACATGTCGAAGATACACTAAATACTACTTTTAAGTATGTGTGATGTTGTACTACCAAGAACCGACGGATATATCAGTGAAAACTTCTTGATTTACATTTGCTCTACGCTTGTTTGGATTTCATATTAACAGCTATATCTTTGTATTCAATAAAAATTGTAACACAGGTTATATTAAATTTTTAATGCAATTCCTCTATAGTATCACCTAAAATACTTACGACTGAGTCGAAAGACTACGCTCCTCTGAGAAGGAGACAAGTAGACATTCTCAAACAAATTCCCGACTTGGCTTCGTTTGTCAGCTGGGTTCCTCATTCGGTCGTCTGCGCATGCGCGAAGCACTTCCACACGCGTGGGAATAGGACCCATCCTATTCCGTCTACTAGCGATCGTATGCGTGCATCTTGTGCAAGTGGACGCGTCTACAATGTACGCGGACGTCGTAACAGGTGCATCATGGGTAATCTAGTAAGCTCTCACTTGCCGTGTAGGAAGGGCTTAAGGCTTTGAAGCCATCATAGCTATCAAGACAAGCTTATTGTAAGTACTGGTACAATGCTGCAATTTTGCGACGTGTCTTCATCTTCATGACTATAGGATAGCTTGGTAAACAAAACAACAAAAACCTGACAAGTAATTTATCCTGTAATGAAGCCATCTGATGATTAACAGAACTTCGATATCGGTAGTGGCATGGAGCAACAAATGATTTTAAACAAAAAGTCTTTAAATTAGTGGTTGACAGTTGTTTCTATATTTTAACAGTGTTATAACGTTCGGGGATACAGGTAATCCCCAAAAATGTTTGCATATTGACGTCGTTTGGCCTGGAACGTAATATATCGCACGTGCAATTATAAATCGATGACGCAGCTGTTGCTGGGCGAGCTAAAACATTCTTGGAAATTACGAAAGATGAACGTACCGCCATAGAATTACTTAAAAATGAAGGTTAAATTTTAGTTACGGCAGCGACGGCATAGTGCTATTGTTGGCAACGAAATGTCTGCTTTACGATGATAATTCATTTACCGACGGGACAAGTACCTACATACAAGATTTTATAGACCCTACAGCAGAAACAATATTAATTATTTACTTAATAGTCAATACGATAGATTATTCCCGTCAATCTCTGTGATTGGGTTTTCAAAGACCATTCATCAACTGTTGCTAAAATCAGCACACTATACGGCCGCTGCTGTAAGTAAAATTTCACCGGCATGAAAACAGTTACATTACATCCTTTACTCTTTCGTGTTGACTGTGAAATAAATAATTTTTGCTGATCGTACTCTATGGTTGACAACTTCTTGTATGTACTCTTGCCCAGTCAGTAAACTAATTATCCTCTAAAATATTAGCACACTGAAATTTAACCGTCGTTTCTAAGTAATTCAAGTTTGTCCCCTCTTTACTGATCAACGCAAACAAACTTCATAAATCGCGCGGTGGTAAGCGTATGATCTATTTACAATCGCACGCTCAATTTACAAAGTCATTCAACTAAGCCGTTCACCTCAAATATTTTCAGAACCTTTTAAGAAGTCGGAGTTCTGTTTTCATCTAATTGAATTTAAGAGAGTTCTCGCTCAAAGACGTATAGTATTTTGTCATAGCTATATTAATTACATAGATATCAGTATCAACTTTATTTCTCCAAATGGAACTATAGAAATTTCCGCTTCTAGAATGGTAGATCTAAAGGAGACGAATTCTGTGGCGCTTCACCCATCGAAATCCGTTAAGTTGTTTTGGAGACGTTACAATATTTACAACCCAGGATTTATATCTTGCTGGCCGTGGTGGCCGAAGGGACTGCGGCGCGCCAGTCACGTTCTGCACGGCCACTACGGTCGGGGGTTCGAATCCCCCCTTGGGCATGAATATTTCCGCCGTGCTTAGTATTAGCACAGAGTAATATATACAGAGAAGCAGCCCGCCCCCCCCCCCCCCCCAAACCGCTGTCCTACGCCACAGACAAATATATACAGACGGGAAACCTCTGTAAGGGCCCAGTCACACGCTCAGGGGTGCGGGCAGGGAAGGTCCTGTAAGATGTCCCATGATGGCACTGCGGTCAAAAGCAGCCCTTTAAATTGGCCAGAGCAGGCGGCAGGTAGCGGCTGTCCCCACCACCACCTCCCCTCAAACGGCGGCACACGGGACAGTGGTTTAGGGGGCTTTTCCTCTGTATGTGTTATTCTGTGCCTACACTCCCCTCGTAGTTCCGTAAGATGCTAGCAGGTGTCAGGCGGTTCCCTGGCTTAGTATCGGTAGACCACACAAGAGGCGCTTCTGAGGGTGTGTGGAGGGGAGGCTGAGGGGAGAGCTCGTGCCGCCTGCCACGAGGCCACGGCTCTGTCCGGCTTGCTGGCGTTTGAGGGGAGGTGGTGGTGGGGACAGCCGCTACCTGCCGCCTGCTGTGGCCAGTTTACAGGTCTGCTTCTGACCGCAGCGCCGTCATGGAACATCTTACGGAACTCCTGGAAACCGTCATACACACATGAGTACAGTCACCAGAGCGCGTCCAGTGTCGAAGCTAATACCGTCTATACCCTTCTTTTGCAGCAGTGCATGCTGTTTTCTTGTTAAGAATATTCCGCTCATATGGACAAAGTGACTTAAATCAGAAACTGAATCAGCTGTTTTTCAGCCGCCATATTAAGTGGGGTATGAAATCCGATTCAGGCTATAACATGTAAACACGACAGTGAAAAACGGTTTACGAAATTCGGTTTTCGTCTACCGGAGATGCGTTTCACGTGAAGGTAGTGTGTGTGGTCGTAGCTTACAGGAAGTAGTCGCGGCGGCGCGCACCCACCTGCCTTGCCGTGCGCGTGGCGCAGCTCGTCGAGCGCCTTGGCGCTGCACAGCGGCGTGTCCACCTCGTACGTGTTGTTGAAGAGGCTGTAGTCCACCTCGTACTCGCCCGTCTCCTTCTTGAACGTGACCAGCGGCTCGAAGCGGTGGCCCCACAGGATCTCGCTGGGCAGGTACGACGACCGCGCCTGCGTCGTCATCCCCGTCGACTCGATGACGCCTGCACGACACGTCACCACAACCACGTCACATAGCTGTGCTCGTACCGACACCACCTAGAGAGAGGGTCGCGGCGCTCTCGCGTGACGTCAGGCAGAGCAGGTTGCGCGCGCATAGCTGACTGGGTAGCCGCTGGGGCACGGCCGACACCGTCTAGATACAAGGCCTCACAACAAATCCGTGTCACGTCACACCGATAGGTGCCCTCTCAAGCTCACTGGCTGGCCGCTGCGGCACAGCCCACTGCTTCGTAGCGCCAGCCAGTGAGTTTGCGAGGGCACCTATCGGTGTGACGTGACACGGACTTGTTGTGAGTCCTTGTATCTAGACGGTGTTGGCACGGCCCACTATGCCGAAGCAGCGAGTCAGACAGCTATGCGCGCGCAACCTAATCTGCCTGACGTCACACGAGACCGCCGCGCCCTTCTCTCTAGGTGGTGGTGCACGTACCCAGTGATAGAATAAGAGAGGGAGGGGGTATAGACTGGCCTAGGCCTTTCGTCCTGGGGCGCTTCCAAATCTGAGAACCTTCCACAGGTGGAGGACCTGATCAAGAGGTCAGCATAAATTTCAAAACTTAATAAATCACGGAATAATGTAGATAGAGAGGTAAAAATTGACACACATGCTTGGAATGACATGGGTTTTTATTAGAACAAAAAATAAATAAATAAAAAATAAAAAAACAAAACAAAGAGTTTCAAAAATATCCGACAGATTGCGCTTTATTTGATCAGAAAAGCAGTAATTAGCATATCAACTTAAGACAAAGCAAAGATTATGTTCTTTACAGGAAATACTGAATATGTTCAACATCATTCCTCAACAATACCTGTAGTCGAGGAAAAATGTTGTGAACAGCACTGTAAAGCACGTCCTGTGTTATGGTGAGACATTGGCGTCGGATGTTGTCTTTCAGCATCCCTAGAGGTGTCGGTCGATTACGATACACTTGCGACCTCAGGTAGTCCCAAAGCCAATAATTGCACGGCCTGAGGTCTGGGGACCTGGGAGGACAAGCATGACGAAAGTGGCGGCTGAGCACACGATCGTCACCAAACGACGCGCGCAAGAGATCTTTCACGCGTCTAGCAATACTTTGTTTTTTTTTTATTTGGTTCTAATAAAACCCCATGTCATTCCAAATTGAGTGCAGATCGTGATTTATTCTTTCAGAAAAATGTCTTCACTGCGGCGTCGTAATATCGGTCGGCGTACGCGCAACGCAATCCTAATACGTGGTCGTAGAGACAATGAGACCGACGAAGATGGTACACAGCGCTTGGAGGTAAATCGAGAACGAAATTCTCAAGCGCGGTCCGTTATGACTCTGGAACAACGAGTACAGTAGAGTGGGATTCGCTCTGTTACGCTTTCGCACAAAATAATTTGGATCGTCGACAAAACAGACGGCCACGTGTGACGATTAGAACTGAACGTTTGGCATTCAGATACGATCCAGCAGTCGGTTGCGCAGCGGATGCTTCAGTTGGTTTCACAACAATGAACAATGTTTGTAAATATTGCTATGCTTCGAGATTTCGTCAAGAACCGTAGGGATTATGTCGTGCGGTTGAAAAGATCAAATTACCAGAAATGACACCGCTACCACAGCCACTAGCATCACTGGTTTCTCGCCAAGATCCTGATCCGAACCATTTCTTACATAATATACAGCAGTACAACAGTTATTTACAGATGCCATCATTTGGGGCAGATATTACCGAAGAACGAGGCTTTAACCCAACTGTTAACGTAAATCTTTGTCGAACGCTTTATCCCAACTTTTGTCGACCATTCGCAAAGTATTACCAGGCTACATCAGAGAGAGGGGGAGGAGTAGTAGAGACTGTGGGAATGAAATGGATGGATATGATGTGGGATAAGAGGAAATGTGTGAAGTCAACGGTGATGGAAAAAGATTAGGGGAGGAGGAGATGGACAAAGGAAGGGGGAGGAGGCGATGGGGAAATAGAGGAGGGAGGGAGGGGCAGACATAGGGAGAAGCAGAGAAGACATTATGGTATATATCCTGTACACATAAGCTACTGCGAAGCGCTGCCGGGTTTGCTAGTTTTGAATAAAATTCTAAGCAATGCGGTGGTTTGGAGTTCGAGGCTTCGTACGTGTGAAAAATACACTGGTCAAAACAATTAGGGGATCAGCTGATGTATCTAGGTCCATAGGCAGAATGAACTAAAATGTTGCCACGCCAGTCTGTCGGTTCTACGGAGTGCAGACAGCAACATTTCGGCAACGAGTTAGTGCCAATAATAGAAAGTTGCTGCAGAGGAGGTGTGTTTGCTATACCGGACGAATTACACAAAGTTTGGAAGCAGGTAAAAACACAGGGCGACGTGTATCCCAAAGTGTAATTTCCAGGACCTGGACGCGAACCGTTAAAACAAGGCAAGGACAAGGTCGTCCACGGTAACATCAGCAAGAGATGACCGTTAACTCCGGTTAACTGTCCGTCAAGACAGGAGGCTGAATGCAACTCAGCTGCAACGCGCCGCCGGCCGCGGTGGCCGAGGGGACTGAGGCGTTTCAGTCACGGTCTGCACGGCCACCACGGTCGGGGGTTCGAATCCCCCCTCGGGCATGGATATTTGTGCCGTCCTAGCTCGTAAGCAGTTCATAAGTAGTTTGTAAGCTTAGGGACTGATGACCCCGTAGTAAGCAGATTCAAAGGATATAGGTTGCCGGTCTTATTCTCAGACTATCTATAAACCCGGCGTTGCCCGGGTATTTATTTATTCTACAGTATCATAGTCCACCTCCTCTTCCCCCCCCCCTCCTCTGCATCCACCTCTTTCTCTTCCATCTATCTGTTCGTTTCCACTTTTCCCTCTCTCGGCAAAGTTTTCTGTAAGGGAGCCTCTGTCATGTAGGGCCTACCATACAAACATTTATGTACCCAGTGATCTTCGTCTTGGTTTACAGATAACGTGTCTAAAAATTGGAGCAAAACTATGCATTTTGTAAAATCCAGTAAGTTAAGTACCCTCCACCATGCAACTGAACGTGATTTCATACAGTGACATTCCTCCTGTTTTTAAGGTAGTGTGTGCAAAATTTCATCAATATCGAAACAAAATAATAGATTCGTATGCAATAGAAACACAGGGTTACATTGAAAACCGCACTTTGTTGTTCTCAAATATTCCAGTTTTATTTCATACAACCCTTGTTCTGAGGGAAAAAAAAAAAAAAAAAAAAAAAAAAAAAAAAAAAAAAAAAAGAAAGAAAAACAACCTGTGAAATCGATCGAGTCGTTCTCAAGTTATGGCGCAACCGAGGTATTTAGGGATCCATTTTTATGTTGCAAAGTACCCTTCCCCATGCACCGTATGAAACTTAAGGTAGAAGGTGACCTTCCTCTTGTTTCGAAGGTCAAGCGTGCGAAATTTCTGTAGATTTCGTGAGTCTGTAGGGGAAGTATGCTCCTCCATGCACCTATAACAAAATACTTTCTTAGCTGACGTTTTCTACCTATAAACTATATTCCTGCTAAATTTCAGCTACATAGGTGAAGCAGTTTTCTAGATTTCGTGTTTAGTCAGTAAGTAAGAATGTCCTTTCGGTTTTGTATAAACAGAGATCAAGAAAACAGACTGCTTAATTTTGGATGCAAGAGAATTAAGGGGGACTTGCAGACAAAACTAAATAGTAACATGCAAGTCTGTAATGCTAACTTTATTTGATACAAGATCATGCCTGATGCGACAGTTTTACGGTATCTACAGCGAAACTTGTGAGCGGTAAATTTCTTTTCTTTTCATCATTTTGTGTGTGTGTGTGTGTGTGGGGGGGGGGGGGGTCAGTTACAAAACGCTTCATAAACGTCTAAAATTACATGTAAACTTTGTTGTAGGTCCCTAACTACTCCCATTATGTATGACGTCATATCTCCTAAGCTATGTGTCGCGCTCTTTTGTTTTTGGGTCAGGAATCTTCGTGGGCGTACGGTGAACAGTTCACCACAGTTATATATGAAGAGGCTTGCACAGGACAATGTAGCTTGGAGAGCTGCATCAAACCAGTCTGCGGACTGAAGACCACAACCACAACAAGAACCAGTAGATTCGAGGAACACAAGAGTGTTGCACATATGTTTCGGTACTCAAATCAGAATCCCTGGGGGAACATCACTGATGAAATATATGGCTACAGAGTGCGAAGCTGACTGTAGAAAGATACGTCTACCGCGAAATTTCATTTCTCGAAACGATCACATAGTAAGAGAAATTATGGGTCTACCGTAGGTATATAAACAATCGTTTTTTCTCGTTTTATTTGCGAGCGAAATACGAAAGGATATTACAGAGGTGTGAAGAACACTGCACCATGCAGCACGTGCCGGCTACATGTTGCATTTGAAACTATTGTGGTTTCCGCATCTTACAAGTCTATGTCGTTGAGTGAATGCCAACATCCTTTGAAAGTAGCTGTGAATTATAATTTATCAACTTTTTTAACTGTGTAATCGCAGCGTAAGTAATTTTGGGGCTGATTGCTTTGAAACTACTTGAGGATATTAATTCAAGTAACAAAAACAAGTCAGTCTATATCTGACTTGTTATTGTCACTTGAATTAATTATTGCAAATAATATCGCTGTTTTCCATAATGTTCTCAAAAATAATTACTCGAGAATAACCTAGTGTCGAAACTGTAATCGCTGTTAGTAAGCAATACACAGTAATGGGAATGGCATTGAAAGAAAGACACCCAGCATGTTTCCTACGTTAGAAGGGACGGTGACAGCCAGTATCTGATGGTCGAGATAACAGAGAGCGCTGTTCGCTATTTTCAGAGCGGCGACACATCTTTGTCAAGCAAGAGGGAGGGGGACAGGGGGTTCAGAGGCGTCTTGCCGCAGTATGTGTGTCTACTCGTCCACCCGGTTTGATTAGAATAGCAGCAGGCTACTACGGCGTGGGATATGTCGAGGCCTATACATAATACCCGTTGGTCAATGCATTTGGCATAGTAAGTTTATTTCCCGACAATCGCTCCACCTTATCGCGCCGTGGCAGAATATCCGTAGTGAAGTCCCTTACATTTACAAACATTTGAACAAATTATCGCAACTTTGAGGTGAAACTCACCGCATAAAAGCAGGTACCGCACTGTAGCAATTTTGGTAATTGTTTCCGTTCTGCAGTGAAGTATTGCTGATACGTGTCTATTAACAAAAGTGAAACAGTAACTTTCTTATATTATAGACCTTGGAGCGGTTTTCTATGTTACTCATCCCCGATCTTCTCACAGTCGTACCAACACAATACGTAAATGCGGCGGAAACTTTACTGATATACAGGATGAATGACCTAACACTTGCACCGCAAATGTTGCGGAAACGGAAAGTGCGATTGATGTGCGGTTTTCACAGAATGGATTGGTAGTCAGAGGCTCGTATTGTTAGCCAACAAACAGATTGTAATATTAATTAGAAACTGTATTTTTTATGCAAACCTACAGTTTTTAAAACGGAACAATGGTTGTTTCTATAATGCACTGGAATTTTTGACACCAGCTGTGTACAAAGAATTTTGAATCACATAGCCGGCCGCGGTGGCTGAGCGGTCTGCGGCGTGCCAGTCACGGTCTGCACGGCCGCTGCGGTCGGGGGTTCGAATCCTCCCTCGGGCATGGATGTTTGTGCCGTCTTTAGTATTAGCTAGTTCATAAGTAGTTTATAAGTTTAGGGACTGATGACCCCGTAGTTAAGTCCCATAAGCTCTACAAAAATTTGAACATTTTGACATTTTTATCACGTTTAGTTTGGCAGCTACAGTAGGGTGACCAGATGTCCTGCTTTTCGCAGGATAATCCTGTTTTTCTAGATCTTATCCTGCGACCCGTGACGAGGACAGAAAATCTTAAAAATATCCAGCATTTCAATATTAATCCTGCGAAATTCGATTATTGCCTTATTCGAGGGATATCAGTAGTTATACAGTTAAAAAAGAATGAAACTCTTATAGAAAAGAGTTTTCACGGAGGAAAAGGTTTCGTTGATACAGTAGCGTCCGCTATGCATGTCGTCTGCAGTCATAGCAGACGTAAACATTCATTCGCGTCGACCAGAGATGCGAAATAACTGACAACCAAGGAGGTTCCTCCTTGACAACGACCAAAGATTTAAAATTTAAGCTCGTTGAGTACGACGAAGAGCTGTTGACAAAACTGACTATTATACTTGTTGCATGTTCCGTTAATCACTTTTAAAAAAATCAAATGTAACAGCTGAGGTAAATTTGGTAAAATCATGAGCATAATTGAAGAAGCACAGTATACCCTCAGTTGGCATTGACCCATGATGCCATCAAAATGGAAAACCCATATTTCAGACATAGCCAGTTACAAATACTCAATGTTTCAATTGATTAGTGTTTTTATTTAAATCATGGTGCTCGCTAAAATTTTACTTCCTGACCTGGTGGCCTCATATGATTTGCCAAGGTGTTAATATGCTTAGAAATCTGAACAACATAGAATGACTTGCTTAGTTTTTTGTACAGACCATAAAGTAAATAAGCAATGTTGTTCTTGCTCTGTGGTTGACAGGTTCTTGATGTACCCTTGTCTGCTCAGTAAAAGTAATTGCCCTCGTAAAACGAACAGCTTGCCACTACATAGCCTTCTATACAACACGCCGATGCCGTGAGTCGAGGCCGACGGGTGGTATCCCGTGCTTCAATTGACCCACTGTTATAACTGAAGCATAGGATATCAACCGTCGGCTTTGACCCATGACGTAAAAGCCGAAGGGTGGTATCTTGTGCTTCAATAGCCCCAAGTAACTGGGAGATCCTGCTTTTTGGATCTGAAAATATGGTCACCCTAAGCTACAGCCGTTCAAAGGTTCGAGGGCGGAGACTGCAATGGCGTAGCTGACTGGCCGAGTCATTCAAAATTCTTTGTACATAACTGGTGTAAAAAATTAAGTGTATGATAGAAACAACCGTTTTTCCATTTGAAAAAATGTATGTTTCCATAAAAATACACTTTCTAGGTATTTTTACAATTTGTTTATTGGCTAACAATACGGGTCCTTGACTACCAATCTATTCTGTGAAAAGCGTACATCAATCGCACTTTCCGTTTCCGCAATATTTGCGGTGCAAGTTTAGGTGATTCACGCTGTATATTGTCTACTTCGACATTTCATATGATAGAAACAAATTAATACCGTCAGTATGCCTTTATTAAACAATACCAATTGATACTATAATTATACTAATACCAATTGATAGCTGTATATTTAATTTAAATGAACTCTAACCGTAATATACCTTAGTAGCCTAGCTAAGTTTCAGACCCCATATAAACACTTATATAATTTGTTGGACAGATAAATACACACATAAATAATCACTTAACGCAGCTGTGCAGACTTATCCATTTTATTACCTATTGCACAACTTTTAACCTGACGTGTTAATGTTTATCAATGTTCAAAAAATCTTACGTGAAACATATCTTTATATCTCATCACACGCATCCTGACAAGCTGATCACAATGTACAACAGTCATTTGGCAAGTAACAAAGGTATAAGCAAATAAACACTAAAATTAAATAATTTAAATTCAGTAGACATAACACTATATTGTAATATTATGAATTTTTATATCAGTTGCAAAGAAACTTTGCTTTGTTTAATTAATAATTTTTATATGTTAAAGAAACTATTTCACTGACCTTAAATTAAAAACTCGGTAACATAAATTTGAATCTACTCAACATGACGGTAATCCAAAGTAAATATAATACACCTGAATTCTAATTTAAAAAAAAAAAGTTATAAATAGACAAGCAACTAATTTTTATAAAGGGAAAAGACATTTCATAATATTGTATTTCGCTCTATGAATTTTAACACTTATATTTGTATGATTTCGAATTGTCCAGACTGAAAATAAAAGTTAATATAATTTTTGACTAATGTCATAATCCGGAAAGATATCGTAAACCTCATAAAATCTCACTCCACGTTTGACAATGTAGGAGATAGGCCGTAATTCTTTGTATGGAATTTTTCTAATTGGGCATTCATTTTGCCAGTTGGAATAATTAGAGCTAAATGGTAGAAAAAAGTGTTTTAAAAAGTTTATTTAAAGTAGATTGCAAGCCAGGAAAGTTTACAGAATTTTACCATCAGATGCTACTGAAAACGACACGACGTGTATACTACTATTACTATAACTTCACGAGCGGCCAACGAGATCTTCGAAACCAAAGAAATGAAAATAAGAACGTTGGCTTTCTTCTGAGCTATTTGCCGCGTCATGATGATATATTTTCAACGTTTCGGATCCGTTGCAGGATTCCCTGAGGAAGGCCAGTGTAACGGATACAAAACGTTGGAAATATGACGCGGCAAGTAGCTCAGAAGAATTGCAATTTTAACAGATTTATTTCATTCATAGCTAGTGCAACATTCGAAATCTGTGTTATCGACAACAGCAATTCTCTCTCTAAACCAAAAGGCAAATAGGCAATTAGTTGACGAGTAACATCCGAGGTTATAGTCAAGACATACGCATTTTGAAGTGTCGCCGAACGCGAGGTTGCAGGGAGCTCCGCTTTTGCGCCATTAAAGAGGAACGTTTTGCGTATGTTAGGACTAAATTTCTAACATATGCGTCGGAATGGGAGACAAGTAATCGTATGACTGTACCGCACAGGGTACTTGAGTCAGAGCACCAGCACGTGTCGGTGGTTCCCCTACCAGTTATGCAACTTGTTCCGCACTGATGATGCGCGTATTGAGGTACGCTACGGCTGAAAAAGAGCAGCACGTGCCTTGCAGTATTTAATCATTCTTATCGGTTCATCAGTGCCTTCTTTTTTCAGTTTGTTTCTTTCTAAAATTAGCAGTAGTGTGAAATTAATATCAAATGGCCATATTCCCAATATGCTGACGAAATTTAGTGAAATACATCTATTTCCTTCCGGCTGTTAGATTAATAAAAAGTTCAAACACTTCTTTATTTATAACTGTATAGGAAAGTATGTGGAATATGTAGAACTGGCGAATAATTATGATACAGTATCCAATGGAACAAGAACGATTTGTTAATATTTGCTGACATGTATCAATGTATTTACATCATGCTGCTTTATACAATTACGTACCAGTTTTATTCTTTACAACGGTTCCAGTGTGTCCAATTACACATATCGCGAACGTAGCCATTGTGACCATTATGTTTGTTAACGATTTATTGGAGATGTTATCTGAAATCCTACGTCAGAATGTCTCTGCTGACTCGCACTTTGGCATGTATCCCCAATTTTTCGCCTTCATTGGAATTTATGTAAGTTTTGTACTGCCTCTTCCTTTCCATTGTGCCTCTCTGCTGTTTACAGCGAAGTACAGACTGCACTGGCACCGAAGTCAATGTGGGTCGATTTTCATCCCAAAGCACCTCACTTGGTAAATTTCGAACAGAAACAAACAAATTAGCTTTTTTACGTGTCTTCAAAAACAAAAAGTAAATAAAATAGAGAAATTTATTAGAAGATGTCACGACGAATGTGAAGTGACTGAAGACTTAGCAAGGATGTGGATAGAAGTGGGGGGTGTTCAAAGGAACTATGCTAGCGTTCTCGTACCGAACGATATATCGAATACCTACCTATGGATGGCCGGACGGTAACTGCAACTGCCGTACCTCGCGAAATTGATTCCAATATGCACTATGGCATTTTGTCTGTCATTATTACTCACTTAACAGCACAAAACTGAACGAATCAAAGTTCTTTTTATCGATACAGCTCTTCTTGTTGATCGCGTCTGCGATAGTTTCGGACATCTGCGGACAGCAGCATCTTTTCTGCTACACACGTAATACGGTATTCCGTTCCTCACAAAGTTCTTGCTATCATGAACAACTGCTCCTGGCGATGTCGTTTTATGCAGCCATGCCATACTGACGGGAACTTACTTGTATTACGAATACATGGAGTACCGATTCCATCAGTTCAGTATTCAAATTCAAATGTCTGTAAATCTATGGGACCAAATTACTGTGCTCATCAGACCCTAGGCTTTGAACTAACCTAAAGACAACGCACACACGGTGGGAGCGGCCTCGCAGTCCCTTACAAGGCGCCTAGAACCGATCGGTTACTCCCGCGAGGCAGTTCAGTGTTTAATATGTTGTTATGTAAACGAAAAATGCACAATTAGGGCTGTACAGAACAGTAACCTCGATGGTTAACGCAGATCGAGCATTGCGAGGAGGTCTTTCGTCTGATTACGTCGCTGGAATCGGGGCAAGGATTCACTTTATTTTATATGGTTGTTAAGTTTTAAAACGCTTAAAGCACCTAACTTATCCTCTTTTTAGGCAAATACTGTATGAATGAAATTGTTTGTGGCACAGAGAAGAGACAATTACTCAAAAGACCTGAGAGATAAGCCACAGAAATAAAATAATACTGACACTGTCGAGTTAGCTGATCTTACGATTTTGAAAACGCTTGGAATGTGGTAGTATCCATTCGAAAACCATCAATGATTTACAGACGAAATACCCTCAGACTTTGAAAAAGATATAATAATCCCCGTTACAAAGAAAACAGGTGCAGACAGGCGTGAAAATGACAGAACTATCAGTTTTATCATTCATGGTTGCAAATTATTTAAAGAAGAAAACGAAATTTTGGTAGAAGCTGACATCATGGAAGATTAATTTGGATTTAAGAGAAATCGTGGAACACGGGAGACAATACTCATATTACGACTAATGTTAGAAGACAGATTAAGGAAAGGAAAACTTACATTTCTAACTTTTGTAGATTTAAAATGTGGTGGTACAGAAGAATGATGAAGGTAACTAATGAGGAGGTACTAAACAGCATTGGGGAGAAAAGAAATTTCTGGAATACTTCGAATAAAAGAAGGAATCGGAATTCAAATTGATGTGGAATGAGAAGATGACAAGGAGATTTCATCAAACCAGTCTTCGGACTAAAGCCCACAACAGAAGTGCGTCAGTAAGATATCCTCTGCTGTACACCACACGAAATCTGTGGCCGGCCGCGGTGGCCGAGGGGACTTAGGCGCTCCAGTCACGGTCTGCACGGCCACTACGGTTGGGGGTTCGAATCCCCCCTCGGGCATGGATATTTGTGCCGTCCTTAGTGTTAGCTAGTTCATAAGTAGTTTCTAAGCTTAGGGACTGATAACCCCGTAGTTAAGTCCCATAAGTTCTACAAACATTTGAACATTTTTGAACGAAATCTGTGTGCAGAATTTTATTTCAATCGGACGAACGTTATGGCAGCGCCTAAAATACGAATCTAATCCGAAGGGGCGAGGCCCACATAAAATTACCAATTCCTATTGTTTTTTAGACTTATCAACGCCACCTACCGAGTACAATGAGTACAATAATGAATTTATACCACCCAGGGACCCACTCAAAGATAAACAAAAATTTTTTTTCAAGGTCAGTCCTTGGTAGGAAGTCCCGAAGAACTATATACATAAATAATTGAGCCAAAAACATGGTTGAGGTCATAAAAACTATCGTATCGTTTAATTTGGATCAAGCCACACAGAGTGTACAAATTTTCTTTGAGATCATTAGAGTAATTTTGGAGTTTATCGCTGACAAGGATAATGACTCCACATCATATAGGTATATGAATAAACATCAGGGAAATACGGCCAGTTATTTCGTAAGTGCGGATGCCACGAGTAAGGAGTACCGGTAATAGTTTATGAACAATGTGAAAATTTTGTTCTGGCGTGAGGCGTGGTAGGGTAGTCCGTATATTGTAGGTGAGCACCTTGTCCAGGTAGTCTAGCGATCAGTGCTACTGCCTAGTAGGCAGGGAGCGCGAGTTTGAATACTGACGCAGCACAAACTGACCTTTGCAACTGGTTTAATTCACTTAGTACTGGCAGCCGGTCAGCGAGGTGGCACAGTGGTAACACTAGCATTCGGGAGGAGCATGATTCAAATCCGCCTCTGAGCTTCCAAATTTAGATTTACATTTGTTTTCCTAAATCACTCAAGAAAATGCCTGGATGGTTCATTTGAAAGGGCACCGCCGACGTCCTTCCCTATTCTCATCCCAAAATCCGAGCCTGAGCGTATTGATACTCTACTTATACTAATACCAATTGATAACTGTATTTTTAATTTAAACTCAACTCTGATCGTAATATACCTACAGGAGCCTAGCTAAGTTTCAGACCACATATAAACACTTATATAATCTTTGCACAAATAAATACGCATATAAATAGGCACTTACCGCAGCTGTGCAGACTTATCCATTTTATTACATATTGCACAACTTTTAACCTGACGTGTTAATGTTTATCGATGTTCAGAAACTTTTATGTGAAACATTACATTATATCTTATTACATGCATCATGACAAGCTGATCACAATGTACAACACTCATTTAGCAAGTAACGAAGGTATGAGCAAACAAATACTAAAATTAAATAATTTACATTCACGAGTCTTAACACTATGTAGTAATATAAGGCTTTTTTTATATCAGTTACAAAGAAACTTTGGTTTGTTCAATTAATAATTTTTGTTTTATGTTAAAGAAACTATTTTACTGACCTTAAATTAAAAACTCGGTAACATAAATATACACTTGAATTCTAATTTTGTTAAAGTTATAAACAACCAATCAACTAACTTTTATAAGGGGGAAGGATGTTTCATAATATTGTATTTCGCTCTATGAGTTTTAACACTTATATTTGTATGATTTCGAAATGTCTAGACGGACAATAAAAGTTAATATAATTTTTAACTAATGTCATAATCCGAAAAGATATGTCGTAAACCTCATAAAATCTAACTCCATGTTTGACAATGTAGGAGATAGACCGTAATTCTGTGTATTGAATTTTTCTAATTGGGCATTCATTTTGCGACCTCAGCTGTCGACTGCTCATTAATCCTTAAACTCGCTCCCCGTCCTTCCCATTGGCAGCCAGTGTAGTAACTTCCTTGGTGTGCTTTGTGCCTGTGTTATTGGCTGGCAGTGTAAGGTGTGTACAGTGTGGGAGGAGCGTGTCCCCCCTCCCTTTGCCCCTTTGCAGCTGCGGCGCTTGTGCGCAGCTCGCGCCAGTAGCCGCCTATTTGCGTCTCGTCGCGTCGCTGGCGCCACCTGTCGCAGCCGTAGTGGCGCCAGTGACACCCCTCCTGCCGCTGTGGCGCCACAGCTTGCCCAGGAATCCCCTCCCCCCCCCCCCCCGCCGCCGCTCTGCTATCAATGGCTACGCCCGCTAGAGACGCACACCGGCGGTCGCTGCATCCTGTATATAACGTGCCGCTAGGCGTCCTGGAGTTCACAGAACGTATCCTGCAAATCGCTGTTGCCATCAATATTAACTTTACACTGATGTGGCAAAAGGCATAGTTGCTGATAACGTGCCGGACCCCCCTTTGCCCAGCGAATTGCCTCAACTGGATGTTCATGTCAGGGCGATGTCGGTAGTCAAACCATTTTCTGAAATTGTTTAGAAAGTTACTCCAAGCAATAGAGGGCAAATACAAAATATCCCAGTGACGTGGCACGTTGTCATCCATAAAAAATCTGTCATTGTCTGGGAACCTGACATAGACGAATGTCTGTAAATGATCTCTAAACAGTCGACCGTAATCATTTCCAGTCAGTGGTTGCTCAGCCCATATCAAGTACAGCACACATTCTGGAGCCACCTCGAGCTTACACCGCGCCTTGTTGACAACTTGGGTCTGCACCACACTCGAACCATACCATCTACATCTATATCTACATCTACATAGATACTCTGCAAATCACATTTAAATGCCTGGAAGAAGGTTCATTAACCACTTTCATAACTTTTCTCTACCGTCCATTCTCTAACAGTGCGCGATCTGATTTCTCTTATTTTATTGGAATGGTCATGTCTCCCTAAGTAGGTGGGTGCTAGCAAAATATTATCACATCCAGAACTAAAAGTCGGTGATTGAAACTTCGCAAACAGATCACGCCGCAATGAATAACGTCTTTCTTTTAATGATTTCCACCTCAATTCGTGCAACATCTTCGTGACGATTTTCCCCCGTAACGTGATAAAACAAAACGAGCTGCCTTCTCTGAACCTTATAAATATCTTTCGTCAGTCCCACCTGGTGAGGGTCCCATAATGGGCAACAGTACTCCAGGAGAGGACGCACAAGTGTGATGTAGGCAGTCTCTTTGGTGGAGCTGTTGCATCTACGAAGCGTTCTGCCAATGAAACATAACCTTTGGTTCGCCTTCCCCACAATATTTTCTATGTCTTCTCTCCAGTCAATGTTGTTCGTAATTGTAATTCCTAGGTATTTGGTGGAATTTACGACCTTAAGGTTTGACTGATTTATCGCGTAATTGAAGTTCAGCGGATTTCTTTTAGTGGTCATGTGTATTACTTCACACTTTTCTTTATTTTGTGTCAATTGCCAATTTTCGCACCATGCAGAAATTTTGTCTGAATCGCTTTGCAGTTGCTTTTGATCCTCTGTTGACTTCACTAACCGATAAACGACAGCATCATCCGCGAACAGTCTAAGGGAGCTATTCAGAGTGTCTCCTAAATCGTTTACAAACACAAGGAAGAACAGGGGACCTATGACGCTTCCCTGGATGACGTACCGTCAATTACAACGAGCTGTGTCCTTTTTGATAGGAAATCGTGAATACAAACGAGCAATTGGGGAGATATTCATAAGCACGCAATTTCATTAGAACCCGCTTGTGGGGTACAGTGTCAAAAGCCTTCCGGAAATCCAGAAATATGGTCCCTTGTCGATGGCTCTTACCAACTGAAATTGGAACTCGACTGACCAAGCAAGTGGTCTGTCAGTCATGCGATATGGTTTCGTTATTAAACAGAGCTATAAGGGACGCATTAAAAATACAAAGACCACAGGTGGTGACGCGACTTCATTTATTTACGCGTTTCGACCTCGTCATCAAATGTTCACATGTTTGTTAAACTTTAGGAGTTAACTGCGCGGACATCAGATCCTAAACTTACAAACTACTTATGAACTAGCTTATAATAAAGACAACACAAAAATTCATGCCCGATGGAGGATTCGAACCCCCGACGGGGAATCGTCTCGCGCATCAGAGCGTAGAGTTTCAATGCGCTCGAAAACTCCGCCGCGGCGAACTCGTCATCGTCAGAATCTAAAACCTGGGGTAAAGTTTCGTACAATTGTACAACGTCATGACCCTACTGAACTGCTTTAGTATGGTTCCGCTGGGCGATGACCCTGTTCAATTGTACGAAACTTTACTGCAGGGTCTAGATTCTGACGATGACGAGTTGGAAACGCGTAAATAAATAACAGTCGCATCACTACTGTTTAATAACGAAATCTGAAAATGGGAGCATACCTCATTGGTGACTTCATGGCACATTTGGAATCCATGGAATCCATTCGATGCGGTCACGAATACAGGAGAAACGCTGTAGGTGACAGTGTGTTGCTAAAAGACGAACTCGGAATGGTCGTCTGTTGACACAGTCCAAGAAAAGTGTAACAGCCTGCACGCATTTGGTGGTAACGTAGACATAGCTCACGTTCCCGCACTTACCGCACGCACGTCGGAAAGACGGGAATGCCACTCCGATCCCTTGAGAACATGTTGTTGCTTACGTATCCAGAGTTGCGCTCCGTTACATATACGCTTATTCAACCTTCTCGAACAAGCGACCCCAAGTAAAAATATTCTGCCGCCTCCCCCCATCCCCCTCCTCCTCACGAACCGTAACAAAACTATGTTACCTCAAAGGAAACAAATTTAACTTTATTTCCTCTGCTTCAGCTTCCTTTTAAATTGTTATTTTATGTATTTAACGGAATGAAACATTTCATCCAATTTTTACATGCCTTCGGAAGGAAAAATATATTTTTCTTAACGACTGTTTCGCATTTCAGGCAAGACTCAGAATCGTGTTATGCTCAATAAGGAAGGTCCCACTGAATTGACAATTTGTAAAGAAATAGATTCTTTTCAAACTTTTCAGAATTACTTTTTTGTTTCAAGTTCTTTCACCTCTCAATCGGTGCCTGAAACAGGTTTCAGACTTAGCACTTCTTCATGATTAACATACTGTATTATAAAACAATCTATGATCTATTCAGAGAACTCCGTAATTTTAAAATTAAATATATTTAAGTGGTCATACGTTTCCTATTACTGAAATCCTAGCCGCGGTGGAGTAGCCGAGCGGTCTAAGGCGTTTCGCTGCTGAGAGCGCGGCTGCTCGCCGTCGTAGGTTCGAGTCCTTCCTTGCGCATTGGGGTGTGTGTGTGTTGTCTTTAGGTTAGTTTACACTAGTTTAAGTGGTTTGTAAGCTACGGACTGATGACCACGCAGTTTGGTCCGATATATTTACAAACATTTGAACATTTTGAACTGAAATCCTAGTTGTTTTATGGTGCGAGTACTTCTTCATGTGCGGGCGATCCCCCGAACAAGACCTTGCGACGCCCTTGAATGAAAAACATTGCGCTACAGGAACACTCTGAAACGAAAACTGTTTGATCAGAGATCTGGCTGAAATTTGCATTTGCCACTTCTGACAGTGCTGTGCAGGAAGTCGTGAGCAGATGCTTTCTTAAGCACTGTTGGGATCAATCACTGTTTCTGCTATATAAGCAACGGATAGTAGAATTATGGAACACATTTAACGAACGATAAAACATACGATTTTACAGTTATAAAGAAAATTTGTTGGAGGTATTTAAAATGTACACACCAGAAGTAGTTGAAAATTCACAGTGAATAAATAAAAGGAGCCACGGAGTAAAATTTAAAAGTTCATTGACGAACTACGAGACATTGTCGGGAAGCGATGAACAACACAGGCGCAGACGGTTGTTCTGCCGTGATCGGCAGACGCAACGATTTAAAAACATCGGACACTGAAGCACTACGAAGATTCACTTACATACTGCACACAGACACTGGCTAAATCTCACTACCGCTCACTCAGAGGGGGCCGAGGGAAGGGAAAGGGGAAGAGAGGGCGGGAGAGGGGTGGGGGGTGGAAGAGAAGGCCAGGACCGCGGAGAGGGGGGGAGGAGGGGGAGGAAGGGGATCACAGTTGATATTTTAACCCACACACTTCCGTTAAGGTAGTCGAGTCTGTGGATGGTGTGGTGGATGCAGATATTTGCAAGGAATTTGAGTAGGTAAGGGAAAGGAGACGAATACATTAGGCGAGGTGGAGTGCGTGGTGTTGGAGGATTTGAAGGTCTTTTCAAAAGTAACGGGGGGTGGTGGGGAGGAAAGGCGGATATTCAAGCGGGTCTGAAGCTACAGAGTATAAGACGCAAGAGGGAACGGTAGTTCAAATGTTTGTAGAGCTTATGGAACTTTACTACGGGGTCATCAGTCCCTAAACTTACAAACTACTTATGGACTAGCTAATACTAAGGACGGCACAAATATCCATGCCCGAGGGGGGATTCGAACCCCCGACCGTAGTAGCCGTGCAGATCGTGACTGTCGCGACGCACACCACTCGGCCACTGCGGCCGACTGGGAACGGTAGATATAGAGGATAGTGGAGGGTTAAAGGTTCCATGTCCGGCCACAAAGGAGTTTAAGGAGTCAGAGTCGGGTTCGGTTACCTTTTGTTGAACCATTTTAAGGTGGAGAGCGTCTACGGTGAGACCGAGGTTCTTGAGGCTGGGGTTGCGGCAATTGAGGCGATCATAGAGACCGAGGTAGAAATCATTAAGGGGGAGGAAGCCAGCAAGCCGGGACGCACTGTACGAAACAGTGCCTCCCGGCTAGCTGCGTGTACTAGGGATTCACTATTTTATTTGTTCCTACATGTAACAGTCTTACGGACTCACCCGTACGTATACTCCATTTGTACTGAAACGTTTTAATAAAGATGTAGGGCAGCTATTTTATTACATGACAGACGTCGCTATTTATTTGATTGTAATGTGCAGATGCACTTGATGATGAGACATAGGTACCGAAACTAGGGTAGTGCGTAGGAAGTGTCAAAATTAACAACTGTTGCGGATGTAATTATTAAAGTCTGGCAGCTACGTCTCTATCTGTTAGCGGACGACGTTGACACCATCAACATCTATTATAAGCGATAGCCCGTTACTTAACACCCATATACAACCGCTCTCTCAAAGAAGGATCTCTACCAAAAGATTAGAAATTTGCACAGGTCACACTTATATTCAAGAAAGGCAGTGGGAGTAACCGACTAAACTACAGGCCTATTTCATTGATGTTGGAACATTCAAATATTATGAATTATCTCGAACAGAACGATCTATTGACCCAAGGTCAACACGGATTTAGAAAATATCGTTCATGCGAAACACAACTAGCTCTTTATTCACACGAAGTGATGGATAATATCGACAAGGGTTCGCAAATCGTTTCCCTCTTTCTTGATTTCCAGAAAGATTTTGACAACGTACCTCACAAACGGCTCTTAATCAAATTGCGTGGTTATGGTATATCGCCCCAACTATGTCCTCTCTTGTCAGAGAGGACACAGTTCGTAGTAATCGATGGTAAGGCATCGACTAAAACAGGGGTGATATCGGGCGTTCCACAGGGTAGTGTTATTCGTCCTCTGTTGTTCCTTATTTACATAAACGATTTAGGAGAAAATCCAAGTATCTCTCTTAGGTTGTTTGCAGGTGACGCCGTCATTTACCGTCTAGTAAAATCATCTGAAGATCAAAACCAACTGTAGAACGATCTGAATAAGATATCACTATGGTGTAATAATTGGCAAATGACTCTAAATAATGAGAAGTGTTAAGTCGTCCACATGAGTACGAAAAGAAATCCGTTAAACTTTGTTTACAACATAAATCAATCAAAAGTGAAGGACGTAAACTCGACCAAATACGTAGGATTAAATTGGAAAGAACACATATATAATGTCGTGGGAAAGGCGAACGAGAGGCTGCGTTTTATTGCCAGAACCCCTTAAAACATGCAACATAACTACAAAATAAACTGCATACACTACGCTTGTCCGTACATTTTTGATTGCAGCCGAGTGTAGGATCCTTATCAGGTGGGTTTGTCGGAGGACATAAAAAGAGTCCAAAGAAGGGCAGCTCGTTTCGTATTGTCACGGTACAGGGGAGACAAAAATATTCAAATGTTTGTTGAGCTTAAGGGACTTAACTACGGGGTCATCAGTCCCTAAACTTACAAACTACTTATGAACTACCTACAACTAAAGACGGCACAAATATCCATGCCCGGGGGGGATTCGAACCCCCGACCGTAGTGGCCGTGCAGACCGTGACTGAAGCGCCTCAGCAGGGGAGACAGCGTTACGGAAATGATACAGGATCTGGGATGGGAATCAGTACAACAACGGCGGTTATCGCTGCGGCTTGGGCTTCTTGCGAAATTCCAATCGCCAACATTCTCCTCCGAATGTGAAAATATATTGTTGACTCCCACTTACATAGGTAGAAATGATCATCAGAATAAAATACGAGAAATCAGAGCTCGAACCGATAGTTTCAGGTGTTCTTCCTTCCCGCGCGCTTTTCGAGAATGGAATGGGAGATAGATAGTATAATGGTGGTTCGATGAAGCCTCTGCCAGGCACTTAAATGTGCAGAGTATCCCGTGTAGATGTAGATGTATCCCCCAGGTGACGCCTGCCGTCATCGATCCGAAATCGACGTTGCCTTTGCAGGTACACTAATGTTATATGTGTCTCAATTAAAACCTTTGTGGATACCGACAGCTCCTGGCCAACTCATAACATTTTAATTTTGCAATACAGGCGTGCAGTGCACAGTGGGGACACGAAATGCATGCCTCGAGTGATTCGACGCGGCCGAGTTAAATGCGGATCGTGTGATGTGTCTGACAGATGACAGGAGGCGGCAGAGTGGAGGCCAGCTGGCGCCGCGCCCCGCCGGCCAGCCGCCTGCATCTCATTATCTGAGTGATGGGGTGGGGGGGGGGGGGGGGGGCGCACGTCTCGCGCTTGTTTGCAGAGGCGACCGCCTGCCGAGCGGCAAGGCGCGATTTCGCACCGAAACAACACGGCTAATAACAGGCGTCTTATTGGACTGCTGCCAACTGGAATGAAGGAGAGCCACATATAAAAAGTGCGACACATAGTTTTTACCAATTCCCATCGACTTCTTCAGACCGGTAATATTGGGAACACAATTACAATCTCAATCGTATTAACGTGTCTTAATCAACGGTATTCAAACCTACATTACTTTTCTAACGCATCTTTTACTCTCAATCTTCAAACTTTTAGCAGCAAAAAAAAAAAAATCATCATCATCATTAGAGACTGATTATGCTATTCAGCGTTCAGTCTGGAGCATAGTACCTCTAATAAAATTCCTCCATGATCCCCTATTCAATGCTAACATTGATGCCTCGTCTGATGTTATGCCTTTTGCTTCAAAATCATTCCGCGCCGAATCTAAGTACTTTCTTCTTGGTCTACCTCGACTCCTCTTACCCTCCACTGACGACCTCATGAGTCTCTTAGGTAACCTTGCTTCTCCCATGCGTATAACATGAGCCCACCATCTCAGTCTGTTCGCTCTAACTGCTTCATCTATGGTGTTCATTCCCAGCTTTTCTTTGATTTCCTCATTATGGACACCCTCCTGCCATTGTTCCCATCTATTGGTACCTGCAATCATTCTTGCTACTTTCATATCTGTTACCTCTATCTTATGAATAAGGTAAACTGAAAAAAAAACACCTACATATTTTATAACAGGTTGGCAGCCAAGATAGCTTTCTTCATTTAATTACATAACCGGTTTCGGCGTGCTAGACGCCATCTTCACACCTGTAGTAATTTTTTACATTAATTCACTGCTATTACAACAATTTTTTCTACATAACTAAACGGTTTACATCCACATTGATGTGTCATCAAAATAAAAGTTACACGTCAATAATAAAACGTCTGAATCCATCTTTCTTAAGGTCTAAGCCAGAGGCACTTCAGAAGCCAATTTCGTCACTATTGAACTTGGATTCTGAAGTGCCTCTGGTTTAGACCTTAAGAAAGATGGAGCTATTGCATCAGCATACTCTGAAAGGAAGCTAATTGGTATACAGTCGGGTCCGTAAGACTTACTTTTGTTAATGACTTAAATTGTTTTAATACTCCAGGGATTTCTACTTCTAAATTACGCATGCTGGTAGCTGTTCTTGATACGAATTCTTGAGTATTTGCTTTGTCTTCTCTAGTGAAGGAATTTCGGAAATCTGAATTAGCAATTCTGCCCTAGCAGAACTGTCTTTAGTAGCTCCACCATTTCTGTCATGTAATGAAGGTATTGATTATGTTTTGCTGCTAGTATACTTTACATACGACCAGAATTTCTTAGGATTCTCTACCAAATAACGTGACAGGATTTCGTTGTGGTAACTACTGTAAGCGTCTCACTACTGTAAGCTTTCTAGTTTCTGTGCTAGGCAGTTTAGTTTTGCATTTCTACCAATCTTGATGTTCGGTTGACATTTGTTTCTCCACTAGACAATTAAAAAAATAGGTGAGAGACCATCCCCCTGCCCAAGTCCAGTTTTGATTGTAAACGGTTCTGATAATGTGTCCGTCTGATTCCATTGCATACAAATCTACAGTTTTTCTCCGATCTTGATGAATTTTTAGACACTTGACTTCAAAACAAAAGGATGCTCGGTTTCTACAATAAATTTTGTATGGTGCATGGTGGAGGGTACGGAAGGAAACTCTGTTTGTTACATTATGACTAAAGAAGAATCTACGTTACACAACGTGTAAATTATGCAGGATTAAAATGTTCTCAAAATCATTTCGATGGTTTGAAGACATTGACCTTGTGGAAGCAATGTATTCATTATGTTGAATTTTATTACGTACAACATATGAACTATGAAAAGTATTTTAATAAATATAATACATTTCAAAAGCCAAAGAATAAATAGCTTTCCCATGGAGTCTTCAAGAAGCTCTCCCGAGGAGTCTTTAGAGTCTTGGAAGGTATAAGAGAAACGTTGATGCTCATCTGTTGCATATTTCGAGCTATATACTTAAAATCAACAAATATGGTGAATTACGCACTTTCTATAGTAGTCTATGTTCTTCTTTAACGTTCTCCATAGGCAATTTCATCAAAATCGGTTAAGCTGTTCAGTAGTGAAAGCACTAAACAGAGAGCTCCTTTTTGCATTAATAATGTTATAGTACGGATTAAATATGAGGCCGCACCTCAGCAGTACGTTGTCGATAATTTCTTGTGGTTTTGTTTTCAGAGACTGCGTAAGAAAGCCAACTGCGAATCGTCAAAGTAACGGCGCGTGCCGCGAGGCAGAAGGACTTCTTTCGATTCGCCGGCGCCGGTTAATGGTGTTTTGCTGCCGCGGGAAGCACGTGGCGTAAACAAACGCCGCGCGGCCGCGACACGTGCGAAGTCGCCACAAAGGGAGCGGCGGAGGGTGCGGCCTCGAGCGATCGCAGTGACTGCTGGCTGGCCGCGCCACAGCGCACCACGCAGCATCGCTAACAGACGTATAAGCCGAAGGTCACTCACAAACTACTGCACCTATCAAGCTGAAGTTTTTCGTGTATGCTGTTTATAGGTAGAGAACGTCAGCTAAGAAAGTATTTTGCGACAGGACCGAATTAAGGTGCATAGCACACGGAATCTACAGTTTCATTCCAATCTTCATAAAATTTCACACGCTCGACTTTCAAAACAAAAGGAAGGTCACCGACTATTTAAAATTTCATACCGTGCATGGGGGAGAGTACCTTGCAATAATCTGAAGTACCACTTCACTCAGGCTTCGCCATTTTTTTAAATTATTATTTTTATTTTTACGTACCGTAAGAGATAAAAGATGAAACGTTACCAATTATCGTGTTCTCTCCCGCAGGTTGTCTATTCAATGTCTAGTGTTAACTCAAAGTGCGTTTTTCAATGTGTCCGTCGCTTTATTAATTAATTTACTTAGTTTCCGACCACATTGGAGCCCTAAGCAGGTTAGATAACTGTTACGAAAGCAAGGAAAAGAGCATGCCAAATTTAAACGAACAACAAAAAATCCCCAAGACTAGGAATCTTTTATAGAAACTAAAAAGCTTACAATAGCGAGAGGCTTACAATAGTTACCACAGCCAAACCCTGTCACGTAATTTGGTAGACAATCCTAAGAAATTCTCGTCATATGTAAAGTATAATAGCGGCAAAACACAATCAATACCTTCATAACACGATAGAAATGGTGAAGTTACTAAAAGCAGTTCTGCTAAAGCAGAATTGCTCAATACAGATTTCCGAAATTCCTTCACTAGACAAGACAAAGCAAGTACTCCAGAATTCGTATCAAGGACAGCTACCAGCATGTGTAATTTAGAAGTAGAAACCCCTGGTGTATTAAACCAACTTAAATCACTTAATAAAAGTAAGTCTCTTGGTCCCGACTGTATACAAGTTAGGTTCCTTTCACAGTTTACTGATGCAATTGCCTCATAAGAACTATCATTTACAACAGCTCGCACAGCGAACGTTCCGTACCAAAAGACTGAAAAGTTGCACAGGTCACTCCAATATTCAAGAAAGGCAATAGGAGTGATTCGCAAAATTACAGGACTATATCATTGTCGTCGTTTTGCAACCGGAGTTTAGAACACATACTTTCCTCAAGTGTTATGAACTACCTCGAAGAGAACGACCTATTGACCCATACCGAACACGGATTCAGAAAGTTTCATTCCTGTGAAGCAGAAACTCTTTACTCACATGATGTGGTGAATGTTATCGACAAGGGATGGCAAATAGATTCCGTATTTCTGGATTTCCGCAGGGCCTTTGACACTGTACCTCACAAGCGTCTTCTAATCAAACTGCGTGCTTATAGAATATCGCTACAGTTGTGCGACTGGATTCGTGATTTCCTTTCAGAAAGGGCACAGTATGTTGTGATTGACGGTAAGTCATCAAGTAGAATGGATGTGATAGCTGGTGTTCCTCAGGAAAGAGTTATAGGGCCCTTACTGTTCCTTAACGATTTTAGGAGACCATATGAGTAGCTCTCTCAGACTGATCGCGGTTGAGGCTGTCATTTATCGGTTAGTAAAGTCACCAGAAGATCAAAAGCAACTAAAAATGATTTAGATGTCTGCTAGGTGCAACAAATGGCATTTGACCCTTAATAATGAGAAGTGTGAAGTCGTTTATTATGACCACTAAAAGAAGTCCGTTAAACTTCATTTACACGATAAATCAGTCAAAACTACAGGCCGTAAATTCAACTAAATAACAATTACGAACAATATGAATTGGAAAGAACACATAGAAAATATTGTAGGGTAATCGAACCAAAGATTATGTTTCGTTGGCGTACACCACACCTGTGCGGCCTACTTTGGAGTAGTGCTGCGCATTGTGCGATCCACTCCAGGTGGGACTAACGGACGATTTAGAGAAAGTTCAGAGAAGAGCAGCTCGTTTTGTATTATAGCGATATAGGGGTGAGAGAGTCACGGAAAGAGTTGGGGTAGAAATCATTAAAAGAAAGGCGTTATTGTTGCGGTGAGATCTATTTGCGAAATTTCTTTCGCTAACTTTCTCTTCAGAATGAGAACATATATTGTTTGCGCCCACCTACATAAAGAGACATGATCATCAAATAAAATAAATCAGATCGTAAACAGAAAGGTTTAAGGTGTTCCTTTTCGCGAGAGTTATTAGAGAATGGAACTGTAGAGAAAATCATAAAAGTGGATCGATGAACTCTGCCATGCATTTCAATGTGACTTGCAGAGTATCCATGTAGATGTAGAAGACGGGACGGCGAGCAGCACGTTTCGTTAGCTGCTCATACAGTAAGGTCGAAAGAGTCACAGAGGTGATCAGGAAACTCCAGTGGCAGTGGCTTCTGCCGAAGTTTCGAGAGCGTACGTTTCTGGAAAGGTCAGCCAACGTATTGCTTCCTGCTACATACGTGTCGCCAAACAACAAGGATAAAATTAGAGAGATTAGGACCCACGCGGAGGTATTCCGAAGGTCGTTTTTTCCTCGACTCATCCGCGACTGGAATAGCAGGCGGAAGAGACAATGGTACGCAACGTACTCTCCGCCATGCGCTGTGGTGTGGCTCCCGGAGTATGGATATAGAGGTAGATGAGGATCACTGCACTATCGTGGCCGTCGTTGCATTTCTTTTAAGTTTTTGACGTGTTCCCTGGACTCAAAGCTATTTTAAAGAATTTCACGCTGCCTGGTAATGGAACAGATATCACATTTTTTTGTTGCAAATGTTTGTTAAGCTCACGGGACTTAACTGCGGTGTCATCAGTCTCTAAACTTACAAACTACTTATGAACTAGCTTATACTAAAGACAACACAAACATCCATGCCCGAGGGAAGATTAGAACCCTCGAAGGAGAACGCCCTCGCGCAACGGAGCATAGCGCCTCAATGCGCTCGGACACTCCGCCGCGGCGAACGGACATCTTTTTATCGTAACTTGGGTGGCGTGAAAGGTAGACAGCCTGTTATCGAAAGTTTTATAAACTCACTTCACGTAACTGATTTAACACAATTTATCACTTCCGTTTTCGCTCTAAGTCCAACATCTGACCACGGTATCACACGTAAGGAAGTCTATCAGTGACATCACAATCCTAAAATGACAATAAATAATAAGAAACATAGTTTTTCAGGACGAAATCCAAAACACAATTTACAAGCTGCGACAAGGTCGTGAATTTATGACAGTGATCCTTTCTGTAATTCGTTTGAATATATTTATTCCCGTCAATGGCCACAAATTTCTCGTAGTTTTGACGACCGGTTTCTGTAAGTGATGACTATTTTGAAGTCTATAGCAAATCAAAAACAGAAGGATACAGCATACCTTCAACAATGGAATCGTCTCAAAAAAAAAAAATGTTCAAATGTTTGTAAAGCTTATGGGACTTAACTACGGGGTCATCAGTCCCTAAACTTACAAACTACTTATGAACTACTTACGAACTAGGACGGCACAAATATCCATGCCCGAGGGGGGATTCGAACCCCCGACCGTAGTGGCCGTGCTGACCGTGACTGGAGCGCCTCAGTCACCTCGGCCACCGCGGCCGGCTGGAATCGTCTCAACAAAGGCGTATCTTCAAGCAGGTGTCGTAATATGAGTTTAAAATAAACATCGAAATGGGCCACAGAGCTGGTGACAACATGTTTACTACGCTACTGCGCAGAGCAAACTGTAGGTAAGTAGATGTTTACCAGTAATTTGGTCGTAAATCTGTAATATTTTATCCAAAAATTATTTAAAGATTCTCGTAGTAGAATATTGTTACTCTAACGGCTTTCTTTTAAATCATTATAAATTTTTAGACATCTACACATTTTAATACTTAACAGTTTTAAGTTGCACATTTTTACAAATTAACATAAAGATGTTCAAATGTGTGTGAGCTCTTATGCGACGAAACTGCGTGGTTATCAGTCGCTAGACTTACACACGAATTACTTAAATAACGTAAACTAACTTACTCTAAGGACAACACAAACACCCATGCCCGATGGAGGATTCGAACCACCGATCGTAGTGGCCGTGCAGTCTGTGACTGGCGCGACGCAGACCGCTCGGCCACTGCGACCGGCAAACTAACACAAGAAATCCTTTCTCGCTAAATATTTTTATCTTTAGTATAATTAAATAAAAGATTAATATGTAACAGTAACGACAGCTAGCGGTTGTTTGACAAATTACTAGTAAACGGGTACTGAACTACAGTTTTTTCTGCACAGTAGCCACAACTATGTGGCCCATTTCGATGTTTATTTTAAACTTATATCACGACTCACTCATGAAGATACTCTTATGTTGTGACGATGTCATTATGGCTATATTACATTAAGGAATGTATAATATTTTTAAACACGTCTTATGTATTGATGACTAAAATGCATTATTTATGTTTTTTAATGTAGTCTATTACTAAATGTGTCCTTCTGTTTCTGGCTTGCTATAGACTTGAAATTTGTGTGCCGCGGCGGAGCGGCCGAGTGCATTGAGGCGCTATGCTACAATGTGCGAAGCCTTTCCCCGTCGGGGGTTCGAATCCCCCCTCGAGCATTGATGTTTGTGCTGTCTTTAGTATAAGTTAATTCATAAGTAGTTTGTAAGTTTAGGGACTGGTGACCCTATAAGCTTTACAAACGTTTTGAACATTTGAGAAATTTGTGATCATTGACGGAAATAAAGATATTAAAACTAAATACTTAATTTAAACACAAAATGTAGCAAGATCAACAGAGAGACACATTTTAAACTAGCTGCAAGTACCCGGCTTTGCGCGGTTTTAAAATAAGGTTTTCCAACAAATGCGTCAAGATTGCAATCGAAGTCTGTAAGTAAAGTACTCTCCTACATGCACTGAACGAAATTTTATGTAGACAGTAACATTCATCTTGTTTTCAAGGTCAAGTCTACAAAATTTCATCAAGATCGGAGTAAAACTGAAAATTTTGGCGAAATCCATATGTACCCACCACCATGCACTAAACGAAATTTTACGTAGACAGTGCCCTTCCTCTTGTTTTGAAGGTCAGTTGTACAAAATTTCATTAAGATCAGTGCGAAGATATAGATTTACACGGACATATTGAACACGCACTTTCACTTTTTCTCAAATTTTCCGGTTGGTTTTCCAAAAAATGGAATGAAACCTGTTTAAGAACCTTCTCCAAGTATTGTACGTTATTTGGTTGTCTGGATCTTGAGTTATAAGAGAACAGACAGACAGACAACAAATGCGTCTTATAAGTATAGAGATATCTAGGGGAAGTGCTCGAATCGACAGGAAAAGAGAAATTACTCAGAACACCAGCCTGCTTAAGATGAAGAGAGCCTTGTAGAAATCACACGCTACTTTCACGAAAAATGTGTCCAACTCGATCAAAATTCGCCTCTACAATACTGTGATCAATCCTGAGATGGTATACGCCTGCGAGACACTAACGCTAAACACCAAGGGCGACCTAGAGAAGATCCTCACAGAAGATGGAGAGATCTGGAGAATGTGCTGGGCAGGGCAGCAGTTGAACATTTTCCGTATACAGAAAGGCCCGTACAGGACATGGAACATGCGGTCGTGCATTATTCTGTGGGGTTTCGTAGGGATCGAATGAAGGGTAGAGCCACGAACCGAAACACATCTGAAATGTAACGACCGCTGTTCAAAGTACCGCCGATGCGAACAAGAGGTGCCCGAGACGTGTAACCAATGGCACCCCATACCATCACGCTGGGTGATACGCCAGTATGGCGATGACGAATACACACTTCCAATGTGCGTTCACTGCGATGTCGCCAAACATGGATGCGACCATCATAATGCTGTAAACAGAATCTGGATTCATCCTTAATAATGACGTTTTGCCATTCGTGCACCCAGGTTCGTCGTTGCGTACACCATCGCAGGCGCTCCTGTCTGTGATACAGCGTCAAGGGTAACAGCAGCCATGGTCTCCGAGCTGATAGACCATGCTGGTGCAAACGTCGTCGAACTGTTCGTGTAGATGGTTGTTGTCTTGCAAACGTCCCCATCTGTTGACTCAGGGATCGAGACGTGGCTGCACGATCCGTTACAGCAAAGCGGATAAAATGCCTGTCATCTCGACTGCTAGTGATACGAGGCTTGGGATCCAGCACGGCGTTCTGTATTTCCCTCCTGAACCCATCGATTCCATATTCTGCTAACAGTCATTGGATCGCGACCAACGCGAGTAGCAATGTCGCGATACGATAAACCGCAATCGCGACAGGCTACAATCCGATCTTTAGCAAACTTGGAAACGTGATGGTACGTATTTCTCCTCCTTACACAAGGCATCACAACATCGTTTCACCAGGCAACGCCAGTCAACTGCTGTTTCTGTATGAGAAATCGGTTGGAAACTTTCCTCATGTCAGCACCTTGTAGGTGTCGCCACCGGCGCCAACCTTGTGTGAATGCTCTGAAAAGCTAATCATTTGCAAATCACAGCATCTTCTTCCTGTCGGTTAAATTTCGCGTCTGTAGCACATCTTCGTGGTGTAAAAATTTTAATGGCCAGGAGTGTAATTTAAATTCATTTAGAGTAAATGCTCGGATTTTCTCTCTTTGTTCTTCTCACGCTGAAGACAGTCTTCGGACTTACGAATTCCGAAATTTTACGTGAGAAATTGTCTGACTGCAAGAGGGACAAACTAGCTGGACCTCATGGCACAGTAAAGATTTCGCAGGGAAGAATTACGACAAGATGAATGGAATTTCAGCTGCCGATATTACTAAACAAAGAGACCATGTAATGACTGGCAAACCTGCCATGTAACAAGCACGGTTACACACACACACAACTTGTGATTATATATATATAAAGACTACAACGTTAATGTTGTGTCACATAAGACAGCAACCTTTGACTTTTTGCAAACGAAGCAATTACCTATAATTAAGTACTGTGCGCGCGCGCTCACAACACACAGGCACAGAGAGGGGGGGGGGGTAGATGGGGCAAGAGCGCGAGAGTCAGTAGAGTTTTGTCCTGGCGATGGCGACAGAACCGTACCTTCGAGGATGACGACGATCTCGAAGCGCTCGCGCAGCATCTCGGAGGCGGACAGCGGGTAGAGCGGCGACGACTTGTCGATCCTGTGCACGATGGTGGTGGGCCAGATGAAGAAGATCTTCTCCTCCTCGCCGTCGCCGCCCACCCGCAGCTCCTGCTGGTAGTACGGCAGCAGCTCCCCCTCCTTCGTCACCTGGACACCACACACACAGAAACGTTTTTATTTTATTTTTCACGTTTCCGAAGGGAACAATTCATAAAACTAACACAATACTTCAAGACAGAGTTGGGAGCGCCTTGCTTGCGTGCGGGCAGAGGCGAGGAGCCGAGGGTACCTGGCGGCTGTCCCATGTTTTGTGCTGTGAAGACCAGCCGGCGATATGCGCACTCAACCAACACCATCTAGAGAGAAGGTCCCATGTTTTGTGCTGTGAAGACCAGCCGGCGATATACGCACTCAACCAACACCATCTAGAGAGAAGGTCCCATGTTTTGTGCTGTGAAGACCAGCCGGCGATATGCGCACTCAACCAACACCATCTAGAGAGAAGGTCCCATGTTTTGTGCTGTGAAGACCAGCCGGCGATATGCACACTCAACCAACACCATCTAGAGAGAAGGTCCCATGTTTTGTGCTGTGAAGACCAGCCGGCGATATGCGCACTCAACCAACACCATCTAGAGAGAAGGTCCCATGTTTTGTGCTGTGAAGACCAGCCGGCGATATGCACACTCAACCAACACCATCTAGAGAGAAGGTCCCATGTTTTGTGCTGTGAAGACCAGCCGGCGATATGCGCACTCAACCAACACCATCTAGAGAGAAGGCCTCACAACAGTCCGTGTCACGTCACGCCGACCAGGCCGAGGCCAACGAGAGAGACAGGCCCTGGCGCGGCTGTCAGATTATGTAAACAAGGTAGGCCTGAGCCGGCGCGATCGCTAGATGAGTGGCCGGGCCTTGGGTCACAGTCCACTGCCTCGTAGTGGCGGGCCACTCAGCTAGCGATCGCGCTGCTCAGGCCTACCTTGCTTACGTAATTTGACAGGCGCGCCGCGGCCTGTCTCTCTCGTTGGCCTCGGACCAGGCTCACTGGCTCACTGGCTGCCCGCTACGTGGCAGGAGGCGCGCCCCAGCGGCCAGCCATTCGGCTGGCGGCCGCGGCCTGGTCAGTGTGACGCAGCACGGCCTGTTGTGAGGCCTTGTCTCTATACTTCGTTCACCGAAACGAGAGACGGAATGTAAACACCGCGAGGTGCGTGGCCAGGGGTGTACAAAACAGGGGCGCTCGCTCAGTGTTGCCGCATCCGTTTCAGGTGTGAAGTGTTTGTGTGGGCTAGAAATTTCAACTTAAAGGACCAGTTGCTGTATAGCAGCACAAGTACTAAGCTTTAATATTTTATCTCTTTTTCTCTTTCTCGTCTATCGTGCAAGTGTATACTCAGTATGTCAATCTACATTTTGAATCCATGCAAGAAGAGATCATAGAAGAAATCATTAAGTTCTTAATGTGTATAAAATGGTGCTGTTGTGTCCAGAACAATAAACGACAGATATTTTTATAAAAACAGCTGTATATACTGCTGTTGGTCATTCTTCAGTTTATCGTGTGGTAATTATGGTAATTGATTACAAGACCACACACTCTATGAAGTTAACAAAAAAAAAAAACAAAAAAAAAATATTACAACACAAGTTTAAAAAAGTGTTGATGCCTTTCACAGAAATGTGATATGAAAGAAAGTGCATGGTTTTTGTTTTGTTTTGTTGACATAATTCTTACTTTCATAAACGAAAATGCAGATTTGGGCACTTTTCAGAGGTTCTATGGGTTATTAAAAGAAATGAATTTTGAATATCTGTAGAGTCTAATATCACTGCTTTATAGCAAAACACACAACCGCTTTACACCTCATACAGAGGTTTTAATTCCAAATCATTAACTAATGCACCAACAGCCGTAAAGTACATGTTCTTTTATTTAACTTCCGTTTTCGGTATTGCATTAATACCATCTTCAGGCCATATTCAAATTAAGTTGCAAATCAGTATTGTAACCATAGCAACATGCTATACGTATAAAGAATAATTAATGAGGAAATCTTCTCGGGGTGACAGCTTTCTCATTGAGATCCGCTGAGAAAGTCTGCATTCACAAGAAGAATTAATGTAATACCTAAACCAGCCGTTAAATAAAAAAACATAAACTTTACGGCTGTTATTGGACACGTTAATGATTTGGAATTAAAACTCGACCAATAGCCGCAGTCGCTTAACCACTTTAACATGGAACCACATCGATTGATACATATGTAACGACATTGAGCGAGCGCCCCAATTTTGTCCACCCCTGGTCACGCGCCTCAGTCTGTTTACAGTCTGTCTCTCGTTTCGGTGAACGGAGTGTAGGTGGTGTTGAGTCAGCGCGCAACCATAGCAATGCAGTGCGTTGTGTAGTTGAAAGGACTAATCAAAGCAATGCGGTAAAAGCGGCGTTTTACTTTAAAGTTCAACTCTCAAATGAAGATAAACAAATCTCCACAAAAAACCACTGCAACTGACGATCACCTCACTGACGTTATGCAGATTGCAAGTGTGAGATCGATCGCACAAAAATATAACTCGTCAGCTTCAGCGAAAACAAATGCACACCTCCACACCATCTGCTGCCTGATATTTCAGTCAGTAAACAAATAGCAAACTGCGGTAGACACGCCAGTACTGCGTTTACAAACCCGAAAATTGCTTTACTTTTCAGCTGATTCCACTTGTAAATTTAAACACTTGTCCCATCGTTTGCAAAGGTTTTAACAGCCTGTAGGTTGGAGTTTTTGTGCCAGCGTTTACATCCTATAAGTGACGCTCTCGAGCTGTAACTTTATTTCGTTTCTTAACCCAGATTGAGCGGAAATATTTTTTGTTTTAGTTTTTTTTTTTTTTCAGAATGTATAAATTATCTCTATATGATTGCACAAAATCATTGTAATTGATTTTTTTCACAATTACGCCACTTGTTTTGCAATATTGCTCATGTCTCTGGAAGGACGTCCAAATGAATGTTTCAGAATTTTAATTGGATGAATCATTATTAACAAAACAACTTCCGAGACGAAATATATACTTATAAATCTCCAAAAAATTAAAGAAACTTGAAGATATACAAACCCAACTACGAAGATTTCTTCAATGACTTCTGTATACACATCAAGTTGATAGCCTGATCCATCCACTTTGCATTAGCAATACAAGCTAAAATTGATCTGAAACGGAATCAAGCGATTCAAATAAATGAAATACGACACTGTACGCGAATCCGTAACTACAAGAATAAAAAACTAAGCCACAATTTTATTCCTTCTGGAAGGACGTAGCTGAGTACTGCTTCAGCGCACAAGATGGATATGTCGTAGTGGTAGAGAAATATCCCTACACAGTGTGCAGTATTAGCGTGTCCAACTCAATTTGCGACTTATTTACTGACTCACCCTGGTATATACGAACACATAAGCCTTTGGTTTGTTGATGGTGAATTATATGTACTTATTTCTGTGCTTAACCTAGTTTGTCTTTCATTGGTTATGCTGTATTCTAAATAAGCTTAAATGTTGGTCTACTGTATTTTCATGACTATAAGTAGTATTCAGAAGAATATTTAGTTATGTCATAGTAATTACTTGTTTCCCATGCATAATATAACGAAAGGAATATAATTGAATTTATTTATTTAGCACCAAAATTTAATGTGTTGGGCAGAAAGAGACTTCAGAATCCACAAGACAAGACACAAGTGTACTTTTGGTTTAATACGCGTCCCTTCTCCAGCAAGCTGTGCAAGGAGTCACAGCGCGAACTCTGCTCTTTTCCCTGCCAGAGCTCGAGCGCTGATCATGAAGCCTATTTCCGCCCACCTCTGACTTAACTTATGATAAGGACAACACAAAAAATGTTCAAATGTTTGTATAGCTTATGGGACTTAACTACGGGGTTATCAGTCCCTAAACTTACAAACTATTTATGAACTAGGTAATACCAAGGACGGCACAAATATCCATGCCCGAGGGGGGGGGTTCGAACCCCCGACCGTAGTGGCCGTGCAGACTGTGACTGGAGCGCCTCATTCCTCTCGGCCACCGCGGCCGGCAAGGACAACACACGAACACACACAAATAGACACACACAAACACACACACACACATAAGCATGCATGAGGAAGGACTCTAATCTCATGCGAGAGCGGCCGTGCATTCCGTGACATGGCGCCTCTGACCACGCGGATACAGGATCTAGTAGAGAGCATTTGTCAGAAAGTGATAAGCCTCTCAGTTCATCTGGAGACACGGTTTCACGAATTGCAAATCGAACTGAAGGCATTAGTTGCTAATTCCCTCCTACAGAGTTGCCGGGTTGCGGCTACGTTTACAATGGTACGTTTGAGCCGTTGTTACAAACACTCCCAGACTTTTTCACGTAATTAAGATTGAGTAAATCAGCACACTAGTCGAGATACGCGTATTCCACAATTGTAAGAAGGATCGACGATACTTTCTTGCATTAAATAAACAAAATACCGCCCTTATCATAACTTTTGGTCCACTTTAGGTTACGGTAGTAACACTAAAAGTGAGTCTTTGCGATCGCCTTTCAACAGTTCAAAATTTAAATGAAAATATTGGAATTACCTCTCATCAAAGACAAAAATTGAATAAACGAAATTGTGGAAAAGAAAATTCCTTACAGCTTGACTTTATTGCGTTTTTTTCATATCTCGCATCGTTTCAGTGATATTTCCAAAAATTAACGGCGGTTTTGCGCTATCTGTCTGAAACGTGTTACCATTTTTAGGTCGCTCCGTTCAACCGATGGGCACTAAATTTCTCAGACGAAATTGTTGGTCGGCAGTGCCCATAACCTCCCTTCTGCAAATCTACATCTACATGGGATACTCTGCAAATCACATTTAACTGCCTGGCAGAGGGTTCATCGAACCACTATTATACTATTTATTTCCTATTCCATTCTCGAATAGCGCGCGGGAAGAACGAACATCTGAATTTCTCCGTTCGAGCAGTGATTTCTCGTATTTTATTCTGATGGTCATTTATACCTATGTAAGTGGGAGTCAACAATATATTTTCGCATTCGGAGGAGAATGTTGGCGATTGGAGTTTCGTAAGTAGCCCACGCCGCAGCGATAAGCGCCGTTGTTGTAATGATTCCTATCCCAGATCCTGTATCATTTTCGTAACGCTGTCTCCCATGTATCGTGACAATACGAAACGAGCTGCCCTTCTTTGGGCAGCAGAGGACCAATAACACTACCATGTGGAACGCCTGATATCACCTCTGTTTTATTCGATGCCTTACCATAGATTACTACAAACTGTGTCCTCTCTGACATGAAATTCCCTATCCACTCACAAATCTAGTACTATATTCCATAACCACGCAATTTGATTAAAAGCCGTTTGTGATGTACGGTGTCAAAAGTCTTCTGGAAATCTAGAAATACGGAATCAATTTGAGAACAGTTATCGATAACACTCATCACTTCTTGTGAGTAAAGAGCTAGTTGTGTTTCGCATGAACCATATTGTCTAAATCCGTGTTGGCCTTGGGTCAATAGATCATTCTGTTCGAGATAATTCATAATATTTGAATATAGGATATGTTCGAAAACGCTGCTGCAAATTGACGTCAATGAAATAGGCCTGTAGGTTAGTGGCTTACTCCTACTGCCTTTCTTGAACATAGATGTGACCTGTGAAACTTTCCAATTTTTTCATACAGAGCGGTTGTATACGGCTGTTAAGTAAGGATCTATCGCTTGAGCATAATCAGATAGAAATCTAATGGGTATACAGTACTCGGACACAAGCGTTCTCGCACCAGAAACAGAATCGCTTGGTAGCGGTAGTGGGCAGCTGTTGCGAGCAGAGGACCCGAGATAATTTGTCGCGGAACAAGCGTGGTAAGCTGGCAGCGGCAGGCGGTGTTTACAAGAGGCGGCGGCGGCGGCGCAGGAGGGTCCATTCCTGCAGCGCTGCCAACAGCCGCCGCCAACGCCGCCGACACTGGACAGCAGAGGCTGCCGCGAGGCCGCGCGTCCCTGAACGTCGCTCACCTCCATACAGGGCAACCCTGATAAAACGGCTACTGTAACGTTCTTCTTCTACAGTGATGAAAACAATTTCGGGACCACTCATATCTAGATTCTGAAGTATTGTCATCGGAAAAATTAGCTGTAATGGTTCAGCGTCCTTCTGCCGGTTCTACGGAGTGGAGACAGCAACATTACCAGAACCGAGGTAGTGGTAATAGCAGACGGTGGCTGCGGAGAGGGTTCATGTTGACTTGTGTTTACCAAAAGAATTACACCATGATTTTTGGTGTAGTGACCTCAAAAATTCAAATGTTCAAATGTTTGTAAATCTATCGGACCAAACTGCGTGGTCATCAGTCCGTAGCTTACAAACTACTTAAACCTAAGTAAACTAACCTAAGGACAACACACATATCCATTCCCCAGGGAGGACTGGAACTTCCACGGCGAGTAACCGCGCGCTCCTCAGTGAGACGCTTTAGACCGCTCGGGTACTCCACCGCGACAGTATAGTGAGCAGCTACTGCAATGCAAAAACAACGTGACGTAACCGAAGGTATAACATGGAGACTCATAGGTAGGTTGGAAGCGGGACAGACACAGACGGAGGTGGCTGCAGCCATTGGAGTGTCCCGAAGTGCAATTTCAAGGACCTGCCGCTATTTCAAACAACAGGAACAGTTCAAAGAAGGCATGGACGAGGTCGTCCAAGGCAATATCAGCAAGAGATGACCGTTGTCTTCGGTTAACCAGCCCGTAGGCTGAATGCAACTCAGCTGCAACGTACCATCCAGGTAGCAACAATAATAATTTCGTGTGGCTCATTGGCCTGGTTCAAGTCTTTCAATTGGATGCCACTTCGGCGACTTGCGTGTCCCTAGCCAAACCCAGTTATACAACCAGAGAAAGGGGACCTACAGCTTGAAGTGGAATCCGAATCACGTGTCGTTTCTGGCGACTCCTCACGTCATTGAGAGGTGGAGAATGGGTTAAAGCGCAGACTGAAAAAAATTCTAGGTCCGAGCGGGTTTCGAACCCGCGACCCTTCGGATTCTAGTCGAGCGCTTAACCACAAAACCACATTCTTTTTATTTCTATTTTTTTTTCTTCATGTAGATCTATGATTTGCGGTCGTTTTTCATTGTTCGTACTTGGTCGTGCGAGTAGCATTTGGCTCAGGTTTTTTATTACAGAGGACGTGCAGCCCCCTGACCGGGCGCGCTGAGCCACGGCGCCCAGCTACCGGGCCCGACGCGTAGCAACATGCAGCATCAACACAAACAGTGTGGTGTCGCACAAGTACAAAGTGCGCGCCACCTACTTTCGCCGCGCGCCGCCATGCATGCACGGCGCGGCGTTCTTCCGACGACAGCCACGAGCGCCCTCTGCTGGAACGCCGCTCGTGGCCACCACTGAAGAACACCGGGCACTTCGGACTTCGGACTGAGCTAGCAAACAGTTACGACCTTCGTAATCAGATAGGCACGATTGAAGACTTCGCTATTGTACAGGCACTAGGCAGGCCTCCAACAACTATGTATCAACATTCTGCAGTACTATGTAAAAGTTAAGTATTGTTACATTCTGTGCAATATATATCTTTCTAATTTACTCGAGTGTTTATAGTTTCTGGCTGCTCCCCTCCGTACCTGCACCAGCGTGTCGGTCTCGTTTCACTCGGCTACCGACACCTACGACGAGGCTGGGACACAAAAGCGGCGACGAAGTCGGGACACAAAAGTGGCGACGAGGAGTGATAGAACCTTGGACCAGCCCGCTAGCAGCAGCCAGACAGCAGCAGTCGGAGCACGCAAAAATTGCTCCCGCCCACCCACCCTTATTATAAGAATTTTGGGGGAATATATTCAGTTGCGTGTTTTGTGGACTTTTTTGTTGCAGAGCGTCCTCTTTCATATTGCATTTGTGTTTTGTACTAATTTACTAGTATACGCGGCGCCTAATCGGTCAGCATGGCCACTACCCCGAACCCAAACTTAATGGAAATTATTCAGTTACAGACGGCGCAAATCTCACAACTTCTCAACGCAGTGGCGCAGTTGACGGCAACTCAACAACAGCCGTCGCATCAGCAGCCCACACCTGCCGCTGTACCGCTCCCTACGTTCCGCCAGTACAACGAACGTGAGGAAGAATGGAGCGACTACTTTGCACAGTTTCAAGAACTCGTCGCGGCTCATCAAATTACAGGTCAGAGAGTGAAGAACCTTTTCTTATCGATTGTGGGCCCCCAGACCTTCGTATTACTGCAGAAACTATTCCCGCAAGCATCTCCTCGTGATGTAGACTTTCAACAAATAGTAGACGCACTGAATGCTCATTATGAGAGAAAAGTTCTTGTAGCCGCTGCACGGTACCGATTTTTCAGACTTAAAAAATTACCGCAGCAGTCACACCAAGAGTGGATTACGGAATTGAAGGGCTTAACCCGCCAATGTAAATTTACTTGCTCTTGTGGACTTTCGTATAGTGACGTTATGTTGAGGGATGCGATTACGCAGAACATTCAGGACCCCAGAATTAGAGCAGCAATTCTGAAACAGTCTGACCCCTCATTAGACAGTGTACTGCAGCTTATAGAAGCGCATGATACTTTTGACTTAGCTGATGTAGAAATGCAAAGCCATAGTGTAAATTCAGTGCGCCGCAACGGACGCTTTCCTAGCCGTAGTTCTCAGTATAGCACTTGTGATTCTTTAAATTCTACCTGCCGTGCTGAACGGACAGTGGACAGTAGCCAGAGTAAAAGTGCGACGCAAAGGTCGCCCCGTAGTGTTAGACACAGTAATTTGAATAACGGGTGCCAACGCTCATTTCAGAAAAATGTACGTAAATCTTGCCCCCAGTGTGTGTCTCGCCACAAGCGTGCTCATTGCCCTAGTCGCAACGCAACCTGTTATCAACGTGGCAAATCAGGACATGTACAGTCTGTGTGTATGCAAATTAAAAACTCAACGAACAGTAACGTTAGAAACGGTGCTTCGCAAAGTGCGAGAACAGTTCATTCTGTAAATGTTATACGGGCTGTAGAATTGAACAGTGCTTTCCTTGGATCTCAATTGCAAGAAAGTAGTTCTGCGCCTATGGCAAAACTATATAGTGCACCACGTAGCAAGCGCCGACGAGCGCGTAAAACAGTGCAACGGAAAAGGGTTCGGGACACGCAAAATGACTATGAACAGTGCATTCCTGTAGTGAAAATAGTGCCTTCTGCAACTTCTAATTGTAATAGTGCCCAGTACTGTGTAGCTAGTGACAGTAGAATTGGTGTAGCTACTCAAAGTAATTTTAGTGCAGTAGCCTCGCATTGCGCGGACGCCGATCCGGCGGTAGTGTCATCTAGTGACAGTGTGGTTAATCCGCTGTGTGCCGAGTATGCGCCGCTTCCTACCGCACGCAACCCGCGCAAGCGCAGAAAACAATATGTATTAGACGTTGCCCACATTCGCGCACCGGTCGTGCGCCAGAAGCACAAGCTGTTTGTTACTCTCTCTATAGAAAATGAGACTGTGCAATTTCAGCTTGATACTGGTTCCGCTGTTACATTAATAAATAAAGACACTTATGAACTTCTGGGTTCGCCAAAATTGTCGCCGTCACAGCAAGTGTTAACAGCGTACACTGGTCAAAATATTCCCGTGCTAGGAACGTGTAGCCTGCCTGCCTCTTTTCAAGGTGTTACAAAAACAGTTGCTTTTGTTGTTCTTCAGGCCAAATCTACGCAGAACATTTTTGGACTCGATGCATTCGACTTGTTTGGTTTATCAATTCAAAGAGATGTGCTTCAAATTTCGTCAATAGTGCCTCAGGATAAAATCAATGCATTGTGTGACAAGTATAGTGACTTGTTTTCGCCGGAACTCGGTTGTGCAAAAGACTTCGTGGCACATGTAACTTTAAAAGAATCTGCAGTTCCAAAATTTCGTAAAGCTAGACCAGTGCCTATCGCATTGCGTGATACAGTTGCCGACGAACTTAAACGTTGGCAAGATAGTGGGGTGATTTCTCCTGTTTCTGCGAGTCAGTGGGCCTCGCCTATAGTAATTATACCCAAGCCGTCAGGAAAACTTCGTATCTGTGCGGACTTTAAATCAACAGTGAACAGTCAAACAATTGTGGACACTTATCCCCTGCCCAGACCTGACGAACTAATGGACAAATTAGGACAGTCTCGTTTCTTTTCTAAGATTGATTTAGCAGAGGCATACTTACAGATTCCACTTGATGACGAGTCAAAAACGTTTTTCGTCATTAATACTCACATGGGCCTTTTTCAATTTCAACGCCTACCCTTTGGCAGTTCTTCCGCTCCCGCTATTTTTCAGCGTTTTTTGGAACAGCTGACGGTTTCTGTACCGTGTTGTTCGAACTATTTAGATGACATTGTGGTATCCGGACGTACAGTTGAAGAACATTTAGCAAACCTGGAGTGCCTTTTCAAAGTGTTGACTGCAGCAGGTCTACGTTGTAATAAAGCAAAGTGTTCGTTTTTTCAAACTGAAATAGAGTACCTAGGCCATGTGATTAATGCCCAAGGAATACATCCCTTACAGTCACATCTTCGAGCAATCAAAGACTTGCCTCCTCCTAAGAATGTGCATGAATTGCAAGCAGTGATGGGAAAACTTAACTATTATTTCAGGTTTATTCCCAATGCCTCTCAGATTGCAGCTCCACTGCATCACTTACGTAGGAAGAATGTTCCTTTTGTATGGTCTAAAGATTGTCAGGTTGCCTTTGACAAACTAAAGTCTGCACTACTCAGTGATGCATGTTTGATTCCCTTTGACCCACAGAAGCCTGTAGTGTTAGCAGTTGACGCCTCGTCGTACGGTCTGTGTGTTGTTCTGTCGCATCGTATTGGATGTCACGATCGTCCTATTGCCTTTGCATCCAAGCTACTGACGCCAACGCAACAGAATTACAGTCAGATAGAAAAGGAGGCCTTAGCAATCATTTACGGCGTCACAAAGTTTCATCATTATCTCTATGGCAGAAAATTCTATTTGTTGACAGACCACAAGCCTCTCACGTCGTTGTTCTCACTCACAAAGCCAATTCCGCCACGTACGGCACAAAAGCTTCAGAGATGGTCCTTGATATTGTCAAATTATCAGTATGAGATTTTGTACCGACCTACCACTAAACATGCCAACGCGGACACACTTTCCCGACTTCCGGTTGGCCAGGATGTATCATTTGATTCTTCAGAAATGGCATGTTGTCAGATAGACTCCAGAGATGCTTCCGCTGTCGCAGACTTTCCTTTAAACTCTCGTCGGGTTGCACAGGAAACAGCTGCGGATGCAGACTTAAGTGTGGTAGCACGTTTTGTTCGCTTTGGTTGGCCTGCCAGAGCCAAAGACATTGATCGGCCTCTGGTTCGACGTTATTTTGCACAACGTCATGCATTATCTTTAAGTCAGGGTGTACTGTTGTTGCATACCGACAACGACCAAGCAAGAGTGATTGTTCCTCGTTCCCTGCAACGTGAAGTGTTACGCCTCCTGCATCAAGGACATTGGGGCATTGTTAGGACAAAGCAACTGGCCAGACGTCATTGTACCTGGGTTGGTATGGACGCTCAGATAGAGAGCATGACATCACAGTGTACAGTTTGTGCGGAGCATCAGGCGGCTCCTCCACAGCGTTTCTCAGACTGGCCACGCCCCAAGGGACCATGGCAACGTTTACATATTGACTTTGCCGGACCATTCTGGAATACGCGCTGGTTAATTGTTGTAGACGCTTTCAGCAAGTTTCCTTTTGTGATTGCCATGAACTCAACGACAGCTTCTAGTACAATCAGTGCCTTAACATCAGTGTTTTGCATCGAAGGCTTGCCTGAAACTATCGTCAGTGACAATGGACCTCAGTTTGTTAGTGCGGAATTTCAACAGTTTTGTCGTGTGAATGGCATTCAGCATATTACCACTGCACCTTTTCACCCTCAGTCCAATGGTGAAGCAGAACGTTTCGTTCGAACATTCAAGTCTCACATGGAGAAGATGAAAGGTCAGCACTCCAGGCAGCAAGCTCTTCAAATTTTCCTGTCTACGTATCGGTGCATGCCACGTGACGGCCCGTCTCCTGCCGAGCTGCTACACGGCCGCCGTCACCGCACTCTCCTTCACCTGCTGCAGCCTCCCACGCACCGAGTCGGTTCGTATGGCGCTACGCGTTTTCAGGTTTCCACGCCGGTGCTGTACAGGGTGTTTGCTGGAAACAAGAAGACATGGTTGCCGGGCACCATTCAACGCGTGCTTGGGCGCAATATGTTTGTTGTACGTTCTTCCACAGGGTTGGAGCTGCGGCGCCACGCAAACCAATTGCGCCTGCACAGACCGCGCGATCCTGTCTCCGGTTTCTTGATTCCAGACCCAGTTCACCGCCAGGGAGCACAACCACATCGTTCGTCCCCGGACTACGAGATCCCTATGGACGTCGACGTACATCCGACGCAGTCGTCGCCGCCGCTGTCGCCGCCGCAGATGACAGCGTCACCGAGAGGGACTCCGGGACCGTGCGGGCCCCCCCAGCTTGGGCCACGCACCTCAGAAGAAGATGACCTGCTCCCTCTGGGCGGGGGCGGGCGCCCTTCCCCAGGTTTCGGCGGGTTCCCTGGAGGATCGCAAGGCGGATGCCGGGGCGCGGACGGCGTCTCGATCCCGGCCTCCGCTACGACGCCCGTCCCACCAGTAACGCCCCCGCCCAGGCCCTCCTCCCAGTGCCGTCGCCGTGGCCCTCAGCCCTACGCCACGACGGCGCGGCGGTTTGGGGGGGAGGGGTGTGGTGTCGCACAAGTACAAAGTGCGCGCCACCTACTTTCGCCGCGCGCCGCCATGCATGCACGGCGCGGCGTTCTTCCGACGACAGCCACGAGCGCCCTCTGCTGGAACGCCGCTCGTGGCCACCACTGAAGAACACCGGGCACTTCGGACTTCGGACTGAGCTAGCAAACAGTTACGACCTTCGTAATCAGATAGGCACGATTGAAGACTTCGCTATTGTACAGGCACTAGGCAGGCCTCCAACAACTATGTATCAACATTCTGCAGTACTATGTAAAAGTTAAGTATTGTTACATTCTGTGCAATATATATCTTTCTAATTTACTCGAGTGTTTATAGTTTCTGGCTGCTCCCCTCCGTACCTGCACCAGCGTGTCGGTCTCGTTTCACTCGGCTACCGACACCTACGACGAGGCTGGGACACAAAAGCGGCGACGAAGTCGGGACACAAAAAACAGTCCGAAATCGCCTTCGTAAATGTGGCTTCTACGCACGGAGGACTATGCTGTGTGTCCCATTGAAACCACGACACCATCCAGTCCGCAGAAACTGGGCGGAGAAACATCAGGATTTAAAATGGTACCGATTTTGTCCACTTCTGCATTCGCCAATAAAGTTGTCAATTTATCGTGAGAATACAGTACTATTGATTAGCCAAGTAACATGGAATTAATAATTTTCAAAAATAGTCCAAAGTTGAAATTTTATGTCTTTCGCGTAGCACTGGTTGGGAACTACTGTGCCACAGCTGCAAGGACACCATGGCACTGAAATGACACAACCGCACAAAAACTGTGTGTTTTACTTCCTCCGTCAGCGCAGCGCTCTACAAGGAAGAAAAACGGCAGAGCTCAGCGGCCTTGGCCACTCTCTTACATCACCGGCGTCAGCCGTAGACCATTCCCTGCTTGCCATCATCATTGAACGAGAATCTAGAAACACACACACACACATACATACATACACACACACAACGTATTCAATAGCCTGGGAACATTATTGACTGAATATTGAGACCGCTGACTGCTTCCAATCTAAATTTAAAAAAATCGACATAAATAAACTGCAAACCACGTAGTTGTGTTTGGTGGAGAGAATTTGTGGCATCCATTCGGGACTGCTTTAGGAAAATACCGACCGTTGACAGGCCTCCATATGATCTGTGATATCACAGATTTTCCCGCCTTGTCTATTTCTCGTGATGTACAGCCACATCTCATAATATCGATATCTAAGCATCAAAAGTAATCCTAAGCATTATAATTTGTTGTAGCTGAAGATTTATGTGCCTCTCTGTAATGCTGTTACAGTTACTGTATAAACGGACTCTTGTTTAGATCTGCTCTATTTCGCCTGTTAATCATGTTGTTGTTGTTGTGGTCTTCAATCCGGAGACTGGTTTGATGCAGCTCTTCAGCCTACTCTATCCTGACCAAGCCTTTTCATCTCCTTATAAGAACGGCAACCCACATCCTTTTGAATCTGCTTACTGCATTCATCTATTGATCTCTCTCTTCGATTTTTACCCCAAACACTTCCCTACAAGGTTAAAATCATGATTCCTTGATGTCTAAGAATGTATCCTATCAATCGATCCCTTGTTTTAGTCAAGGTACGTCAGACATTCCTTTTCTCCCCAATTCTGTTGAGTACCTCCTGTTTAGTTACACGATTCACCCACCTAAGCTTCAGCATTCTTCTGTAGCACCACGTTTCAAAAGTCTCTATCCTCTATCCGCACTGTTTATCATCAATGTTTCACTCCCATACAAGGCAACACTCCAAATAAATGCCTTTAGGAAGGTCTTCCTTACGACAGCCGTTCGGATTCCAGAGCGATCGTCGGTACTTAATTGCACCTGAGGCTGAGGCAGCCTACCCGCTCGCATTATAAACTTCACACATTAAAAGAACAACATGTTATTAACAGTGTTCAAGAAAAATAATGTCTCAGCTTGAATAACAAACTGTACAGGAAGTTGACGAGTAGCGTGGGTAATAAACACGAAAGTCAAAAGAACGGATTCACTATAAAATTCGGGCCTGGTGGTCTTGGGGTAAAGCGCTTGACGGGAAATCGAAGGGTCGCGGGTTCGAAATCTGTTCGAACCTCAGATTTTTTCAGTCTCCGCTTTAACCTATCCTTCATCTCTCAACAACGTGAGGAGTCGCCAGAAACGACACGTGGTTCGGATTCCACGTAAAGCTGTAGGTTCCCTATCCCGGTTGGATAACTGGGGTAGGCTAGGGACACGCAAGTCGCCGAAGTGGCTTCCAATTGAAAGACTTGCATCAGGCCAATGAGCCACACGAAATTATTATTTATCCCTATACAAGATACAAATGATACACTTTTCCTTACGAAAGATATACAAGATGTCCAATGAGTAGAGAACCGGTGCTTCACAGAGAAAAGGCAAATGCTGGAAATTGGTAAAAACTGGTGCTATTATAGAAACAGAAGGGCGTATGGCAATCATAGCACTTAAAAAGAATTAAGATTTTGGTGTGAATGAAATCTCAGCTTAAACTCCGGTATTTGTAGCTCGTAACTTGATTGATCGACTTAATGAACTGTTTAATATCAGTTCGCAAGCAAGTTCCAGAATAATTGGAGGCGTGGCATCACAGTTAAGTTTCCGGAGACAGGAAATCCAGCCGAATGTACCAACTGAAGGAGTGTCACACTTACAATGGAGCCAAGTAAAGTCTTTTGCATCGTTCTTCTAAAAAGAATACACGCAGCAGCACATTCCTGACTACAGGAAGAACAGACTGGGTTTTGGAGCGGAACATCCTGCTAAGTCCAAATTTTTAAAATGTTTCTGACAGTGTTCACACAGAACCAATATGGAATATTCTGAGCCTTTGTGCTGTATAAGAACAGAAGATGAGTACACCCTTCCATGTAGTGTTCTGATGGACGACAGACAAGGATGCATTTTATCACAAATGTTTTTTCATAATAGTCACACGTTTTCTCAATGATAAAACCTATTGATCTTGGACTTCCGTTGGAATGAAAAATCTAGGGTTATGATCTGTATTCGTTGGTGGGATCTTTCTTTTGGCAGAAAAACTACAAAGATATTAACAAATGACTACCTAGCTGGAAAGAATAGGCAGTTTCGTTGGTCTAAAACAATAGTTATGAGACAAACACAATAGCCATATTGTTGCTAAATTACACAACCAACTACAGATGATTTTAAAGTATTGTTTTTTTTTTCTTTGGGCTTAAAATCTTTATGGAGAGTTTTGTCATTCACGAACATTTATTAACCAGACCCAGCATGGATAAAAAATGTGCATTACAAATGGAAATATATTTACACAAATTATAGTTCAACATAAGGTACTAAAATATAACAATGAAAAAGGAAACATGTCAAAATGGTCTGTATATTAGGAAGTATTTACTTTCCAATATAATATCCATTCAAATTGCTACTTGTTTGGTACAAGATTTTAACTGTTATCCTTGTCTAGACATAGATGTACACATCAGCATCAGAATATCTAAAACTTATGCAGTTTTGTAACGAATGTTATCGATATGGCGCTTAAGCTCTGTCTACAATAAAAAACAATTATTCTTTTCATTCTCCACTCCAAGGAGTGGAGCGGGCTATTTGAGACCCGGCCCATAAAGAGTCGCGGTTCTATTCAGCCAATTATCAGACAAGCTGATAGTGGGGCAAATGGGGCATCCCAATTGGGAATAAGTGTGAGGGGCTTACCAGTTCCGGCATATGCCTTACAACCAAGGAAAACCTCCCGAAAACCTTGGTCGGAACCGGGGGAATCGGACCAATTTAATTTATCTCTGGGACGTTGGCCCAGACTAAAAATGGATTATCGGGAGAGCACGGGTGCACTCACGACAATCAAGGATCGGACGCCCGAGTTACTCTTGTAAGCTCGTAGAGATCAGCTCGACCAACAGTGGACAAGCTTCCCCCTAGAGGAATCGCACCCGTGAGCGCGGTATCCTCTGCGTCCGTGGTGTCTACAAGGTTTCAGCGTGGCTCTTATCGTACTTATGCCCACATGTGAGAGCCGGAAAATATCTGCAGAATTAGCACACAAACCCAACAAAAATCTACGAGGCAAATTTTGAAAATAAATGTCGTAGGTACGTTCCAGATAATGAAATGATGAGAAGAAATGGTCAAAGCAGCCTGAACAAAATAGTTGTTGAAAGAAAACCGAAGCTTGAGTCAAGTTCTTCGAAGCAAAACTGAAAGAATACCCAAATTAGCAGTATTGCAAAACTAACTAATGGTTGCAGAACTAGAGGGCCGCGGCGGAGCGGCCAAGCGCATCCCCGAATCCCCGCCCGGGCATGGATGTTTGTGCCGTTTTTAGTATAAGCTAGTTCATAAGAAGTTTGTAAGTTTAAGGACTGATGACCCCGCAGTTAAGCCCCTTAAGCTCTACAAACAATTGAATTGAACTAGAGCAAGACCTTGTAACATCCTGAAACGAACGTTTGCAAAGGATCTTCAGTGCATGGACATGAACTGTGATGAAGCTGATCGAGTTCCTTAGAGGAAACGTATTTGCTCTGTATACTACTTAACAATGGGGAAAGTCTTAAATGGTAATGCATAACATATTTACAAATTAACTTGAATATAAACATATTGATTTCCACTGTATTTTTACATATGTTTTTCAGAAAAAAAGGAAAAAAAAAACCTTTTGAATCAACATGGGAGAATGCTTAAAAAATCTCACAAGCGTTGGTCGACAAGTCAGAACATTACTAATTTGGCAGCCGTGTACAATTTTTCAAAGACTCTAGTCTTGTAAATGGAATGACGTCACACAGTCTTTAAGAGACATCACTCTTATTCGGGATGATTATCCTGATCTTGCATTGTGCATGGATTTGTAAATTAGTCAAAGGAAAATGCTGGGTGCATCCTAGAAGATGTCCTTGACAAACTACAGTCGATATCTGTCCAGTGCAAGAATTTGTAGTCTTTATTGCTTCAAATAAAATTCGATTTGATGCTTGGCAAGTGCAGCCATATTGTTAAGTTCCTACTCCCTATGAAGATTGTGTTATTACACCATGTTGTTAGGACATATATCAGCAAATATTGCTTCAGTATGATAAGGTTAATGAGAATACATTAAACATTGTGTTAACTGAAAATTGCATCTCGTATTTGGATAAGAACTAAATCTGTAAATACCTGTTTTGTCTGTCCACTAACTAGCAATTTCAACACTACAGCAAATGCAATAAACATATGAAAATTCATTAGTTGTATGACAAACAAATTGTTTAAAAACGTTGGAGCAAAAAGAAAGAACGTTATCGCTAAAATGCTAGCCAATAAAATTTTGGAACCAAATAAAATATATTTTTCGTTTCCTTTTGCGCTATATGTTATGACTACTTGCTCAATTATGCTATGAAAACTAGTTAAACACAGCCACGTGGCTCGATCAGACGTGAAATGAATGGGAAAGTAATTAAAAGAATTCCTCTGTCAAATCAATACCTTTGAAACAAGTCTGGCATTCCACTGCGACGAATTTTGTGGAAGAGTGACACTAGACGGTGCTGCTAGACGATATTGACTTTAAATTAAGTTGGTACGCCACCTTAGGTTGGCATTAGACGCCAACGATACTCTAACATTTTAAGAATATTATCGTTGTCCTACAGAGCGCAGTGTCAGCGCGAAGGCACGATAGTTCTAGACTGTTCTTCCAAGTAGTTTAACGTTGGTCCACTTCATAGCCTGTCCGAAGTTGGAGGCAAATGGACGGATAGAGACTTAATATTGTTATTTTTCGTATAATACCTGTCATTAGAGAATTAGCCACAAAGGTAAGAGAAGAAAATTACTTTGTAATTAGTAAATTTGGTAACGTTTATTGTACAAATTATGATTGTAGTTCGATTGTTGTTTCATGTTTGTTAAATGAAGTTATTGCTAAAAGTTCATATTCATCTTCTTCAGTAGTTAGTACCTATCCTCTGTAGTTAGTCAAGGGACGTAATTTACAACGATTTATATATTTTTCCTACGCGCCGAAAGTTAAGTGTTGTTTCGATTGTGGTAACTAATTGTTATAAAAATATTATATGAGAATTGTTAGTCATTTGAAGTAGGCCATCTCAAGATTTACTGAAGAGTACCGTAAAACGGGGTGACTCGGGACACTTTTTGTGTTTCCTTAGCTTTTTCTCAGAGCCCATGAAACTTACAAAAAGAATATGTATATCAGAATTTAGGTTCTGGATGAGTAGATCACATTTATGTATCAAATATTATCTTAAATTTAGTCATTTATTTTTAATTTAATTTTCGGTTGGTGTCCCAAATCACCCTGCAGGGTGGGTGGACTTAGGACATTTGGGGTGACTTGGGACACATACAAAGTTTTCCCACATAACTGCATTCACCTCACCAAAGAGGTGACTGAGGGCACTGAAAATATTTTACTTTTTTTACTTTAAATATGTGTTACCAATTTAAGTGTCTTTAAAAGTGAAATATTCAAAATTACAATATATTAAAATTAAAACAAATATTGAAAAGTTAAAAAAGAATCAAAAGAAATCTTTACGATATTTACTGTCTTAAATAGTATTTTACACGTAAAAGTTCACAAATTAATTGTTTCCTGTTGTTTTTAATTACAGTAATTAGTTTTTCTTCACATTACTCTGCAGTTTCAGACCGGATCTTGTAATGACCACGACGAACAAAGAGGGGAACAAGTTTCCACATAACTTATGAAATAGAAACTTCTTGTATGTCTTCTTCATTTAGAAAAACTTAAATGTCTGATTGCTACTGAGACTTTTGAATCTTTTATGGCCCATACTTTATCTATTAATGTTTTCAGAACCTCTTAACGTAACCATAAAACAAATAAGAAACACCAACAGTTTCATTTAAATGCGTTTTTGTGCATATAAGTTTCTTTAGTTAAGTCTAATGAGAGGTTTCTGACAATCAATAACATGTCCCGAGCCACCCCTTGTTTGATATCATTTTCAAAATCGAAATTTTCAGTCCAAAATATCTTTATGTGGTTATTATTGAAGTTAGAAGAGGGGATCTCATTTAAACATTAACCATATTTACACGATTTATCCATAACAACCAGCGGGCCTCCTATTTCACTATCACTTTTCAAACGATTAAAAGTAGTACATAACCTGATAAGTTGTTCCCCTCAACCTGAGGACATCAGCACACCATCACATAAACAATAACAAGCAGCATAACACGGTTCTGGCCTCCCACTGCTTCCAACATAATAAAAAAAAAGAAACACTGTCAACATATCCCGAGTCACCCCACTGTCCCAAGTCAACCCGTTTTACGGTAATTAACACTTCTTTTAAAAAATGTTTCTTAACTAAATTACGTGACGCATTTATACTTATTGCTAAAGTTTCTGACAGTGGTAAGAAATTCAGCAGAAAGTTAATGTTGCGTTCCATTGTGCGATAAACACAGGTGCTTTGAAAATTAATCAGTTATGAACAGGCTAGATTAGAATAGACCAAATTGTTAGCACAACAGTGCTGTGTTTAGAATTGATATAGCCAATAGTTCATGTCAGCTTATATTTGTCAGAATTTTTGAATTAATGTTAGAAAGTTAACTAAAAGAAAGTGCAACAAATCTTTAGGCAATGAAGTGAGTATTTGCATTGAAACAGAAAATCATATCTGTAGGTTGTGTTGCTGTAAGCGTTAACAGTATGCTTAAAAGAGAATAGCTTTTGCTGGTCGCCATTAAAGCAGACTGACTATAAGCAAGAGAGATTTATCTTCCCGTCGTCGCTGTGTTACTGACCTTGAGGAGGCAGTAAAGGCATCAGCCTTAAGTTTGAAAGCACGCCATTAGGAAAATTAAATGTGTTTATTTTTCTACAGTTCAGAAATACGACATTTATTATTATTATTCTTTATTTGATTCAATAACACGTAATATTTCACTGCCCGGCAACAATTGATACTATGATATTTGAAAGTAAATTACAGGCAGAGCATTTTTAGAAAGAATAGCTTTCATTATTTTCGGTGATCTACAAAAGGTAAGTAAAAATGTTCCCGTCACGAGATCGCGACGTTAAGACAGAGAGATTTCTGTCTATAACTTCATACAAGGTTTGTAAAGTAGTGTCATTACAGTGCACAGAGTTTTTCACTAAGAAAGAGATTCAGAAAGGCGTGTGCAATTATAGGTGCAGCATTATTGTTCACAGTACCCGCTTTGTATCAATGTGTTAGCTTACGCCAAGTGTTAATATCGAGAATTACTTACAACAGCATCATATCATTCATTAGTTTCATACTCTTGTTTCAGTCTGCTTTTGTTTCCTGTGGCTGTGTGAAATAAATGGAAAGTTAGGAAGAAGTTTTTTATTTGTGCCGTCCTAGTTCGTAAGTAGTCCATAAGTAGTTTGTAAGTTTAGGGACTCATGACCCCGTAGATAAGTCCCATAGACTATACAAACATTTGAACATTTTTGATTTTTTTTTATCATGAAGGCAGCTGACTACATATTTTGTTGGTCTGCACAAACGATCTACTGACTAACTTTGTAGCATGAGGCTCGACCCTGAGAAAAGCAATCGGTTTCTACATTCTACGCCCGAACACCTCTCTCTGTGCTTTTCCTCTTGCCCCCTATCTTACTTTCTCCTTCTCCTGTTATTCCCTCGTCTCAGTTCATGTTCCCCTACCCTTCATCCCATCCTCATGTCTACTATTTGCATACTAATTCTCGATCTCTCGGACAATTTTCTCTTTCTCTCGACATAACAATTGAAAATGAAGACAAAAAAGATAAAAACAATTAGGACCTTCCTTCAAATTTTGCGATAAAGGCTGAAAATGACCACCAAGTTACTCTAACATAAAAGCAAACGAAATAACGTGGCCAATAAACATTACTTTCAGACTATCATACTACCGGGTTTTGATTTTCATGGCTGACAATATCAGCGGTATGGCAGTTTGGCATTGTATGTATGCGTTACTGAAAATGAATTATTTAAACTTGAACGTCCCTAGAGTGCGACTTCACGGGACGTCTTCCCTTTCTTGTGGCATTTTTACTATAGCACCTAATCATTTCTCAGGTCATAAGCTGGTAGCACTGCAATTTTCGACGCTCACTTATTATGAGAGTTGAATATTTTAGTTCATGTTGGGAAAGGCAACATTGGGGTCATATGAAAACATCTACCCTTAAAAGGCACACATGATTTTAGATTTGTGCACATTTATGACAACGTACCTTTCGAAACTTCCACGGACCTCCTAGTATAAAAACTATTAAAAATCGGTAGGTACTTCAGTTTTCGTGTTTACTTATTAATATTACGATTTCAGAAATTCGAATAGTTGTGGTTGTTCTTGTGGTCTTTAGTCCTGGGACTAATTCATAGTTAATAAACACAATTAAAACCAATTAATCTGACTTTCTATCAGATGTTGCTGATGGTATATACATGGTGCTGATCTATATACCTCTGATTTTTTTAGGTTTATATGAGGCCGGTGTATATAGAAATGTTTAGTATTTGCTGAAGAAATTACGAAGTATTCCAACTTTTTTTTTCAGGTCTTCACAATTTCCTCTTCCTTACAATATTTTTATATGTGCTATTTCTACGGCTAACATCTGATATCTGTTTATGAAAAGCTTATTTACCCTATCGTAAACTGTGATCTGAGTTTATTTACGTCTGTACTCGTATACATACATTTAAACTGAAGCGGAAAGGAAACCGTACTAGAATTTACGTAACTGTCTGTAAAATATGTTTCAAAGATACGGTCACTAGCCGGCTTGCCTGGTCTTCATAGCCACGCGGTGATACACAAATTCTATCGTTGTTCATGCGACGGAAACGAACTTCAGGGCTAACGGAACTTGACTACCTCCAGACAATACGATGTTTAATATTGCGTCATTTCTGTTATTGATTAGTCACTTCCTAATGAGCACAAACGAGCATGTCGTTCTGATGCTAACTAATATATAAATACGAATATGAGTTCGTTTTTTAATTTTTCACAACTAAACCGCTTAAGCAGATATGCAGATAGGTCAAGTCTTGAGGAAGACCAGATGCTACTTAAAAAAGGTTGAATACCAATATTTATTTATTTGCAGAATATTGTGCGAAATATAGGAAAATATTTACTGTTTGGAAATGCTACTTAGTTTTGTCTTTCGAAATTTATCGCATCTGTTAAAATAGTTTTAATGATTGATATATTGAACGTAATACGATTAAACATAATGAATACAATGCTTACCCAAGTCCTCAACGTGTTGAGTACGTATTTCCATGGTAATGTCTAACAAAGACCGCAGTGAGAGAGTTGTTTCCGTGAGACACTTGGAGTGCCACTAGCGACCCCAGCGGAGAGCAAGCCAGACGTAAGATTAATATTTGTTTTTCATTATTTTCTACCTAAATAAAGAAACAGTGAGGAAGTTATTACATTGGTGCCTTCCTAGCATTAGTAAATGTCAAGAGACATTAATGATCGTTAATTAGATGTAGGAAGAGCCGAATTTATCCGATTCAGTGCCATAAACAGTTTATAATAATCTAGAACAATTTGTGAAGAAATACTTTCGAACTTGTGAATAATTGTAGCTTATGATGCTGCAAGCGACAAAATGCATGATAAGCACACACTTCTGCTACCGTCTCTCCTCATCGTGATGCCATTTCTCATGACACGTAACAATTCTGCATCAGCGAACATAAACCGTGTTAAAAATGATTAAATTTGCTGCGTAGTGTACACGTTGTATAACGTATAGCTTCTTAAATAATCATAATCATAATTTAAGAACACAGTTCTCAGATCATTGTATTTTCGACAGCCTCTAACGCCTATTCAGTGGTACCCGCGGTTGAACAGCTATGTTTTAAGAAAAGTTTTGATACCCACATTCACTTAACTACGTGTATACGGCATGACATAATCGCGCCCTAGCAAACCGACTCGGACTGAGGAAGTACATAGACTACTTTAAAAAGCAGCAGGGGTTCATTTGGAAAAGACGTGCTGTTCCTATTGACAGGTATGTGTAGCATGTTCGCGTGTCAGTGGCCAGGCCGCGCGCTCTAAGGCGCTTTGCTGCGGAGTACGAGTCTGCTCCCCGTCGGAGGTTCGAGTCCTCCCTCGAGCATGGGGGTGTGTATGTGTGTTGTTCTTAGCATACGTTGAAGTAGTTTGTAAATGTAGGGACTGATGACTACTGCAGTTTAGTCCCATAGCTTTGCAAACACTTGAACATTTTCAATGCCCAGAATCAGGATTAGCGTCAAATGGAAAGACATGTAACGAAATCTGCAGCAGCATCCTACATTAATGCTCTTATTCGTGCCCATGATTGCAACAAACGAGGGACAAGCAGATTTAAACTATGAATGGGAAAAAATTTGTTGCTAATAATTTTTTATACCTTAAATTTAGTAAAATCATAATAATTATAATATATATATAAAGCTTGTGTTTCAATTAATTAAATTATAAAATATCTACAAAGCTTGTTTTTCAATTTGTCACCTATTTTATTTTCTAAATTTTTAGCAAAACTAAAGACCAGAAGCCATATATTCGAGTGTTTCCTGGTAGGAAATCAAGGAAAAAAGTTATCAATTTATTGTACTTTCGATGGTCTTAGATATCAACACGAGCGAAGCGGCTGCTAAAATGTAGTAAGTTTTTTAAGAGTGATTCCGTGACTATATTACAAATTTTCTGGGATTATGGAGAAGAGTAAATAAATCTATCTGAGCTGGAAAGACCGGATTCAAAATTTATACATGAAAATCATTCTGATACCTCTGAAGTTGCAGTTGCGGTATTTAGATGAAATAATTAAAGTCGGAGAGAGACAATTCCGTTATTTCGTCATCAGACTTCACTTTGTGATATACAATCAATTTTATGGAACAGAGTAAAAGGGTATGTCGCAGTATACTTGGTGAAGGACAGGTTATGACTTTTACATACCAATATCATCATTTGAAAAGTAACCATTTCATGCAAATCCCACATCAGCACTTTGAGAACTAATATGAGCACTATCAGGTGTGTTTTGCCTACTACAATTTTCTTAAGCAGAGAGTTTTTTAGCACTGCTGATTGAAAATGTAATGATACAGTGACGCCATTGAATTTTGCGTAATTTCCACCTATGGTCTGATATTTCATTTCTTTCTGTTAAAGAGTTACTTGTGGTAGAACGTCACGTTTTCCAGGTATGTGGACGTGAACGACGTCTGACGATGAACTGGAATGTTTGAAACCGGTATCTGCTATTTAGCAGATAAATAGTATAATCAAATGTGGTCGGTTGCTGTTTTCTTCTTTGTAAGAATCATCCTCTATTACTTATCTTTGCCTTAATCTTGCTGCCCGCAGATTATATACTACATTGGCTACTGCATTACGGCTGAAGCTTATAATTCATGGTAGTTGCTACATACTTAATAACGGAAGCTAACGCAAAGCTGTTACGATCATAAAGCGTAGACACTTCATGACTGGAAGTATGTGGTGCTGTCCGATGAAGCATCACTTACATTGCTCTCTACAAACAACCGCGTTTATGTTTTCAAAACTACCAAAAAAGTTTCCGGTATGGCATGCTTGCTTCCTACAATGAAGCATGGAGGAGGTTCCGTCATGATTTGGGTATCTGTATTGTGGTTTTCATTGTTTCTTTCGTTTCACTCACTGCTCAGGTAACTATGAATAATTATCTCACCATCATTGATAGCCAATTGCTTACTATGACTAACATATTGCTAACAAACACTGCCGTATTAAAAAATGATAATGCAACCAGACACTGACCAAAGTCAGAAAGTTAATAAACATCTCCCTGCATAGTAGAATCATTATGGCTACACGCTGCTGAACCGTTGTGAGATTTAGAACAGAGAGTAGGGACCAAGTTTACAGCTCCAACAACGTTGAAGTAATTAAAAAAATTAAAATATTTTTAGTCGTAAGGGACCATACTTCTGTGATCGTCTGTCCTTAGACTAACAAACTATTTCTATTAACTTATACTATGGACAACACACACATACACACACGCTTGCACGAGAGAGGATTCGAACGCTCCAGACCACACGGCCATTACCACGCGGTGTTGGGGTAATTGGCGAATGTTTTGGTACACGAATGGATAACATAACTCTGTTATTCGAAGCGTTCCAGTTGTTCTGAAAGGCAATAGTGGACGAATTCCTCACTAATAAGTGAGTTCACATTACTCTTACTATTTTGTTACATTGAACAGAATTCAAAGAAAAATAACGAATATGCAACCTCTGACAATAAAGTTCTGTGAACAGTCCTGTAAGATTAACATATATGAACTACAAATTACAGTTACCTTACTGTCTTTCGAAATATTCAGCTCTCATAACTGAGCTCTGCGATACAAGTCCTGGAAACTTTGCACAAAATCTTCCTTTAGGATGGTGTTCGAAAGACTCGTCACGTTTTGTTGTATATCAGGAATATCGTGAAATCTCTTTCCTTTCAAGTTGCACAACGACGCTCGTCCACACAGAGCCAATATTGAAAAACAGTTCCTGTTAAAAAAGGAAAAAGGGGGTGCCGCAATTTAAACATCGCAATACTCGCCGGATCTCTAATTTCTTTGACTATAGCTGTCATTTTTACTGAGCCAGGACATAAAAAGTATGTTACAGGGATATAAGCTAATCATAACTGCATAAACTCAGTAACATCTTAAGCAGAAAGGACAGCAATAAGTACGACATTGAATAAAAGCTGATGATGGCAATAAAAGCAGAAATAAGCTCATTATAAATGAATAAATAAACCATTATATTAACAGTATAAAAGATATAAACGTCAATTACAATTATGTCACTAATCGCCGGATCTCAATCCTCTACACTTCTTCCTATTCCCTCGCTTCAAATTCGTTTTGAAAGAAAAGAGATTTCAAGATATCCCTGACTCCAACAAAACGTGACGATTCTTTCGAACACCATCCCAAAGGAAGACTTCGTGCAAAGTTCCCAGGACTTTTATCGCAGTGCTCAGCAGTGCATAGTTTAGGGAGGTGACTATTTCTAAGCACAGTAAGGTAACTATAGTTCATCTACGTTAATGTTACAAGACTATTCACCGAACTTTATTGATAGAAGTTATATGTGCAAGATGCAAAAGTTACGGTACTCGCGTGCTTTTGTGTGTTACACAGAAGATTCCTTGTTAAAACCGCCTTATAAAAGACACCTTGTTTTAACACCAAAACATGTTTCGGCGCTTATTATGTCATCTTTTTGCCTTTTATTTTCTAGATAACATATTAGAGGTTTTAGTTACAGTCATTTGGAAGAGTTGTTTGATTTGACTATTTTGTTACACAAATTACGCCTAATTTATTTACGACACTTTCATTATTAGGCCTAATATATCTAACAAAATTGTCAAGTCAAACAACTCTTCTAAATGACGGTAAAGGTTTTATATGCGTAGGCATAATTTCTCCGTACTTAATTACGACGTACCTTACCTTAAAATACGTGTTTTGCAAATGTCTTTCAAGCGCCTTTACATTTAATCTGCCCACTTTCGTAATATTGAAGTATAAATACAAAATCCGCCAAATAGGGCACATTTGCTTCCGATCGCCTGAATTGGAGGCTACGCACCTCGATGTTCATTTGTTGCAGACCACGTGATTATGTCGTCAGCCAATGGTAATCAAACGTTACCGCCACGGCAACATGCAAATAAGAATTTTTCACGTTGGAAGTCAAATATGCGGTAATGCGTTTTATAGACGAAAGCACGCAATGTTTACAAGATGTGAAAATTAACGCGTTAACATGAAGGTTCAATTATTTTATTTTCGCAATCACTTTACTAATTTTTTTTATTTTTATTTATTTTATTTTATTTTATTTTATTTTATTTTATTTATTTATTTATTTATTTATTTATTTATTTATTTTTTTTTTTTTGTGTCTCGTTTCCGCCGGTGGTCCTGGGTGTCGGTGGCCGAGTAAAGAGAGAGAGACAGGTACGGAAGCGACCAGCCAGTGGGACAGCAGAAACTAAAAACACTAGGCTAAATTAGAACAAGATATATATTTCGTAGGAAAAAGATAAGTATTATCTTTTACAAAGTTCAAGACTGCAAAATGCTGATACATAGTTAAACTAGAGAGAGGCCTGCCTACTGATGAGTCTTAGTGCCTATCCGATAGCCAAGTCTTAACTGGTGCCTGTCTGATTTCCAAGTGGTAGATGCAGCAGTCGTGGCGGAGTTGTACAGAGGGCGCTCGTGGCTGACGTCGTAAGAACGCCGCGCCGTGCGTGCATGGCGGCGCGCGGCGTAAGTACGTAGCGCGCACTTCATACTTGTGCGACACCACAACTTTCAGACAGATGATAAAATAAATAAAACATGCTATACCTGCTGTATGGTTGACAGGTTCTTGTATGTAACAGTTACATACAGCGAGGCGCACGTGTCTCGCATAAGGCAGATTTAACCACAAATGCAATACAACACGGAAGATAGCAGGGTTGCACCGTCACAAGATGATCGTTGTAGAGAAGCATAAGTAACAGGAGCTCAAGCAGACAGTTCCACATAGTCTCACACAGCGGCGCGGTGCGGCGGCACCTACCTTCCTTCGGATGATCTGTGCGCGCACGTGCGCCTCGACGATGTGCGACTTGCGCATGTCGCCGACGCGGAACATGAGGCAGTGGAAGCCGTCGCGCTGGCAGATGACGGCGTGCCGGCTGAACAGCAGCGTCTGCGTCCGCTTCTTGGGCCGCGACAGCTTCGCGAACACGATGCCCACCTGCCGACAGCAAGCACCAACTCTCACACTGCGGCACAGGCTGCTCAGCGCACAACACACACTTTGTTACTCTACCAGCCGACAAGTCGAGCATGCACGCAGCAACGCCACACATTAACTGCGAAGGCATTCTTGGGTCACCAATCCTCTTGAGCCATGTCATTTTCACCCCCTTGCTTTATTTTGAAGTACATAAACTATTCATCTATAAATAAGTTGAAAAGTATCAGTTTACTATATTACGAGTTGCATTCAAGTTGTACCACTCACAAAATAATCAGACGCAAACTGTGAAACTGCTGCATTAATATATAGATTCATCTTTTTCATTTTTTTCTTAAGAATTTTAATTCCTGATGTAAGTACGAGGCGCGTCCAGAAAGTAAGTTCCGTTTGGTTATATAAAACTAACGGGTACAAATACATAGAAAATATTGATTGTACAAAAATCTACAACTGTTAAACTACTTTCCTACATAGCTTCCGAAATTTTGTAGGCAATTGTCATAGCATGGCACAAGGTTTTGTGTGCCTTTTTCATAGTATGTTGCCGCCTGTGTATTCAACCATGTGGTAACATGTTCTTTCAGCTCGTCATCATCGTTGAAGTGTTATCCACCAAGGACAGATTTTAGGTGTAAGAAGAGGATTACTGTCAAAATATTTTTTTTTCACGTTAATGCCTGACACACACCGAATGTGACCAAACTATTCTTACGGAAATTTCAATGGGACCCGTTTGATCATCCTCCATACAGCTCGGACCTCTCTCCTAGCGACTTTCATCTCTTCTTACACCTAAAATCTGTCCTTGGTGGTCAACACTTCAACGATGATAAAGAGCTGTTACCACATGGTTGAATACACAGGCGGCAACCTTCTGTGAAAGATGCACGCAAAAACGTGTGGCACGGTATGTCAAGTGCCTACAAAATTTCGGCAGTTATGTGGAAAAGTAGTTTAAGAGTTGTAGAATTTTGTGCAATAAAAATTTCTTTTGTACCTGTGTACGATTTCATTTTATTCCCAAACGGAACTTACTTTCTGGACGCGCCTCGTATATGTGATCCTTGTAGACCCCTGTTATTAACTATAATCTGTAATTTGTTTTTGTAATTTTATGAAATTTGTTCACTGAAAGATGGTTTTTGGTATTAACTGTATGACGAATTTGTAATAATATTGGTCCTTATCTCTATCTATATAAAAGCGAAATGACATTCATTCACTCGCTCACGCACTCACTGACTAAACACTAAATCTCTAAAACTATTTCACCTATGAAGCTGAAATTTGGCAGGAATGTAGATTACAGTAGAAGACGTCAGATAAGAAAGGATTTTGCGATAGGGCCGATAGTTCAGGAGATATGACGTCATAAACAATAAAAGCTTCCCCGTCTTGCAGCATGCGATAGTGATACTGTAGTAGTCTACTATTTGAGAAGGAGAGCACTTAGTGACTTGCAACAAACTTTTAGGAAACTTTTTCTCGCTGAAAACCATAGTAAAATGATGAAAGCAAAAAGTTTCTCGCTTACTACATTTTCGCTATTCACGGATAATACTACGGCATTCGGTATAATGTTGCAATTTATGATTTCTACACTACACATTGTACCTGCAGGAAATTTTACAGACAGTATACACACATACAGCTGAATTTACCTTCGAAATTGTATCACAGTACGACACGAAGTTCATGAGATATGTTCACATAAACAGTAACGTTAATGGAAAACCGTGCCATAACGCACCAAGTTTTAATCTATTACTTCTTTACTACTAATTGTGTTCGCAACACATTTTACGGACATACAGCACTTATACAAATGAATATAAACCTGAAAAATAATACAACTGTACAACATATAACTCAATAAGTATTAGATCTTATATACTGGGATGGGTAAAAACTTTTCACGTCAGGCACCACGTTTTATTACATTTGTTATATACTGCTAACACACTCCTGTATTCCAGTGAGATTAAGGAAATTCCTACAAGATGGCAGTGATGTTGAGTACTATGAAGCAACTTTGAACTGTGAAGCGCATACTGCTGTAGGAAGAAGCAATTGACTTCTGTAGAGCTACAAGCAAGGGAGGAGAATCAAACAGTGTACATCCGACGAATGCCCTTTATTTCCTACAGATCTGGCACTTAACTTTAAGACACTGCAGTTTGCTGTGATACTTGCATTTTTTTATTATGATTAATAAATCGCAGGGCATTCTACTCAATACTGTCGAGTATATCTGAAATCGCCATGTTTCTCACACGGACAGCTGGAATGAGCTCACCACAGAAAATATTCATATTAGATCCACGACAAGTCACAATAAATATTGTTTATAGTCAGGAAGGAAGGAAGGAATATTAGTGTTTAACGCCTGTCGACGGCATAGTCATTAGAGGCAGAGCTTACGCTCAGATTGTTTGGGAAAGGATGGGGAAGGAAATCGGCCGTGCCCTTTGAAAGGAACCGCCCTGACATTTGACTGAAGATATTTAGGGAAAACACGGAAAACCTATATCTTGATGGCTGGAGGATGATCTGAACCGCCGTCCTCCCGAATGTGCGTCCAGTGTGTTACCACTGCGTCACCTCGCTCGGTGTTGTTTATAGTCAATTTATGAGTTAAATGAATGTATGAATATTACATATCATTTGTATTTCGATTTCTGTGTTTGTTTGTTTGGATACTGTTCTTGAATTTTCGCCGCGGTGGAGTAGCCGAGCGGTCTAAAGCGTCTCGCTGCGGAGCGCGCGGTTGCTCGTCGTGGAGGTTCGAGTCCTCCCTGGCGCATGGGTGTGTGTGTTTGTCCGTAGGTTAGTTCACCTAGGTTTAAGTAGTTTGTAAGCTACGGACTGATGACCACGCAGTTTGGTCCGATGGATTTACAGACTTCTTTTTTTGTTCTTTAATTTAGTACATTATGCAAGACAGCCTTTTTACCTAGAAATCCTTTGATAAATATAACATGTTTTTAGAAAAAAGGACAGAGAAGGTAAGGGGGATGTACTAACTCAGGGCTTGAATAAATAAATACCCGGCAACGCCGGGTTTCAGTTAGTGTATGTAAAAATGTATTTACTGGTCCAAAGATAGGCTTTATATGGCCTTTGGAAACAAGAGAGTCTTTCCCGTCGCTGACATGGAACGCGCAATGTTTTGGCGCGCAAGAAAAGGGCCTGATGCAAGCAGTGTGTGGCGAGACGGACGCGAAGCAGCACTGTCGAGGTATGTGGAGACACCCAACTGCAACAAAGGCGCCAGCAAATATGAAATGATAGAACAGTGTACATTAAGCGTGGCATGCCACTCTTAATTACACTGCAACTTTCAGTACGTCGCTGAGAAGAGGATATTGTGCCATTCCTCAAGCGCCACGTATGACAATGGGTGTGCCACATGTTGTGAAATTACGCCACTTCTCGCACGCAGCACGGGACTCAGACTTAGGTTAGGTAAAATTGTGATTCATGTAAGGACCAGTCCGAAAATGATATAAAACCGATTGAGTAATTATCGTATTTGATGAACACTGTTGTTACATATCGTTTATCCTAATCATTGCCTTGGCGGATTAGCTGTGCGCACTGAGGAGCTGTGCTGGGATGCGCGCGACCGTTCGCCGTCGGGGGATCGAGTCCCCCCTCGGGCATGGTTGTTTGTGTTGTCCTTAGGTTAGGTTGAAGGGCATGAAAGGGATGTAGAGGTTGGGAAGGGTGTAAGACAGGGTTGTAGGCTTTCCCAAGTGTTATTCAATTTGTACATTGAACAAGCTATAAATGAAAGCAAGAAGAAATTTAGAGAAGGAATTAAAGTTCAGGGTAAAGAAATATAAACCTTGCGTTTTGATGACATTGCAATTCTGTCAGAGACAGCAAAGGACCTGGAGGAGCAATTGAATGGAATGGACACTTTTTTTTTCACTGCTGCCTGCGATTATGGACCCGCTGCCTGTGTAATATAGCGGGTCAGTCTTCCACAACGGTCTCTTAGCCGCCACACCAGTCGTCTAGACATATTTGGTATAGAGGACCAGTGTGCCGTTGCCCGTGTCCCACCCCGTGGAGGTGGAACTGTGTTGTGAGAAGTCTGCAGTATTTACTCAGCAGATACTATGTACTTTTATTAAATTAATTAAAATAATAAAGAAATACATATGTTTACAATTATATAAAGAATAATTGGATTGTAACATGGTTAATTACATAAAATTCATTACATACAAAATGTACGGACAGTGTGCTGAAAGGAGCGTACAAGATGAACATTAACAAGAGTAAAAGAAGGGTAATGGGATGCAGTCTTAGAAAATCAGGAGATGCTGAAGGAATTAAATTAGGTAGCGAATCAATAAAGGTGCCAAATGAGTTTTGTTGTTTGGGCAGTAAAATAACATATGATGGTCACAGTACAGAGGATATAAAATACAGAATGGCAATGGGAAGAAATGTGTTTTTGAAGAAGAAAAATTCGTTAACATCGAATATTAATATAAGCATGAGGAAGTCTTTTCTAAAGGTATTTGTGTGGAGTGTTGCCTTGTACGGGAGTGAAAGATGGACGTAAACAGTGCGGACAGGAAGAAGATAGAGGTTTTTGAAATGTGGTGTTACAGAATAATGCTGAAGGTTAGGTGGGTGGATCGCGTAATTAATGAGTAGGTACTGAACAGAATTGGGGAGAAAAGGAATTTCTGGCGTACGTTGACTGAAAGAAGGGATCGATAGGTAGGACAATTTATAGAAAGGAGTTGTGAATTTAGCACTGGAGGGAAGTGTGTGGGATAAAAATCGCAGAGGGAGACCAAGAGATGAATATAGTAAGCAAATTCAGATTGATGTAGGCAGGATAGAGTAGGGTGGAGAGCTGCATCAAACGGGTCTCCGGACTGAAGACCACAACAATATTGGTTAGTTTACCTACTTTAAGTAGTTTGTAAGCTATGGACTAATGACCAAGCAGTTGCGTCCGATAGATTTACAAACATTTGAATTTTTTTCATAGTCATTTTGAGGGTCCTGTCACATAGTGCTAATATCCGAGTGTCCTTAATGAAAAACAATAATAAAATTGAACAATCTTTTATATGTTTCGAGCAGTAAAGTTTAGTGAAATTGTTTAGTAACTTTGAAGTAAGCTCAACAATAGTTATCGAATGCAATATATATTTTCAGTTAAAAATAAAAAAAAAATACTTAGTTTTGAAAACTCCAGCTATAATTTAATAATTTTAATGTTCGACAGAAGTAGGAATTTTGAAGAATAAATTTAAAATTCATTAAGTAAAGTAATGCAGGACAATTTTCTTTTATTTATTCAGTGTATGCAATGAATAGCTATAATATTTCTATCAAATGATTTAAATCTTTGATACAGTTTAAATTATCTTAACAAAAATCTTTATTGCTGCTGAAATTCGGGCAAGACAAAGGATAGTGTGCTGTGACTGTTTCAGATCGGCCACCAGAATTAAAAAAAAAAAAAAAATAAACATTAAAAATCTAGTTAAACTATGCACAGTATATCGACGAGAAAGTAATTCAGTGTTGCCGTGTTGTTACTGTTTTGAAATTTATTTGTTTTTAGTTCAAAGATTAACTGCATTAACCTATGCCCATAATTCTCTCAGTTATTAGAAAACTGCAAAGCCTTATTTCATATTTAGAGTCAAATTTCGATGGTAAACAGTGTTCTGGTCTGCCTCGTCATTAATAGTACTTTCCACAGGGACAGTGAATGAGTATTTAACCATAAACTTGATATTTTCTACTTGTCTGTGCACAGTTGTTTTACACTAACAGTTATAGTAGGATTGTATCAGATTGTGGGTACATATATAAACTTTTCATTGCCTAATTGGGCTGGCGACCGTTTATTTATCATTCAGAAAGTTGACAGATTATTGTACACTGTATTTACCCTCATTTTCGTAATTAATTTGTCTCAAAGATTTATTCCAGTGGGAGGTGGCTACCTGTAGGTACATACATGGTTAAATAAAAAATCCTACCACAGGTCGTGACCCTACACTCACTTCCAACTCAATTTTGTAGTGACTGATGAACACAGGATTGGGTGTGGCTCTTTGTAATAGATATAGTGGTAAGGTTACAAAACTGCTTCACTTTTGGACTTGTTCTCTCCCATCTGTCCCAACATCTATCACTCCTACCAACCTTAACCCTCTCCCCGTGGATGCAACGCCGCCTCTCCCCCTCCCCTCTTCTTCTCTTCCACTCCTTAGTTTCCCCTTTACTCCCCCCTCCCCTGGAGTCCCTATGCTCTCTCCCCACTCCTTCCCACCTCCTTCCCTTCCCCTCCTTCCACACTTCACACCTCCCACCCTCCCTTTCCCTGTGGGGTCCTCCTGTTGATTGAGTTTTAATCAGTGCATCATACATTGTTTTGTCTTCAGTGTACAGGTCTCTCCCTAAAAGAATGACCCGATATTAACTTGAAATAATATTGAGACAAATGTCACTAGATTACTGAAACAGCGCAAGATTTAGTCATCATGGTCTAGAGTCTTGGAAAAAAATCCGCTAGATGTCACTACGAACATTGACCAGCTGAAGCTTCCAGCCAGTCTCGCACAATATGACGTCCGCACAACAGAAGGCGTAATCTGTTATTGAGTTTAGTCATACTCAGTCAGTGAGCACAATTAAGCGGGTGTTTCATATTCGATTTTGTGCTAAACTACCATCGCAAAAGATCAAGCTGTGGTGTACGGAAAAGTGTAGTCATTGAATGTTAGAAGTAGGATGGAAGATAACTTACACAAAAATGAGGAATGACAGCTAACTGTAAATGTAGAAAAATGAAAGGTTATCCAGATGAGTAGGAAAAACAATCCCATAATGTTCGAATACAGCATTAGTAGTGTGTTGTTTGACATTGGTTTGTTCGATCATTGCGAGAATGTAACCAATGTTTTGACAATTTAAATGGAAATCACTGGACAGACGGCGACATTCTTATCGAGAATCATTTTGCGGAAATTTAGAGGGGTGGAATTTGAAGCTCACTGCAGAACGATCTACTCTCGACAACTTATATTTCACATAAGGACCATTAAATAAGGTAAATTAGGGCTCATTTCCGCCTCACCTACCGCATCCGCCTACCTTCCCCCACGCGATACCTGTACGACCTCATCACATTCCTCCACCTCCTACAGTTTCTCAAACATATCTGGCTCCTTTACATTACCCGCATAATAGATTCTCATAACCCCCTGGTATACCCCATCCTTACGATTGCTGAGCCTCTGCCACACCTTCACCACTTCATCTACATCTACATCTACATGGAATACTCTGCAAATCACATTTAAGTGCCTGGCAGAGGGTTCGTCGAACCACCTTTATATTATGCATCTCCTATTCCATTCCCGAATAGCGCGTGGGAAGCTCTGATTTCTCGTATTTTATTCTGATGACGTAGGTGACAGTCAACAATATATTTTCGCATTCTGAGGAGTATGTTGGAGTAGCGTAAGGAGAGCACGCCGCAGGGATAATTGCCGTTGTTGTAATGATTCCCATCCCAGGTCCTGTATCATTGCCTTCACCTCCACACTTTTCACATCCTTTCCCAGGGTAACTTCCGCCACCTCCCCCTATCGAATGATACCCTCCATCTTAAAATCTATCCCTCCTACCAACCCTGATCCTGTGTCCCCACCCTCCCTCACACTGCTTGGTTTACCCTCTCCCTACCGCCTCCTCTGGAGTCCTTAAGCTCCCTCCCCTCTATTCCTCACCCCTTTCCTCCCCCCTCCTGTACTTTCAATCTCCCACCCTCCACTGTGTGGTCCTCCTGCTGACCAAGTTTTAATCAGTGCTTCGTACAGTGTTGTGAGTGCCGTCAGTGTATTGTAACAGAGCGTCCTCCGCATTCAGACAAGTTGTACAACAGGGCCGGCCACGAAAACGGCCCGCCTCGCCTGACTGCCCACTCGCCCCACAGCGCCACACTGCTGTCTGACCAGGAACTATGGGGGAATGAACTGTGCAGTCACCACTTACACTGCAGGACCATCGCGCATGGAACACAAGTCCGGCTTTTACGTCAAGTTTCGTGTTATTCTGTATTAGAAAATTTTAAAAACTGAAGCTATAGATCGTAAAAAGCGTTATCGACTGTTGGTACAAAGGAAAAGGAAATAGAATTAATTTTTATCAATATTTATTCACAAGAGCGAAATTTTCACAGCTTCAATGTATAAGGTATAGACGTCCTACCAAATGGTGACGTACGAAAATTTGTGGGCCGGGACACGAACACGGGTTTCCCGCTTTTCGCGAGCGGTCACCTGACCATTTTTAACGCAACTGAAAGTGTAACTGAAAATGTAACTAAAGGTCTTCTATGTCATGGCATTAAAGTGCAGGGCGAAGAAAAAAAAATTGCGGTTTGTTGATGACATAGTAAATCTGTCAGAGACCGCAAAAGATCTGGTAGAGCAATTGAATGGGATGGACAGTGTCTTGAAAGGGAGATATAAGATGAACATTAACAAGAGTAAAACGAAGGTAATGGAATGCAATGTCAGAAAATCAGGCGATGCTGAAGGAATTAGATTAGGTAATGAGACAATAAAATTGGTAGATGAATTTTGTTATTTGGGTAGCAAGGTAACTTCTGATGGCCGAAGTAAAGAAGATATAAAATGCAGAATGGCTTTGGGAAGAAAAGCGTTTCTAAAGAAGCGAAACTTGTTAACATCCAATATTAATTTAAATGTTAGGAAGTCCTTTCTGAAAGCATTTGTCTGGAGTGTTGCATTGTATGGGAGTGAAACGTGGACGATAAGGAGTTAAGATAAAAAAATAATAGAAGCTTTTGAAGTGTGTTGCTACAGACGAATGATGAAGATTAGATGGGTAGATCACGTAACTAATGAGGAGGTGTTAACCGAATCGGGGAGAAAAGGAGTTTCTGGCATATCCTGACTAAGACAAGGGATAGATTGGTAGGACACATTCTGAGACATCAAGGAATTGTCAACTTAGAATTAGAAGGAAGCATGCGGGGTAAATATCGTAGAGGAGACCGAGGGACGAATATAGTAAGCAGATTCAAAAGGATGTAGGTTGCCGAACGTATTCTCAGATGAAGAGACTTGCACAGGACAGGGTAGCATGGAGAGTTGCATCAAACCAGTCTGCGGACTGAAGACAACAACAACAACAACATGTCATAATGAATATGTGAACAATAAGCAACACTTTGCAACGAAAAGGCTCCTACATGGTGAATATTCATACTCATATGCGAAACTCAAGAGTGCGAAAGTAGAGATGTAGAAGTAGACGCGGTCTGGCCTGTTTCCAGGGGCAACGGAGATACCAGCTGACTACAGAGAGTGCGCTTGTCATAACATTGGAAATGACTTAATACCGTAACCAAGCGAAGTCCTACAGTGTAAGAACTTTTGCAGTGTGAAGGAACATATGGTTTGTAGCACTTGACCTGCTTCCTCTATTCTGTAGCATTGTTCTGTGGTACCGTTTCAAATTTCACCTTTCCTGTAAGCATTGTATTTGAATTTATCCGACTAGTGGTTCCTGGTCGTGTTCCAGTTTGGCTCAGAAGGTCGAGGGCGTTCACACGCTCTGCTCCACTTAAGTGTGGCATGCATCCCGCCCGTGTGACGCGGAGTGCCTGAGGAGGGCCCATAAATCGTCGCGGCTGCTTGTGTTGGCTCTGGCTGGGCCGGCCCTCTGAACTGCTGCCAGTCAGCCGCCTTGTCTCGGTTTCGGACTACAAAACACCCGCCGGCTTTTGTTAGGTCTGCCTCCGCTGTTACCACGTCTTGTTTTAATGAGGCGCAATCGACTGGGCGTCCAAGCGCAAACTGTTTCATCGCTTACACCCGTCAAAAGGGAAAAAAAGATAATCAGTTTTTTTCTGTCCGCTCTTTTCTGTTCCACATGGATTTCAGTATAGAAATTATCTTAGTTTGTTCTTAGGAATGTTCCAAGAAACCTCTGCGAAAGGTATCCTTTTCGAGGAACTGTATACCGTCTTTGCAAATTAATAAAAAGCGTTTCGTTTTTACCATTCGCGTTTCCCTTCTTTTATATAGGAAGCACCTCACTCGCCTGTAATACGTAATTGTATTTGGTATATTGTACTTGTATAATAGTGGCAAATATTTTACTACAACGCAGTTTCTCTTATTATTCTTTACTATGCGAAAAAACAACTTGTATAGCACAGGTTTTGCAAGTTCATCATTTCGTGTTCCTTTCGATTACTGTTTCAAATGTTTGTATAGCTTATGGAACTTAACTACGGGGTCATCAGTCCCTAAACTTACAAACTACTTATGAACTAGCTTACCCTAAGGACGGCACAAATATCCATGCCCGAGGGGGGATTCGAACCCCCGACCGTAGAGGCCGTGCAGACCGTGACTGGAGCGCCTCTGTCCCCTCGGTCACCGCGGCCGGCTTTCTATTACTGATTTATTCCATGAGTGTCGTCCAGTAGTTGTGTATACATACTCCAGATGGTCGATTTTCGAAGTTTCTCTTAGACCTAATTTATATGAAAACTTCACTTACATAATCTTTAAAAGTGAAAACTCAAGATCGAAAACATTTATTTTATGATAACCAGTTTTAATGCGCTATGTCACCATATGGTCATATCAAATTTTACATTTGGTCATCTTATTTAAAAAATGGAGATTAAATATTATGAGCAACACAGCACTTAGTCTAAATATGAAAATACGTACGTTATAACAACAGCAGCTTGTAAGAGATGGTGACATAGCAACTGAAACCGGTTTTCATTAAATAAATATTTCGCAATCTTGGCGTTTCACTTCTGGAGATTATTAATCTATCAGACCCTCTCCACAACCTACGATGTCAGGTAATGTCAACGTCACTTACTCTTTCATTATGTTTTGAAAGTGATTTTATTTTATTTTATTAATTTAATTAATTATTATTTTTTTGTTTTTACAGTGTCTTTATTTATTTATGTATGCTTGTGTGAGTGTCTGTGTCTGTTCAAAATGTTCAAATGTTTGTTAAGCTTAAGGAATTTAATTGCTGGGTCATCGGTCCCTAAACTTACAAACTACTTATGAAATACCTTATACTAAAGACGACACAAACATCCATGCCCGGGGGGGCGGATTCGAATCCCCAACGGATAAAGGCCTCGTGCATCGGAGCATAGCGCCTCAATGCGCTTGGCCACTCCGCGGCGGCTCTCTCTCTCTCTCTCTCTCTCTCTCTCTCTCTCTCTCTCTCTCTCTCTCTCTCTCTCTGTGTGTGTGTGTGTGTGTGTGTGTGTGTGTGTGTATGTGTTGTCCTTAGCTTAACTTAGTGTAAGTAGTTTGTAAGCCTAAGGACTAATAACCAAAGAAGTTAATTCCCATAGATTTACAAACCATTTGAACATATTTTTTACTGCTTCGTGTAGTTTTTGTGAGTGAGTTAATGAGTCAGTAAGTAACGGAAAAAAGGAGATATAAAGGAGAAAGAGAGAACATTAAACATCTCTGTTTTATGATGAACTTCCTTTTTGTTGTTAAAATTATGTCTGTTGCAAAGACCATGAGATCATGTCCGAGAGCCTCTGATCTAACATTTTTTATTGTTGGTTTTCTGTCTCTAGCATCTACTCGATTTTTACAGAGTATCTTGAAGCCTACGGGTGTTGAATAACGTGTGGGTTCAGCTATTATCTTCGCATACAAAAAATGTTTAATCCAAATTTGGGTAACGTATTCTTAATTAAAATTATGCCTCAACTTTCTGTAATATTTATCTAACCAACAAATTGAAGGCTGAAAAGAAAAGACTTTGAGAATCTGAGACATAAGACTTAAAAACGTATGCACGAAAACAATACACCATATCTGATGAAGAAAGGGCAGTGGGATTGAAAAATAATGAAAAAAATTGGGAGCAGAAGAGTAAACATAAAGCCAAATCTGAAGCTAATTCTTCTAAGACTACATTGTAGAAAGATTGTTTAAACTTTTTTAATGTAGATGTAAAAAATATAAGTAAATAAATAATATAAAAGCCAGAAAACTGTAATGGAATGGCCTCACCAACAGAAGAAGAATGATCATTCCGTTAAGTAGGCAGTCTTTGATGGAGCTGTTGCATCTTAGAAGCGTTCTGCCAATGAAACGTAATCTTTGGTTCGCCTTCCCCACAATATTTCCTGTGTGTTCTCTCCAGTCTAAGTTGTTCATAATTGTAACTCCTAGGTATTTGGTAGAATTTACAACCTTAAAAGGTTTGACTGATTTCTCGTGTAATTGAAGTTCAGCGAATTTCTTTTAGTGGTCATGTTTATTACTTCACACTTTTCATTATTTAGTGTTAATTGCCAATTTTCGCACCATGAAGAAATTTTGTCTAAATCGCTCTGCAGTTGCTTTTGATCCTCTGTTGACTTCACTAACCGATAAACGACAGCATCATCCGCGAAGAGTCTAAGAGAGCTATTCAGATTGTATCCTAAATCGTTTATAAGTACAGGGAAGAGTAGGGGACCTATGACACTTCCCTGGGGAACGCCAGATATAACTTCAGTTTTACTCGATGACGTACCGTCAATTACTACGAATTGTGTCTTTTCTGATAGGAAATCATGAATCCAATCGCACAATCGGGGCACTATTCCATAAGCACGCAATTTCATTAGAAGCCGCTTGTAAGGTACAGTGTCAAAAGCCTTCCGGAAATCCAGAAATATGGAATCGAATTGAGATCCCTTGACGATGGCACTTCATGTGAATAAAGGATAAGCTGTATGCCGCCAGAACGATACTTTCTGAATCCATGTTGACTGTTGATTAATAGGTCGTTCTCTTCGAGGTAGTTCATAATGTTGGAACAAAGTACATGTTCCAAAATCCTACTGCAGATCGACGTCAATGAGGTGGGCCTGTAATTTTGGGAATCAGTCCTATTGCGTTTCTCGAATCTTGGAGTGACCTGGGCCACTTTCCAGTCTTTGAAGACGGATCTTTCTAGAGTGATCGGTTGAATATATGATAGCTAAGTATGGAGCTATTGTATCAGCATACTCTGATAGGAATCTAGTTGGTACAATATGGCTCGGAAGATTTGTTTTTGTTTGATGACTTAAGTTGTTTTACAACTTCATGAAAATCTACTTCTAAATTTCTCATGCTCGCAGATGTTCTTGGTTCGAATTCTGGAGTGTTCACTTCGTCTTCTTTGATGAAAGAATTTAGGAAAGCTGTGTTTAGCAATTCTGCCTTAGCAGTTCTGTCGTTGGTAGTATTACCAGTGCTATCACGTAGTGAAAGTATTGTTTGTGTTTAGCCGCTAGTGTACTTCACATACGACAAAATTTCTTTGGATTTTCTGCAAGATTACGAGACAGGATTTCGTTGTGGAAACTATTGTAAGCTTCTCGCATTGAAGTCCGCGCTAGATTTCGAGTTTCTGTAAAATGTTTCCAGTCTTGACGATTCCGTGTCTGTTTAAATGTTGCATGTGTTTTTCTTTGCTTCTGCAACAGTGATCTGTCCTGCTTTGTGTAACGCGGGGTCAGCCCCCTCTTTTATTAGTTTAATTGTAAAAATTGGTATAAATCTCTCGATTGCTACCGATGTTATGTATCTGAAAGTAAGCCACAACTGATCTACACTCGCATTTTTAGTTTTGAAAGTCTGGAGACCGTCACTCAGAAAAGCGTGAAGCGAATTTTTATCTGCTGGTTTGAATAGATATATTTTTCGTTCATTTTTGGTACATCTGGGAATTTCGATATTGTCTCGGTATTACACCTCTATGTTCGCTAATCCCTGTATCTGTTTTGGTGCTCTTTACTAGCTCAGTCTTATTTGTTGCTAGGAGATCAAGGGTATTTTCGCAACCATTAAGGAATTTAATTGCTGGGTCATCAGTCCCTAAACTTACAAACTACTTATGAACTATCTAATACTAAGGACGGCACAAATATCCATGCCCGAGGGGGGATTCGAACCCCCGACCGTAGTGGCCGTGAAGAACGTGACTGGCGCGCCGCAGGCCGCTCGGCCACCGCGACCGGCCGGATCTTGCAGGCAGAGAGGTGACCACATGACAATCGGCACCATCTGCGTCAGGAACATCCTCTGCCACAGGCAGCGCCACGAATCTGTTCGTAAGACTAACCAGGGAGGCCTCCACTTCGGTCCACCGGGACGTCTTACGCCGCCTGATACGCTCTGAGGAGACCTCCCAATCCACCATGGATTGGGAGGCGACACCCTCGCGGGCAGTGAGCGGGCTGGCCGCAGCCGCAGGCCGATCGCACAGGGCGTCTGCTGCACCCCCGCGAGCGGCCCACAACAGCGGCGCCCACCCACCACAGACTCAAGCGTTGCCAGCGAAGCCAACGCCGCCTGAAGCTGCGAGCGAAGAGTCACCAACTCTGCCTCCATCCGTTCGCAGCAGTCACAGTTCCTAGCCATTCTAAAAACCTTTGTATATTCCAAGTAAGTACGACCGTTGTGATTTAAACTGTTGGAGAATACACCAAACTGTAACTTTGACGCGAATTTAAGTTTGCGCACGAGGACAGTAAACTGTTCCTTTGACGAGAAGCTGACTAAATATACGATCAAATGTTCAAATGTTTGTAAATCTATCGGACCAAACTGCGTGGTCATCAGTCCGTAGCTTACAAACTACTTAAACCTAGGTAAACTAACCCAAGGACAACATACACACCCTTGCCCCAGGCAGGACTCGAACCTCCACGGCGAGGAATCGCGCAATCACACTTTAGACCGCTCGGCTACTCCACCGCGGCAAATATACGATCTAGGACACCTAACACTAAACTGTTTATTAACGACGAATCTGGAAAATATATATGCGAGTTAATAAATCAAAATATCAACACTGATCTGTTAGTTCAAAAAATGTTCAAATGTGTGTGGAGTCTCATGCGACCAAACTGCGTGGTTAACAGTCGCTAGACATACACATTAATTACTTCACTAACTTAAACTAACTTACGCTAAGGACAACACAAACACCCATGCCCGAGGGAGGATTCGAACCCACGACCGTAGCGGCCGCGACTGCCGCGCCGGAGACCGCTCGGCCACTGCGGCGATCTGTCAATTAAATGCGATTGTGTATAAATAAACACGCGAGCACACGAAAGTTTGATGAACTGTAAGAGACAGCACGCACGAAATGGAAGTTACAGTGAAGAGCTGCTGCGCGAACACGTATGTAATATGTACTCGCCGGCGGTCACTGATCAACAGTACCCTACTTTGGGTACCTCTGGCTATGTAGTAATCTATTTTAATTTAAAATTCTTATTCTAGTCATTAAAAAGTATATTACTATCTAAGTTTTAGTACGATGAGACATTATATTAACCAGATACGGTGTATTTTTTCTTGGAGCTAAAAGCGAGCAAATACGGATAGTTTGTTCGTTCATTACTCGAAAATGGTAACGCTAGCTACTTCCAACGAACTTTACATGTAATCTCAAACATTTACGAACCTTTCTCTTGCTGACAACCCTCCCCCCCCCCCTCTCCACAACCACACAAGATTATGAAAGGGCAAATGTTTATAGTTTACTACGATTTCGTCGTTCATGTGGTCAAACTGCTGCACCTACCATAACGGTTTAATTTATTATTGTTATGTCCTAACTCTGTTCACAATACACTTTACAGACAGTGTGGATATATAGCATTGAATACTCCTACAAAATTATAGCCGGCCGCGGTGGCCGAGGTGACTGAGGCGCTCCAGTCACGGTCAGCACGGCCACTACGGTCGGGGGTTCGAATCCCCCCTCGGGCATGGATATTTGTGCCGTCCTAGTTCGTAAGTAGTTCATAAGTAGTTTGTAAGTTTAGGGACTGATGACCCCGTAGTTAAGTCCCGTAAGCTTAACAAACATTTGAACATTTGAACAAAATTATACCACTGTGCAGCACGTAGTTCAGGAGGGATGACTCGACTGAGACGCTTTGAAAAATAATTTTGGTGTGCAGCAAAACTTTGTCATCTTGCGTGACGTTTCAGTTTATAGCTAGCTTATGTATTTTTAAAACATCAGCATGTGTCACTGAATCTAACTGCGATGCTATTTCATGGCACGCCACATGGTTCAGATGATATGGCCTCATAACTGTTGACTTGCTCTGAAAAATATACTTTTGTCTAAAATGGAGTGCAACGTACCTTAAATTAATGCAGTTTTCGATAATGAGAGCAATTGTAAGGGAAATTGTCCATACTCTCCCCCCCTCCCCCTCCAGATTTTGGGGTAATAGAACTGTGAAATACAAAATATAAATATTTAATGGTGGATGTGCTACTACCTACCCAATATCGAGCATAGTACTAAAGCCATGGCGTCGTCGTTCTGTGAGTGATGGACTATAATGTTGGTGGTCCGTGTTCAAATTTCCTTGAGTCTACATACTATTACTTTTTGTTTTTCCACAAAATTGTCGACTGTCCATTACGTCATTGACAACTCCGTTCTCTTTTCGAAGCCTTGGAATTTGTCATATTATACATACGTCATCTAGTAAGTATATATTACCGTCGCAAGTAAATTTGATAATAGCGAGAGCAGACGAGGCTTCTCTCAGAAATGAAAACAATAAAGAATAAGCAACTTCGCTCTCCGAAATTCCAGGATATATTTTGATTACTTTGGATATATGCAGAATTCTACATGTCAAATACTTCAAAAACGTTGCCGCGCGGAATGGCTGCGTGGTCTAAGGCATCATGCTGTAGAGCTGACTTTTCTCAGACCAGCACGAAGGTGTCATGAACCACATTGCCAACTTTTATGAAAAAAAGAGAAAGGGTATAAATAAAGTAAATATTGATTTCTGACGACGGATTAAACTCAAATGAAAAATGACAATACGTTTGATGTATTACAAAGTTCCGTCCGATTAATATTCAGGAAGTTGATAAAATTAATCACCAATTAAATCATATAAAATTAATATTCTATCTTGCCTGACCAGAAAACCATCGTCTCCTGGGGGCGAAATAATTTTCAGGGTCCTGGAATAATTAATCCCATAAACTGACAAGATGGCGATCAGCCACAAAGACTGCCGGAGCCGTTAAATTCAAAACAGGAGAAGGACACTTCTGTTAGCGCCCTCTCTCTCTCTATAGGGTTGCCGCTAAGGCTGGCCGCCAACCTAGAATCCGTGAAATCGGACATTGCGGGCCGGGGCGAACTCTAACAGTACTCAGGGTCAAGTTGGTAGCACCTCATTGCAGTAGTTTTGACGACGGAAGAATCAGCCGTGGTGCTCTATAGCTCTCAGTTGCTTTCAGTTTACCAGTTCATAGGACAAGTCCACGATGTCTAGTATATAGAAGTAGCCGCCATTTTCGATCTTGGCATTAAACGCGTTAATCGACATGAACTTCGCAGTTCCACCGAGCAGGTTTTCGTGAATAAGGCAAGGAAATAGCAATCGGTCGCGACTTTACTAAATATGCAACGGTCTGCATATCGGGCGATAGGCGCGATGATCAAAAAAATGTCTCGCTTTAGTGTTGGTGCCACCCCTGCTTTCGGCGCAGTTTACTGTACAGAATTAGTAAATATTTTGAAGGTGTAACAGGCTACCTCGTAATTCTGTGTGATATATTGATTATTTCACTAAACTGCCGGACTCCAAATCTGTAGCCTTCCCCGATTGCTACCATTTTTATTCACTTATACAGAAACCCCTGTTAGAAGAGAGGTCCGATGCTGGCAACGCTCACAGCAACAGAATATTAACAGGTGAGTCACCTGTTAATTGCGAAGTGGAAGTCAGACCGGTTAATTAATTCCACAATCTCGTTTCGTTTGTTTCTTCCCGCAGCCAGTCATCAGAAGAATAGGCGCTACAATGCTGCGGACTGGCCGTCCGTTGCCGCCGGAGGTTCGAGTCTTCTCTGGGGCATGAGTGTGTGTTTGTCATTAGTGTAAGTTATTTTAAGTAATTTGTAAGTCTATGGACTGACGACCACAGCAATTTGGTCCAATAGGTTCACAAACATTAGAATATTTGAATTTCAAAAATTCACAGGGAAATGTGTATTAATGTGAAACTGTTGCATTTATATGTTGCACTTTATGTGTAATACTGTTATGTTTGCATCATTTCTTTTGGAGTGACCATTTTCACATTCATACGAACGCATAAACTGGACATGGGGACATAACTCACTTAATCACCAGGCTTACAAGTTAAGTGCGCCGCTAAGCGATTCCTTTACTATGACGCATGTACTGCCACAAACGTTGTATGTGATCAGACGAGTTTTCCAGTGGAGGATTCGGCTGTCGTCAAACGTTTGGAGCTCCCTTTAAAAAGCCGCTACCTTCCCACTGCTAATAGAAGGTTTATCCGCTACGGACTTCACATCACAACACAGACACAAAATTGAATGTAATGAAGAGACACGTCAAAGACCGGACGGACAGTCGATAATTTTTGAAAAGCAAAAACAAAATAAAAATACACAGCATGACGGAATGGTGGACACGGATCTCCAGCCTCGTAGTCCGACACCAGGACCACATAACAAAGACGACATGGCTCTTGACGCTTCTCCTATGTTGCACATCATGCGCTTGGACAGTTGAATGTTTCATATTTTTCTTTTTTGACAGAAAACGGTAATGACGCCAATTTTCAAACATAGAAACAGAAAAGATCGTAACAGCTGTGATGTTAAATCACAGTAAAACTCAGTTTTTACAATTTCTAACACATAATTTGACGAAACCTGTCATTCTAATTACACATAATGGGCATGTGATAAGTGAGACTGAACAGTTAAAATTTCTGGGTGTTCATATAGACAGTATGCTGTCATGGAAAGCGCATGTTCGGGATCTTGTTCCAAAACTAAATTCTGCTATATTTACCACTAGAACAATATCTGAAATAAGTGATTTTTCAACACGAAAAGTAGTCTATTACGCTTACTTTCACTCACTTATGACGTACGGCATTGTTTTTTGGGGTAACTCGCCTGATGCAAAAAGGATATTTCTGGCTCAAAAACGGACGGTTCGAGCAATATCTGGTGTAAGTTCGCGAACGTCATGTCGACCCCTTTTCAGTAGTCTGGGAATTTTGATTTTGGCGTCAAACAATTAAGCTAATTTATTTTTTCTTTATTGATTCTTTTCACTTTGTCTTAAGATTGTCGTGTGCAAAGGACTACTTAAAATTTTTCTATTACCACTCTTGTGTAACAATTAATGTATTGACTTGTTCTATGACCATGGAGTCTCACTCCTCAATTGGGTCCTATGGAACAGAAAAAACCAATAAATAAAAAAAAATAAATAAATAAGGAAGCTCTTGACAGTCCTACAAGATTATGGAATGGTAAGCAAACTTCTGCAGGCAATTAAAGGTCTTTACGTAGACAGTCAGGCAGCAGGTAGAGTGGACGGCAAATTAAGCTCATGACAAGTCCGTAACCTCTCACTATTGTTGTTTATACTATTCATGGATCATATGCTGAAAACATTAGACTGGCAGGACGGGATTAAAATAGGCGAAAACAAAATAAGCAGTCTCGCATATGCAGATGACTTAGTTGTGATGGCAAATTCGTTTGGAAGGTTGCAATCTAATTCTTCAGAGCTCAATCAGAGGTTTAAGGGTAATGATATGAAGATCATCATCTCCAAAACTAAAGTAATGTCTGTGGGAAAGAGATTTAAACAGATTGAGTGCCAAATAGGAGGAAAAAAGATCAACAAGTAGACAGTTTCGAGTACCTGGGATGTATTTTCTCACAGGTTGGCAACATAGTGAAAGGACTGGAATGAAGGTGTAGCAAAGGCAATGCATTTAGTGCTCAGCTAAGATCTACTCTATTCTGCAAGAAGGAAGTAAGTACCAAGACTAAGTTAGCGGTGCACCGCTCTATCTTTCGACCAACTTTGTTGTATGGGAGTGAAAGTTGGGTGGATACAGGTTACCTTATTCATAAGGTAGAGGTTACAGATATGAAAGTAGCAAGAATGATTGCAGGCACTCATAGATGGGAACAATGGCAGGAGGGTGTCCATAATGAGAAAATCAAAGAAAGACTGGGAATGAACGCCGTAGATGAAGCAGTTAGAGCGAACAGACTGAGATGGTGGGGTCATGTCACATACATGGGAGAAGCAAAGCTTCGTAAAGCCGTCCTCTCACGGGACGTGTTGTCCCAACGTGACGCAAGCCGGACGTGCTGTCTATCTAGCTACAGCACTGTCTGAAACGACCTGCTACATCACACGGAACGTGCTGCTCGTCGAGATTTACTTTGTGGCCGCAGCAGTATTCAGCGTCCGTCACGGGCTGGCGCGTAGGTTAAAGACGGATGTGTGTAAAATTACACAGTATCGTCGGAAAAAAAACGGAAGAAACTGAAAATGTAGCTTTCTTATGCTCTTCCATAAATTGTGTTTTTCTTTTTTTCAAGAGGCACAAAGGCGGTACATTTATCTGAAAGCGGTTTACAATAACGAAATGTAGGCCTACGACAAAATCACTTTGGCAAATATTCTTTAAAAAATTGTTAACGGTGAAATACATCATCTTCATCAGCTCCAATTGTCTTGCTCTTACAGTCCCATTTTCCACGTTGTATATATTCTGCATATTCGGAGATAATATGTTCTGACCAATACATTTTACTTGTTCGTACACGCGGGACAACGCCTCACCTCGACAATGTTGGTTGCGATAATTTTTGCTTTTAGTATTTTACTGCATCTGCTTGCGTAACCATGCACTAGCCATGTTTTCTTTCCACTGTGAAACTGATTCCAACACTGTACTGAACTGCAACATAATTCAAACGCTGTAGGGAAAACAGAGTGTCGTAGGGTCAGTGGTGGACTTAGGCTGTCGGAAATAAAAAGGAAGGACTAAAGTGCTTTCGAGGTATTTGGAGGCTCCCCCCCCCCCACCCCAAGACGAGAGGCTTGGGGCGATCGCCCCCCCCCCTCCCTTAGTCCGCCATTGCATAGGGTACTGACTTGAATTTTCTTTGTTTCTGTGCCCTTGAATGAAAATCTCAACAATTTTCTCGTGGGCAAAGTTCGTTCTTGTTTCTAATAAATAACGTCTAATTCCGGATATTATAATTGTTTTAAATTAACAAATAAGTTACATATACCGCAATTAAACCAAATCGTTAAAAATATCTGGGAGAGTCTAGATGCAAACCTGTTATTTACATCACTTTCCTTCCTCGAAAAATGTTGAAATGTTTGTTAAGCTTATGGGACTTAACTAGGGGTCATCAGTTCCTAAACTTACAAACTACTTATCTACTACCTTATACTAAGGACGGCACAAATATCCATGCCCGAGGGGGGATTCGAACCCCCGACCGTAGAGGCCGTGCAGACCCTGACTGGAGCGCCTCAGTCCCCTCGGCCACCGCGGCCGGCTTTCTTCCACAGCTTGTGACGTTAACCACCACGCTAATAGGTTGTCTTAAAAAGGAATATCGCACATTATACTTAAATCAGCAAGAAACAACCAGAAACGTCAAGGAAACAAAAGAGGAAAAAATAAAAATATTGTGGATGTACACAAACGCGAAGTGGTACGCTTGTAATAGCTACACCACAGTCTGTGACGCAATCAACGACGCTATTTGAAAACTTATCCAGATAAACCTCTCCTCAAGTATACTAAGCATCTAAAACAAGTTGTAATACGTTATTTATGTATGACATAGCATCACAGAGACGCTCCTTTCATAGAATGGCGTTATACCGTAGCAAAGGAGCGATATTCTTTCACATTACACAAATTCTAACACTGACACGTTAAATACGAGAACATTTAAAGCTATGAAAATGTTGTTTCTGGTAATTTATTGTAATAAATTATATCTAAAATTAGGCCTTTTTAAAAGTTCCTCAATAATCTGACGCTTTAAAAAAGATTACGTTGATACATCGTACGCTAAGACGAAAGAATGAACAACATACAGAGTTCCGTTTGCAATGTGGCGGTTCAAAAATTCTGCTTTTAACGTGAAAACCACGTCGCTTCTCATTGGCTACGTTCCACTCCACGAAGCAAAAATCTAACATGCCAGATGCTTCATTCCACTCTTTGCACGGTAGTGGAACGTGGAACTCTACGCTGCGATATCACCACTTCCTCCTCCACGTGGGTTTCCACGTCCCGTGAGAGGACGACTTAAGGGACGCATGGGCTCAGGAGCGGAGGTAAGAAGCCGAGGTAGACCAAGGAGAAAGTATTTAGATTCGGTGAAGAATGATTTTGAAGTAAAAGCTTAACATCAGACAAGGCATCAATGTTCCAATTGAATAGGGGATCACGGAGGAATTTTATTAAGGTTACTATGCTCCACAGTGAAAGCTGAAAGGCATAATCAGTCTCTAATGATGATGATGATAGTTCCTTACAGCTTCTTCCTGTTTCCATGCACGATGTGTGTTCAGTTTTTGACAGGCTACGCACTGCATAAACTAGCCACTACATCTGAGGGAGTTTCCCTTGTCAGTATCTTCACACTCCTTTAAACACATTTTGAAACAATTTCTAGACTTGAAGTCTACTACATTAATTCATTTATAAGGTAATCAGTCATATTAATCAGTTCTATACATGACAATTCAATCCTTTATGCACTACGGTCGGGGGTTCGAATCCCCCCTCGGGCATGGATATTTGTGCCGTCCTAAGTGTTAGCTAGTTCATAAGTAGTTTGTAAGTTTAGCGACTGATAACCCCGTAAATTAAGTCCCATAAGCTATACAAACATTTGATTTGAATCCTTTATGGAACCTTTCTTTTTTTCTAGTTGCGACATCAATGGAAACCGACGGGGTTTCGCAATGAAAGCCTCTCGTGTCTGGAAGTTTGTCGAGTCCAAGTAATTCGGAACAGAGCCGGGAAGGGCGCAAACATCACAGCCTTAATGCAGTTCACGTTACCGCAAACAACAGGGAAGATTGCACCAAGTATTGTCTGAAGCAAGGCTCTTTATAGCCGGCAGACAAATAACTCAGAGGGAAGTTAGAGCAGCGGCCGTCTGGTGGCTCAATGCTCGGCAGGTTGAGAGAGTTAATGGCCCCGCAAATATTCGCCCCCCCCCCCCCCCCCCACTCTCCGCGTGAGGCAATAGGCGGGGGCAGAGCTCGCCTTTGACGGCGACAGCGAGCGCCCTGTGTCAGACTTTATTGTCTCCCGGCGCCTTCGTTCTGATGTATCCGAACAATGCTCCCACTGCCAGCTGCAGCCCTGTGAGCGTGCAACATATCACGTCGGCTGCGACCACAAACAAACACGTGGTTCCCTTTACTTAGAGCAGCACAACATACGGCAAGGTGTCAGTTGAGAGAAGTCCAACACGATGGAAGTAATGAATGCAGTCATATGTTGTCATAACCAAAGCTTTTTATTTATTTATTTTTGTCATCAGTTGTAACACTTGCATCTTTCGTCTTCAGTTATTTGTTGGATGTATACCAATCTCTGTCTTCTCCTACAGTTTACTACTTACGTACGATGAAAATTCGTCCCTCATGTCGTAACAAACACCCCGTTTACATGGGCTCCCAAAACCGGATTTCGTAAACCGATTTCCCAGTTCCGCTTTTGGTTGGTCATGTAAACACTCCAAAATCGATTCTGGAAATCCACTTCTCTAAAGCGGTTTTCCAGTTCCACAATCGACTTTCGTGCCCATGTAAACGCAACCGTTTTTAAAGCGTTCATGACTTGTCAGATTGTATTTTCTTGTTAAGAATTTTCGACACATATGGAAAGAGTGGTGTTTTCTAATGTGAAATAAAAGTATAAATATTAGAGTGAACATGAATCTATGTATTTAAATAAAGGAAAATAGCGATTGTGCTGACTAAATCAGGAACTGAATCAGCTGTTTCTCAGCCGCCGTATTAAGTGGGCTAGGAAATCCGATTCAGACTATGCCATGTAAACACGACAGCGAAAACGGTTTACGAAAATCGGTATTCGTCTTGCGGAAGATGTGTATACGTAAACGTAGTGAAATATTTTCTCGTTCTGTCACTTGCCATTTTCATTCCCTTCTATATCTTACTTTCTTAGGTAACGATCTAGCTATTTTCTAATATCCTGCCACCTAATTTTCAACATCCTCCTACAACAATTCTTCGAAAATCCTTTCTCTTCTTCTTCGCCTTGCTCACAGTTCATGACTCATACTGTGCTGTGCTCAAGGTGCTCATTGCAAGAAACTGCTGAGTTTTCAAGAAGAATAAACAGTTAAGATCGCGATATGTCTTTACCTATACTTAGCTTGTTATATATTCCTTGCTTCTTCTGTTATCTGCTTCCGATGCTACTAAATCCCTTAACTTCGTGATAAATTTCGATTTTAAGTTTCCTGCGATTCTCGTTCCTGCCATATTCTGTTTGCAACAGATTTTTAATATATTTTGTAATTCTTCTTTTTCAGCGAGAATAGTAGTGTCATCAACGAATTTTATAGTTAATACCGTTTCGCCCTGAATTTATATCACACTCTAGAATCTTTCAGCCGCCTCGGAATGGCCGTGCGCTTTAAGGCGCCTTGCTGCAGAGAACGTGGCTGCTTCGCGTCGGAGGTTCTAGTCATCCCTCGGGCATGGGAGTGTGTTAAATGTTGAAATGTTTGTAAAGCTTATGGGACTTAACTACGGGGTCATCAGTCCCTAAACTTACAAACTACTTATGAACTACTTACGAACTAGGACGGCACAAATATCCATGCCCGAGGGGGGATTCGAACCCCAGACCTTGACTGAAGCGCCTCAGTCTCCTCGGCCACCGCGGCCGGCGGTGTGTGTTATCTTTAGCGTAAGTTAGTTTTAAGTAGTTCGTAAGTATAGCGACCGATGACCACTGAAGTTTGTTTCCATAGTTTTACAAACATGGCATGGAATCTTTCATTTCCGTCTTTATTTATTTGATGAGAGTTTCCAAAGTAAACAAGAAACGATGCATCTCATTCGTATCCGCTTTTCAGTACGAACATATACTCAGTCTTCCATTTTTATCGTTCCTTATTCTTGTTGGACATATAATCTATTTCCCACCTTTGCATATTATTTACTATTTTTCTCAGAATTTAGAAATTGTTGTATCATTTTACCAAAGGCTTTTTTCAGAGCGATAAATTCTTAAAAGTGAATAATTTTTCTTAAGTCTTGCTTCTAGAGGGTCAGGTAAATAAAAGTGGCCGCAGAAACGATTTCCAGGCTACTGTGGACAGTAAACTGCCTATACCTGAATTGGAATTGAGAGTAACTAACGATCAGCTGAAATAGGATCATCATTAAACTTCCCAACGATACTTGGGACCATCTAGTAAAAGAAGCGAAAGAAGTGTGCTAGCCGCGGTGGAGTAGCCGAGCGTTCTAAAGCATCTCGCTGCGGAGCGCGCGGTTGCTCGCCGTGGAGGTTCCGAATCCTCCCTGGGGCATGGGTGTGTGTGTTTCAAATGTTTCAAATGTTTGTAATTCTATCGGACCAAACTGCGTGGCCATCAGTCCGTAGCTTACAAACTACTTAAACCTAGGTAAACTAACCTAAGGACAACACACACACCATGCCCCAGGGAGGACTCGAACCTCCACGGCGAGCAACCACGCGCTCCACATCGAGACGCTTTAGACCGCGCAGCTACTCCACCGCGGCTGTGTGTGTTTGTCCTTAGGTTAGTTAACCTAGGTTTAAGTAGTTTGTAAGCTACGGACTGATGATCACGCCGTTTGGTCCGATAGATTTACAAACATTTGAACATTTGAAGTGTGCTACCATGGAATCAAAATAACGCACGACGGTCGAAACAAGAGAACATAAGGATCAGAATGCCACAGTTTGAGGTAATAATAGTACTAGTACCGAACGCAGATAATTTGAGAACAGTTTTTTGAGAATGTGTCTGGATCACAGCATATTTGGAAGGCAGTAATAGACTGTCTGGAAACCTCCGTCTCTAATGGCCACGCCGTCGACGGGACGTTAGACGTTAACCTTCCTTACTTAGGGAGGAAACTGTAAAAAATAGAATCGAAGCGTTTGAGATGTAGTGTTACAGAACAACGTTTAAAATTAGATGAACGGATGAGAACTTCCCAAAATACGGTGAGGAAATCAATATGAGAAGAAACTAAGAAGTGTCAGTGATTGGGATAAGTGATCAGATAATCGAGTTGGTATTAGAGGAAGACGTAGAAAGAAAAAGTTATACGGAAGGAAAGAGATAAGAATATATCGAGCAAGCCATCGACAACGTGGGACTGTGAGAGCGCTATACGCATAAAAAGAGTGTCACAGAAGAGAATATTATGGCTCTATGTAGAAAAGTTAGAAGACAAAGGAGGGAAACAAGCGATTTGGGAATTATTTGATGTCGTTTTATAAAAGAAGATAACTGTTTATGTTTTAATTTACCAACTAAGAGCACTAAAATAACATTTTTATATTTAATGTTTGAGGGAGTAGCCTACTTTCGAAAAAAAAAAAAAATAAAGAACAGAGAAATGAATATTTTGTGAACGTGGTGTTGCACAGCTTTCGGGATAGATTAAGACTTGCATAGTGATAATACACAGAGATCTTCAGATCTCCTTTGCCGAAGAATAAATACAGGAGACCTGAAGAAAGCCTGATTTTGGCCGAAATCGATTGTCATTAATAAATATTTATGGTTTGATTTTATCCATTAGAAAATTTGTTTTTTTTTTTTTTTTTTTTTGAAAGCCTGCAATTGTGAGAAAAATGGATTTGTATATAAATAACAATACTGGTACCAGTCATGATTTCTTTAATTCATTTAGCACGACGCGTTTTGAGAAACAATTCCCATCTTCAAGTGCATTTTTTGTGCTGTTTCATATTATTTATGATGTTTTGAGTGTGTGAGTGCCTACTTCATTTTGCTGTCGTTGCTGTAATATATAAATACGCCCGATTTTACTTTCTGATTATCTTTATATGAAGTTAATTGCGGAATTTTTTTAAAAGCTTTTTACTTACAGTTTTCGTCTGGTCCGTCTGTGGCAGCTCTCACACATGTCAAAAATCACGTATAATATTTTTGCACACATCAGCTGTCACAAGCATACATACAAATAAACAGTTACAGAAATGTTCTAAGCTTAACTTTACCAAAGATACATTTTCACAGAGTATGCTGCAAAGGAAATCCAGCTAAGGGTACACACAACAGTTCCTGATAAGGCATTTATGCAGCCAGTTTCACATTGTCAAGATATGGCGGTACGACTCCCCTAAACACTACGGACTATGAAGTTCTGCTAGACAACCTAAGAACCTCAAAGAATTAAGAAGAGCAGGGTTATAATCGATTAGTTTGCCAAAACTGTCGATACAGCGTGCCAGCACTCACCATGAAGGCCTGGATCATGACGCCGACGATGCTCTGCAGGCACATGACGAAGATGGCCTCGGGGCACTCCTCGGTGGTGTGCTTGGAGCCGTAGCCGATGGTGTGCTGCGTCTCGACGCTGAAGAGGAAGCACGAGGCGAAGCCGGAGACGTCGCGCACGCAGGGCCGCCACGCGGCGTCGACGTCGGAGAGGTTGCGGCCCAGCGCCGCCGCCACCTTCTCGTTGTGCTCGGGCTCGAGGTCGCCGTGCGACAGCACGATGAGCCACCAGATGACGGCGAACGCCAGCCAGCTGAGCACGAAGTTCATGGCGAAGACGAGCAGCGTCCAGCGCCACTGCGCGTCCACCAGCGTCGTGAAGATGTCCTGCAGGTAGCGCCGCCGCCGCTTGGCCACGTTACCCTGCACCACGTTGCAGTCGCCGTTCTTGAAGATGACGCGCTTCCGCACGCGCCGGGAGCTGAACCGCGTCTGCCGGTATCTGCGGGCACAAGCGCGCGCGATCTCAGCCAGCTGTTCGCGTACTGCGAAAACATTGACACTAATAAAATAAACACACACACACACACACACATTATATATATATATATATATATATATATATATATATATATATATATATATATATATATATAAAGGTAAAGCAGTCAACAATCCGAGGATTGGTTTGAACACCACAGTGCTTTACTAGGCATGGTCCTGTTTGGAGGTGGTATGCCGTTGCCTTCCTCCGACCTTCGAACTGACTTACCCAGCCAGTTATAGGGGGACCGACGGATCGTCGGTCGCAATGACGGGACTTCCTGTTGGTTTTTTCCGAAATTTCCCGGGGACTCACTTCATGTGAGATTGCTGCCGAAAAACTCTCACGAGTTTTGCGCTCGTTGAGTACCAAAATTACTGACCGACGACCTAAAAACCATGGAATCAGTTCTACTATAGACTTCGTGAATGCCTAGACAAAACAAGAGTCAAGGCAATGGGGACATACCAGTTCTCGAAGCAAGCTAAAGAATGTCAGCAAATAAAATCATATTTACTACTTTTGGGGATATGAATGGCGCGCCGGAGTAGCCGAGCGGTCTGGAGTGCTACGTTACGGACCGCGCGGCCTCCCGCGTCGGAGGTTCGAATCCTCTCTCGGACATGGATGTGTGTGTTGTCCTTAGGTTAGTTTAATTTAGTTTAAGTAGTTTGTAAGACTAGGGACTAATGACCAACGTAGTTTGGTTCCATACAGTTACAAACATTTGAACAATTTGAACATTTTGGGGATGTGAAGGGCAGCTTACTCTTTAATTTTCTGGGACATGGTACGACTATCACTTCCGCAGTCATTCCAAGACCAACGTCGTGGTGTTTTGAAATCTGGCGTTTTGTTTTTGCATGACAAAAATCACCCTCACACAGCAAACACAACATATTCACTTTTGGGCCAAGTCCAAAAGGAATGTTTCGGACCATCCACCGTAGATCCCGGAATAGCCTCTAGCGACATTCATGGATTCCGGCATCTGAATGACAAAACGCCGTGACAGGTAGGTAGGCTTCGTTTGCAAGCGGCAAATGTTTATGCAGAGGGTAATTCAAAAACTATGAGAAGGTATGACAAGTACATGAATCTGTTTGGAGACTACGTAGAAAATCAGATAATTTTTTTCCTATATATATAATAAAATTTTTAAATTAATACTGGTTTGACGTTATTTCATGAAAGAGCTTACTTTCTGGTTAGCTGTCGTAAATAATGTATTAAACAGCGAACTTGCAAAGAATGCACTGTAATCTGTTCGTCATATAAACGTGAACTAGGTAGTTTAGAATGGCGTACAGCGTGTTGCATAAAGTTTCATAGGTAGGTACAACTGAATCAATCCGAGTGCTGTTCACAAAATAGTTAAAGCCGCACGTAAGATTTGGATGTTACGAACAAGTAAAACATGCAGACATAATCTGTTGCGATTCCCGTCTTGCAACTTCCATCTTGAACAATAAGCAATAAATCTTCCTTATTAATAAAAAATAATTGCCTCGTGTATGGAAACAATTACTTGACAATGGCTTCACCGATTTGGCTGATGTTTTCTTTGTTCTGTTCGTAATTCTCGGGACAAAGTTTGTACGAAAGAAAATTTTTCGAAAATCTACCGGAAAATATCAGATTTTGAAATAAACTGAAAGTACGCTTCTAGCTCGGATCATTTTCTAGATTCTCTAACAATCAGCTTATTCATTCGCTACTCACCTAGCAACCAAATACGTTGTAACGGAGCGAACAGATGCGCCATGCAGGTTAGAATAAAGGGAGATGTTGTTATGCACTCAAGGTTAAAAACGCCACACAGATTTAACATGCAACGTTGTTTCTTCAGAAATCCCTCGGTACTATCCTTTCTTCCAAGGTGTTATCGGCGGTGATCATATCGTTGGAGCGTTGCAAAGATAGAATTGATGTCAGTTCGTGGTATTTTTGAATGCTACAAACAAATTGAGTACAGACCATTATTTATTTTCTTAGAACAATGCCTCCATTGTGGCAAGATGATAAATCGACTGAAAAGTTTACCAAGCAATTATTAGACATAGGAAACGGAAAAATTTCTGTTGACGCTTCCACTGACCTCATTTCGTTTCCATCTAATTTTTGTCAGTTCACAACATCAAAAGAAGAATTGATCACGAAAGTGTTCCCAAAAACCAAATTTGGTTTAGCGAACGAGTGATTTTGGTAGCGAAAAATTAGGTCGTAGACGATTTGAACATGAAAATTCAAAGCCAAATCGTTGGCCGGTTGCATTCATTTACTTCGACCGATTGAATTACCGATGCTGATGAAGTCGTCAATTAGCCAACATATTTCCTAAATCCATTGGATTTACCAGGAATGCCACCGCACGATTTGCAAATCATGGTCGGGCCTGTGACAATCATGTTATGCAATCTAAGCCAACCGTAACTATGCAGTGGAACAAGACTCTCTGTGAAGGTCCCGACTGCAGTAACAGTAAATAAGATCAGAGAGAGGAGGGGGGAGGAGATAGAGAACTGGGAAATGAAATGGATTTAAAAAGGGGGGATGATATGGACGTACAGAGGAGGGGGCAGGAGATGGTGTGGGGTATGAGGGAGTGGTGTGAAGATAGGGGGAAGAGGAGATGGGGCATTAAAGAAGAGAGGAAGGGATAGGCATAGGGAGAAGAAGAGAACAGATTAGGGTTTATATCCCATACATATTAGCTACTGCGAAACGTTGCCGGATTTGCTAGTAAATAAATAAAATCAAGCAATTACCAAACCCTTTTTCTTAGCGTACTCCAGGAAGCAAAAGACAGAGGAATCACGTCGTCTCACATTCTGTTTTCATTCAATTACTGCGAATGTTGCTACAGCTGCGACCAAAGCAGTTATTCTTGCCTTGGCTCCGATAATAGCTCTTCTTCTGCCACATGACTTCATCATATGTTGCCACCTGTTGCTCCCACATCCTTTCCAACTGAAACTACTGCCAAGCTCTCAAACATGGGCTTCCGTATTATTAAGTGTCCTACGTCGAAAACGTAGCTTACAAATTCGATAATTTTCTTATGTTTAGGTGCCTAAACTGCGAAGTGGCCCATGCTGTACTCGCTACAGTTAAACTTCCTTTGCGCTTCCGTTTAAGAAGTTCAAATGTAATAATGAGATGCAAGTGAGCTTCGTTATTGTTGTGACACCTCTATGCTTAACTTCCTGAGATATGACGGCAAGTAGCACGATTCTTAAAACCTATCCAATGAATCTGTGAAACAAAAAATAGTGAAAGGGAACTCATAAAAATGTTAGAATAAAACATGATTTTCAAGAGAGTCCATTACTCCATTAGAGAGGTCACTAAGTTTTGATAAGGTGTAAGTAATCATTAAAAAGAAATTGAAAATGTGAAATAAATACTTTTTTGGAAGTTTGTGCTTAACAAAATACGGTATTATTTTGCAGATATTACTTTATCACACAGTGATACATTTTTTTTTAAATTTTTAGTTATGACAATTTTTGTTGATGGCAAAATGTTAGAGGAAAACTCAACAGCCTTGGCACTTCATTTTGTTTTTCTCTGTGCAGCCAGTTTTGTTACGTCTCATTCTACTTATCACTTCTGGGAAATGGGTTGCAGCACGTAAACATTACGGGTAATAGTTTTCGCCTTTTAGATGAGTCACCCTATTCTTCCCTCAGAGATGATGTATACAATAGGTACATATTTACATGAATTAAGTTTCTAAAAATACACAGTAGTAAAGGATTTCGTTTTATTGGAAGAATTCTGAGAAGACGTGGTTAATCGGTAAAAGAGACCGCGTATAGAATGCTTATGCAACAACTTCTTTAATATTTTTCAAGTGTTCGGGACCTCCACCAGAACAGTTCAAACAAGACTTAGAAACAATTCAGAGGCAGGCTGCTAGGTCTGAGGCTTCAGACTTAAACTGGAAAGGACACGTAGATAATGTCGTGGGAAAGGCGGACCAGAGACTGCGTTTAATTGGCAGAACCCTTAAAAGATGCAACAGAACTACTAAAGAGACTGCATACACTACGATTGTTCGTCTTTTTTTGGAGTATTGCTGCCCAGTGTGGGATCCTTATCAGGTGGGTTTGGCGGAGGACATTGAAAGAGTCCAGAGAAGGGCAGCTCGTTTTGTATTGTCACGATACAGGGGAGACAGCGTTACGGAAATGATATAGGATCTGGGATGGTAATCTTTACAACACTGGCGCTTTTCACTGCGGTCTGGGCTACTTACGAAACTCCAATCGTCAACATTCTCCTCCGAATGCGAAAATGTGTTGTTGACTCCCACTTACATAGGTAGAAATGAAAAGAGATGGTTGGAGGGGAGGGGGCATGTAATATATATGGGGAGGGATTAGGGCTGATAGGATGCGTAGATATTGGGATGGAGGGCGTCATCTGGGAGAGGAAGGTGGCGAAAGTTGCCATGGGAGAGGATGTGGAGGTTGAAGGAAAGGAGGGATATGCAGTTATTGGTGCGACAGAGGCCCAAGGTTCACAATGAGGGGAGAGACCAGACGGTGACGCGATTCTATTTTGCAGGTGGTGTAGAGGATGCTGATATGTTGAAATAACTGTAGAGGGTGAGGAAAAGGAATGGTGGAAGGGAGGCAAATGAGGTAAGCGAGGCTGAGGGCGTGGCGTTCGAGGATTTGAAAGGATTTATAGTAGGTGGGGGAGGCTGAAATCCAAGTGGGGTGGAAACTGCAAAGGACAGGACACATCAAAGAATGGTAGGTGTATAAAACTGTGAAAGGGCTAAGTCCCCATGTCCGGCTGGAGAGGAGCTTGAGGAAGTTGAGATGGGAGAGGACTTTTTGATAGTTAGATTGAGGGTGAAGGTTCTAGGAAAAGGAGCGATCCAGAGTGAGGTCAAGGTATTTGAGGGTGGAGGTTTGGGGGATGGGACAGCCAAGTTCTAATGTTGTATAGCTTACGGGGCTTAACTACGGGGTCATCAGTCCCTAAACTTACAAACTACTTACGTACTAGCTAACACTAAGGACAGCACAAATATTCATGCCCGAGGGGGCACTCGAACCCCCGACCGTAGTGGCCGTGCAGACCGTCACTGGCGCGCCTCAGTCCCCTCGGCCACCGCGGCCGGCGGACAGCGAAGTAGTGTGAGGTACCGGTGACGGAATGATCGGGTGGTACGAGCTGTAATGATTGGCTGCGATTTGTGGGGGTTGACGGAGAGGAGCCACTGGTTACACAAAGTGGAGAATTAGAAAAGGTGAGACTGGAGAAAGTGCTGGGAACGAGCAAGGGAGGGGGCGAGGGCTGAGAAGGCCATGTCGTCAGCATACTGATGGAGATGTATGAGAGGCTGGGGTTTTGGTATGTCAGCGAAGTAAATGAGGTAGAGCAGGGGTGAGGAGCCTTGTTTCGACTCAGGTAATTTGCCGGAAGTGCGTGTAGAGGTGCGCTACGAGTGCGTAAAAGAGTCCCGCTGTGTTACGCGCGACCGTGACCTGGGGCACGCTAAATGTGTGCTGCGAGTGACAGCCACTGCAGAGGCTACGGTCGGGACACTGGCGCGCCGGAGTAGAGGAGTGTGGAGTGTGGAGTGGGGGGCGGCTGAATGTTGCAGCGGACGTCCGCGCGACACGGCGGCTCCATTAACGCTGCAGCGCGACCCGCGCTGACCCGGACAACCCGTGCGACCCAGGCGACCCTGCTGGAGGTCAGGAGCCGGCAGGTTGCTGGCCGTGCTTCAGGGCGGCGGTCAACTCAAATCTTAAAATGAACCCTTCAGCATAGCATTGGCGGCTGGTGACCAGAAAAGATGGTAGTGCACTTTTTTTTTTTTTTTTTCACCAATAAACAGTTCGGCCTCTCCGTTGTGGCAGCTCAACGCATTCGGAAGATATCATAGATGTATAAGGTAAAGCAGTCAACAATCCGAAGATTGGTTTGAACACCACAGTGCTTTACTAGGCATGGTCCTGTTTGGAGGTGGTATGCCGTTGCCTTCCTCCGACCTTCGAACTGACTTACCCAGCCAGTTATAGGGAGACCTACAGTTTAACGTGGGTTCAGAACCACGGTGCTACTCGGTATTTTTCACATGAGCAATACTGCCAGAGGTGAAAGAAGTGGTAGGTGACAGATAAAAATCCTAGGACCTAGCAGGGACCGAACTCGCGACCTTTGGATTTGTAGTCTGGCACGCTACCACTGTGAAACCGAGGCACTCATAGATGTATATGGATCAGAAACAATCACACGACCGCAGAGACAATATCTAGCAGAGGAATTAAAAAAAGTTTGGAAGCTCAGTGCCGTTAGTATCATTTCAAACGGAGGAGGTTCTGTTAGCTCGTTTAATTATTATTATTATTTTTAATAAAAAAAAGGTGGCGGTAACTTGTACAGGAACTCCATTCTTCTTTCCTTCGTATGAGCGAATTTTTGAGTCACTCTCTGAATGAAGTCAGGAATTCCTAAAACGAGGTCTCGTTCAACACAGTCAATCATATTTGCTGTACAATTCGGAGTTAAATTTCCTGTTGAATTGACGACTTTTCGTTTTAACTGTCTGTCAAATTGTCAAAGTGGGAATCGGTCTACCTAGCCTCTTGATTTCTAATGTCTCTTCAATCCTGCGTAAACTGATGGGTTCAGATAGCAAGGAAATTACCTGATTCATTATTTCACCTGTTCACTTCCAGTTCACTTGAGCCTCGAAATTCACTAACAACGGACACAACACACAGTTACTTCGCTCGCAGCTACACGTGAACTGGTAAGAAGGCGCGAAAAGCCCGATCCGGTTGTCTTCAGGAGAGTTGGGACTCTGTTTCTGCGGCTGACAGGGTGGCTCGGACGCGACGTGTATACACTCAAGGCGCCTATACGGAAACGCTGTTGCCAAGCGTTGCCCCCGCACCCCGCACACCCCCTGAGACTCCATAGTCGGCGTTTGCAGGCCGGCTGCAAACCCAACCGCTGTCGGCGAAGTTTGGTCCACTCGGGAGCGGTCGGTGCGTAACAGCCCGGGCGTTTCAAAAGAGATAAATGGACCGCTACTTCTCCCATTTCATAGAATCTTTAACAGTAAATGGAATATAACAATATTATTATTCCTGGAGGTAGCGCAAACCTGCAAACGTATGCAGGAGCCGCCCCTGCAGCATAGCAACGTCGCTCTGTCAATAAGGTACACATCTTATTTTTCAGGATTTTGAGTCAGGATGGAAAAATTTTGCTTACTAACAATGCTACTGATGGGGGCAGAGACTCCATTTATTGGACCGGAACCTGTCCCGACAATCACCAAGGCAATGATCAAATTGGAGCTACGTAACTGGTTCAGAAGACAGCATGTAGAATGTTGGACCAAAGTCTATCAACAAGAACATGGCAAGGTAATGATGCCAAAGTCATGTTTTAAAAGAAGCTCTGCAATCATGGGCCTGAACAGGAGAGAGATTAGACTCATGGTTGGATTGCTGACGGGCCATGGGAATTTCAAAAAAACACACACATACAATGGGAATAACGACCATAAATGTAGGATCTGTGATGACGGTGATGAAACTGCATCACATCTAATCTTCGAATGCATTGCATTGGAGAGTAAAAGGCACAGAACATTTGGGACAACCAGACCCGAAGAAATTGTGCCTAATAAAGAACTGGTAAGGGGACTCCTTGCACTGTTCAAGGGCATTGGTTGGCTTTATTAGATATACAGGGAGCGATACCGCACAATAAACTTGGCGGGTTGGACCAAGACTGTTTTGGCTTCCCTGAGAAAATCAAATCAAATCCAATCAATGTTACTGATGACAGTTCTGCTAAAGCATAATAGTCTTCCAAAATTCCTTCACTAAAGAAGACGAAGCAAATACTCCAGAATTAGTATCAAGAACAGCTGCTAGCATACGTAATTTTAAAGTTGATACACCTGATGTATTAAAGCGACTTAAACAACTGAACAAACGTTAAGACCCCCGGTCCCGACAGTATACTAATTACGTTCCTTCCAAAGTATGCTGATGCAATAGCCCTTATCTAGTTACGATACACAACCGCTCGTTTAGCCAACGTTCCGTACCCAAGGGCTGTAAAGTTGCACAGGTTATACCAATATTCAGCAATGGCAATAGTAGTGATCCACAGAATTACAGGACTAATCATTGACGTCGGTTTGCAGCAGGATTTTAGAACATATACGTTCCTCAAATATAATGAACTATCTCGAACAGAACGACTTATTGATCCATAGTCAAAACGGATTCTGAAAGTATCGTTCTTCTGAAACACAGTTAGCTGTTTCAAATGTTCAAATGTTTGTAGAACTTATGGGACTTAACTGCGGGGTCATCAGTCCCTAAGCTTACAAACTACTTATGAACTAGCTAAGACTAAGGACGGCACAAATATCCATGCCTGAGGGGGGATTCGAACCCCCGACCGTAGTGGCCGTGCAGAGCGTGACTGAAGCGCCTCAGTCCCCTCGGCCACCGCGGCCGGCAGTTAGCTGTTTACTCACATGATATGATGAGTGCTATCGACAAAGGATGTCAGACACATATCGTTTTCCCTATATTTTCGGCTTTTCACACTGGACCTCACAAGCGTCTTCTAATAACATTGCGCGCTTATGGAATATCGCCACAGTTGTGCGATTGGATTCGTGATTTACTATCAGAAAGGACACAGTACGTTGTAATTGACGGAAAGTCATCAAGTAGAACTGAAGTGACATCTTGCGTTCCACATGGAAGCATTATAGAACCCATACTGTTCCTTATTTTCACAAACGATTTAGGAGACAATCTAAGTAGCTGTCTTAGGTTTTTCGCAGATGATACTGTCATTTATCGGGTAGTAAAGTCACCAGAAAATCAAAAGCAACTGCAAAATGATTTTGATAAGATATCCGCATGTTGCAAAAAATTACAATTGACCCTTAATAATGAGAAGTGAAGTCATCTACATGACCAGTAAAAGAAATTCGTTATACTTCATTTACACTATAAACCAGTCAAAACTAGAGGCCGTAAAGTCAACTATATACTTCAGAGTAACAATCACAAACAACTTAAATTAGAAAGAACACATAGAAGAATTGTAGGGAAAGCGAACCAGAGACAAAGAAACTGCCTACACCACACTTGTGCGTCCTATTTTGGAGTATTGTTGCCCATTGTCGGATCCTCACCAAGTGGAACTGACAGACTATTTAGAGAAAGTTTGTATTATCGCGATATAGGGAAGAGAGAATTTTACAGAAATGATGCACGAGTTGGGTTGAAAATCATTAAATCATAGGCGTTAATTGTTGCCTCGAGATGTATTTGCAAAATTTCTTTCACCAACTTTCTCTTCCGAACGCGAACATATTTCGTTAGCATTCACCTGGATAGGAAGACATGCTCATCAAAATAAAATAAGAGAAATCAGATCAAGAACGGAAAGATTTAGGTGTTCCTTTTTTCCGCGAGCTATTACAGAATGGTACTGTAGAGGAACATCACCAAAGCTGTTCAATGAAACCTCTGCCATGCACTTCAATGTGACGTGCAGAGTATTTATGTAGATGTAGATCTCTTTCGGAGATACAAAGCTGGCCGCGGTGGTCGAGCGGTCTGCGGCACGCCAGTCACGGTCTGCACGGCCACTTCGGTCGGGGGTTCGAATCCCCCTTCAGGCATGGATATTTCTGCCGTAGTTAAGTCCCATAAGCTCACAAACATTTGGAGATACAAATCGTCATCCTCGGGTTACAATATTGCACTGCGTCATTTATGAATTGAAAAAATATACAAATAGTTACGCTTACGATTTCAGAGTAATTCTTACAGTCAATTATTTACAAAATTGTGTAACATATCTTTAGAGACCTTGTACAACAAACAATCCCTCTTCTTAATAGGAAGTACACAAAAATATCTTTTCATATTATAACGTTTCAACACCAACATGATATAAAATTTCAGATGAAGTACAAAATAAAACTTGCAAATAACATGACGATTACCACTCATTATTTGACTCTTTTATTTAATGACCAAGCCTCGTATGATTTAACAGGTTACTCGGTGTGTCTGTTAACTGTTTACCACGCTGAGTTAATGTTTCTATCAGAATTATTGCCGCGGTAGAGTGTCCGAACGCTCTAAGGCGCATTTCTGCAAAGTGCGCGGTTGCTCCCCGTAGGAGGTTCGAGTCCTCCTCGGGCATGGGTTTGTGTGTTGTCCTTAGTTTAAGTTGGTTTAATAGTGTGACTGATAATCACGGTAGTTAAGTCCTGTAAATTTACAAACATTTCAACAATTTTTTTTTTCAGAATGATTAATTCCCCATATTATACTCAAATATATTGATTCCTTAATCACTTCATTAAAGACAGTATTTGTTGTGATGTGTACATCTACATATATACTCCGCAATCCACCGTAAAGTACATGGCGGAGGATACACTGTACCACTACTAGGCATTTCCTTTCCTATTCCACTCCCCAACAGAACGAGGGAAAAAAGAATGTCTTTATGCTTTCGTACGAGCCCTAATTTCAGTTCGATTCAGTAATCAGTTCTACTAGGCTGTATTACCATTTCAGACAATTTCCTGCAAATGTAATAAAACTGGAGGAAACGTGAAAAGATTTTAGCTCTGAGGAAGAATTACTTGGCTCCGTACATAAAGGAATTTCCCTATTTATTCAAGAGTAATATTGTGACATCATGATTGTTAAAATTTATTATTTGGCCTTTGGCCCACTTCAGGTTAAGGCAAAAGTGGGCCTTTGCGATCGCCCCTTGTCAGCTCGCAATTTAAATGAAAACAACGGCTTAACCTTCCGTCTGACACGAAAATTAAATAAACGAATGTGTAGAGGAGAAAATTCTCTACAAAGTATGTTTTTTTCATATCTCTTATTAGCAAAATTAACAGCGATCTGACACTGTCTGTAACGTGTTACCACTTTTTAGGTCGCGCCGTTCAACCGGACGGCACCAAATTTTACAGACGTAGTTATTGGCCACCAGCAACCAGATCCTCCCTCTTTCAAATATTTCGAACAAAAAATAGGTTCGTAACACTAAAAACAGGCCGTTTGTGATGGCCTTCTGACAGCATGAGATTTAATTGCAAATAACCCATCAACCCTTCATCTGAGACGAAAACTGAATAAACGTATTTGTAGAAGAGAAAATTCGTAACAACTTTGCTCTATTATGTTATTTCCATAAGTCACAACGTTTCAGAGGTATTTTTAAAAATAACGGCGATCTGACACTGTTTACTTGATTTTACGTAAATCATTACAGGCGAAGAAAACAAACTTGAAAAAAGGACGAACTATCACGGCAACACAGGTGATAGTATTTTAACGGAAAAAGAAAATGAAAATATGGGAGAGATACTGAAATAATAGTTTAATGAGGTAAAATCCTATGTTTTTCAAAGATAAACTCAAATATAATATGACTTTTGCCGTTTGTTAAAATACAACCAGAGAGAATATTTAGTGCATAGATATTATGACAATACCGTATCGTCCATAATTATTTATTATTAATAATATTTTATTATTTTTGTCCTAAACATTTGCAAAAAAAACGATGAAACTACAGGAAAGCCTAACGTGCGTAGTAAAACACGCCAGTGAGATTTTTTTTTTGTAGTAACCAAGTCTGACGTGATTAACAGGTTACTCGGTCTCTGTGTTAACTATTTCCCATGTAGATTTAATGTTACTATCAGAATGATTAATTCCACATATACAATCAAGTATATTGATCACTTAATCTCTTTATTTAAGACAGTGTTTGTTGTAATATGTAATCACTTCTATTAATCTGTATTAACCTTTTCAGTCAATTTCGTGCGAATGTGATAAAACTCATGTTCTACAGTGGAGAAAACATGCAGACAGAATGTGTTTGTTAGTTAGGTCGGAAATAACATCCTGTGAACGAAACAGTGCTTTTCTCATTTATTACAGTGCACAGACCACACGAACGTTGATGTTTAATATCGATATTATTTTACTTCTCGTTCCGTAAGACACGAGTGTTGTTTTTGAGAATATTGTTGATTAGAGTATAACATGTATGGAATATAATGTAGCGAATCATATTTTGAATCTACGAAACGAGATGGCCAACATTTCTATCAAATGTAAATTTTCATGGTGAACAAATTTTTCAGATCTGAATGAAAGTCGATAGGAGCAGAGCGATAACGGACGGCAGAAAATGACGGAGGAATTAATTATTTATCGGGTGATTATCGCGAAAAGTCGACAGAAAATTATGACAGTCATTTTAATAAAAATGATTATGAACGATTCTGCAGGAAATACTTCCCACACGACACACTAGATTCCTATGTAGGGCATGCGAAAATTGTTAAAAGTATATGTCTGTATAATATAGTCAATAAATTATTTTCTTTTAACTACAATAACCGTTTAGTTACTGCTTAATCTCCGATGCGATGTTCACTAAATACAGTTAAGGTGTACTTCAGTGGCGGATTTACCAGTAGGCTAAATAGACTGGAGCCTAGGGCGGCAGATTTGGGGCCAAAATTTTTAAATTGTAAATAAGTGTAACAAAAGTTATTTAATTACGTTCAGCGAAGTTCATTATTGTGTAAGGCATACCTAACCCTCACATTATTAGTAATATATCGCTGTACTTTTATTAACTCAGAAATATACCGTATATAAAAACCATTTCTTGTGCAATCTTAACCAAATATCTGGGTTGTAAAAATAATCTGGGGAGTGAGGCTTCCATCCCCTAGTTCAGTTATACTAATTACGGAAAAAGATGTTGTAATTAGGACAATAGAGCACAAAACATACAGCTACCATTTCATTGACGAAAATTATAATTACTATGATTGTGAAATACGGTATCGAATTGTAGAGGTTGATAGGGGCGGCCAAATTTGAAAAGCTTACTGGCGCCAAATCTGAAAATCCGTCAGTGGTGTACTTTGTGAAAGAGCCGTTCAAGCTGTACTCGCGTCCATAGGGACGGTGACGAGGACTCAGAGTAGGCGGGAAAACTAATAGAATGTGCCAAGTAATTAGAGAAAGCGATGGAGGGGGATATTCGAGAGAAATTTATATATACTAATATAAACAGAAATAAAGACATTATGAAAATAGTTAAGTTGCAGTGTAACAGATAAAGCAGAGCTGAAAGTAATACTTAATTTTTCGTGCGTCTGGCAAAACGGTTTAGTGCTACGAACAAGTAACGGGTAAACTGAAAGGACTTTTTTTTTTTTTTTTTTTTTTTTTTTTTTTTTTTTTTTTTTTTTTTTTTTTTGTTTCATGTTGAAGTACAGCATTACTTAAAATATGGTTAGTGTTTGCTCAAGAAGATTAATTTTAGAACACAAAAAGCTTCCGACGTTCACTACTCCGGCTTCTAGAAGAACCGTAAATTGAAGTCAACAAGACCAGAGGTTATAACTTCACATGCGTCCTGAATTTTCAATTACCATCTTAAAGTAATACCACGCGTTAATCTGGAAGATATATTGATAATGTTATAGGAGTAGTGTGTATTTCTTCTGAGTTTCTTGTTATTCACGTATGGGCCCATCAGGACCACAATCCTTATCGCTTTTAATAGTTGGCCTTCCTTCGTGGCAAATTTGCTTCATCCCTTCACAATGAAGTCTCTTTCACTACATCACAGTGTTTCAGTTCGTTTTCTAACGTCGCTCTGACCAACTTAACAAAAGTTCAGTATTAACGAATATCATTTGTGTGTGCTCAGAATGCAAGTTAAGTAGTTACCAGTAGTAAGAATGTACGTAGAAATGTCTCAATTCCTTGAGTAAATAATAGTAGGGTATTCTGTTATCACTTTAAAAAAAACGGTTGCAACAATAATCTTGCTAGAATTGGAAGCTAGTCTTTTGTAATAATGTCCATCTCGTATAAGTATTAGAATCATCGGTGCAATACATATCATACAGCTAAAAAAAGGACGAATGTTACAATGAAGAAAGCAGCAACCAAGTACATTTGATTATGCTATTTATTTGCTAAATAGCGCCGTTACCAGTTTCAAACTTTCCAGTTCCTCGTCAGACGACTGTTCTCGCCCACAAACATTGTTATTCTCATCTACATTTCGCTTATGCACATAATTTTGCCTTGTGACGAAAAGTCCCTGCCTTAGAAAAGGAAAAGGTGATTGAAGGCATAACGGCGCTATTTAGCTAATAAATAGCATAATTAATCCTGTATTTCATACGAAATCACTGGTTCAAAAGTCAGCTTTTAACAAAATAGCATGGAAATAAAGGATTTTAATTGTTAAATAACTGAACTTGTTATTGACTTGTTTCACAAAACTTTATTTTTACGACTTAGGTTGCGGGTTATGAGCCCATTTTCAAGTACTTTACTGATTCCATAGTTGTTACACCAGAGAAGACAAACCATTATGATACTTCAGGTCTCTGTTTATCGATTTTAACATAAACAAAGACCTGTAGTATCATAATGGTATGTCTTCACTGGTGTAGCAACTATGGAATCAGTAAAGTACTTGAAAATGGGCTCATAACCCGCAACCTACGTAGTAAAAATAAAGTTTTGTGAAACAAGGCAATAACAAGTTTTCAGTTATTTAATGTGAAATGTTTCACCAAGAACCGACAGTAGAATCAATCTATGTGATTTTTAATTGTTTTATAACTAAAATTAATAATTTTATTTAACATAACCTGGCGAATCTGTAACATATTTACAATACTAAATTGCTTGTTGCACTCATTTATTATATGAGTAAAGTTATTGTTTGAATAATCCTGTTATGAAATTAGAAAGAGTTTGTAAAAGCTAGTTATGTGACTATTATTTTATTATGAATGAGTTAGTGTTTGCGAGTGTGTATTTGTAGAGAGTAAATTTTTTTAATATTTTCTAACAATGTTCTACAAAGCTAAAATTCCCTAATTATGCTGTCAAAAGTTAGAAATGTGACTTTTTTCGCTTCGTAAAGCAGGGAAGATTGCAGTGTCAGATGACATTTAAATTACTCATGTAGAAGAGGTTACTGCAAGAAAATGTAACTAACCTCGCTACAGGAAAAACCAACAGAGCTTGCGAACGTGCCAGCAATGTATAGCATATGTTCGCCGGTCGTCGGATTTCTGTGGGACGAAGTGCATGCATCTCTACATCAGGTTGACAGAGAGACGCACGTGAACTTGGAGGCATTACAAAGACGGGGTAGACTATCTGGCGTTTCGAATCACTACTATTTCTTCATCGCAGCTGCCGTCGCCGACTTCACTGGACTCACTGCGCGCTTCTAGGACCGACACAACTAGAGCCATTTTCTAGCACAGAATTCAACACTGGCACATTGAAACGTCGCTGCGTAGATATATGAGGTGTTCGGGAAGGGGTGACTTACTTGCGGGCAATAATTCGCAAACACATGTAATCGCCCTTGGAAGCACTGTCGCCCATGGTACGCGCGGACAGGCGGTTCGCGAAGCAGCTTAACCGGCGTTGCGCGTGCGTCGCCGCGTATGGCATTGTTGCGCGCGCGGACTGGGCTAGCCCATGTCGTGAGGCGTCTGGCGGGCGGGGTGCGCGAAGCGCTGCATGACGAGCCACGGCGAGTACGCACGGCAGACTGTTGACCGGCTAATATTAGACGTCTCGCCTGGCATCGACACGGCCGGCCAGCATAATGGGAGGGGGCCGCGCGGGGACGTGCCAGGTGGACCAGAAAGCCATGCCGTGCCGGTCCGCGGGCGTTTCGCCACAGCTGCTTATCACATGCCGTTTAAAGCCGACCGCCTCGTGTAAAGTCGCTGCTGCCCACTATAACGTTAACCCTAGAACGGTCGGGCTGGGTCTGTGAGACCCACTAGTTTTTGTTTCACTGATTTTATATTCTTATAATTGCTGATTTGACTTGAGCGGTCCGCTAGCTTCCTGAAACACACGAGAGAAAGCGTTGACAGCTGGAATGAGGTTCTTCATTGTTTATATATACATGTGGCGTCTGTTCCGAAAGAACAGACGTCACTTCTGATCCTGCAGCTGTTATTATTTAATATTCATAGAATATATGACATCAACTGCGATTGGGCAAAGCTGAAAATGTGTACCCAGCCGGGATTCGAACCCGGGTCTCCTGCTTTCTAGGCAGTTGCACTGACCCCTACACCACTGGGGACACAGTGATCACCGCACCTGCAAGGACTACCCATGCACGCCTCCCGTCAGATACAAATTCCCAGCTTCGCCCTGCCCATAGTACTCAAACTCGTAGTTTAACTAATTCCCGTAAGAGTAAGGGCTTCAAACTTACCCACCCCTCCCCACTAACGATAGGATCATTGCCCGTCACCGGCATATCATATATATACATGTGGCGTCTGTTCCGAAAGAACAGACGCCACTTCTGATCCTGCAGCTGTTATTATTTAATATTCATAGAATATATGACATCAACTGCGATTGGGCAAAGCTGAAAATGTGTACCCAGCCGGGATTCGAACCCGGGTCTCCTGCTTTCTAGGCAGTTGCGCTGACGTTCTACAACAAAACCAAGAGCGGCATAGACGTTGTTGATGCTGTGTGCGGTGAATTCACAGTTGCCAGAGGAACAAGACGCTGGCCTCTCTGTCTCTTTTTTCAGATGTTGAACATTGCAGCTCTGAATGGCTACATTGTGTTCAAAGCCAACGGAAATGTTTCAGTTAGAAGAGAGTACCTGAGAACGCTAGGGAAGTCTCTCGTAACACCATATTTGAAAATGCGCGCAACCCAGGCAAACCTTCCACGCCAAATTCGCAGGCTTGCTTCTAACCTCTCCGGCTCCCAAGAACAAGGCATAGTTGAAGGTCCACAACCAAGGAGAAGGGGGAAATGCTGCGAATGCAAAGACAGTAAAACGAAATACTTTTGCAAAGTTTGCAAGGTGTAGTTACGCTTGGCGCATGCAGAAATAGTTTGCTGTGAATGTTTTGAAAAGTGACGATTTTAGAGGCCTATAACTCACAAACTATTCATATGTTTACAATTTCCATTTATGTAGTGATAATTCAATATTTTTATTCTTAGTTATTGTACTTATTCTCATTTATATTCATATTTCAATGAAATTTTCTTTTATATTCTGTTACTAACACATGGTACTACAAAGCTGTATGTTTTTCAGTTTTATTTTATTATTATTATTGTACAATTCAGACAGGTAAAATAATGTCACTGTATAATTTAGTACTATCTGAATGAAATAAAAAAAATTGTCATTTTATGAAAAGATACATTTCGTCACTTGTTAAAACTGTTTTATATGTAACTAGATTCCATTTTGTGTGCCAGCCCACCACAGAATTATAATGAAATAACAGGTTTTCGCTTGGTCGGCGATGTGAGATGTTTCTTTTATTTAACTTCAAAACATATCGATTTCGTCCCTATGATGGGACATCATCAGTGCACAATTGCAAGTCATGATGACCTATGTGCTCTGCTTAAAAACATTTAAAGGTCTTGCCGGTACAAGTCACAACAATAAAATCAGCTGATTTTATTGTTGTGACTTGTACCGGCAAGACCTTTAAATGTTTTTAAGCAGAGCACATAGGTCATCATGACTTGCAATTGTGCACTGATGATGTCCCATCATAGGGACGAAATCGATATGTTTTGAAGTTAAATAAAAGAAACATCTCACATCGCCTACCAAGCGAAAACCTGTTATTTCACTGTTTTATATATTGGGTCTCTCAGACCCAGCCCGACCGTTCATGAAACGTTTTTCGCCCGACCGTTCTAGGGTTATGACGTCATCATGTGCATCTACGAGGTAGTCCAGTAGACTAGCGCGTAATAGTTCGCGATCTGGAGTGCTCACTTTAGTTAGCGACTCTGCCGCGAAGTAGTTCGTTCTTTTAGTTCGTCCGCTCCCAGTGACGGCTGAGCGGCGTGGTCTGCGCATGCAGGTGGAGGGGGAAGTTCCCCCACCTAGCTGCTTCATGCGCTCGCTGCTTGAGCCGCTAACGATATCATGCAAACCAAAAGAGTTTGTGTATAATTTCTCGCGTTTACGTTTAGAGTTATCTCTATATCTTGGCATTATGGAATTTATTAGTCAGATATTGCAGAGTGCAGAACAAAACAGAAATTTTGTAGCTCTGAACTATGTAATCTAGCAGGCAGACGCTCACCTCGAAATGGCTTTCTTCAGCAGAAGGCAAATACGTGATTTTTTATTCTGCTGTGTGCCCTCTCGCTATTTCCCGTCGGTCTTCGGAAAATAATCCAACGAACTAAGAAGCGAGATACGTTTGGCTTAGTTCGCGACCGGTAAAGCATGTTTTAGTTCGCGACCGATTGCACATATTTTAGCTCGCCACCGATTGAACATATTTTAGTTCGCGACCGACGCACATATTTTAGTTCGCGACCGATTCCGCATAATTTAGTACGCGATCGATCGCGCATATTTTAGTTCGCGACCGGTAGCTCTCCTTTTAGTTCACAGCTCGGCCGCTAAGTGAGTCGCACTTTGTAGTTCTTCCGCTCTTTTTGGCTTTCGTTACCGCTACTAAAAGAGCACTTTCTTTCGTTATGACAGCTTTTTTATATAATGCTGTATAATTTCTCGCATATAAATGCAAACAATGTTAAGTTTTGAGTTCTCTTTACTTCTTTACACTATGTATTGAGGGTATATTTAGACACTGCTGAATACCTTAGAAAAGATAATTTGTGGCAGTGAACTATGAAACTACAGCTGAGCTGCATCTCAGCTAGAAATGACGGTAACTGGCAGAAGGGAATCACGCGATTCTCCGCGCTCTCACGTCCTCTCGCTGTTCCCCGACGGTCTTCGGAAAAGGAACGGACGAACTAAGCGGCGAGGGATCTGCGAACTAGTTCGCGTAGTTCGTCTGTGGGAACGCTCTTCCGAACTAGTTCGTTCGCGAACTATACAAGACTATAGTCCAGCCAATGAACGCACTGCATGTAAATGCGAGAATTTTTGACTTCAGGACTTTGTAAGGGATAGTTAGGAGGTAAACATATTAACGTCCACGCCCTGGGGTGTGAGCTAAAGCTGGGAGGGAGGGAGGGGGGTTGGAAAATTACCATTTTTTGGTTTTTCGCTAATATCCAGAAAACGGTCTGCTTTCGGAAAAAATGTTCCAAATAAAAAAGATAATTGAATTTGCTATAAAATTGTTTTTTATACATATACTTCGAATTCCGGTTTTCGAGATATACGTTATTGAAAATCGACAGCTTCGGAAAAAAAAATCATTTTTACCTCACTAATTTTGTCAAACATGTACTTCTATTGACTCACTCGATCGTTTCTCAGACAATTTGTCAGAAAGAAAGTTGTAGAGCATTAAATTTCCTTCAATTTGATATCCATATTTGCTACCTTACCTTCAGCCAATCAGAAGTTACATCTTATATGAGACAGTGATTCAAAATGTTTAGCTCGCCCCTCTTCCCCCCAGGAATGGGGACTTTTAGTATGTTCACCTCCTAACTATCTCTAAGAAAATTCTGAAGTCAAAAATTCTCGCATATTCCATGCACTCTACACCCCTCTTTTGAGAATTCGTTGAGTGGACTAAGGTGCACCAAAAGGTTTCACATTTGTGGCTTCCGTGTTTGTAGGCATTCTCAAAAATGTTCAAATGTTTGTAGAGCTTTTGGGACTTAACTAAGGGGTCATCAGTCCCTAAACTTACAAACTACTTATGAACTAGCTTATACTCAAGACGTCACAAACATCCATGCCCGAGGGGGGATTCGAACCCCCGACTGCGACCGACTAGGCATTCTCCCTTCCTCTCATTTTCTGGTCGGTATAACATGATTCGCCACTCAAAGTAATTTGTTCCCAGTAACCAACAGTCCAGTGACGCCTATCGTCACACTACTTCAACCGTCGCATAGCAGTAGCTACAATGTGTGACGCGTTATCCATTGTACTTCATTCTTTTTAGCTCCTAGTGCACCAGATCATGACTTTCTTACTTTCTGCTCTAACAACCCCCCCCCCCCCCCGCCACCGGTTTGCCAGTATTTGGGGTTTTGGTTCAGCTGTGACTGTTGTCTTCCTGTTTGCGGTTACTTAACTGGTACTACGTAGCATAGTTTTTTTTTTTTTTATCTTAGGGCCCAGTGATATATCCCAATTTTTTCTTGGTATTCTTCCATACCAAAAATAATAGGTTGGTGTAACTACGAAATGGCCGTAATGCAAATAATAAAACTAGCTAAATAAATATTACACAAAATTCCTGGAACAACCTGGCTAAGGATATTTGAGCTGAGACTACTTAACTGCGTTCAGTACATGAAATGGGTAAGCTACTGTCGCGATATAATCAGTTAATGTTTCGTGAAATGAATGTCAAATGTCCAACAAATCAGACTCTTTCAGCACGCTGTCTTCTTGCAATGAATTGATTAACTTAATCACTGAATATGTATAGTTGGAAGACTTGCACAAGCCGTGTGAAAGCATTACTTGAAAAAATGTAAAAAATTATAGGTTGCCAGTGAATGCTTTAAAATTAATACAGCGAAATTGTGCACCTTATGCTCTTTTTAAGATTTAATTTAAAAAAATCGCCCCCAAAGATTGAAATATTGGAAGGATTACGTCAAAAATCGTGCCTCATTCCCTTTGAGCTAAAGCCTATTTCCTTCATTGCTTGAGTATGACTGCATTATTTCTCCGTTTTGTTATGCTAACATTACTTTCAAAGAAGTTAATTCAAGATGTATGGGGCGGTTAGTAAAATACGAGACAATACCCGTCCCGTATTTATTTTGTCGGGAAAACGAGACACTGAGGCTAAATAAGGGACTTTCCCGTATAATAGGGGACGTCTGGTCACTCTAGTTTAACGTCCCCTGTAATAAAGAAACTGAGGCAAATACTTAACGGACAAACCAGAACGATCATGAACAAACGACCGCAAAGCTTCGATCTACCAGAAAAAAAATAATGAAACGTAGGTATGCAGTGTTTATAACGTTGAATGTCTGTAAAGTCATATCTTTGGCTCCGCGAGGACAATCTTTGGTGTGCGCTATCCCGCGTATGCACTAACTGAATTTGGTCGCCGGCTTCCGACGGGTGAGCAGTAGTAGTGTTGTGCAAGCAGCCTTGAAATGTAATCGCAAGTTGCAGTGTGAGCTTGGATCATTTGAATCTTTTTATGTCTGATAATGTTGTGAAATATTTGAATTTGTAAATGTTCTGAGATTATGAAGAATAAAGATAAGGAGCGTCATCTTTTCATTATTAGGCGCTTCGCGTAATTGTAGTCCATCTCTAACAGACATTCAACATGAAGGGTTTAATTTTCGTTTTTATGTCCATTCTCTAAAATAATTAAAAGTATAGTGCAGGAATTTAGTATGTTTTAACTGTACAAAAAAAACGGAGGAAGTGTGATGTGGACAATTTCGATTTTTGGATTTACATTGTCTAAAGTACTAGCTGGTTTCTCTTTTATTGAAAATGACAGTAGAAGTAAATCGGTTCCTGAAAATATATGTGTAACACGTTCTCAAGTTATAATCGCCATTTTTGAGTAATATTGTTAAAGTTTATGTTCTGCTTTTATGAAAAAAGTGCTTAAGTTTAAACTTAACCTCATTCATTCTGAAACCCAATTGATTATTTGTTTTAAATACTACAGAGATGGACAAAATTAGTATTTATGTAGTTAGTGGATTCGCATTACACTCCTGCGAATTCTGTAGTTAGTTTTTGACCTGCAGGAGCAGCAGCATTTTTTGTCAGTAATTCTGAGGGAAGTTGCATATGTTTCCTTGCGCACAGATGCGCCATAAAATCAGTGTCGAACTCAGATTAATTGGCAATCAGTCAGTTCAGCAGCAAGCTGATGTCCCTATTAATCAAAGAATTGCACTCTTTAATGAAACAGATTATTTTCTACCGGAGATTAAATTGCCCATTCTATGCATAAAGTTGCAGGGTCAGAACTATTTTTATTACATACTTGGTTTTTGATCAAAGTTATGCCTAACTAATTGGAAAAATTGTTCAGTCAGATTAGCAAGTTGAGTTATAGTGCAGATTCATTTTACAGCTACCCATATACAAACTACACACGACACAATTGTTTGTGAAGTCACTAAAGTACATTCAGCAACTTTATTTTATTTATTTATTTATTTATTTATTTATTTATTTATTTTTGGTCAAGCAGCGAGTACAATACTAAACAGTACTATTTTAAATAGAAATATACAGTCCCTGAGACGGTTTTTCGTCTCGAATATGTCAAAGACATTTAAAGATAAATCTGAAGCATTGAATTAAAATTTGTGATGCCACTGGGAATCGAACCCGGGCCTCCATGCTTAATAGGCAAACGTCTTATCCATTTTTTTTTCTTTTTGCTCTATATGTAGTTCTGTTTGTTGCGCGCTGAGCCACGGCGCCCGGCACCCCTAGACCACCAGATCACTAGCACCTAAGGCGCAATGGACATTGCCGAGGTGCTATTCCGCTGCATGGAGAGCCTTGGCAGTAGTGGCAATATTCTACGGAACATAGATGCAGAATTAAAGTTTGTAATATGAAGGAAATCGTGCTTAGCCTATTTCGAGACGCTTTACGTGCTAGTGATCTGGTGGTCTAGGGTGCCGGGCGCCGTGGCTCAGCGCACCCGGTCAGAGGGCTCAACGCCCTCTGTAATAAAAAAGCTGAGCCAACAACACACCGAACAACAACGAACACAAACGATCAGCGTCCGCAACGAAGAGAACTACCCATAGAACAAAAAAAAAAAAAAAAAAAAAAAAAAAAAAAAAAAAAAAAAAAAAAAAAAAAAAAGGGGTAACACGTCTGCCTAGTAAGCATGGAGGCCCGGGTTCGATTCCCGGTAGCATCACAAATTTTAATTCAGTGCCGGCCGCGGTGGCCGAGGGGACTGAGGCGCTTCAGTCACGGTCTGCACGGCCACTACGGTCGGGGGTTCGAATCCCCCCTCGGGCATGAATATTTGTGCCGTCCTTAGTATTAGGTAGTTCATAAGTAGTTTGTAAGTTTAAGGGCTGATGACCCCGTAGTTAAGTGCCATAAGCTATACAAACATTTGGTTTATCTTTAAAAGTACTATTTTAATTACAATATCAATCATTATAGATTTATTCTGATCAAAAACAATAATTACAATATTTTTATTATTAACAACTTTCAATGTGGTTAAGGCGTCCGCTCGCGTAATGCGGGTGGCACGGGTTCGAGTCACGGCCAGTCGCAAATTTTTATTTGTCACTAAGTATTAGACCACCTTTATGAAATCGGCAGAATTCGCAAAAAGCGAATGGATGCTTGATTATTAATCAAATGAGATGAAGTGTAGAAAGTGTGCCACAGAAACGTTAGGTTATGGCAGAAGAAGTGTGACGGTGGCAGTGTCTGCGATCACGCTTGTGTTGAGTCATAGCGGTGAGGCGGCGGTCGCAGTCGTGCCACGGAGGTCGCGGTCTTGGCCGCGCAGCGCCGCTTTCATCTCTTGCGCGCTCCTCTGCTCTGTGTTTGATCCGCGACACACGGCAGGGCAGGAATCTCTCTCTGCAATGGCGGCCGCCTCATCACAGGTAGCGCCAGCGCAGAGCTGGACTTCCTCCAACCCGGCACCCTTTCAGGGCAAGTGCTTCCGTTTGAAACCACATACAATCTTCTCATTTCGTGGCTTAGCCGCCTTGGCTACATTTGGGGACACCCTGCAGTACCCAGCTGGTGCTGCTCTCTTAACACCTGCCACTTGAAACGCTTCGAAACCTTGAAATATTAGACGAGTATGCCATTTTTACACTGTGCGCGACCGTCTTTGATCTCAAAATGTCCTGAATTTGTCTGTATTAGGCAGTGGCGGCTGGTGCTCAGATGACTGGGGTACATTTCTTTCAGTGCCCCCCCCCCCCCCTTTTCACTTCGTTACAAGATCTGCAGAATGCCTTACCTCGGCTTGTTTGCGCTTGCTTCGAGTTAACGCGTCGGCCTCCCAAGATTCTTTATTTCAAATATGTTCATATTTCTGTAGAGCTTATTAGACTTAACTACACAGTCATCAGTCCTTAAACTTACAAACTACTTATGAACTAGCTTATACTAAAGACGACACAAACATCCATGCCCCAAGGGGCATTGGAACCCCCGACGGGGAACGGCCTTGCGCATCGTAGCATAGCGCCTGAATGCGCTCGACCGCTCCGCCGTCGCGCTTCTTGATTCCACACTTTCTTCCAAGATTAAAGCAGAGTGACTTGTTTCTAAAACATACTGAACGTTGTTCATTTTTCTTTGATAATAAGCACCAAGAACATATGAATATGCGCATGAACACTAAAACACAGCTGGCCGCTGTGGCCGAGGAGACTGAGGCACTCCAGTCACGGTCTGCACGGCCACTACGGTCAGGGGTTCGAATCCCCCCTCGGACATGAATATTTGTGCCGTCCTTAGTATAAGGTAGTTGATAAGTAGTTTGTAAGTTTAGGGACTGATGACCCCGTAGTTAAGTCCCATAAGCTTAACAAACATTTGAACTAAAACACAGTAAGAAACTGATTACACCGTTAACTGACTGTAACAAAATGAATCTGTTACGATGAAGAGACCAGCTACCTTCGGGTCACGTGACACTGTAAGCAGCACCCCATCCTAACCTAAAGCATGCGCAACGGCTGCTCTCCACCGCACGTTTTCAAACAGTTCAATAATTGTTAAACACACACATACACACACAAATATATATAATTTAGCTTCAACATCGAGAGACATTTGTAAAAAGTCCAAAGTATAGTGGCAAGTACCAACACAAAAGTCATTGTTTTCCCGTATCTGTTAGAAAGAAGATTGGGTTTAAAAAAGTATTTCTTGCAATGGGTCTCGAACCCACAACGTTCGACAGCACAGAGCGATGCCGCCAACCACGCCGCTTTTCTCGATAGTTGGAAGGTAGTGACTTTCTTATTATTCATGATCGGACAGTTGACGCGTGTTTAATTTATAGTTACAATTTTTTTTTACCAATTATGCCGTTGTTTTGATGAATCTTCAATGCACAAAAATCAAATATGAATGCCTGATGTTGCCTTCATGAAGGATTTCCGCATGCGCAAGGTAATGTGCGCGGTAGCACTATTCCCTTTGATTCGGGACCATTCGTGCGTAACCGCCGAGCTCGACTAGCCAGCAGATTCTGTCTCTACCAGCTCCAACCTCCAACGCCAATGTTAAAAACTCAGTTCTCTATCGCCCCTCCTGGCCGCGGGAGCGCCCATATCCTGTCTCCAGGGAGTTCAGAAGAGAATTTGAACCTCAGCCACGCATGCGCATTTCAACACTGCGACCACTGCCGTCAATATTGTGCGGCCGCGTTACAACTCACACGTGCTGTCTCTGCGGCGTTTCTCATGCCATAAAAATACTTTGAATTTGCGTATAAAATGATCTGATAGAAGAACAAAAGAATAATGATAGTTCAAAAACATTTTTTATTTAATTTATCTGTTTAATTATTAAGTAGTGCACGTTTCTATTAGGAATGCATTATATTGTTTCAATTATGTAGTCCAACAGACAAAGCTAAAATAATTTCGAAGTCGTAGTGACACAGGCATGGTAAACAGCAATGTCTTCAAAGATAGTCCTGGCTCCCAGTATTTTGTCAGTACCATTTCCAAAAATAATTCAGAACTGTTGTTCCGCATGAAAAACGTATATCATAAGCAAAATATCTGCTAAAACGTGGCATCTCAAGATGCTGCGTGTACTGTAGCACAAAGAAGGAAACCTACACAAGCAGATGGCCATCTAACCACTGTCAAGTAGTCTTACGCTTGTCTGCAGAAAGAAACTGCTTTCTACTGTACCATCAGAAGTAACGTCATTTAGCGGACAGTTGCTCCATTTGAAACCTCTCTGTATTTGTTCAGATAATGTATATTTCACTTGATTTTTACATTTTTGTCTCACTGTATGAATATTAATCCAATAAAACTAAACAAAATAAAAAAAAAATTCAAATCTTGTCCCTGCAAGGATTAATTGACACAGACCGAGATCGAGAACGGTTTAACGCATCAAGGACTGCTTTTATAACCCTCTTGCAGTGACATAGATTATGTTTCGGTAAAAATCACTTTAGGTGACAGACGAGGCAATGTCTTTGTCAGTCACCTTCCACCATCACCCTTGTCCGGTTGAGCTAGTTTTCCATTTGTAATGATGCTGACACCTCAAATTTACTTCCTTTCTGATGCTGTTCATATAAAGTGGTATGGCATAAGCGGCTGGAGGACGCCTAACATTAGGTTCAAGCGCCTAATGGTTTTTTTCCCTATCCTTTTCACCCGCAGGAACTTTTACGCCGATAATTATGACAATTGTTTGTTGAAAGTGTACCGTGTGAAATGCAGGTGTCTACAATGGATGGGTATGTAGAGTTGGAGCCTAGTCCTCTGGAATAGCACCAAGGGATGCGGAGCTTAACGTCTCCATGCTTTGGACGGATCTTCAACAATAATGTCACATGCCCTCACTCCATGAAATAGTACGGAGAGGTTTGGAATTTACAGTGAAGCTCAAATCACCACCCAAGAACCCCGATTTAAGGTTTTTATGATTTAATTCAATCACTGTCGTTACATTTCGAGATGGTACGTCTGAAAGAACGCAGTCGATTTCTTTCTCCAACCTTCTTTACTGTAATGTCTTACTTTTCTTAATGCTCTTGTTGTTTCGCGACATCGAAGAACACGACCTGCTGGCCCTTAGCACGGATTCAGAAAGTACCATACGAGAAAGGTTTTTACTCACATAATGTGATGAGCGTAATCGACAAGGGATTTCAAATAAATTCCCTGTATCTCGATGTCCCAAAAGTTTTTGACACTTTACCTCACATACGTCTTCTAGTCAAATTGCTTGCTTACGGAATAACGCCACAGTTGTCGATTGGATTCGCGATTTCCTCTCAGGAAGCACACAGTACGTTGTAAGTGACGGAAAATCATCAACAGAAGTGATATCTGGCGTTCCCCAGGGAAGTGTTATACGGCCCCCACTGTTCCCTATCTTAATAAACGATTTAGGAGACAAGGTGAGCAGCTCCCTTAAACTGTTAGTGAACGATGCTGCCATTTGTCGGTTAGTAAAGCCATCAGACATCAAGAGCAACTACAAGACAAATTGGATATTATATCTGCATGGGGCAAAATTTGGCAATAATGAAAAATTTGAAGTCATTCATATCAGCATTCAAAGAAAACCGTTACACGTCACTTATACTAATAATCAATCAAATGTACAGGTCGTAAATTCAACTAAATACCAATGATTACAATTACGGAGAACTTTATTGGAATGAACTCACAGAAAATATCGTAGGGAAGGTGAACTGCCTACACTACATTTGTTCGTCCTGTTTTGGAGTATTGATGCGCATTGTGGGATCCCCACCAAGTGTGACTGATGGATGATATAGAGGCAGTTCAGAGATGGGCAGCTCGTTTTGTATTATCGTGATGTAGGAAAGATAGTGTCACGGAAATGGTGCAAGAGTTGGTGTGACAATTATTACAAGAAAGACATCAGTTGCGGCGAGATCTATTTTCGAAATTTCTTTCTCTAACTTTGTCCTCCAAAGACGAACATATTTTGTTAGCATCCACCTGTATAGGGAATGATGATCATCATAATAAGGTAAGAGAAATCTGATCGAAAACGGAAAGATTTACGTTTTCGTTTTATTTTATTTTTATTTTATTTTATTTTATTTATTTATTTTTTTTTTTCTTCGTTTGCAATTAGAGAAAGTAGAGAAATATCATGGAAGCGGTTCGATGTACAACCTGCCATGCACTTAAGTGTGATTCGTAGAGTAATTAGGTAGATGTAGATGAAACTCTAATATTAACTCCTTCCTTCTTCCAATCATAACTCATACAAGCATTGTTGGCTGGGAAATCCTGAGGGGTAGGTTCCGAAAAATAACCCCATTTCCACACTGTGTGAGAGAGTTGTATCTGCATTGTGTCTGTAGGTGTACAGTCTGTAGTCAGGCTGGTATTATATGATGACGAAGGAGTGGCTTCAAAGGGGCCGGAGAGCTTGACGTCACCAACCGAAGGAAGAATTCGATGCGCCTACTACCGAATCGAGCGACACCCCATAGGCGTGCGTTCGTCATTTCGGCTTCGATAGCTTGTATCTGGATGGAGAACTACGGGTGTCGCTATAAAGAACATAGTTAAACTGCTTAATGGTTCTGGTCGTCTTTGAGAGATGATATAAACTATCCTCTAGGATAATTTGTGCGTCTCAGGCCATTAACGTAATCCAGCGAGACCTCGCGCATTTGAAATGCCTAATAGCATGACGATATATCACTCGCGAAAGCGAACTTGAGGGTCAGATTATCTACTAATGGCCACACTTGCTGGACTTTAATCGTTCACAGTGGATTCCACGTTTTAAACAGAGTAAATAGCGCACAAATGTAGCGCTGCTGACAAGTTAACTGTTTGTAAATTACTCACACACGCTTCTGTGCCGCATTTCATATCACTGTAATCAGCTTTATGTTGACTTCAGTTATTTATTTCAGACCGACATAGTGAAAAGTATGCCAATGGTAAAATAAAATATTCTCAAGAGGTGTGTTCAGTGTCATTAAGGTCTAGTATTTACATCCCTATAGGTAGTAGTGTTTAATTAATGCGTTCATTTGTCACGGTCATCGGCGATCAGTTTGCGTCCTGTCTGAATACCCTCCGTTTTGGCTTGACAAGCAGCACTTGTGCAGAGTTTAGAGGTGAACAGCGCTCGCAACATTCGGTCCTCGTTACAACCGCTCTCCACCGGCGACTACAGACTCGTGTTGAGCAGCTGTAACCATTTGAAAGAGGTCACACTGTGGATGCGGAGGAAGCTGTATGGATGTACCGAAGGATTGACGCTGATGTCGGGCACAGAGTCCGGTGGTGTGTCGCTCCTTCAACAATGGTTCGTGGAACATATCCACACTTATAGACCATGTTATAGACGTCCGCGCAGCAGGGGCGCATGTCACGTAGGGCAACCAAAATTTCATCATGGTTTAGAACGGACATGGTCGACTTCCAACGATGGTTTTACGGGAGATGAAGGAGATCTGCTTACAATAAACTTCAGCTACACAACTACATGGTATTTCCTAGGAAATTTATTTGTGGAGATTTGTAGAACTGATACTGAGACGTATTCACTTGTACATCTACATCTACATCGGTACTGTCCAAGTCACACTGAAGTGCTAGGCAGAGGGTTCATCGAACCACTTTTAAGATATTTCTCTATAGTTCCATTCTCTAATAGCTCTCGAGAAAAAGGAACACCCTAATATTTCTGTTTTCCATCTGACTTCTCTTATTTTATTATGATGATCATGTCTCCCTATGTAGGTGGATGCTAACAATGTATGTTCGCATTCGGAAGACAAGGTAGGTGAAACAAATTTCGCAATGAGGCTTAAGGTCTCATCACCGTAGGCTTCCCGCAGTATTTGGCGTGTGTCTGTTTTAAGGTTTTCTTCAGTTTCAAGTAAAATGTAATGCAGACGCGTTGCTCATTTTACTCTGTCATCGTGACTGGAAACTGTGCAACGCAACGTTCTATTCAATACAGCACTGAACAATAGCTAGCCGCGGTAGATTAGCCGAGCGGTCTAAAGCGTCTCGCTGCGGAGCTCGCCGTGGAGGTTCGAGTCCTCCCTGGGGCATGCGTGTGTGTGTTGTCCTTAGGTTAGTTTACCTAGATTTAAGTAGTTTGTAACCTACGGACTGAAGACCACGCAGTTTGGTACGATAGATTTACAAACATTTGAATATTTTGAACAATAGCTAACAGAATAACAATGATGAAATGCGAAATTACGTATGTTCAGGAATATTTTGATTATACCTCTTATTTGTGGCCGCGACGGAGCGGCCGAGCCCATTGAGGCGCTATGCTACGATTCGCGAGGGCGTTCCCCGTCGGCGGTTCGAATCCCCCCTCGGGCATGGATGTTTGTGCTGTCTTTAGTATAAGCTAGTTCGTAAGTAGTTTGTAAGTTTAGGGACTGACGATCCCGCAGTTAAGTCCCTCAGTTTAGCAAACATTTGAACATTTTTTCTTATACTTGTATCTTTACATTTTTTTTACTGCAAAGTTTAGTTACTTGACATTTAAGCTTTGTTTACCATTTTAGGTAGTTCTCACAGCCTATAAGAACAACGGAAAAAAATAACTGGGAGCACTTCTAGAGAGCGCCAGCTACACGGAATTTGCTGGTGTCCTGCTTCCGTCGGAAAGGATTGAAAAGCGCCATTATTATTTTTTTAAATATTTGAATTTGAAAATGAGTAGCTTCAACTACAGTTACGTAAGGTAACGCACTCACTCTTTCTCCTCTGCGACTGCGTCCTCACTGGTATACAACTCACTCGTCGTCAACCGCTAGATGCTCTACCGCCAGCCACAACCAGCTTATTATGCTCTTTAGGAAACAGTTACACAAAATACCATCAATACCAATAAAGCGCATCAACAGCATAACGGCAGACGCTGCACAAGAATTCGATATTCATACACCGTGAACGACCGAATCAAAATTTTAGCAGTCGTATTGCAACAGCTAACTGTGGTGTGGTCAGGAACATCCATCTTCTGAAATCTTACGACGTCTAGCTCTTACCGCAGACGATAATACTGCATACGAAATTTCACATTATTCGGAATAAATGGTGTAATCAACAAACAGAAAGCTAAGAGGGCGAAGAATAAGCGTTTAATGCCGTTCTCTTCAGCTCTACTCCTCACTGCACAGTACAGAATTAGAAGTAATGACCGTGACGGAAGTAAACTTGTCTCAAACCGCACGCGTCCTTGAATTAGCTGCATTGTGTTACGGTCCTTCTGGTGACTTCGCCGGATCACTGAACTCAGGGACAACTACCATGTAATTGCGCGAGTTAAAGTTACAATTGTACCAGCCCGAAAAATCCAGAAACCGGAATAGGGCAGATACTTCCATGGTAGCTTAAGCTTCCAGACAATGAACTTTGCTCCTCTCGTATCCTGAAAGCATAACGATGGAACTTCACTATTAAAGCAATCCGAACTTCTCATCCTTAACGAAAAATCCGTCACATCAATATCATACTATTATACTCTCTCAGCGATACGGGACTAGACAATTATAAGAATACTGTAACATAATAATCTTACATAATCGTGGATACAGCAAAAACAAATAAATGTCTGGCTTCGGGGCACGACATAAAGAGAAACATAAAGGATCTAATAAACGCAGATGGATTATAAATTAGGATAATTTTTTGAAAACATTTCTGGGTAATCATTGAGATTCAGTAATTAATTAAAATAAATTTAAAAATAGTCAAGATTGTATTTATTAATTTCCTGGCGACCGTTTTCAATCTTTTAGGAGATAGTCCTCTCACCAAGCTGCAGCAGGCAGCAACAATGAAAACGCGATGTTCAGCTGCTCCTCACTGTAGTGAACAGCTCCTGACTGCAGCTCCGTCTCTAATGACCAAGCTGTCGACGAGACGTTAAACCCTACACTTCCTTCCTTCCCTAACTGCATCTGACCATCCTGACCATCGCTTTTTCTGCGTTGCCTGCTACAGCAAGATCAGAGAATGACCTTCTAAAAGATTAAAACCCATCACCAGGAAACAAAATGTTATCTAGACCTTTTTAATTAATTTTAATTATAAATTAGGATCTTCCCGGATAGTCGAGCATGTTCATCCGCTCCTTCCAAGATACGGAGAGAAGACTGCTCTTCATTCGCCTTGTGGATTAACAGCGAGGTCCGATGAGTTGGTACGCCTAAATGTGTCTTTAAGAGGTTTCACAAATCAACCAGGTGAATATCGCGGTGGTACCTACAGGACGTCTGACATACACGCTAAGCAAATAATTGGGAAACTTTCTGACAACTAGACGCAGACAGATGGACTATACAGTTTCCGTCGCATAAGGAAAAATCTAACTGACGTGTTTTACGGCCCACTTTAGATTTGTAGTTTTATAAGTTTTTGCAAACATTTCGGACCAAAATAATAGTCTAAATAATAAAAAATTATGGTGATATGATTACGACTCTACTATTGTGGTAATATCTATGCACCCAACGCGTAATACTCTTTCTGAACGTATTCTAACAAAGAGCCAAAATTATATGATATTTGAGTTTAGCTTTGACAAACATACTCTTTTTTGAACTTGTACCTCTTTGAACTATCATTTTAATATCTCTCCCACATTTTCATTATATTTTTCGCTTAAAATATTATCACCTATCTTGCCTTGGTAGTTCAAAGTTTATTTTATTTGCCTGTACTGGTTACGAATGATTATAGTCTGGAACGAACTTAGCGTACATTTGGCATTCGGACGAGTGACTATAGCCTGAATGGAACACAGCATACATTTGGCGTTCGTAAATCAGTCACGTGACATCCCTCGTCCCAAAATCTGTTTTGCATACGTGATATTGCTTTCTCTACTTGATGATTTTCTTATGATAACTCAATCGTTGTCATTTAAAAGCAATGGCGCATTGAAAATTATCAAAAACTCGTCGTTCTTAGGACAATGAATTATAATCTAATGTTAGTTAACACCTGCCATCGATGGTACGAGAATCACGGATTACTCTCGCAACTGTTCGCCATAGCGTAAAAGGTATAATAAGGGCGCAACAGCCGTAGCGTGACAACATCGGACTTAAAGGATACTGAGCCCAAGGGTGCGGCTGCTTTAGGGGAACGCTTGTCCACTGCTGGTTGAGCTGATCTCTACGAGCGTACGAAAGTAACTCGGGCATCCGATCCTTGATTGTCGTGAGTGCACTCTTGTCTCTCCCGACAATCCATTTATAGTCCGGGGCAACGTACGGGAGTTAATTTAAATTGGTCCCAATTCCCAGGTTCCGACCAAGGTTTTCGGGACGTTTTACTTGGTTGTATGGCTTATGCCGGAACTGGTAAGCCCCTCCCACTTATTCCCAATTAGGATCCCCCCTTTGCCCCACTATCAGCTTGTCTGATAATATTGACTGAACAGAACCGTGACTCTTTATGGTCCGGATCTCAAACAGCCCACTCCACTCCTCGGAGTGAAGAATGAAAGGAATAAGGGTGTGGGTTTTTTTTTTTTTTTTTTTTTTTTTTTTTTTTTTTTTTTTTTTTAGATGGACGGGAGGGGAGAGCGCGGACAGCCAAGTGTTTGTCGACGGGGTGGCTCAGCGCGTTCGGTGAGAGGGTGAACAGAAACGAACAATTGTCCGCAACGAATCGAACAACCCCAATATATAACTGGTTAAGGAGAGCGCCGGTCCCAAGTAGGAAAACCGTGATCGATTATCGGAATTTTCAGTTGTCGCCATTGTATAATTTCAATGCCCCAATGCAGCTTAAGTCAATCGTTTCGTTCTTAATCCTTCTTCCTTCCACTGCAAATCACTTATTAATTTCAATTTCCGGTTACTTCCCACCAACAGCAAATCCTTCAAAATTCAAGTACATGTTCAAATGTTTGTAAAACCTAGGGGACCAAAGCTGAGGTCATCGGTCCCTACACTTAGTAACTACTCAAACTAAATTATGCTAAGGACAAAACGTACACACACACACACGTTCCCGAAGGAGAACTCGATCCTCAGGCGGGAACGGCTGCACAGTCCGTAGCAAGACGCCTTAAACCACGAGGCCACTCCTCGGGGCATACGACAGCGCAAAGAACAATTCCAACATCACTACAAACTACCTCGTGCCCTCCCTGCCTCAGACCTATTCCCGCGAGGCAGCAAATCCTGTTACATCATACATAACCTGCCATTTCGAAGGTACAAAATGTTCAAATGTTTGTAGAACTTATGGGACTTAACTACGGGGTCATCAGTCCTTAAGCTTACAAACTACTTATGAATTAGCTAAGACTAAGGACAGCAGAAATATCCATGCCCAAGGGGGATTCGAACCCCCGACCGTAGTGGCCGTGCAGACCGTGACAGGAGCGCCTCAGCCACCTCGACCACCGCGGCCGGCTGCGAAGGTACCCTACGGTAAGTGTGCAGCATACTTTACATTAGATTTTGACGAATCAAATGTAAAGTTGAATCGTGTACATACGACTTGATGGAGAATGTTTTTATACTCTGTTACGGAACCCGCGGCCTCCCGCGTCGGAGGTTCGAATCCTCACACGAGCATGGATGTGTGTGTTGTCCTTAGGTTAGTTTAACTTACTTTAAGTAGTTTGTAAGTCTAGGGACTTATGACCAACGTAGTTTGGTCCCATAGAAATACAAACATTTGAACAAGGTTTCCCATCTCTTCCGTTAACTGGTCGAGTATCACGAGATCAAATATATGTCCGTGTGGCGCGATAGAGCGGCCGAGAGCAGTGAGACGCTATGCTACGATGCGCGAGGTACTTCCCAGTCGGGGGTTCGAATCCCCCCCTGGGGCATGGATGTTTGTATCGTCTTTAGTATAAGGTAGTTCATAATTAGTTTGTAAGTTTAGGGACTGATGACCCCGCAGTTAAGTCTCTTAAACTTTACAATCATTTGAACATTTTTTTTATGTCTGTGTGCTTTAGGAAACAATAAACAGTAGAAATTAATTTTAGTCGAAGTTCCCGAGTCCCCTCAACTGCATTACGAACAATCTACTTCAGTTTCGATGAGCTGGAGTGCGGAGTGTCTGACTGAATATTAAGATCAGTATAATAATGTTTATAATTAAAAACAGCAACAAGAAACAAGTGCGGTGTAAAAATATGTGTTTAATTAAACCATGACGGGTTTCGACTTTCCTTGCAAATTCATCTTCAGATAGTTGACATGCATTCCAGCTGGAGTCTCGTTTATGTCTGTGTTGTGTCCCTGTCTATGAGGAAATCGGCCTGTATTCCTCATACGTAAGTATTTTAATCATTTTATGTTTGTGAACGTGCACTGCATGAGTGCTGTTAATTTTGATAATAAGAACTTCACACAACAACATTCTAAAACGTAATACAATGCACACTAAAAGCAATCACAAATCGTGAACCGGTTTCACATGAGAAAATCCTGAACGGGTCATGATTCGCATAATTAAACATTTTTACACGATACATGTGACTGGTCACTGTTTTTAATTATAAGCACATTAACATCACACGATTTCCACGAAGTCAATTTCGACAAAATAGCGTTAAGAACAATATGTTCGCCATCGCTTTCTGGCTATTCATAACATTAACTTTCAGACTGCAGAAAAAGCAGTGGTAGAAAAAAAAAATCATACGCAAAAAAAGCCGCCTTACAGCAAGTCGTAAGGAAACTTGCAATATCTTTGATACCGTTTGACAACTCACTATGAGACTTGCCAGATGTATGTAATTTGTCATAGATGAACTGAGAGAGGAGAAGTAGAATATGGAAAGAAAGAGATATGGACCGAGAGACATATGGAGGACATTAAAAGAGGGAAGAAGACGTAAGGAAGATTAGGATGCAACGTCCCGACTAATTGGTAGTCATTAGAGACAAGATCGGATACTTTTGTCAACGATGGGGAAGGAAATCGGCCGTGACGTCTGAACTATCTCGGCTTTCGCCTGGAGCAATGCAGGGACATCAAAGAATACCTAAATTTGGATGGGAGGAGGGGGATTTGAACAACACCACCTAGATAGAAGGCCGCGGTGCTCTCGTGTGACGTCACGCAGAGTAGGTCGCGTAGCTGACTGGCTGGCCGCTTCGGCATAGTGGGCTGTGTCCCAACTGCCAGCCACTCAGCTACGTGATCGAGGCTTACCTTGCGTGACGTCACACGAGAGCGCCGTGGCCTTTTCTCTAGGTGGTGTTAGTTTGAACCGCCGTCCCGCAGAATGCGAATCCAGTGTGTTACACTGAGCCACCTCATTCGGTCAGAGGGGACAGGAAGAGACATAGCGAGAAGGAGGCGGCGGCGATGGACAGGCGAGGAGAGGAACAGAGACAGGGGTAGGTTTAGGAGGATATTTATCAATGGAGGATTGCAGTAAGTACATGTCCTAGGAAAGGCCACTGTCCATTACACGTGCCATCGTGTATATCTGAAGGAGAGCAGGGCGAGATGGACGGGCTAATAGATGGAAGAAAGGGAGGAGTAAGTGAACAGAGATTATTAGGGCTACTCCTATTTCTGGCGCATTTCGCAATTCGCTTCTCAGTCGCGTAAAATGTCATCCGTGAAGTACACGAGTGAGGTGTGAGTGCATTAATTCTGTCACCTATTGGAACTGTCTCAGACATCTCTTCTTTCTTCCACTTGCTTCGCAGGGTTGCAAGTGATTCGAGCCGCCAGAATTCCAATAAAGATGGTGTAAACGAATGGATAGTTTCGCCATTATTTTTTACACTTTATTTACTGGTGGGACTTGAACGTCACGACAGATCCTGTGTGCAATTATGTAACAGCCTCTTAGACCAGAGGGGACAGAATGGTGCTTTTGCATAGCATTTATGTATTGTAAATGGTTGCTTGATGCTTGAAATTCAGTAAATAAAGGGTTAATTACTATTACCGGCGGGCAACACCGCGGAACGAAGGGAGTAACGCATATTTCCTTTTCTGTACGAGTTTCGAACATTACACTCATTGTTCAAAGAAGTTTCGGGCGTGCAGCCGCATAAAGTTTACTTCTTCTAATATTTCGGCTGAGAAACGTTCAGCCATCTCGTCTCTGAAGATGGCTGAACGTTTCTCAGCCGAAATATTAGAAGTACACTTTATGCGCCTGCACGCCCGAAACTTCTTTGAACAGTCATTGCGCCGCGAAAACGTGAAGATGCACTCATTACACTCATTATCAGTAAAAATTCACAATCGCAGTACCCATGTTCATTAATTCAGTTTTTAGGTTTTCCTGTTCTCCGGAGGCCGATTATCAGAGAAGTAAGTGCTTCGTGTCGACTTTCTTCGATGAACGTTTATTTGCTGTGTCAGATTTGTTTTTGAGCCAATGCTTTTAACGACTTCCTCTGTTGTTATCACCAGCAGTTAAATGTTCCGTTTGGTGCTTTCCTATGTAGTTGTTCGAATCATATCATGGATAACTTACAGACCCACGGATGCTGTGTATACTAGAAGAGATTACGTCATTGTATGTAATGAACGGATGTAACCACCGATGGAAATAGGTTTGGTGGTATAAAACACAACTCTTTTGCCTGTAGACATCCAGAATCTAGCGTCAGTTTGCTTACATATCTAACGCAATAGCCACTGTCGTCGCTGAAGTTGTTGTTTATTTCCTTTACTTGCAGTGTGTTTACAGGTTCCACTTAAGCACTAGATATAGTTACCGTAATTGTCTGAACCCGCAAGTATGTCCTGTTATTGATCCACAGCATCCCTTAACGTGGTAAATACGAAAATTGCAAGTTGATCTAAATCGCCAAAAATATATCTTCGGTTAATTAGAAAACGTATATTTCTAACCAAACCATGCTGTGATACAACAACAGTTCCCTTCGAGCGTGCGGATCTCCGTGCCAGCTCGTTTCCGGAAGCTCAGTCCGTCAGTTCAACTAATGATGGCGACATTTATGATCACCGAAATATTGTGCCCGTTGGAAACTGTAGACCGGCAGTACACCCGTGGATATTTTGAGGATTTCAAATGTTTAAATGTTTGTTAAGCTTATGGCACTTAACTGCAGGTTCATCACTCCCTAAACTTACAATCTACTTTTAAACTAACTTATACTAAAAACAGCACAAACATTCATGCCCGAGGGGGGAATTCGATCCAACGACGGAGAACGGCCTTGCACATCGGAGCAAAGCGCCTCAATGCATTCGGCCACTCCGCCGCGGCTAACAAGATTCACTTGCGAGTTTGTGTCATTGCCATACCAATGCTTAACTATCCGCAGAGAAAGCGCAAAGTACTTCGAAACGGATTAGAAATAATTTAAACAACAAAGAAATTTGAGTTAAAAAATAATTACCCTTTACATTCTATTAAAAATGAGTTGGTTAGATTTTATATATACTCTACCTAATGGACAAACAAATGTTTATAAAGCTACGGGACTTCTGTGGTTATTAGTCCCTAGGCTTAAATTAACCCAAGGACAACATACACAGCCATGCTCGAGGGAGGACTCGAACCTCCGACAGCGAGCAACCGCGCGCTCCGCAGCAAAGCGCTTTAGAGTTCCTCCACCGCGGCTACCTATTGCATAATATAATCCAAACCGTTATTCAAAAGAGGCGTGGAAGTTTTACAGATTCATCTGGTCTCTTTGTTAGCCGTGGCATGTTATCAAGCCGCTGGTTGTTTTTATGACACACCTTATTTATTCTTCCAGTTAAACTGTAATCTAGTTTTGACCTTATGAGTGCCCTATGGATATATTCACGCCTATTCTGTTACATTTCGCCCTGAAGTGTTGGTTTTATTGTTTGTGGCGATATTTTATGCCGCTGTCGTCTTTTAGTCAGTACTAGAATTCTGTGATCAAATCCAATTAAGAAAAAAGACGGAGCAGTGGTTTATTTTCACGAAGGTAGATGAAGGGACGAACTCCTGAAGGAGTTAATCCAGCTGTCTTCGGAAACGATTTTTCGAAATTTTGGAAAACGCATTTTGGGCTTGTGAGTGGAAGTTGGAACCGATTTCCTTCGCGATATAAGCCGAGTTACGTAACCAATATTGCTGATCACTGATAGGGTTCCCATGGTGATACTATAATACCGAAATTATGTTTTCTTGAATTGACTTTAAACAAGGAACAACTCAGATGACGCTTTCATTATGATTACGCACGGTGATTCAGGAGAAATATCGCACAATTTGTGAGGTGATTCTAAATATGAATGTAAACTGAAAAACTCCTATGAATATGTTTCCAATTTTCGATCGTTTTGCAACTAAAGTAGAAGACTGCACATGTTGTGACCTCGTCATCTTTTTGTTGAGTACTCGTCCCGGTCTAGTTGTCGATAAAGGTACTGGTGCAGGATCCTTTGACATTTAAAACACTGATATAGTTAGTATTAAAAGATAGTTTTGACTGAAATTAACTAATACATATGTCTGTTTCTTTTCTCTTCTTGCTTCTCTCAGTGTCGTCCGTATGATACTAACTGCGCTGTAACCTAGATACTGCCACGTTCGTAGCCGCGTTCTGACTTAGTACTGTCCTAGTTCTGTCGTCGTAGCTGCCTAGTAACTGCCTGATTTCTGAATAGTAACTGACGAATTCTGACTAGTAACTGCCGGGCGTCCAGACGTATGTCGGCCTAGATATAGCCGCTTGTAGAGGGCGCCCATCTTCGGTTATTCCCTCTAGGATGCGCGGCGCCTGCTTGCTATTGGCTTTTGGTCGATCGCTGCCTTCTCCACGATCGTTCTCTTACATCTGGCGTGTGGCGCTGACTTTACCCCACAACAGCATATATCGGGGAATGAATATGAAGTCAAGTGTGGTATGATATTTACGTTGTGTTGCACAGAGTAATTGTGTAACAGATAACTGATGCGTTTGACAAGAGCTATGAGGCGTTCTTCAACAGGTGGCAGCATCATGACGTCATACTAAGGCAAGCGAGGCCAACGACAAAGACAGGTCGTGGCGCGTACTTCACGACACGTCATCAGAGAAGGCTGGAGACTGCGATCGCTACGTGACTGGTTGGCTGCTATGAGATAGTGGGTTGAGCCCCAGCGACCAGCCACTGAGCCAGCGGTCGCTTTGTCTCCGGACTTCTCTGATGACGTGCCGTAGTCAAAAAGACGTACTCGTAACGGCCTGCCGGCAACAGCTGCAAGCGGTCCCAGTGGATCAGTCAGCAGGCTTGAGGCCACATTCATGCAATGCTAGAGTGCTGTTCAATTGGGTCATCCCATAGACGTGCCCATTAACTGGTATGCTTGATCACCCAACATAAACCGATTACACTTCTCTTTATGGAGCTGGTTAAAGGGTGATGTGAACGCTACTGAAGTGGATACACACGAACAACTTGCCGCTCGCTACTTTTGCCGTGCCCGCATTAAAGCATTCCAAGATGATCTTGATTTTCAACACAACACAACCTCCAAAATGTTGAGAAACTGCGTTGAGATGGGTAGGGGAGGATCCTATTTATGGATGTGTGTAGTGTTCAGTTCACTTTTATCCCGTAAGGATCGAAAATCGGACACATATTCAATGGCTTACTATGTTTATTTTCGCGTGCAGAGTCATCACACAAATCATGTGACACTCCTTCTGAATCACTCTGAATATTTTTTTTTATGTCTTCAGGTAGCAAAGCTAATGCAGTGAGTGCTCAGCTAAGATCTACTCTCTTCTGCAAGAAGGAAGTAAGTACCAAGACAAAGTTTTTAGCGTACCGCTCTATCTTTCGATCAACATTGTTGTATGGGAGTGAAAGTTGAGTGGATACAGATTACCTTATTCATAAGGCTGAGGTTGCAGACATGAAAGTAGCAAGAATGATTGTAGGCACTAATAGATGGGAACAATAGCAGGAGGGTGTCCATAATGAGGAAATCAAAGAAAAACTGTGAATGAACACCGCAGATGAAACAGTTAGAGCGAACAGGATGAGATGGTGGGATCATGTTACACGCATGGGAGAAGCAAGGTTATCTAAGAGACTCATGACCTCGGCAGCAGAGGGTAAGAGGAGTCGAGGTAAACCAGGAAGAAATTACTTAGATTCGGCGAAGAATGATTTTGAAGTAAAAGGCATGGATGGCATCGAGGCATCAATGTTAGCAATGAATCGGGGATCATGAAGCGATTTTATTAGAGTACTAAGCTTCAGACTGAATGCTGAAAGCCATAATCACTCTCTGATGATGATGATGATGATGATGTCTACAGGTAGGTGGTTGGTGCTGTCGAATGTCTTTAAATAACAGACAAGTGGCACAGAGAACTTTTGGAATTACAATCTCTGTGTCACTGAACGTATACACGTAAGGCGTTGCAAACAACAGCTGTGCTGTGGCACGTTAACGGCGCGCTGAGGCGTGTTGTTTGCGATTTCTTGGAAAGATGACGCTTTCCAGACATCGGGAGCCACGTTATTCGCCAGAATCCCGCTCGGCAGCACGCGCAGGCCAGACGGCGGCGCGCCCTCTGCTGGGGCTTCGCCTCTGATTGGCGAAGCCTTGCAGCCGGCGGGCAGGCGCTGTGCCATCGCGGAAAACCACTGCCGCCCCGCTACCACCCAGGGATCGGGCCTAACCGCAGGGACCTCTCAAGAACAGCCGTACCAGCTTGACAGATGGCAATTTCGTTTCTGCCTCTCTGCCTGTTTAGTTGATATTATCACTTACTAACTTTAATTGCCTTTTTTAACCCTTTCAGTACCACATTATGAAAATAGCTTTGGAAAAATTAAAATTCATTATTTTCTGTATTCATACAGTGCAGTAAACATCAAAACATCTTTTTTTTTTTTTTTTTTTTTTTTTTTTTTTTTTTTTTTTTTTTTTTTTTTTTTTGCTCGAACTATTGATTTTTTATGTCATGTATTTCACACACGACACAGACGTTTGTATCGAGGTATTTTATTACTTGGACGTTATTTTGTTGATAGTTAGCACTACCAGATCAATAATGCTAACATAATCTTCGCCATAGCACCAAAGCCAAGACAATTCACTGCTGTAACAAAATAAAATGAACCACACTCACGCTCACACTCTGTCACGTACAGACGGCAACGCAACACAACCTCCAAGATGGACAGATTAAAGTCTGAGAAGTGTCTACACGCCGTACCAAGCGGCAAAATGTCGTACTAGAAGCACGTTGTTCATCAACAAAATGCAACTTTAAAGACTGATGCACAAAATACGGTAAAAACCAACCTTTAATACGTTGTTGTCCAGGAACAACACTGGGAATGAAAGGGTTAAGTTGTTGCCTTAGTTATTAATTCGAAAGAAAATCTTTTTGTCCTCTGCTGCGGGACGCTGCGTAACTAAGACGCAATAGCAGAAAGCCCTCGACTAGTTGGTAATATCCGCAGTGGTGAGGCGAAATATCTACTGTTCCAAAAGGTGATAAACTTTTCATATTAACTGTCACTATCCAAAGACTAAACATCAAAATATCGTTATGGCGAAAGACAACCTTGATTTAAAATTGCCATTAAACTAAAAATCCAAGAAAAATCTCTGTAACAGTATATAAAAATACTAATTAAAACCTCTCCTATAGTTCTAATAGCCTTTATTGAAAGAGAATTGTAATTAAAAGTAAAGCTGGCAGCCCATTGTTGCTTGACCTCAAAATACTGTTTTAAATCACATACACAAGTTATGACAAGAGTCTGTCTCTCTACCAGATGAAACTCTGAACATCATTCATACATGTATTTTAATACACACCTTATAGCGTAAGCCTCACATTCAGTAATACCGAATTAATGACATTCTCAAGTTACAGATATATTTTATACAGAAGAAACCGTCTAGTCAAAAAGACGGTCTGTATAATACCTCCTCTGCTTTGTGATACACATTACACAGCACTTCTGTTGTCCTTATCATAAGTTAAAGTAGTTTGTAAGCCTAAGGAATGATAAATTTAAATCCCTTAGCTTTACAAACATTTGAATTTGATCACTTTTATACAAGAATGTATAAATAGGGGAAAGATAGATATTACCTACAGGGAAAACATGAAAACAAGAACAGCATCTGTATGAATATCAACATCACAAATGGAAACCGGTTCTGAGCAAAGGAGGGAAAGCTTAAATATGGAAAGAACGTATAGAGACGCTCTATAAAGCAAATGAACTTCGTGACAATATTGTAGGAAGACAAGAGGAAGTGGATGAAGATGAAATACGAGATACTATACTGAAATATGAATTTGACAGAGCACTGAAAGAAACAAGGTCCTGGAGCAGCCGCCATTCTGTCAGAGCTACTGAAGTCTCTGGGAGAGGCAGCCATGACAAAAGTATTTCACCTGGAATCCAGGACGTATGACACAGACGAAATAACCTCAAACTTCAAGAAAAAATGTAACATTCCGAATTACAGAGAAAGCAAGCACAGGCTGGTGTGAAAGTTACAGAACCACCACTGGATGCTAAATTTTAACATAAATTATTTACATAAGGATGGAAAAGCTGATAGAAGCTAATTTCGGAGATCAGTTTGGATTCAGGAGAAATATAGGAACAGGAAAGGCACTACTCACCTTACGATCTATCTTAGAAGATACATCACGGAAAGGCAAACATACATTCCTAGTTTTTTATGTCTAGAGAAAGCTTTTGATAATGTTGATTGAAATGCATTCTATCAAATTTCTGAAATCAACAGGGATAATAAATAGAAAATGTGAGATTATTTACAATTGGTACAAAAACTAGACAGCAGTAATAAGGATAGAAGGACATGAAGGGGTAGTATTGGTTGTTGAAGGAAGTAAGATAGGGTTGCATATTCGATTTATACATTGAAAAAGTTGTGAAGGAAGCAAGGAGAAATTTGAAAGGAATTAAAGTTCAGAGTGAAGAAATAAAAACTTCGCGATTTGGCGATGATATTGTAATCTTGTCAGAGACAGAAAAGGACCTGGTAGAGCAACTGAACGGAAGGGACACTGTCTTGAAAGGAGCGTATCAGATGGACACTGAAGAGAGCAAAACAAGGGTAATGGAATGTAATATAAGAAAATCAGACTCAGCTGAAATAATTGAGTTAGGTAACAAACCAATATCGGTGGTATATGAGTTTTGTTACTTGGGCAGTAAAATAACATACGGTGGTCGCAGCACAGATGATATAAAATATAGAATGGCAATAGGAAGAAAAGCGGCCGCATGTTCGAAGGCGTCATGTTACGGACTGGGCGACTTAGAGGTTCGACTCCTCCCTCGGGTACGTGTTAGTGAGGTGTCCTTAGTAGTTTGTAAATATAGGGACTGATGACCAGAGCAGTTTAGTCCATTTACAAACATTTGAACATTTTATGAAAAGCTTTTGTGAAAAGATAAATTTGTTTACTTCTAATATTTAAGTATAGCAAGTCGTTTCTGAAGGCATTTGCGTTGGAAGGAAGTGTGACGATACAGATACTGTTGCGGGTCAGTGGAGTCGTGGTAATTTCTGGCGCGAGCTGTGACGCTTGCCGCCCAGTTGACAACTGGTGCACTTCCAATTTGTAGGGTCGTGGCGGCCGCGGTCGTAAGCTAGGGTAGGTAGCAGCTGCGCCTGATTACCAGTTACGTGGCCGGCAAGGAAAGGCCGCCGTGACGTCACAGCCGGCCTGACATTTGTCCGACGGCCTCCTCCCCAGGGGCAGTTGGAGAGCTGCTGCCAAAACATTACGGCAGCAGGGCGCAGTCATTTGGCAGACATCGGTTAGTGTGATATTACAACTTACACACAGTACACTGACATCGACTTTAACGTGCTGCTGTCACAAGTCGTAACATCATTTTGACACGCAAGTCTCCGAAGTGGTCTCAGCTAAAAAAGACTTTCACAGGCAAACTGAAAGCGATCCCCGTTGGGGGTGCAACGGCAATAAATGCCACATGATAATCATCAACACCGATATTAACAACCGTCGGACGTGCCCAGTACTTTCATGGGTGACAGGGACGCCGTATGCTGTTAACAATTTTCCCTTTGCCTTTTTGTCAGAGGAAGGGACACAAATCGGTTTTCCTTCTAGTCTTTGCTGAATGTCCTACGACATTCTACGTGTAACGCGGCGAAAGAGACTTCGGCAGTATTTGGACTATGGTCACTGACACACGACGCGGGCGTCTATAGCCCTTAACCCTTTCATTCCCAGTGTTGTTCCTAGACAACAACGTATTAAAATAAGACGTTTTCAGCCACGATCGCTTTCTTCGTTTAATGACATGAACGGTTTCGGCGTACTAGACGCCATCTTGAGACCTGTAGTGACCACATTGATGTGTCATCTAAATAAAATTTACACGTCAATAATAAAACGACTAAACCCGTCTTTCTCAAGGTCTAAGTCAGAGGCACTTCAGAATCAAAGTTCAATACTGACTGAAGAGAAGCACAATATTGACTATTAGGCGGGAAACCATATACAAAGATGTTACATCTACAATAGAATATACAGGGTGTTTCACTAAGTGGCAAACACACTTAGTGGGACACCCTGTATATTACATATGGTCTTTGCCTCTGAGGCATGTCATACATTACTTGTACTTTATACAATTATTTATGTATGACATGCAATGTATAAGAAATGGTATTTCATGTGATCATGTAATTTGTGTATATACGATATTTAATGTATATTGAAAAAAATGCCTCAGAGGCAAAGGCCATATGTAATATATATTCTATTGTACATGTAACATCTTTGTATATGGTTTCCCGCCTAATAGTCAATATTGTGCTTCTCTTCAGTCAGTATTGAACTTTAATTCTGAAGTGCCTCTGCCTTAGACCTTGAGAAAGATCGATTGACGTGTAAATTTTGTTTACACGACACATCAATGTGGATGTACGTACATCATTTTGCTATGTTAAAAATTGTTGTAATAGCAGTGAAGTCATGTAAAAAATAACTACAGGTCTGTAGATGACGTCTAGTATGCCGAAACCGGTCATGTAATTAAACGAAGAAAGCGATCTTGGCTAAAAACCTCTTTTTAAACAATTCTAGATCACCCCAATAATGTGTTCCTTATATAACGTATTAAAAGTTGATTTACACTTTATTTTGTGCACCAATCCCTAAAATTGCATTTTTGTTGATGAACAACGACATTTTGCTGCTTGGAAAGGCGTGTAGCCACTTCTAAGGCATTAAGCTGTCCATCTTGTAGGTTGTGTTGCGTTGCCGTCTGTACGTGGCTGAGAGTGTGAGCGTGTGTCGTTTTGATTTTAATCCAGTAGTCAACTGTCTTGTCCTAGTTGCAGTGGCGAAGATAACGTTAGCATTATTGATCTGACACTGTTAACTATCAACAAAATAGCGTCCAATTAATAAAATACCTCAACACAAACGTCTGTGTTGTGCATGAAATATACGACGTAAGAAAATCAATAGTTCGACCAGAAATTTAAAACACACTTTTTCATGTGTACTGTACTGCGTTAATACATAAATCATTGAATTTTAATTTTTCAAAAGCTGATTTCATAATGTACTACTAAAAGGGCTAACAGACATGCAGCGATCTCGTGCACCAGACACATTTTCTTATGACTTTCCTCTGCTTAAGTGTTCAGACTACAAATTCTGCGCTCTACCTAAGTTTCAGTATGAGTATGGAGGTCATGGAGTAAGGAGCTTATGGTTATTTTATCGCTACTTTCTCACTTCTGTGTGTAACGGCCTTTGAGATTGTGGCACAGCAGTTACGTAACTTTTCCGTGGTAATTTATTTCCTTTAGCATCAAATATGGTGTAATAAGTTAACTTATCTCCAAGTTTATTCGTTACAGAATTGGCAAGAGGATTTTAAGGGTAAACGATCCGAATTTTTAGCTTCACTTTCAGGCCTGACTTGACGAGTGTCAAGACAGTAAGAGTGATCTTATTTAACTGAAAGCAGACATAGGTCAGGTTCTGAGCAGGAGTTAGAATAACGGTGCTGCATGCTGTAGGTACCCGATGAAGAACATCCACAACGTCAAGATCTTGACGAGACTTACCAAAAAACAAAAACGAGTTATTTTTGTCCCGAGAAACTATAGAAGAAGACTAAATACCATTGTCAGCAGTGTGGCAGACGCAATATGTGTTAAATATGCGAAAATGTGTAAAATGCGCTTTGAAACGAAAAAATAAATAAATAAATAAAGAGTTTTTCTTTAGACAGTCAGAGACTTCAATCAAAAGTTTAAAGTGCCCGATGTTCCTTATTTTGTATTTTTCTTATCTTTATAATAACTAATTTTGACATTAAAATACTTTTTCAGAAAATACTGCTCGCATTAATTTAAAGAAATTCCCGAGGACTGACAGTCGGCAGCATGTTTGTTACCGTACGTGAGAGATATAAACTCTGTTGTGTTAGTTGAGGGCTACATTCGTATAACAAAGGGCATAGTTTGATTCCGCATTATGTGTCTAGATTCAGTGCTTTGGTCAAACAGGGACTACTGACGATTCACCTCATCTCTGTGTACAATTAACATAGAAGTAATCCTGAATGTGTATCAATATATTATATAACACTATTTAAACGTACCAAAGGATCTCGATACAAGATTGTTAAAAATATTTGGATGTGTAAAATTTTAAAATACAATCTATTTTTATAAAAGTATATGATAGAAAAAGTAGAACACTAGCGCCACCTGTCAGTTGGATGTGTATGTGTATTTTATGACTTTCTTTGGAGCTCTATATTCTGCAACAAACACTTTTGTGTTCCATCCATCTTATTTACAGGTCTGACGATGGCAGAAATCGAAGCTTCATAATAAATATAGATTGTTTTCGCGATCTCGGTCTTCTTCATAATGATAAAAGTGATGATCACATACTCATACAGGAAGCAATAACAACTGATGACTACACCTACCCGACGATGCCAGTAAGGTCGTCCATTTCGCCTCCTTCCTGTCTTCACCACCGCAGACAACCCCCACCTCGAATATTTCCCTTTTCCCTGACGTGCATGAGAAAACGGACGTCTCACTCCCACTCCTTGCCTTAGCTTCCACCTTCGCCCGTTACAATCTTCTCCTCTTGACCTCTTCACTACTTGGTGCAACCAGTGGCTCCTATCTATAAATCCTATCAAAACCCAGGCGATCATTGTAGGCCATACCACCCCATCTTTCTGTGTTTTCTATCCCACCCTCCATCACCGTCCCATTCGCCTCACTCCTACCCCAAAGTAACCGAACCTCGCTATTGATCTCACCCTACCGTGGACTCCCCACCTCTGCACTATCCAAGAAAAAGCGCGCTCCCACCTCAGTCTCCTGAAACCTTGTTGGCTTAACCTGGGGCTTAAACCCTCCCACTGTCCTCTACACCTACAAATCCCATTCTGATTGGATCTCCGCCTCCCCATCCTTCTACAAGTCCCTGGATATCCTGGAACGCCACCCTCCATCTCGCCTTCCATGTCCCTTCCTACCCGCCGTCCCCCACATGGCTTCTCTGTGACCTCATTTCTTTCCCCCGCCTTGTCCACTTCATTGAACACCTCCGTCTACGTTTCCCTTACCGTAAACTGGATCCCCCTCACCCTATTGTCCATCCATCACCACTGTATTCCCCCCTCCTCACTCTCCACCGGTCCACCCTCCTTACCCTTTCTTGTGACAATTTACGATCCGCTTCTCTGCTGATGCCATCCACCCAGACATCTGCTATGCGTACCAGCCCTGGTCCGCCCCCTTCTACTCCCCTCCTCCCTCCTTGATCCTACCCTCAGGGCCCCAATCCCTCCCTACTCTTGCCGGTTTCTCTGGCATCCCCCCTCACTGCCTGTAGCTTCCTGGGGCATCCCATCCCCTTCCTTTCCCCCAGACCTGCGGCCCCTCCTCCCTTCTCCCCCGACCCTGCCTGTCATCCCTCCTCCTCTCCTACCCGGCTCATTCCCCAACCACACTCATCATATTCATTATCAATTGCGTGTGCATCGTCTGTTTCTCCGTCGAACACTTCAGTACCTTTTAACCCAAATGCAAACGGCCATCGTAAAAGCCGACACTTGTGTCTTTTAACTTTCCGTGTGAATCAGTGCTTCAGTCTAGTGTCTCTCCGTTTTAGTAGCCTTTAAATAATACTTCACGCCCTGTCACTTCATTTCCACGATTCACATCTCCAATATTTCCACCATGTTTATGTATCTTGTCTCTTTTTCGAAATATAGTTGTATTTTTGGTATTCTGCTTAAATGTATCAATTCTATAGGCTGAAGAGCGCCTCAGGCGCCCACCCCACCCAGCGAATGAACAATAAAGAAAAACATCTGATGACACTCTCCTAACAGAAATATAAGACTATTACTAAGCTATAATTCCATAACTAGTCCCTTATATCATCTGACTTATCTAATGTGGAAACTAGCTGAAAAACGTCGCTTACAGGTCGGCTAGAATGTGGGCCTCGTGGTACGTAAGATAGCGTGCGCAATCTGTTTCGTATCGCAAGGTATGTTTTTCGTCTTTGAACGCTCCTAAATGCTAGAAGATCTCGGAAAATTTTCTCATATAAAATAATTTCCATTTCACATCCTGGAACCACTAAACATATTTCCTGCGACTAATTTATCAGTTTATGCATTAATGCCCTTTTGTGGTATGCATTCTGCATATCCTCTTAAATTTCTAAGTGAGAACCTCACACATTAACTTTTCATCCAAATCAAAATTACAATCTTCTTAGCGTTGCCCGATTTTTTTTTTTTTTTTTTTTTTTTTTTTTTTTTTTTTTTTTTTTTTTTTTTTTTTAGCTGGTTTGTTACGTTATTGCGAGGAGTAGCTATTCAGCAAAATTTAGCCAACGTATGAGTCCAGAAACTTGTTTTACGATTTCATCAAAAATGTTCTATTGTTTGTCAAGCTCCATGGCGAAGGGAGGATTCGAACCCCCGACGGGGAGCGGCCTCGCGCATCGGAGCGTAGTGCCTCAATGCGCTCGGCCACTCCGCCGCGGCTCGATTTGATGGAATGGAAACTGCATAGCGATGCACGTCAGTAAGCGGTGAGAAACGGCCGCCTCAGAAAAAGTTCTGGCAGATGGACATCATGGTGGGAGTGCGCCTCTCAGCTTGAAGGGCGAGCGACGAGTGAGGAGCGGCGGTATCAGCTTTCCCGCGCGGTTAACGCAATAAACGCGTCGGCAAAAAGAGCGGCGTGCTCGTAAACGCTGCAGCCTGCTTCAAACAGTTTGCCGGTCAAATGCCACAGAATCTGAGACCTGAGCAATACGACGACCATCCGACAACATTTGTGCTTATCACACACACACCAGCTACATTCTCAACGTCATTTACCTTCCATGACAACATATCGTTCGCACGAGACTTCTCAATATAAAAGATCTATCTCAAGACGGGGTCTAAAGCGGTTGTCTTTTGGTCTGAGGAAAGGGTTAAAGTCAGAATTACAAAACAACAACTACAAATTTCATAATTCTAAGTAAGAACATAGGGATATTAGGTTTCACATGTGCTGGGAATGAGGTATTCATCGATACACGATGGTTGTTCTGCAGTAACTCCTCTCATCTTGATCATTTCCCATTCTCATCATTCCCCTCTATCAGGAGAGTGTCATCGGTGTTTACTGCTGCTATACTATCCCCCCCTCCCTCTCTCTCTCTATTGTGTGAATTTCGTGTATAAGTATGTGATTATCGTTTGTTGTCTTTACGATATCGCTAAAACTGTCTGTATTTATTACGTAGCTTCGACGTCAGCCATTATATTAATTCAAATAGTAAATACAGAGGAATAACGCTCAAGAGTGAACGAAATATACGAAGGTTGGAACTTAGTGGCAACTATTTATTTACAACAGATACAAAACCGTTACATGGTTGCACCTGTTACTGTCCTTCAAAGTAGTCACCCGTTGCCAGCGATAGTAGGCGTAGTATACCGGTAGCAGAGTCTGTTCTGTTGATAGTGCGAATGGAGCGGTCTACTGCCTGTCGTATCTCTGGAACAGTGCTGAAATCAAATCAAAGCCACAAGGACTTAAGTGGATGGTACAGCACTTCCCAATTTCATCGACCGACCTGCGCATTGTCATGCCTCGGTTCTGTACGGCAATGCCGATTTCCCGCACGCCTCTTCGAGACCTTGATTGCACTGTCGCGCTGTACGACCTCTGCCACATTCAATCTTGATCCAATGCCGTCGTTCCTGTTTCGCAAGCATAGTAACGTTAGGCCGCTCGCTCACAAGTGACTGCGTTTCCCTCAATTGTGCGCATGGCGTTGACGTGGGACGGGCGAGTCCATTTGCTCGGAGGTAAGGTAGGTATTTCAACAACGTGTGGTATCAGCGACAATTGTTAAATACGACCAGTTGATGGTGGCATAGCCCACTGAAACCGGTCGTCATTAAATAAAATGTTCAAATGTTTGTAATCCTCTGGGACCAAACTACGTTGGTCATCAGTCCCTAATCTTACAAACTACTTACACTAACTTAAACTAACCTAAGGACAACACACACATCCATGAGCCAGGGAGGATTCGAACCTCCGACACGATCGGTTACTCCCGCGCGACTCTTCATTAAATGCCGCCGTGGAGTAGCCGAGCGGTCTAAAGCGTCTCGCTGCGGAGTGCGCGGTTTCTCGCCGTGGAGGTTCGAGTCCTCCCTGGGGTGTGTGTGTTGTCCTTAGATTAGTTTAGCTTAGTTTAAGTAGTTTGTAAGCTACGGACTGATGACCACGCAGTTTGGTCGAATAGAATTACAAACACTTGAACATTTTCTTCATTAAATAAATATTTTGTGATCTTGGCGTTTCATTTTCGAAGATTATCAAAATTGGTAAGGCAACAGTTTTAGAGAGGAGGATGATCAAGGTTAACTTTCCTCCTCACTGTTTCACAACTTGGTGACGAGCCTTTTACAGATGAAGCACAAGTTCGAAATACAGAAGGATGGGATAGGAATTCGAATGTGTTCTTTTTAAAGGAATCATTCCAGTATTCACTCTACCATAATCGAACGTAATTACTCCTCTTCGACAAGGCAGCCCGTGAATTTTCAATTTCTTTCTCCTCTTAAGAAGTGCAGCGACAAACGTCGGACGTTTAAAATAGCATATGCGGAGATCTCTCATCTTGACCGTATTGAGTGTGATTGTCACTCTGGCGGTCGTAACTGAGAAGACACCTCTGTGACAACTGCAATGACGCGAGAAAGTCGCTGTGTATTTAGTGTGACAGTCTCAGTACTCTGCACATTTACCTGGAATTCGTGCGTCATTCAGTTTTCGCCAGCCAGCCAGAAAATATTCGTGAACATCGCGGTGTGGCACCAGCGTTTCAACATCTGCAAATCAAGAGTGGAAGACTGCAAGGCATCAGTACCCACCATCTAAAGGTGCTACAATAAAGGTCGCCTACAAACACAAAAGAATTAGCAATCTTGGCTAACTTTTTTTTACGCAATAGAAGATTTTATTGGCGCTTATTTAGGGTCGTAGATAGGGGAGAATTAGACTCCCGTGCCGTGATCCTAGGCCCCTGCGTTTATCGTTATGTCCACTAATACCGTCTGTCTTATGCTCAGCTATGCTCTGCAACTGAACGCGTTGGACATTGCAAGTGTTGGCCTATACCTTATGCTCAATAGTCATTAATATTCGCCTGTTTCAGATTCTTCTTCTGTCAAGAGCACGCCGGTAAAGACAATGAATGTTAGAAAATATCAGCCCTCCTAAGACTTGAGACAATCCTTGAGCCAACGGTTGTCGGAGAAGTGCCATCACTATAGGTAGTGCAGTTATTCAATTTTTTTAATACGTTGCATTTTAAAGCTCTTAAATATTTCATAAGAGGCATTTTTATACACGGTGAATCAGTTAACACTTGCCCCGCAAATATTGAGGAAACGGAAAATGCAATTGATGTTCGGTATTCACAGAATGGTTTGGTAGTCAGAGGGTCGTATTTTTAGCCAACATATAGATTGTAATATTACTTAGAAAGTGTATTTTTCTGCAAACATACAGGTTTTTAAATGGAACAATCGTTGTTTCTGTCATGCACTGGAAGTTTTGACACCATTTGTGTACAAAGAATTTTGAATGACATTTTTATCACGTTTAGTTTGGCAGCTACAACCGTTCAAAGTTCCGGGGGCGGCGGCTGCTATAGCGTAGCTGACTGGCCGAGTGGCTAGCCCCTGGGGCACGGCCCACTGTCATAGGACCACCAGCCAGTCGGCTGAGCTGTCGTAGCCACCGCCCCCGGAACTTTGAACGGTTGTAGCTACCAAACTAAACGTGATAAAAATGTCATTCAAAATTCTTTGTACACAGTTGGTGTCAAAACTTCCACTGCATGATACAAACAACCGTCGTTCCATTTGTAAAATTTGTAATTACGACATAAACATATGGTGTAAAATTATTGTATCCACGTATCGACCACTAAAAATGAACATTGTTCTCTCTAATGAGTGGCTTAAGAAAATAGTCATAGTCCGAAGAAAAGAAAACGAGCTTCGGCACAATATATAGAACTACTGGAGTACTGTTTTTGTTGCAGATTATCTTCATGTAGCTGGTTCCCAAGAAGAACTTTACAGACACTACTTCTGTCAGTATTAAGATGATTGGAATGTTTCATGTAATGCACGTACGAAGTTCTTTCCAAGTCACAGGATAACATTGTAGTCTTAAAGTCCTATTTCGGAAGGTGAGCAAATTACCGATTTACCACTGCCATAGCCAAAAAGCTGTTGAAATGGTTCTAAATCTAAGAGACTTAAATTCTGTCGTTATTCGTTGCCAGACTTACAAACTACTTAAATTACCCTAAGGACAACACACACATCCATGCCCGAGGGAGGACTCGAACCTCCGACGGCGAGCAACCGCGCGCTCCGCAGCAAGGCCCCTTAGAAAGCTTGGCCACTCCACCAGGGACTCGCTCATCGCTGGACTCAAAACAGTTTTTGGGTTTCTGCAGTTGCACTAACAGCCATAGATGAGACACCGTCATTTCGATGAGTATGTGAAAGTTAAAAAAATCTTTGAATTCTTCATTTAATGTTTTTGGTGTCACCGGCAGTAGAGGGTGAATGTTTAACAGCGCTACTCACACCTACCGTATTGGTAAACGTCACAGAAATCGCCACAAAAACTTCGCCAGAAGAACCCCAGACAAAGACAACATGCTGTTGATCTAAAAGCGGGAATGAAACCTACAATTTTGTTATTTCGAGGTCAAATCAGAGATAAGCGATTTAAATCGCTTAGAAAGTTGAAGTGACTTTTCGTTCACCTCGCAATTAGAAACCATTCAGTGTTTACTAGTTTCGGCTGGATTTCCTACCGTCTTCACATAGGCCATCGAATCAAAAGCAGTGCCTGGACGGTAGATATCGACACAAGGTCGTCAACATAGCATTAGCTCATATGTAACATTCACCACGATAATACAGTTATTCGGTTGCGATCAGTTTTATACACGGTGTCTCCCTCAACGTTTTCACTGGAAATATCTCTGAAACTACACTAGGTTTTGAACAACTATTTTCGCGGCCCTAAACGTACGGCAGGGGCTTAAGGAAGTAAGTACTGTGAGACTGTTTAACACGTAAAAAAGTATTTTCTATTCAAACTTATGTTTTTAAATAGATACCCCATATTATTTATTACGAAATTAATAACAAGAAAAATTACCAAAAAATGGCGTTGGTTGCACCGCGATAAGTCAGGAAATCCAAGGAAAATGTGAAGCGAAGCTGACATTCGAAATACATGAAGCGCACTGCTAACGCGTACCGACACTCACGGGAGGCTCACGGTTATGTGATTTTTCATGTTATTCAAATGTTTTAAATGTTTATATAGCTTATGGGACTTAACTACGGGGTCATTATCCCTAAACTTACAAACTAATTATGAACTAACTAATACTAAGGACGGAGACTGGTTTGATGCAGCTCTCCACCCTACTCTATCCTGAGCAAGCCTTTTCATCTCCTTATAAGAACGGCAACCCACATCCACTTGAATCTGCTTACTATACGCATCTCTTGGTCTCCCTCTGCGATTTTTACCCCACACACTTCCCTCCAATGCTAAATTTACGATTCCCCGATGTCTAAGAATGTGTCCTACCAAGCGATCCCTTCTTTTTGTCAAGGTATGCCAAAAATTCCTTTTCTCACCAATTCTGTTCAGTACCTCTTCATTAGTTATGCGATCTACCCACCTAATCTTCAGCATTCTTCTGTAACACCACATTTCAAAAGCCTCTATTCTCTTCCTGTCCGCACTGCTTATCGTCCATGTTTCACTCCCGTACAAGGCAACACTCCATTGGTAATAACTAAAAATATGAAATGAGTTTTGTCTCAAAAATCGTAATATTTTGGTCGCTAAAACCCTTCAGGACAAATAGAAATGTGGCACGATATTCCATTGTTCGTGACTTATGCAATCATTTTATCCAGCCTTTAACTTCTTACGCTACTTTCGCTACGAGCTCGGCTTACTTTCGCAAAGTTGTCGGCAAGTTGCGCTTCTAGTGTAGCAGTCAGTAGCTCTGCACCCCTGTGAGTTTGCTCCCCGGAAGTCCCGGCTGCCGTCCCGCGCCCCACCAGTTGCAGGGCGGCTTCCGAGGCGACCACAAGCGCGGGGCTGGCCGCAGAGGCGCGGGTATCGATTCCCGTCCTCCGTGGTGCGGAGCTGGCGGTACTCCGCAGTGGTGTCGCATAGCGACACTCCGTGTCCCGGCACAGCCGAGGGCCGCAGCCGCAGCAGCAGCAGCGGAGCGCCTGGCTAGCCGGCTGCCCGCAGCGCGACACACAACTTCCTCCGCACCTCACTCATCTCCTTACCTATTCATTCCGCTGATTTCTTTCGCTACTCACCAGCAATCCTCGATGGTCACCGGTACCGTCATAACCAATTCTTTGCTATAAGCCATTTTTGCAAGTCTTCTAATAACGCAGAAGAGTTTAAAAGTAGTGTAGATTCACATAAAAAAAAAAAAAAAAAAAAAAAAAAAGAGAGAGAGAGAGGGGGGGGGAGGAAAAGCCACAACAAAATGATCAACTCCAATAATGGAATGAGGCCAAAAGAGCTTTTTACAGTTCTTTATTTTTTGACTACCAGTTTCAATGAACTACATCGTCATCTCCAGAACAAAATATTGGTAAGTCACTTAAACATTCCGGCCGCAGTGGCTGAGCAGTCTGTGGCGTGCCAGTCGTAGTCTACACGGCCGCTATGGTCTGGGGTTCGGATCCCCCTCCCCTCTCTCGGGCATGGATGTTTGTGTCGTCTTTAGTATAAGCTAGTTCGTAAGTAGTTTGTAAGTTTAGGGACTGATGACCCCGCAGTTAAGTCCCGTAAGCTTAGCAAACATTTAAACCTTTTTTTTCCCTTGAACATGTTTGGAGTAATATTAAAATATTAATGTGCAAACATTGAACGAAGATGTAAAAGGAAGGAAGGAAGCTTGGAGTTTAACGTCCCGTCTACAGCGTGGTCATTAGAGACGAGCGTACGCTCGGAGTGTTTGGGGAAGGATGTGGAAGGAAATCGGCCATGCCCTTTCAAAGGAATCATTCCGGTATTTGCCTGGAGTGAATTAGGGAAATCACGGAAAACCTAAATCAGGAAGATGTACAAGATATTAAAATTTTCACGTTAGAACATGTGCAAGTGAATGACCAATATTTTGATCTGAAGATTATGACCTAGTTCATTGAAACTGGTAGTCAAAAAACAAAGGAGTGCAAAAAGTAATCTTGACTAGTTTCCGTCTTCAGAGTTGTTGATTAACTCAATTACATCGCCTCCTTCCTGAAATGTCGGGCAATAGTAGCAGAAATGGAAATGAGGAAAAAAAAAATGTTCAAATGTCTGTAAATCCATCGGACCAACCTAAGGACAACACAGACACCCATGCCCCAGGCGAGCAACCGCGCGCTCCGCAGCGAGGTCCTTTAGACCGCTCGGCTACTCCACCGCGGCTGAGAAATATCTTTCATAATATTCTAGAGATCTATATTAAATAACCGAATACCACTGTCATAGGATTTAAGGACTCTTCCTAGGTGGGGAACAATATTCATATAGACATTTTTAATGAAATTTCTATTATTTGACCTTTTTAGTTAATTTATAATTACACAGTGATGATTTGGCTCATGTAGCCATTTTCAATTGTCTCAAGTTTAAAATTGTCTGTTAAGCATACATTGCATATCATTACATCAGTTCGAGCATAAAAAACAATTTTAATCTTGAGAGAACTGAAAATAGTTACACGGCCAAAATCATGACTGTGTAATAATAAATTAAACAAAACTGGTAAACAGCGGAAATTTCAGTAAAGAAAAAAAAATCCAAGTATATAAAAGTAATCGAATAAAGAATCGAATTCCCAAGTATAAATCTACTTCAAACGTATGATATAAATAAGTTGATAAATACCTACTTCAACCATGTAATCAACGAGTTGTTTAGAACTGTGATTTATGCTTTTTGGAAGCCAGTGAGTACAAAATGTTCAAGTATTTGTAAACCTCTTGGACCAATCTGCTATGGTTAGCGGTCCCTAGACTACGTAAACTAAATTTTACTAACGACAACATACATAAACACATGCCCGAGCGAACCTCCAGTGAGAACGGCCGCCCATTCCGTAGCATGACGCCTTAGACCACGCGGTCTTTGCACAAACAGTGGATGAAGGTAGGGCAATCTGCACTCCACTTTAGAGAACAGCAAGAGTTCATGCATATTTTTCATTTTGTGCGGCATGTCACTGATAAAAGGTTTATTAAAGGTTTGAGATGGGAGACTTTTGTTGAAAGTAGCTAAGGGATATAATTTTCGAATAATGTATGAACAAATCTGTAATGTTTGAGGGTCGTAGCTCAAAAGAAAAACACACAGGTTTTAATTGTAACCCCTGTCCTATCGTGTCAAGACTTACATAAAGTTATATGTCTTTAATTAATAGAATATCACAGGTTCGATTCCAGTGTGGATTTATTTATCGGTCAATAATTAGGCAAATTACCATTTCCCAGGAATCTGTTGGGTGGGTGGCGTGCAACAGGTGGGGACATTGTCCCAGGATAGCCTCTTAGTAGAGGGTATTCTGACGCACTGGACGGGTCGCAGCTACCTGCCAGCTCCACAACATCGATGGAGTCAAAATTCCTGAAGATGGTCTAAATAAGACTGAAACTAATTCAATGAAATAAATTATTGCATTCTAGACTGTTTTTATTCATATATTTAAGAGGCATAATGTGCTGTCTCCAAATTTTTTATCTGAAAATCCTTACACATTTTTAGATGGAAGAAAGTTTACCAACAATCAGCGTAATGAAATTTTCAATGTGCAGCAGAACGTGCTCTGTTGACAGTATAAGACTGGGTGCTGGTGAAAGCACAGCTGTGAGGACGGGTCGTGAATCGTGCTAGAGAAATGTAGTCAGTAAAGAACTGGCCCACGAAATGCCGGTCCGTAGTTCGACTCTCAGTAAGGTACAGAAATTCATGTAATTTCTACATTCTTCTTCTTATGTGGGTAGTTTTTGTCTGCTTCTCCGCAGTTGAAGTTACCGTATGGAAGTACAGTATCATAATGACTGCTTTCGTATTTTGGTAGTTCTGCGATATAAAATATTCGATATTCAATATCTCATGAACTATTATACTAAAGACAACATAAACATCCATTCCCGAAGGGGGATTCGAACCCCGTCGGGGAACGGCCTCGCGCATCGGAGCATAGCGCCTCAATACACTCGGCCACTTTGCCGCGGCTACAATTGTTGTAAACAAGGAGAATAAAGATCAGGGTTTAACGTCCTGTCGTCAGCATGGCCATTAGAAACAGAGCACAGGTTCGGCTTCTATTGGTAAAGATGAGGAAGGAAATCGGCTATGTCCTTTCAAAGGAACCATCCTAGCATTTGATTGGAGCGTTTTAGGAAATCTTGGAAAACCTAAATCAGGACGGCCGAAAGTGGATTCGAACCGCCGTGCTTTCGAATGTGAGTTAGCGTGATAACCACCTCGCTCGGTCACGTTAGTAAATGTCGAATGTAAGTGTATGGACATCACTGACATTAAGAAAAAGTTCAGTGAAGGTATATAAGAAGGCGTATTAATTAGAAATAAGTATTTATAGACAGAAACGACTACTGTGATGTATATGCTTAGTATGTAGTACATACGATACATTTCAGCAGAATCTGGTAATCCGAATTACCTACGTATTCTACGGAATTTTTACCGTCGTTATATCTTATATAATCTTCAGTAAATAAACACTCAGAATACACACACAGAATGTCATTTGCGTAAAATATTCTCTGTTAATCAACATAATACTTATGATAAAGTATAACATTTAAT